>OX439243.1:20356153-20981153 GCA_949319165.1 Sialis lutaria
AAGTCAGGGAATTTTTTTATAAAATCCAAAAACCACACAAATTCTCGTAAATATTTAAACATGTGACCTTTTTTTAAAGAATTTTTATCTAAATTTTAAATAAAAAACACAGGGAAAACCGTAAAAATTCTCCTGGAAAACCGGGATAAGTCAGGGAAATTTGTTCCACAGAAATACTGGCCACCCTATATAAAGATCAGAATAGAGTCTAATCACATTTTCCAGTAATAATTAAAAATTAAAGTGATTTTAAATTATTTTTTGTAAGGAAAACAACGGATTTTTGATGTGAGAATTTATACTTTATTTTTGAATATAATATTTGAAAATAATTTGATTAAATGGCTGCTTTGAATATGACGCTTCAAGAAACTTAAAAATTATAATTGAAATATTTCTTGAGTCAAGATAAATTTATACTTTTCGAGAAGGATTAATTTACAAATGAACGACATTTATATCAGAAGTCTTATTAATTATAAGAATAAATCTACTCAAAACAATTGAGGAAAAATAAAAATATATCGTCACCTCGGAGCAAGAGTGGCACATCTCAAAAACTGACACAAGTCAAAGCCTTTAAGGACATTAAAGGGTGGTAGGATGGTGAAACATAGGCAAAATTTGCTCAAACGTTAGTACTATTAAGCATGTAAAAGTTGGATTCACTAGCGCTTTTCTAAATCATCAAAATAAAGTAGCATTCAGAATTCAATTATATATAAGTTTAAAAACGTGATTTCCCAAAACAAGATTTTTTGAGTGTCACTCTTACTTCAAGGTGATGATATATGGTTTTTATATTTAAATGAATAATTTCGAATTAATTAAATCATGCATTTATATTTACTTTGTACTGAAATTAAACAACAATCAGCCCACGTGTGGAAACTCTGTATTACATAGGTTTAGCATGCTTAGCGCATATTGAACCCATTCTACGCTGAGTACAGGCCCGCTTAAAATTTTACCATTTAATTTGTTAGATAGTTACCTTCGTTCACGAACTACATTAAAATGTCTTCTATTTAATCGAAATGACTCTTTAAATACACTATCTGGAACTTTACTAGATAACTTAAACTCTCCAAAACTGTATTTTTTTTTGTAAATATGCAGCTTTTTAAAATTTTTTCTTTTTCTATTAATAAAGTAAATGCAGTAAAATAAATATTTCTTCGTTCTCAAATTCAGATTATAAATCAAGAAATTGTTGCTCATTAATAACCATCGTGGAGTTAGCGTAGGTCTGTGCTGTGTTCAATATGCGCTACCTATAAAAACCTGTACGTGGGTTGTGTCTTGCCCACGCATTAATTTATTATATGAATAAATTTACTCAAAACAATTAGGAAAATAAAAAATATTGTATCTACTGTTTTTCTAATTTATAAATGAATAATTTCAAATTAATTAAATCATATGCATTTATGTATATTTATTTTGTACTGAAATTAAACAATAATGAATGTATTTTTTAAATGATAATTGACTAAGGGAGGGTGCGTTAATTACATAAAGATGGTTTTTTAAATTCAAATCTTATGTATTAATTGACCCTCTCTAATAAAAATGTAATTTGTTTGAATAAAATAATTATTATAAAATATGCAACATGTGTTTTTGATTTATTTATCCCTTTTTACAAATGTTCTTAGTAATGCAATATTTGGTAAGTATCTCATTTACAGAGAAGGGTCGTAACTAGAGGGCTCGGGGGCAGCAAATAACCGAAAGGCCCCCCACTATATGTAAAATATAAATTGAAGAGATTTTTTCGTTGCTATCTTTACTTTTGCACGTTATTGATTATAATAAATTTTTTTACGTTGCTGCAGGGCTCCCCTAATCTCGACTTTAGTACATTCAAAAATTAAATAGTTGGCCACCAGACTTACACACGTGTTGTGATGGTTGTCTATATATGAAAAAAAAAACATGGAACAATGTAGTGTTCGTTCAGGGATAATCAGATTAACTCCATTGTTTCATTTGTTTTTGATAGATTTGTGATTAAATAGATTACTGGGGGCCTTCACAAGAAGTAGTAACGTACACGCATAATATTTATTTTGTATTTTTAACCAAGAATACAAAAAATATTCCATTGACTACATATTAATATATGGTGGAGAAGCCGTATGGTTACGTCATCGAGTTAATTTTTTTTATTCGAGTTAGGGACGCTATCATATGTATAACACCATGCTGATTCCAAAAATGTTAATAAAAAGTTCCTCCTGTACTGTCATCACTGTTTTTTATCCATTTTTCGTCGTAAAATGGCTGTAACTTTTGAACCTACCAGTGTATTTCACAACTGATGCGAAAAGTAGAATCAGCGTGTCCCCTTACATACGATAACGTATCTAATTATTTGAAAATCGAAAAAAGTTTTTTTCGACTAAAAAAGAAGCAAGGCTATTACCTTGTTTTTTTTTGGTGTCCAAAATTTTTTGACGAGTTAGAGACGCTATCGTATATATTAGGGCACCCTGATACCAAATATGCCCATCAAAAGTTGCGCTCGGATCGATAACATGGTTTTTTTATTAACTTTTGTCTTAAAAAATTTAATGAAAATTTGAACCAGTGAACTCATTTAAAATCTATCATTTATGATATTAGCGTGTCCTTTTACATACTATGGCGTTTCTATTACTTTCAAATACAAAACGGGTGTGTTTTCAGTACATAAATTTATACACCCTTTTTGAATTTGAAAGTATTATACACGTTATCGTATGTAAAAGGACACGCTTATATCATAAATGATATCAAATTTTAAATTAATTCAGTGGTTTAAAATTTCATGAAATTTTTTAAGACAAAAGTTAATAAAAAACCATGTTATCGATCCGAGCACAACTTTTGATGGGCATATTGGGTATCAGGGTGCCCTAATACATACGATAGCGGCTCTAACTCGACAAAAAAAAAATTTCTCAAAAAAGAAACAAGGTAAAAAACCCCCTTGCTTCTTTTTTGACCGAAAAAAACTTTTTTCGATTTTCGATTAATTAGACACGTTATCGTATGTAAAGGGATACACTGATTCGACTTTTCGGGTCAGTTGCAAAATTCATCGAAGGGTTCAAAAGTTATGGCGATTTTTCTAAGAAAAATTGATAAAAAACGGTTATAGCGGTCTGAGCGCATTTTTTATTAACATATTTGGAATCAGCATGCTGAAATACATACGATAGCGTACCTAACTCGACAGAAAAAAAAATTATGCGATGACGTCAGATGACGGCGCCTTCACCATGTATAAAAATCTTTTTCAAGAAATATTGGAAATATGGTTGAGGTGTTTTTCGTCTAGTTTTTTTCTGAAGCCATTCCGACTAAGTCAATTTTTTTTGTTGAATCCAAAAACTCTAACTGTTTGCCTTCTGAATTATTGCATGTGATTTAGATAAATAATCTGTCTCATCTCTTTGATTTAACAATAAGTTTTTACTTTAAAAAAATTTAAAATTATTGAAACAAAATAATTAAAATTTTAATATATAAAATTAGACTTTATAACGATTTATAACTTATGTTATATACCTCCAAACATGAGACGTATTTTATACTGTAAATTAAACAGTATAGAAATGCAGTAGACAGCATATATTTCATATACACCTGTCTAACATTACACATAAGTTAAGCAGCATCATGATAAGACATATGTTGGATGGGTGACCGGCCGGGGGCAGGCTTTTTTATTATTCTATTTGGGAAAACCTATATGTATTAAAGTAAAGGGTATCTACATTGTACTTTATGAAGTAATGAATGTGTACTGACACCGCGGCGCGCGGGCGTGGGAAAAATTGTGAATATGTGGCGCTTATAAAAAATATACTAATAACAAGTAAAATACCTCTAATAATTCACAGTAGTGGGAGGGGGCGCCTGGGAAAGATACATGCATATTTGTGGAATGCCCTGGCGCCTATAGCGTGGGAGGAGAATACTACACTGTTGTGATACCACAATATTTAATATACATAGTTGCTGGGTATTTGACGGTAGGAATCGTGAATCGTGCCGTCATATCCCTCGGTGAGGGGGCAACCTTTGCAACTTAATTCAAACAAGGGACTCTATAATAGTTGTAGTTATCATGAATAAAAATTAAAATCGTTTAGCAATTGGTTAATAAATTTTTCTAATTCTTGAAGGGTCATTACATTTTTTTTATGAAATGAATAAGAATTACGTTGATACTTTTAACTTGCATAGAGAAGTGAATTAAATCACTTGAATTTGATTTAAAAAACATAGTGATTTAAATAACTAATTTCAACCCTGATTGCCTACTATTGGAAGCAGGGCTGGACTGCATTCACAATTTTTTAAAGGGCCTACGTCTGAACATTTATTTACTTTAGTCGGAATGGCTTCAGAAAAAAATATTAAAATTTTAAAGTTACATATGGTGCCATCTATCGGTAAATTTACTTAACTAGACAAAAAACACCTCAACCATATTTTCAATATTTCTTGAAAAAGATTTTTATATGTGGTGGAGGCGCCGTCATCTGACGTCATCGCATAATTTTTTTTTTCTGTCGAGTTAGGTACGCTATCGTATGTATTTCAGCATGCTGATTCCAAATATGTTAATAAAAAAATGCGCTCAGACCGCTATAACCGTTTTTTATCAATTTTTCTTAGAAAAATCGCCATAACTTTTGAACCCTTCGATGAATTTCGCAACTGACCCAAAAAATCGAATCAGTGTATTCCTTTACATACGATAACGTGTCTAATTAATCGAAAATCGAAAAAAGTTTTTTTCGGTCAAAAAAGAAGCAAGGGGTTTACCTTGTTTCTTTTTTGTGAATTTTTTTTTTTGTCGAGTTAGAGCCGCTATCGTATGTATTAGGGCACCCTGATACCCAATATGCCCATCAAAAGTTGTGTTCGGATCGTAAACATGGTTTTTTATCAACTTTTGTCTTTAAAAAATTCATGAAAATTTGAACCAGTGAATTAATTTAAAATCTGTTATCATTTATGATATCAGGGTGTCCTTTTACATACAATGGCGTATTTATAACTTTAAAATTCGAAAAGGGGGTGTTTTTCATTACACTAATTGACACACCCTTTTCGAATTTAAAAGTTATAAATACGCCATTGTATGTAAAAAGACACCCTGATATCATAAATGATAACAGATTTTAAATTAATTCACTGGTTCAAATTTTCATGAATTTTTTAAAGACAAAAGTTGATAAAAAACCATGTTTACGATCCGAACACAACTTTTGATGGGCATATTGGGTATCAGGGTGCCCTAATACATACGATAGCGGCTCTAACTCGACAAAAAAATTTTTTCTCAAAAAAGAAACAAGGTAAACCCCTTGCTTCTTTTTTCGATTTTCGAATAATTAGATACGTTATCGTATGTAATGGCATACGCTGATTCGATTTTTCGTGCCAGTTCCTAAATTCATCGAAGGGTTCAAAAGATATAGCGATTTTTCTACGAAAAATTGATAAAAAACGGTTATAGCGTTCTGAGCACAACTTTTTATTAGCAAATTTGGAATCAGCATGCTGTAATTCATACTATAGCGTGACTAACTCGACAAAAATTATTTTATGTGATGACGTCAGATGACGGCGCCTCAACCATATATAAAAAACTTTTTCAAGAAATATTGTGAATATGGTGGAGGTGTTTTTTGTCTAGTTAAACAATTTTCCCGATAGATGTCGTCAAATGTATCTTTTTAATTTCAATATTTTTTTCAGAAGCCGTTCCGAAGTCAAATTTTTTTGTCGAGTTAGACACGCTTTCGGATGTATGTATTAGGACACCCTGATTACATATATGTAAATCAAAAGTTGCTCTTGAATTATTAAAACTGTTTTTTATCAATTTTTGTGTTAAAGATTTTAATCATTTATCAGGGTGTCTTTTTACATACAAAAGTGTATCTATTACTTTCAAATTCGAAAAGGGTGTATCAATTATTATATTAAAAAACACATCTTATTCGAATTTGAAAATAATAAAGACGCCATTGTATGTAAAAGGACATTCTGATATCATAAATGATACCAGATTTTAAATTAATTCACTGGTTCAAATTTTCATAAAAATTTTTAAGATAAAAGTTAATAAAAAACCATCTTATCGATCCGAGCGCAACTTTTGATGGGCATATTTGGTATCAGGGTACCCTAATACATATGATAGCGTCTCTAACTCGACAAAAAATTTTGGACACCAAAAAAAACTAATAGCCTTGCTTCTTTTTTAGTCGAAAAAAACTTTTTTCGATTTTCAAATAATTAGATACGTTATCGTATATAAGGGGACACGCTGATTCGACTTTTCGTATCAATTGTGAAAAACATTGAAGGGTTCAAAAGTTACAGCCATTTTACGACGAAAAATGGATAAAAAACAGTGATGGGAGTCCAGGAGGAACTTTTTATTCACATTTTTGGAATCAGCATAGTGTTATACACACGATAGCGTCCCTAACTCGAATAAAAAAAAATAACTCGATGACGTAACCATTCGGCGCCTCCACCATATATAAAAATGTACACTATTTTTAAATTTTAATTATTATTCACAAGCCATTTCAATTAAGTTTTTGATAGTTCAAGTATTTCCCGATAGATGGTGCTACATGTACTTTTCAAATTTAAAATTACTTTTCAGAAGCCATTCCGACTAAGTCCAAATTTATTGTTGAGTTTCTTTAGTACTTCAAGAATATCCCGATAGATGGCACCACATGTACGTCTCAAATATCACATTATTTTTCAGAAGCCATTCCGACTAAGTGTAATTTTTTTGTCGAGTTTTTTTGGTAGTTCAAGTATTTTCCAATAGATGGCACCACATGTACTTTTCAAATTTCAAATTATTTTTCAGAAGCCATTCCGACTAAGTAATTTTTTTTTCGTAAGTTTCTTCGTATGCATGCATTAGTTAATGAATTTTGATATTAAATTTGATGTAATATATGGCATCTGCGTGTCTTTTTACGTCTATTACTTTCAAATTCAATGTGATTTTATTTTATAATAAACCTGCTTATATACACAGGTATAACATGCATATTTGCGAATTTACTGATTTGATATCTATTTATCTACATAGATTTTCTCAATTAGTTTTATGTTTCCTGTTTATCTACACAGATACAATGTTATATTTTATTCATATATATTTATATATAAGTATATTGTAGTTATACTTACCTTATTTTATATAATTAATACTTACATGTGTACATAGATAGAGATTGCCGAAAATTTAATAAAAACAATATTACTATATTACAACCGTTACTTTTTTTGTATGTATGTATTTATTTGTTGTCAGAGGGCTCTAATACATACTATCGCGTTTATAACTTAAAAACAAGATTTAGTCGGAATGGCTTCTGAAATAGTATTGAAATTTAAAAGGTACAAGTGGCACTATCAAATTTCTTTATTTTTCAGAAGCCATCCAGAGTAAGTCAATTTTTTTGCTAAAAATGGAATTAAAATAAAAAAATTAATATGTAATATAAGTATTTTTATTTATTTATAATATAGGTACAAGTTACTATAATTGTCGGCCCACCTGGTTAGTTGCTTTCCCCCTCCACATTTAAAGAATTGTAAAAAAATAAAATAAAGGAAAAACAGGATATTTTGGATATAAGATTAGGATAAAGTTAGGTAATTAATAACAAGATTTATGAATGCACAAAACATTTTAATATAAACTTAAAAATCGTACAACAATATGAAAAATTAGAGACTATTATACATATAAGTATTTTTTTTTATTTTACAACGGGATGGAAAACTCCGTTCTCACTATAAATAGGTAACCCTTCTACGTCTTAGGTACAATATAATTATTTAAATAAATATGTGAATATATAGATATTATACATGATTCTAACACAGATCAATGAAACACACATCGAGTAGGCCTTGCTTACATCTATGGTGGACTTAACGAATTGTTTATAAACATCACGAAAATACCATCGAAACATTATGCGTTATACAATTATATATTTATACAGACATGCATGCATTGTTATGATCAATTACATTCAACTGTGATTTCTTAATATAAAATATCCTCAATTTATATTTTGAGGCTTTTGGGGTTTGGTGTTACCGGATAACGTTTCGTCGCGAATTACAATGAACATCTCGAGAGCTTTTCGAAATTATTATGAAGTTCACAACACTTGCGACGAAACGTTGGTCAAGAAAACATTTAAAATCAAATATGAATATGAGTAGATAAAAATATAAATATATAATCGTTTTTTTTTTTTTAATATAAAAATACACATTAAATTTGTTTAATATGATTATCAAATATAATTCACACATATATTCGTAAATAGCACAGTTAAAATCACCAGGTTAATTGTTAATATATAGCATTTGTTTAAACTATGATACATTAAATAAGCATTTAAAATTATTAACTATTGATATTTCAAATAATAAATAGCTGCATTTTTACGTATATCGAGTTTTTCTAACATCGTTGTACAAAATTTGGTCTTCAAGTCTATGTATCACAAATAAATGATAGTATTGAAATATATAGCATTGGCAGGAAAATGCTACCATTTTTATACTTATTCAGTAACGGTTCTATAAAAGACCTCGCAGAATCCTTATGGGAAAGGGGTTTCGGTCAAACTCTTTGAAACTTTGGATACTGATAGTCCTTGATGAGTAGATTAAAAGTGTCAATGTGCACTAAGTCCTAAAAACTCAAACTTTTAAAATATAGCTTTCTAAAGTTGGGGATCATGCTCGCCTTTAATTTGCAATAAAAAAATTTGTAGAACCTTAATTTTCGCACAACTATTTGTATGTGTTCCCAAAGACTTATATAATCAATTGTCACTATAAAAAAGTAAACTTTTAAATTCTTTAGCCAATGGCAGTACTTAAATCTTATTGTTACGTTTTTTTAATTATAAACAAATCCATTTGTTTTATAATAAAAAATTGGTTTATAATAAAAAAAACGTAATAATAAGATTTAAGTACTGCCATTGGCTAAAGAATTAAAAAGTTTTTTTATGGTGACAATCGATTATATAAGTCTTTGGGAACACATACAAAAAGTTGTGCGAAAATTAAGGTTCCACAAAAATTTTTATTGCAAATTAAAGACAATCATGATCCCCAACTTCAGAGGACTATATCTTAAGTTTGAGTTTTTAGGACATAGTGCCCATTGACACATTTGATCTACTCATCAAGGACTATCATAATCCAAAGTTTCAAAAAGTTTGACCGAAACCCCTTTCCCATAAGGATTCTACGGGGTCCTTTATTTATTTTTAATAAATAGGTTCATTTTGAGTTTGTAAAAATGATTTAGAGAATTATTTCAATAGACTCAAAATGTGATTTCTCTTGTTTGAAACGTATTTATTTATCAAACTAAAATGAAAATAAGTCAAGTAAGATTATTCTAGGAGTCGAGTAGAATAGTGGTCATAAAATTTCAGAGAAGAAAAAATACCTAAATTTAACTGGAAACAGAAAATGTATAAATCAAACTAACTACACATGAAAATGTAGGTACATAAGTAGTTTTTAAAACAATCAATTTTCAATCATTTGATGTGAATTATTTTTGAATTATTCTAATGAACAGTCACACTTAAAATAAAGAGATCGCAGTACAAAAATGTCCCATTTATAAATACATTTACGTATACTTGTTTTATTCATTAAATACAATTTTAATGAATATTATATATGAAACTGTCTTAATGAATATTTTCAAGTCCACCATAAAAAAATGGCTGAAAGTAAAACATATCGTTTATAGATCTGCAACAATCGCAAGTAACTGTTTTGAATGTACCCTGTTGCGCTAGATCTTTGTTATCAGGGCTGGCTCGACAAATATTGCAATCCCAAGCAACTTTAATAAATGAGCTAAAGTAACTGAATTCATTCGTATTTATACAATACAGGATGTTTACGTATAAAAAGACCCTATCTATTTTTTAATATGTATGTTTTACACAAAACAAATATATTTTTTACTTCAGCAACATTTTTGTGAGTATATTAAGCTGAAAATTTCTGTTGTAGATAATTTTTAAGCATGAATGAAATCGTTACAAATAAAAATGCTTAAATATCTTTTTTATAAAAAATAGATAGAAGCTTTTGTAAACATCCTTTTATAATGAAAATTAAATAAAATCGCTTGTTAATTTTTTTACAGACTGTTTTTGTCGAACCGGCCATGTTTTTAAATTACATAATAGTTATATAGACATGCTGAATAGTAGAAAATCATCACATTCCATGAGGGCCAAATTCAGTCCCCGGTAATTATTGTTATAATAGTGTTATTAATTATTTTATATTTTTACACTAATGTTAAAGCGACGTCTCAAATTTTGATATACTTTTAGGTATTTAAATCGAATTGAAATATATGGAAAAATAATGCTATATATTATTATGTTAAAGTATATCAAAATACAGAGAGATTTGACAGTAGAAAAAACAATCTTGTTTTTATAAAGATAATTATTTACTAGAATTTGATAAAACAATTACCGAAAAACAAGACTGTTTTTATTACTTGTTAATGAAATTAATAATTTTATTATGATTTTTTTTCGTGTGTTTCATAACAAGACACAGACTGTTTTTCATTTAGGTTTTTTTTTTTAATTAATTTAATTTCTTAATAATAATTTTGTTCGGATCACCGGTATATTTTTCGACACAAACCGATTGAATCGTTTCATGTCTGGTATATGAAATATTATACAAAACGAAAGTAGAATATTGCATATCCATATTTATCAACAATTACTTATTAATTAAAATAACAATATATATATTATATATTTATTTACGAAAATATCTATAATATGGAAAATTTTATTTACTCTGAAATAGTTTCAATTTTATGACATATATGTTAGTATTATTTTTGGTAAGTTTGTTAATTTCGAGTTTCATAAAATTTAAACTACTTCATGTTTAAATAAATCGTGCAAAAGCGTTTAATATTTATAATATGATATTAATTGTACATTAAGCCAAAATATAAAATATAGATGAGAGTACATTTTATTTACATGACTGATTTTAAAATGCAAATACATATACAAGTCGGTATACAAAATAATTATTATTTATTTAAGAAGTATGAATAATCATGTACATATTTGTAGCGTCGCGCTAATCAATGAATTAATGCATTTGTTTAGATTTATTTTAGTTTAAAATAAGTAAATTGTAATGCCACACCTGTTACAATGGCAGAGCGACAGATCTGTTTAATTTGTGATTAGCTGGCATTCAGAATATATATTTATATATTTCTTGCTAATTAAAAACAAATGGTAAATTGATGACTAATTATTTTATATTTTTTGTTATATTTTCAAGTATTATCACATATTGATAATAAATCTAAACAGAGCTGAGATGATGTGATTTGACGATTTTTTTTTAAATACGTCTTCGAATAAAGGCAAAGTAATTTTAATAGATATCAAAATAAAGTTATTTTTTTATTTTGCGGCCGGTACTGATAAATATTTTAGAAAGTATTTAATTTTATATTAATACTGTCATTTTTATTAATTAAGTAAATTTTCTTCTTCCCACACCTACTTTTTAATAAAGATATCAACAGTGATTTATTTTTTGGTCACTTATTTGGCTTTGTGATGATCCTGATAAAATATTTATATTCTACCAAGACGAGATGGATTTGAAGAAAATTGATAAATAACTGACGTAAGAAATTCTCAAGATGTGACATCTATTGCGCTATTTAAAAGGGGATCAAGTGAGCCCAAAAATAAATCTATAATCTGTCTCACATTTGTGAGATAAGTAATCTGTGAGAATGAGATCTTTACTAAAATATTTAAATCTACAACTATTACACCACGATACAGAGAATATTCTATAAAAATAAAACGATCGGTAGATATGCTCATATTTATTTTTGTAATAGCTAAATCTGTTTAAAAATGTATTCAAAATACACATACAATATATAGCAAACGTTTTATATATATATATTTATAATTTTTACTAACCAAAATTTGAAAATAATTTACATTTTCTATTTTGATTTTCTTATTGTTTTATAGTACATTCATGTTAAACACTTTGTAACAGATATTATTATGAAATTGTTATATATTTATATATGTATATATAAAGCCATGAAAAAATATTGTTATACAATATGTTATATATTTTATTTAATAAGGGTGGAGGGACCATTAAGCTACTACTATAACCTATGTAGAGGAGTCTAGAAGTCGGGCTGGGTGACAAAACTGCTCGTGTAAGAGACAGAACGAGTACGAACTGGCGTTGACGTAGAGACAGACTTACATTCGACTAACTACTACTTAACTAATCCGGAGATGACTATATATAAATATGAATTGTATATTAATATAGAAAAATACTGCTTTTCAGACCTGTCCCTCGAACATCTCTTATTGAAAGTGTTATACTTGTCATTTCTTTCGTCTTCATCGACCGAGCCCCACTACTTTATTTATTTATTATTAATTTATATATGTATTATTGCACACATTTGAAAATACAACTAATTGTATCTAGAAAAATGAGTGAAGCGAATCGTTTCAAGAAATCAGGCATTGGGTTGGTTATCTTGTCAGTAGATTTACTTTAATTGATTAATATATAATACTTTGGCAATCGCAGACCATAAGTTTGTAAGATCTATTCACAAGATATATAGTAATGAGTATACCATACTTCTAGTCCGAAACACCTGGTGACTCGAAGTATCGCTAAATACACATGGAACGCATATATAAATATGTTTATAAAAATTCAACACACATTCATTATTACTGTTTTTAGTTAATTTAATATCTGGGTTGCATGCAAACACAGATAAGATATCGAAAGACAGTTAAACATTTGTTTTGAACTTGATAAAATCGAAAAAACGTTATCTACTGATAGTTGTTCAGCATACAATATGCACTGCGTTCCAATCCTCTTTTGCAACACAACACGTCTCAGTAACCTTTAAAAGTGTGTCAGTTATTTCTTTTAATAGTGCAGTTCTATTTTTGTACAGCTCGACGATATATTTTAAATCTATATTGCATTATTTTCTGGTTACTACGGCCTATATTCACTATATAGTTATGTAGTTTACGAACTCGTTCATTTACGATAACTAGTTTGCAATTACGCAAATCAATCATGCCATCGGTGTATCGTTGTTACATTAGAGTAACTAGCGTATCGTAAATTTACATTATTTGATGATCTGTTATCAAAGGCCAGGTTGGCGTAATGTGTTAAGCGTTCGGTTCTCACATGTGTTGTGTTATGCTACTAATGTATATGGTACATATATATTTAATTCGTCATTAAGTCTTGCACATGTTCCAGCAACCTGGCATCGATAATATTCGCTAATCATTAATCGCGCTTGTGTTTCTTAATTAGTGAAAAATTACCTTATTTATAATAATAATAATAATTTACTCATTGCTATGTCACTTAAAATACATATTAATGAATGCCTCACTATGATGATCTACTATGAAGATAACAGCGCAATATCAAACGAACTATATAAGGGAACAATTGATTTTATCATATCAATAACAATCAAACGGCTACGTCTATCAGAAGTAATAAATTGTTTTATTATAATGGCTTACATTCCAGCCTCGCCATATTCAAATTGAATATCAAGTATTGTCGCAAACGATCGCGTTTACGGCAATATTGAGATGTCTCAGGTACTGCACATCCTTCCGATATCAGGGAGACAAAATGATTCTCCCCCCGATGTCGGGGTCGGGCAAACAACCAGCATCACCTCAGTCGTGAATTGTATTACTTACAACTACTACACAGGTTTGGCTTTAAATAACTAACAATCATATTTGCATGTTACAGTTTATAAGTATAATATAGTATAGTAAGGCCGAATCAGTTTATATATTTTGCTTTTATTTTAATAAATTGGTATCATCTTTGTTGAATAAATATATTTAGAAAATCTGTTCTTATTTAAAGCCAATTCTGTAGTAATGAAATGAAAATAACAAAAATAAAAACACATATAAAATTATTTAACAAAATATATATATATTCAATAAAAATCAACAAATGATTTATAAAATACATTAATAAAAATCCATTTAAACGGTGAAAAAATAAAAGTAACAAAACCAAGCAATTATTCACTAATATTATCTAAAAATATATCCGCTACGTGTTAGAAAAAATATGATTTAAATAGAAAAGGGGTTCCTATCTATCTACATAGTAAATAATGTAGTTAACAAATACCATATAAATCGACATGATGCTATGCGATATCTCTTTTCAGCGTATTCAAAAATAAAATATATATAAAATTTATAAAATATAAATAATTATGTTACATCTCTGCTTGTGATGCATATTGAAAAGTTTACATCGATTTATATATTATTTGATAATAAGCAGAGGTTTGTGACCACGCGACCAATTCCTTCTATGACATAACATGCAATACTGTTTGTCGGACGCGTGGTCCTAAAGTAACAGTTATCCGAGGTGACCTTTACTTCTACCAAATAAAAGTAATCATTACTGTAATAATGGCCTGTACAAACTGCACATACCCGTTTCGATTTACTTACTGATCCATTGTAACATAGAATAGATTCTAATGTAACAGCAATAACTACTTGTGCATTGTAGGGTAGAATTAAAGTCGCCTCCTTATACAGTATCATCACATATGTAAGTGTGTGACGCGGTCGCGCGTCTTCTAAAACAGTCTCTCAGCTAACCAATATCAGACATGTTAAGAATACCAGAGATGCCGGCCGTAAGGACAACAACACAATAAATATAATAATATATGTAATAACTAAAATATTATTGTTAGATTTATCACAAATTAATTGTAGCTGTATATAGATATATATAGGTATATTGACCAACTTTGTTGAATTAAATGTATAATGGCTACATTAAACATTTCGATTTCATTTTTGATATGAATTTTGGTATTAGTTACTCTATGAGAAGGATTTTATGCTAGTTTATATCTACATATTTTTTGATTTCATTTCAAATATAACATTTTACTAAAAAACAATATAAAAACTTTATACAATTTAAAATTATCGTATGTATTTTTGTAACAATATACATAATAACTGAAATAATAATTTAAATGGAATGGTTTCTATATTCAAACTAATATAAATACATATTATATTAAATTAAGTTAGTTTACTTAGATTAAGATTGGTAAAATCAGGTGAGTAATAAGATAGATATCATAATTATCAAGTACAAGTATAGTAACTTGATTTAGGTAATTGAATAATTCAATTTAATAGGTATTATATTAAATGTTGGTAGAGGAAGGATAGAAAATAACAAATTGAAATATTTGGGTTGGTAAGTTTGAAAAGAAGAGATATGTGTTAAGGTAGGTATATACGGTTAGCGAGCAGTAAATAGGCAATCTCTGGTATTCCTAAGGGCAGATGATACGTTCGCGAAGGTACATTAGAAACTATAACCTGCTCGTGACGTAACGAATATACATCTCTACTGATATGCCGATACATAGTTTGTAAAACAAACATTATATATACGCAGAGTAACAAGTACATTATCAATAAAATTGGGACTAGATACACTTCGTGAGAATAATATATAGTGATTCGTACAAAATCTTTAAATAGTATTTTTTAATAATATTTATGTACAAAATTAAAAAAATCTTCTACAAAATCTAGATGTATATCGAGTTTTCGAATATAGTACAAATTTCCGCTAAGACATTCTAGAAAAGCCCGTGAAAAAATAATATACAAAATTTATCTAATGTATAAAAAATCACTTTGGATGAAGTTTAAATATCTTAATTCATATATAAGTGACCATATAATATAATAAACAGGGTGTTTTAGTCAAACTATGACCAAATGTACAGATCCTAATATAATGAATCGAATTATGTTTTACACAACAATTTCTCATTTTAAATAAGAACTCCTTAACAAGTGATCCTAATCGATAAACGAATATTTATTAAGTATGTTAAATAAAAACATTATAAAAATCAGTTCTTTTTTAATGATGTAAATAAATTTCAAAAAAACTGTAAATACTATCAAATTATGAGTAATTATAAAAATTGTTATATAAAACGTTCCTCATTTTAAAACAACAATACTGAGATGAGCATACTGTTCATGCTTCTAATAAAAAAACAATATATAAATAAAGTATAAATTTATGTGCTGTTATTTTTAATCAGTGTTATATTGCAACAGCTTGAGCACAAATTAGTTACAAAATATATATATTTTGAAATCAATGATAGATTCAACAGGTGATAAATTGACTAATATACCCTGCTACAACATGTACTTTTTAAGGTTATGTAAAACCTTGCAAACTGTCTCTGTATCCAAAGCACCACAAAGTAAAATAGAACATAAATGGATGATGGTTCCACTTTCGGAAGCATTTGTTCATAAAAATCACTACCAATTTGTATTTTTTACATTATACATAAACAGCCATGCTGATATTTGATTCAATTAAAATTTCGAATAAACAGTGTTGCTTTAGATACTGCCTTAACCATACATGAAGATTTTAAGCATAGGTAACTAGTAGTTCATTTGGGCATTCTCATTATCAAAAAAACCTATATACTTTTATATAACGGAAAACCCAAGCAGTCGTTATCGATAATTATCTGACAAGTCTGTGGATGTATAGAAGTCTAAGCGGCCCAATTGTCATTTGACGTTGATAAACCGTTTAGAAGCGGCGCTGCTCCTTGTACTATACTGTGCTCGTTTTACGTTTATCAAAGTAAACTTTACAGTATTCCAATGACCTTTTACATCTGCGTAAAGAGTAATCATCTAAATTTCAATAAAAACACACAGCGTTATGAGAAATTAATGAATCATTTTGTAATTCATCTTGACGTTATATTTGTCTTCATTACAATTTCTTCAAAAGCTTCTTTACGTCTCTTTTAAAAAAATCGTTTGTGAAGTAAAATAAATATCAGCATGAATTACAAAGATAAGTAATGAAATAAAGATAATATATATGTATTTTTGCTATCAAATAATTGTAAAACGAATATAGCATAGCACGTTACGTCGCGATCGGTGTTTGAAACTCCTGAAAATCAATTTAATTGGCCACAAGAAGATGCTGGTATTGGCTGGCAGGGTAAGAACCAACTGCACCGAGCCCGAAATTGTTAAGACCAGCGTCGAGGAGTTTGGCGTTTGTTTGTTGCTGAGCTGCACTGGCAGGTACCCCGCTAGCACCATCAGGACCGATGGGGGTAGTCGCACCCGGATAGAATTGGTGTTGTACCGGATCCAAATACGAGGATGGTGCTGAGTATTTGGACGTGTACAGATCGGGCCCGGGCACGCCGAACGGCTGAGCGAATTGAGTATGGTGCGCGTGATGTTGCGGATGGAAAGTCTGCTGCTGATGATGTTGATGATGGAAGAAGTAAGCCGCCGCTGGATCGGTCTGGTGCGGCGACAGAGATCGACCGGGTGAGCCCTGCGCGTGATGGTGCATCTGCTGTTGCATTGCTGCTCGTTGTTTGATGTAATTGGAGAACTCAGTGGGAGACATTCTAAAACAAACATAAACACAATACATGTAATAATACACAAAATGCAATCATCCAATTGGTTGTTTTATAACGGCGACAAACTTACCTGTTGGCTCTTTTACTACTGGTTTTTAACTTCGTGCTACCAAACTTGGTTTGGGCAAATGTTGCTGTAGTGAAGGTGAGCGGCGCAGTGGAGCGGGGGAGGAACGCAGGTACTGGACTCGGTGAGCCTTTGAACGAAGCGTTCAGAGATGTCGGCGATGGAGCTGCTGACTGTGGTGCCATGTGGCCGACAGCATTGTTCGATGCGACGGAAGATCCAGCAGGTGACACGAGTTGCGCTCCTGGAGCCGGCGCGCCATTGCCTGCGAATGCCTTCGGGGATAGACTGAGACCGCTTAGTCCACATCCTACCGCATCAATCGGTCGGAAACATTGAGCTTCGGGGTTAAATGTTTTCGTCACTTCTCTATCGGCTGATGACTCGTCTTGGGGATCGGCAGATTCACTAAAAAGCACTTTGACAGCGCCTTTTTCTCCAATGCGATAACTGACCTCACCGGGATCTACCCAGACAGCCAATTCTTGCGGAAGATTTTCCAAAACATCTTGAATGGGAACACCGCTTTCTTTCGCTGCTCTTTCCAGAACAGGGTCGACCGGGTCTCCGGTCTTCAGACATCTGAACGCAGATCCTTTGAAAGGTTTCTCAGGGTACCAGTGACCTCTGAATTTGTCTTTTAATGCTTTTTCCAATTCCTCGCCAAATATGTTCACTCTCCGCCTTGGTAACTTATTGTACAGGTACGAGATGACAAAATTAAGAGCGACTTGGACTTCTATGTGCATCTTGGGCTTGTTTTGTAACGATAGCTCGTGGGTCCGTTGTATTATAAAGTCATATGCAGACTGAGGGGGGATTTTGAGACCGCGATGCTGTATGGACTGTATGGTGAGGCCGTGATTTGACTTCGGTGTGAAATGTAGCCGTGGTGGAGTGTTTCTTATGTTGACGAGGTTGTGATTCGCAACCACGGGTTCTGTAACAAACAAAACAAACTTGTTAATAAATTAAAACTATACAAATAGTGGTAATATATACGAGTATCTAGCATATTATTTCCCATTCAAAATTATTGCCTCTTTATTAAAACCCAAGGGAACTTTTAGTCTCATTGAACAGAAAGTTAACTGAAGATAAGAAAAAAGTAAAAAGGATAATGAAAAAAAGAACGAGAGAGCAATAAACATTATGAACAAAGACAGACATAAACATAAATCTTCCGTCTCAGTTATCGCATTTTCTACTATAATAAGAGAACAAAAATTGAAACAATTTCTGCAGATTGTTTCCATCTTTTCCTTATTAAAAGCCATCATTGAAGACTAAGCTGTTAATTGTTAATGGGCCAAGTTTAGTTCAAATGAGTTCTAATAACTCGTCCTTTTCAAACGGATTCGTAATTTGTCTTTCTTTCATTGCAGAAAAGATAGCCCACAATTGGTTGCTCATTTGTTTTCTTGATTTATTTTAAGGAAAAACGTTACAAGAATATACTCCTCTTTTTGTTGCTTTTATTTATTGTATCACACTTAAATAAAATACAATTAAAAAAAATATCTGTAGGTATATATGTATGGTTTTTATTTTATATGTATAGTTTGTATCCTATTTTTATAAAGTATCTATAATATTTTACACGAAATTCGAAACGATTTCGTAATAAATACTTCTTTACTAGATCATAACATGATAACCATAAAAATGTGATTTCTCAAGAGAACGATTTGAAAAAAAATTACCAATTTTGTTTAGATATCATTAAACGTACCATTTATTTTAACGTATATCTCGAATGCATAGATATATCAAACAAAAGAACGCACAATTTTACACAATACCATTGGTATACATTTATTTTAATTTAATATCCATACGAAACATCTACAGAATTGATTCTGTAGAAAATAATAATTGTAAAAAAAATTCGCATAATTGCAATATCGAAACAGTTATATGTCTTCAGTCTTCTGCATTGACGTTTTACAGAATTAATAATTATATACATATGTAATAGGTAGAAAGAAAACAAAATGAAACCATAAAATTGGGTCAGACATAATAGTATTTATACGATTACAACATAATTTATTTGCATCGAATTTGATATAAATAACAACAAATAAAAGTAAGTTAGATTTTATTACACTCTTCATGTTCTATTTTAAATAATTATTCATTATGTATTTATATCTACGTTTCTGGATAAATGCAATATTAATACATATAATGCTGATTTAAAGTAAATAGTAACTTATTAAAATATTGACTACACTTACAATTAAGACAGTGTAAATGGGTCTATAATTTTCTTACGCCTAAAACTGAAAATTCGACAATTTAATATTCCACGCATTATACTTTATAATTGTTGCAATTAAAATTAATAGATAATTAAAAAGCCATAATTAAGGAGTTTGTAATCAGGCAGATTTTACTGTAGTAACTTCATGATTAATATACATATTTCCTTAAATCTATTTCCTTCAACGAAAACATAAAGTTTCCCTAACATTCCTAACAAGATAAATAACTTTAGATTAAAAACAAAACTACACCCGACGAATGCAGCACACATTTTCGTACATATAGAATACAGTGGCGTACACATTTAGTAGAAATTACTAATTTACACCTAATATTTTAATTGAAAATTATAGAAAAATGGTATGTTATATTTTGACACACATATAGTATAATATAGCATTAAAAAAGATTGAATAGTCTAAAAGATTATCCAGAATTAATTATCTATATTAATTAATATACATAATATATAAAGTTAATGTTGGTAATAATGTGTAGACTAATTTTGATGAAGCCTGTACTAGAATTGCTATAGGGTACATTATATAACCACTCGTTAATCCGTTAATCGTTAATAGACGAAGTTAACAAAATGCTTAACGGATTAACTTTTAAGTTAACTCAAAAAATGTTAACGCTCTTGTTAACTTCCGTTAACTTTAGTCCGTTACATTGGTTGTTTGATGACAAGTTGTCATTATTTGTTTAAATAACACTGTTGAATAAAGCAAAAAAAAAGTTTTCAAACATTTTGGATGGTTAACTTTAACTTTCGTTAAATTTTCGGAATTTTATCGCTTTAACGATTAACGAAGTTAACTGTTTTATTAACGAAGTAACGATTAATGAACTTTTCGATTAACTGTGCCAACCTATGTATATAACAGTTGAGTATCAGATATCAATAAAAACTTGAAAATTTATTTTTTTGTTTAAATATTTTATACAGTTATATTAGTTAATTAGATATTTAATATTTAATTACTTATGTATCATGAATTGGTGAATTTACTCATAGGCTGATACCCTAAGACGGTAGATTTCAAAGTCGACGAAATTTCGAAGATAGTTAAAAAATATTTTTTTTTAATTCTAAATAATCAAAGGCGGTCAGGATTTTAAATACATCATTGCGGTCAACTTTTCTTATTTTTAGAAACGGCACGCCACTGTCTATACGAGAAATATCAGCCGTAGTAAAAACTAATCCATATGACATCGAGTTTCTTCGGCAAATATTGATTTGGCCGCGTCGCATGGGCCACAGTTGCGTTATTGGACGATCGCGTGACATTTCTTGATAATTTCTGTGCAATATGTTACCGGAATGAACTTTTCAAGTTATTCTGAAACCACCGGCATGAAATGTCCTTTATGACAGTGTCACTTATAAACATAACTGTGCATAATAATGCTTTTATGTTGCCCCACAATAACTTCCTCTGTGTGTTCACGAAAAAAAAACATTTTATTTTATGGTTTATTGGGACTAATAACATGGATTAATGCTATTAGATGGCAGGTGTGGGTTTATTTAGAAAAATGTACCGAGAAGAAAGATTTTCATAGTAATTTACTACCTATAAATTATTTACATGAAATGTCAATTTTATTAGGTAAAAACAAGTTAAAATTATTTCGATTTTCTGAGTCAGTTTTAGGAGTTAATTCGACTTTTTCTCATTCGAAATTACTAAACTAAAACTAAAAGTCACTAAGTTATTTACTAGAAACTCGATTGTGTAAATTATACCGTATTTTTGAATCTCGGTGCGACTTTTTTTCTACAGAAATGTCGAATGAAAAATTTTGACTGCTCCTGGGCATGCAAGATTTAAAATCTCGAACAAAAAACTCGAATCGACATATTCTCGAGTGAACTCTAGGTCTCATACGATTTAATTTATTTTATAAAAATTAAAATTTGATAAATTTATTTTTTTTAAATTTGAATTCAAACTATTGAAGAAATGATATAAAGAATGATATTTATTTGGTTAAATCTCGCTTAGTCAATACAATTTATTTTTAATTATTTATTATACATATAAAAAGAACAAAAATCACTGATATTATTTTACATATATAATAATATTTAATGCGTTAAAATGATACATTAAAGTATAATGCCAGTCATTCAGAACATCGTTCATAGAATTACACATAATAAATATTTATTTTGTACACACACATAACGACTGACATAAAATGGAAAATAACTTCATAACAGTTATCTAAACTAGTACTCTTCAAACCAACCTCTACCACAGACTTGATTTCTTTTACCATAAACTTATAGTACACCTATAGACAGGCCCTGAGAGAGCTTCAACGGGGCTCGGGCCAAACCACATTTTAGGGAGTCCTCCGAGCGTAAGGAAATTCCAAACATTTCGTGCTAGTAAAATTATTTTTAATATTATTTTAGTATTAATAGTTCAGGAAACTTGTGTAAAAGTTCGAACAAATTTCAAGAGCAATGAAAATTTCCAGGGTTTTAGAGATAGTTATGAAGAGTATTTTCTGAAAAGTCCCCAGTCCTAAGTGTTGAGCAACCCCTGCAATCAGGGTTGAAAGAAACAGATTTAAGATTTAATAAAAATCGTAATAGCACCTGAACGGTACATAGAACCAATTTGCAATTACATTCAAATGACACTGAATTAAATTATACACAGACCATAAGAGCATTTTTCTTATTTGGTCTCGATAAGTACAACTAATTTGTAGTTAAACTTTAAAAGTATACATAATTCCATCTTTTATTTCAAATATAACCTACTTATCGGGCCCAAATTAAAAAGAAACGTTATTTTTGTGTATGCCCAGATTAATTCTGCATTATTTGGGCCTAATTGCAAATTTGTACTATTTACCGTACAGGAGATGTTTTTTTTCGAAAACCTTAACTAATTTAAAAATAATTTTATTTAAGAAAATTTTATTTTTTCACAAAATATCCCTTTTTAAATATATTTATGTTTTTCAAATATAATGGCCTTTTTTTGTTCTAAGCTACACTTTTTTTTAACTACACAAATTGACTAACACTACACACTAAAATAACCAATGTTAAAAATAGTATAACTAAATATGTAAAATATAATTAACTTTCAGAGCGCCCGTGCCGGGGCCCCTGATACAAGGGCCTGGGCCATAAGGGCCTTCTACCTCCTCCTTCATCAGGGTCTGTCTATAGGTATTATAAAATAAAACGTTTTATTATTTTTGAGATAAATATTTATTAGGGACTGATAAATATTAAAATTTCTTTGCGGGCCTTCATTTTAAACCTTAAAGAATAATTGACAATTTTCATCTCGAAATCAATTAATGTAAAAGTATTTAATGTGTATTTTGAAAAAAAACTAACTTATGGTTGTTTTCAAGACCAAAAAATGCACCAGTTTACGAAATTTCGAACAAAGAAAACATTTTTATTTAAAATTACGTAGTCGCCAAATCGCGTGGGCCGTCTTTAACCCACGCTTGCCATAGACCGATCATTTTTTTATGATTCGCTTGCCACTATTTTGAGAACCCCTGATCTAAATCAGATACACATACATCCTTCCACATACGCATATACGAAAATTCCGAACCCGACTCAACGAAAAAAATTTTTTGAAACGTACATACGGACACCTGAATTGCGCTAAAATAGATTTTTAACAAGTGTTACTGAATCCGAAAATAGCATCAACAAGGGAGCATCATGTATATGTATACACAGACAACATACGTTCACAGTTGTGACGTAGTCTTGCCGCTCTGACGTCAGTAGTGGTATGGTGGGGATAAGCGACGCTAGAACGGGGGTGGGGAACGGTATCGGCGTTACCGCCCGATTAGGGGAAAAGCGGACGCACAACTCCTGCTGTCATTATATTAATCATCTGTCTTGTGCTAGGAAATTAACGAAACTTTGTAACGCCACTGTATTAAAATTTGAAACTCGATATTACTGATAATGTACTAAGATTACTGATTAAAATCGTTTGGTTATGTTTATTAGTAACAGTTGTAGCTATATAAATACTATGTTACACGTTTTTGCACTTATTTAATTTTATTGTTTTGTGATTATTAATATTTTGGAATGTTAATTTGATAAGTTTTATTGTATGAATCGGAATTTATGAATAATATATAGCAGAGTTAAATATGTTTACTTTTATATACAAGGTATTTATTTATTTTATGCAATATTAAAATAGGAATTTTGTAGAAAAAAAAACTGTCGTTTAGAAGGAAACACTTTTACGAGTATTTATGAATTATTTTTACGAATCGACAAAATTTAAATAGGTACCAAAGTATAAAATATTGACGACTTAAGTATATAGAAAATTAATTTAAAAAACATGTTTCGATATTATAAATTCTACAATTAAGTATTTTCTTTAAAAGTTAAATGTTTTAAAAAGCAATTTAAATTAAATTAATTTAACATTGTTTTTATTTATTCACGTTTTCATTAACTAAACGTTCGTGACGTTCTTTGTTTGAAATACAATTAAACTATTAACTGATAGAAACAAACAATAGATTAAATTGTATCTTAATTCGAGAATTTTCTTTTTGTTTTAAATATAAAGTAATACATCATTTTGTTTTTATTGACAAAATAAATTGTATTGTTTTACAAAAATATTATAAATTTATGTATTTGAATAAAAAAAACTTTTTACATTTTATATTTGGGTAATATGTAGGTATACATAAATTTTTAAGCACTTTAAAATGAAATGTTAACTAATGAAGGGATACGATTAAAAAGACTAAAAGATTAAATGTATGAAATTACAAAAAAAATAGAAAGAATACGTGTTCAGGATCAATATATAAATTTTAAAACGTAGATTTATGAATGAAATATGTATATTTATATATTACGTACATAATTATAATGAACTATATGAAAGAAATATTAATTCTGTACTTCCTTTAACAGTTTATAAAAACTAAAAACAAATAAATACTGCCAATAAAATAGTAATGTGTAAGAACATTTCCAGCTTAATCTGTCTACAACATATATATGTAGGTTTGTATAAATATAGAGCAGACATACATAAAACATCAATATGTTGAAAAGCACAAATCTATAAAACTGACCTGAATAATATACGGTAGGTATATTGCATATATGTGTACGTACTAGTATATGATTAAAACCTTTACACTTAAAACTATCTTCCACATTGCCGATATTATATCCTTATTGTGAGAAAATAAAACACAGTAGCACGAACGAGCACAGTAATATTAAATCACCAATGTCCACAACACTTCTCCAATATGCCGTGTATGTTTAAAATCCTAATACTATGTATATAATTATCACAGTCAGCATTTGGTTCAATCTGAGCGTGTCTACACAGCTCCTCTAACAGCTCACTGTGCGAACAAGCATCGGTCGGACACAGAGCTTGCTGGTAGCGCATGCGCGTCAAGAGCTAGGTCACGAGTGGCATTTGTAGGGGAACGTCATGGCGATATTGCTTGACTTATCGCCGCTCACAGCCTACTACAACTGGCTCTTATTGTGTTTCATTATTGTCTCTTATACATATCTACTACAATACAATACAATGCCTGATACAGTTCACCGTTTAATATTTTATTTGAATTTATTGATTTAGTTTGTCGCAGTTTGTAAGTATAAATTGATTAAATGTTGTATCAATGATTTTATTCTGAATGAAATGAAAAAATGACTTTAGTGTCAGTCCGCGGTAATCGATACCAGATAGTTAAAAAAATATTTTACGAAAATGAATACTAAAATATAAAATTAACAGGCTATTTAACACCAATTTTCATAAACCAAAAGAAAATTAGAAAAATGTTAGTTTCATAATATTTCAAAAAATTTCCGAAAAATTTCAAAAATTACAACAATAAAGGTGAAATCACAATAACTTACTTAAGAATAAATGACGATCGTGGCAAACTATTAAAAGTCTTTAACAATTACATATCAAACATGACGTTTGACCAAATTAAAAAAAAATTACCCTCACCAACAATAATGACTAAGGGTAACCGCATTTATTATAAAGATAATGAGTCTATTGATGTATTTGATAAATAATTGTTATAAGTATTAGTTAATAATATCAATAAACAATTAAACACACAAATAGTACTCTTATTGTATCCTTTTATTCAACGTGTCACACCCGTCACAATGTTTGTTGAGTAATAACTAGTTAAATAGATTACGTATTTACCTGATGCTAATGTGTTACTAAAAAATAATTTATTCGTAACATATTAAAGTATGATTATTATAAAGTAACTTCAATATTTTCGCTAAACTTTTGAGATTTTGAATAGAGGTTGCGAGACTTGCAATAGTTGGCGTCACGACCGTCACAGGGCTTTAAACACTGACATTTTTTTGTAAAATAACCGTAGACCTTTTATTCTTTCAATATACATGTATTGCATTAAGATCTACAGAAAAAAGGTAAAACCATGTTATTTACTAGTATTATTTAGAAATTATGAACTCCAATCCGAGTTGAAATGTCACATCCGTCACCGCGGACTGACCCATATGTTCTCAAATTAATTTTTTACTGGAAACGAAAAAAAACGTTTTTTCTTTCTAATTAATTATTTGAATCAGCACTACAAATTGGTAATATATTTATAATTGCTAGTATTGGTTATTAATTTTCAAATTAATCTTGCTGGCTAGATCAAATATGGAATCAGATTATTTATTCCTTTTATGACCCATTTTCGGGCTGCAAACAAACAAAAATTGTAAGTTAATGTAAAAATCTATAGGTACTTTAAATTTTAATATTAATATTTTTTATTGTGTACTGCATTTAGATAAAGATAGAAACACAACATAACCTACATTAAATTTATAGATAATCCAATTATTACGTACCTATATAAAAATAAATTAATCCATATTATGAAGACTTACAATATCTTCTGTATAATATATATATACGCACGAAACTGGAGTTTTATTTTAATATTAAGATAGTTGCATAAAACGAAATTTTATCTTTTCATTTTTATTGTAAGAGAAAAAAAATATACCTATAGAAATTGAAACAAATATTAAAAAAGAATGATCTGACAATACGGTTCTTGTATAATATGGTGGAGGCAGGAGTATTGAGAAAAGAAGAAGGTATAAAAGCCAAAGCAGAAAAATTAATTTCCTAAATTTCCACGACCTCTGTGTTATGTAAGAATATACTTTCAAATAGCAATTCATGTAAATGATTCTAAGGAAAACGTGAAAGAAAATTTTAATATTTGGTTCTTGATGGTGTTAAATAAAATTCTCGTTTTAAGTTTTAAAATTGCATCATTAAAGTTTCATATATAAAAATATCAAACAACGTTGAAAATGTATATAAAAGAAATGCTTCATTAATTGCATGATGTTTAAGAAAAATGTATATATTTAAATCTTTCCTTTTGAAAGGTAAAAGTAATTGTCCAAGTAGCATTTGAAAATTGTATTTCTTACTGCCCTATTACGATTATTTATATAGCTTCAAAAGATACTTATTTATTTTATTTTTCTCAAAGTATTTGTATGTTATTGTATTTAAAATTTAATTGGCGCTTTTGCAACGACTTTAAAATGATATACATATGTATTTCATTTTTGACGTTTAAAAATGTTTTGAAATAAACTAATAATATTTCATTAAAAAGAAAGAAGTATTTTTAAAATGAATAGTAAAAAAAGAATGATCCATTAATAATTCTACAGAATATAATGATATTTTAATTATAGCGGAATAACAAAAAGCTACTTTGTAATTCTGTAGATAAATGTTGTGAAAATGTATATTTTGCAACACACTGTTTCAGCGAGTAAATAAAAGTTAAAGTCAAATAATAGAAATGTAATATAGGTACATACATAATACATATATACATATATACCTACTCGTTTAATAGTAGGTGATTTTTAAATCAACATTACATCTAGTGCTACGAGACAAGATGAGACAATAAACCTCGTCTTGTTAACGTGACCGAAACCAAGAAATCTCGCATCTCAGTGTGCAGCTCTAATTTCGCCTTATATTGTATTAGGAATTGGCTGAAATGTTGGCTGAAGATGCCAACAAAATACATTTTATTTATAGTAGAGGTAATGTAATATTACTTTTTTGTAGTAATGAAAAGGTTAAAGCAAAAATAAAACATTTTTTTAATTTAACAAATTGGTTAAAGTAGTTCTAGGCCAATTTACGATTATGCTGAAAATATATTTAAATTGAAATAGTGAGAATAAACTCAAGGTAAGTTTATTTTACAACATTAATAACAAATGTTTCAAGAAGACGATTGTCTCTAATTTGTTTTCCATTGAACTTATGAATTGACTTTTCATTTGAACTTAAGTTATTAGTATAATCTTATCATATCTCTCTACATGATATTAATTTTTTTTAGTAATATTTATTAACGATGAAACTCAATTTTCCAAGAACTTTTTGAAATGTATATAATTTATAATATGGTTTCATTTCTCAGTTAAATTTTAGAAGAATATAAATACCGTAAATATTTGTTTTATCGTTGTATCCGATTGTTATTACCGAAATATTTTAAATTGTTCAAAATTCTGATAGGTATTGAAGATAGCGTATTACCAACATCGCATAACATACTTTAATGAAATATTTTCTATTGAAATCAAACTTCCATTCTAATAAAAAAACATATTAAAAATATAAATCGAAGAAGCAAATAGCTCTAACAAAATTAATTTTATTAAAATTTTTGCGTAAGTAAATCAAATAATACTTATATAATTACAGAAAATTAACTTGTATATTATATATGTTACTGTAAAAGCCCGAACTGAGGTAAAATCTAGGTTTTACCAACTGTTTATGGTAAAAGTCAGAATTTCGAACTTTTACCATCATACACTCGGTAAAACCTAGGTTTTACCAAGAGACACGGTAAATGTTGAAAAATAGAGTAGGTATCTTAAATTTTGCTAACAAAATATTGGGGCGAATGGGGATTAATCTAGTATAAGAAACGTGGATTCAATCTCCGCTTTGGTTAGGGCAATCTATTGGGGCGAAAGGGGATTAATCTAGTATAAAAAACGGGGATTCAATCTCCAGTTTGGTTATAACCTAACAAAGGCGGAGATTGAATTTTCGTATTTTATACTAGATTAATAACCCTTTCGCCACAATAGATTGCCCTAACCAAGGCGGAGATTGAATCCCCGTATTTTATACTAGATTGTGATTTTCTATATATTTTTTTAACATATTTTTGATACCTACTCTATTTTTCAACATTTACCGTGTCTCTTGGTAAAACCTAGGTTTTACCGAGTATATGATGGTAAAAGTCCGAAATAAACGATAATCACATACCAGTTCGGACTTTTACCATTAACAGTTGGTAAAACCTAGGTTTAGTTCGGACTTTTACAGTAACATATATGTATATTGTATATGTCATGTCCAATATTGTGTTGAGAAAAGTTTTCATACATTTCAGAACAATATTTTATACGAGACAGTATAATATAATAGCTTATAGAATTTATTTGATTCCATCTATTTGAACGCCTCAATAATTTGGGAACTTGTTTTTGAAATTCACTGCGTCAATAACAGATACGTCCACTAAGCGTGCTTGTGATTTTTTTGACCGCACTGTAATATGGACACGTATTTTTCCAATTGGACAACTCCATTCATACTGATTAGAACTTTGTTTGATGTGAAAGCGTCGTTTTTGCTGAACTAAAAATGATTCGATCAATACAAATGAATGAAATTGAATTAAGTAAAGCATACAATTTACTATTGATATATCTTACAATAGATGTCATTGAGGACTTATTAGGGCTTTATTATGCTAAAATAAAAATTTTAAATTACATACTTAATAAAATTTTTAATAAATATTTATTACTTTCTTATACACATGTATATGAAACAATAAAATAGTATAAGTATTGTAAAGTCGATTTTTTTCGAAATCCGGATTTTGATGGAATTATCCATTTTGATATTTCCTGAATCCATTCTGATTATTTCCGCTATGATGTCTGTGTGTCTGTCTGTAGACGCTGTAACTCAAATAGAGAGAAGGGTGAAATTTATACTTAAGGTTGTTCATGCCGATTTTTCCGAAACTAAATTCTACGAGATGTCGCCACCGTAGAAAACAAAAATTATTTGCACAAGTCTAGCCCTGAGGGGAAATGACAGATACAAGTAATTGACGATCGAATGAAAAATGGGATATTCTCGAAATTAAACAGAGATGAAGCTACAAAGGATAAAACTAGTTCTTATGTTTTTAGGCTTGCTTACATTCAATATTTTCAAATAAAAATTGCAGAATTATTATAAAATTAGAAAGCTTAAACAAATATCTATGTAGGTATGTCGTGGTATATTTTTTTCTCCGTATTTTTCAAGAATTTTTGTTATACATAGAGAGTTTTATCATATCAAAAAAATACACACATTTTCAGATTTTTATTATTAATATATAAAAAAATTAAATTAAAGAATTAAGTATGTCATAACATAGAAAAATTAATCTAGTTTTTCACTGTATTTTTTCCTAAATGATTTATTAATACTGGTTAGAGTAATTTCTCTATAGTAATTCTTATGGCAATTCAAATAGCCTTAAGATTATTTTTTTTAAATTTCGATAGTGTCCGAAATATGTTTTCCTGACTAATAGTAAATGTATCAGGGTATCATGAGATATAATAGGATGTAAGTAAAACATAAGATACCTAAAGGTAAATTTATATAGCATACTCGTATTCGTATACCAATTGTAAATACATATGAAATGATAATTTTTGTTTCACAGGGAATGAAAATACTATAAAAATATCAATCAATCATAAATATAAACAAAAATTGTTTTGAGAATACCTATATGTTCTTGGAACAATACAAATTTGAGTGGGTATATACAATATACATACATATAAAATGTATTTCACTTTAATATTTCAGGAATATTTATTAAACTTCCCTAAAAACAATATATCCGGTATATTTATTCTGAGAAGAGTTTTTTCTTTGTTTCAAAGTTCACGCATTTTCTCTAATATAATGTTCCCGGCTATAAACCACAAAGCATATATGCAAGGTAAATACGAAAAGTTTGTATTCAATTTGCAATATTTTTTCACGCGAGAAGTGGACTGTTAACTATTTTATGTTTTTCGTGTTGAAAACGACCACTCCGGGTGCTTTAAAAATTTATTTTCAGAAAATAAACTCGGAAATATATTCATTTCTAGGATCTAGCTTTAAGAAACGATCGAACATTTTTTAAACTTTTGACTACATACTTTATATTTTTTGTATAATTAGGAAATTAGTAATTGATGATTTATTTTCTGATTGATGATGAAAATGATACTAATTTCAGCTGGTTTTTGTCTTTTTATGACAGCTCTTTCGTGTTTATTGTATCATGTGCGTAATTTGAATGAATGTACATAATATATCGATTGTTAAAATTTCAATTGATGTATGGGACAAAAATACCAAAATTAGTATTTTGGTATAGTTTTTCTTTCTCTATCGATTGATATATTTAAAATTTCAATATCTCTTAGTGGGCTCTCACACCGGAGCAATATAGCAATATAGCAACACAGCAATAAAGTAACTATCAATTAGTAACTAGCAAAATAGAGATATCATATTGCTTTGGTGTGAGGCAATATGTCCGATTCAATGTATATTGATCGATAGCAATAATATCACTAGCTATAAGTTGCTAGTTGCTATATTGGTATATTGCTATATTGTTTCGGTGTGAGAGCCCACTTAAAATTTGTGTTTTATACACGACATTTTTGTTGGGTAAAAATGCTAAAGCATGTTTTTTTTAATAAAAATGTCGTATGAGACATTTAATCATTTTGTTTTTCATTAGATGTGATAACGTGAACGTCAATTGTTTTTTTAAGTGTTTTTTTACTAGTAAAGTCGTGTTTTGTTTCATACGATAGTTGAATTTTCAACCACTGATATGTCTATCTTACAATCATGATTTTTGTTAAATGTAATATTTCAATAAATAGTTTGTAGCAAAGAATAAAAATAAATTTAATTTAACTAATGTAAGTCGGACTTGATTTAAGAATGTTTACACAAAATTAAAACGGTTTTAATTTTATAAGTACCTATTTACATTAGGATATTGATATTTACAGGGTGTACTAAATATTATAACGTCCAACAGGAGAATGGAAAACTGAAATAAAGTTCGAGTTGATAATGTTCTCTGTATAATATAGACCAGGCCAGACATGGTGCCCTATATTCAAACTCACAAATCAGATAATGTTTGTGAGAGAGACGCACACAGTGTGAAACCCTTGTAAATTGAGGTGTTCAACAAAGATAGACGGATATTTTGCAGAACATTAACGTCGTCCTCTATATTTTTTACTTTGGAGATTTGCAGCGATGAGACTGTTTTTTGCTGTTGGAAAAGTTATTAGTTGTAAGATAAATTCGAGTTTTTTTTTAAAGCGGAGGAACGTATTTTTTTATTTTATTTATCTACTGAAAAGGTTTTTTTTTTGTTTGTTTTTCTAATGTAGCAGACATTGCGGGTACAGGTTGAAGGGAAGTTATCAAGTAAGTATCTTTCATGAATAAGATCTAGATTAAAAAGTAACTCATTGAGACTTGAATAAAAAAATATAGATTTTTTCGTTTTTTTTTTATTATTACAATGTTATCACCGAATAACTGAATAAAAATTTAAACAGTTATTAAATTACTTTAATTAAAAGATAATAATTTCAAAACACATACACATATACTTTATATTTATATTATGAAAGTTATTTGTATGTAAAATTAAAAGTAAATTTACAGAAGTTTTTTTATTATTATTACAAATAACATAATTATTGATTTTTTTATATAATATGTGCTCTAAATCATAGGTGTCCAACCTTTTGAGCTTTGTGGGCCGCAGAGTGCAAAAAAAATTGTTAGGGACCGCAAAAAAATTTTGAAGTCCTTTTTTTTTCGTTGTTAACTTAATTAATTTATATAATTTTTTATATCTTTGATTTGTATGTATACTTTATATTCCTACTTTATTTGACAAAAAATCTGATTTTCATATTTCACTTTTTTTTAAATAAGAGTACTCGGAGGCCGCATGCGGCCCGTTGGCCGCGGGTTGGACAAGCCTGCTCTAAATGATTTGATTATTTTGTTAATTAATTTCAAACTTAAAACAAGTATTTTAATTTTTATTCATTTTATATCATTTATTGAAACAATGAATGTAAAAAAACATTGGTTTTTATTGTAAAAACACTCATCAAAATCTTTTGTTTCTGAATAAAATGTAGAGTGAAATTTTTTAAAGTTAGCAGACATGTACTTCACCAGATTTGTATGCAAATGTATAATTTTTTTAAGTTGGACTAGAAAAAAGAAAGGGTATTATGTATAATCAAATAATAATTATAAATGTTTCATAACTGGAATATGAAGTTTTTAAAGCAAAGTATATTTTTCTGTTGGTATTAAAAGTTTTTAAAACACTTTTTTTTTTAATTTAGTAATAGATATAATAAAGTGTTAATGACACAGTAATATGTAATTTTATGTTAATTTATACTTTTTTATACATACATAAAATGTAAAAGATACAGTAATTATGAAAAAAATGTCAATTCAAGGTTTTAACCGAATTATTTTTTGAGGGTTCCTGAATCACGTACGGCCATTATCTCAATGACGTCTGTCTATCTGTCTGTCTGTTTGTCTTTTTGTGAATAGTAAAACAAATGCTATTGTATGAGTACCTACTCAAGATTTGCACATTTTTTCAGAATTACTTTTATTTTGATATATTATATATAAATGGTTTATAAAAGAATAAATCGTTTTTCATTTTTATTTAAATTTAAAAAGTGTTATGGTGGCCACGATAGTTTATTTATTTGAAGATTTAATTATTATAAAAATATATTTTTGAATTTTTTGTAGATTATGACTGCAAATATTACTACATAAATAGATTATAACAATATCAAATTTTGGTCTTTACATGGATTTATATTTTCAATTGAACTATACTTTTTTGTGAATAAAGATAAAAAATCGGAAAACATTTTTTTTTCTCGTTTTAAAACGATCACAAAGCTTCTCGTATCTTCGATATTGCAAGGAAGCAATAACAGAATATCACAAGTTGTAAATAAATAACATGTAGCATTATCAAATTTTGGTCTTTACATGGATTTTTTTATTTTCAATTGAAATATACTTTTTTTGTGAATAAATATAAAAAATCTGAAAACAATTTTTTTTTCTCGTTTTAAAACGATCACAAAGCTTCTCGTATCTTCGATATTGCGAGGAAGCAATAACAGAATATCACAAGTTGTAAATAAATAACATGTAGCATTATATAAATCAGATAGATTTTTCACAATAGTATAATGAAAGTATGAACAACAGATACAATAAATAATTGTTTAATTTATTTTGTTAATTTAACCTTATCAATCATACATAGCATGTAAATACATGACACGCAAATATTCATGTCGATATAAACTGTAAATTGAATTTATTTGTATACGTACTGAAAACAGTAGTAAAAATAAACAAAGAATCCAAACACAATAAGTCTCCCCGCGGACTGAAACATGTGATATATGTAAGCACGAAATATTTCAGCAATGAATATATGCAAATTGGCGTTTTGTTATATAAGGTGGACAAATTCTCTCGAGGGCCAACATTGAATTTCACAACAAGCGAAAGTAAAAATAAATCTACGGAATATATATCTGTATAGGTAAACATCGGATTGACAGTCGGCCAAGAATGAAATAACATTTATATACACTACTACTCATAATAATTGATCCCAGTGGTCTTCATGTATTCTCTGCAGTATGAGAAGGACACAAATAAAAATAACCATTGGCGCTTTTCACGCCTCCGATGCCAAATATTCAAATATTTTGGCATAGATACTAGAAACTTACCGCTCCATCAACTCTCTGGTTTCTTCATCGCTGACGTTTATGCGTGATTTTTTTTTTTTAGTTTATTTTATTTATTATTTCATGCAGTTTTGTTTTCAGGTTCTTTTGTAACCGATTCTTGCATTTTTTTTTCAACCGATTTTGTAAAAGTGTTTTATTTTTATTTTTTTATTATTATGTGTTTTGCCAAGATTATTTTTATATAGTTTATGAATAGAAAGTGCAAACTAGTACATAATTTTAGAAAAGACAAATCAATTATAAGTTAACCCAAACTTCAATTCAGAGTTTCCATTCCTAGTCAAGTAGGAATTAGGATACTAATATTTATAAATGTAAATAAATATCATGATGAAAATAGATTCAAGGAATGTCAAAATGACTTTTTCGATCAAAATCTCGAATTCTTACAGGTCGTTTTATAGTACCTACAGGCAATTAAGGGAAAAATTGGAGTGCGATGAAATTTGGTACCAATATAGTATACATTATAGTGCGTCTGTACACAAAAGTTACTATCTATAGGCATTGTGGAAAATTTCTTAGAGCCGTTTGAAGTTTAATTTTGATTTCTTGAATAACTTCTAGTCAAATAAAGATACGGAGGCGTGCCTTGTATCAAAGTTTTCAAAAGTATTTACTTTTCAGCAATATTTTATATTTTATTACAATGTCTGCACCTAAATTGCTGAAAAGTTGCGGTGAACTCGAAAATTAAGCGCGTTTAATCAAAAAATTATGTTTAAATGGATTTTTGAGTTCTTAAAACTGATTATAGAAATAAATGTCCTGTACAATAGTTATAGAGAGTAAAATTTTACATATTTTTATGTAAACTGCAATATTCAAAATGTGAATATTTATTAGATATTTATTTTTTTAGGTAGTCGAAAAAACAAAATTAATTTAAAAAATCATATAAATAGTATGCTTTGAAAATTAGTATTACATTGAAATTAACACGATATTATAGAAAATTAATGAAAATAAAGGTACCTATATTATAATTCCCATACTTCCATAAGACTTTAAATAACATATTAAGATTGTACAACCTTGAAAAATGAAATATTTTTTATTTTTAAAACCGTAGTAGATATTGACATGTTTACAAAAGTAAATATAACTACATATACAGTAGAAACCGGTTATAACGACATCTGTTAATACGACGTATCGGTTATAACGACTCAAAATAAAAGTTCAACTGAATCCCATATAATTGCATTTTGACCGGTTATTACGACTATCCTCTTTTTACGACCAATATAACCGGTCCATTCGTTGTCGTTATAACTGATTTCTACTGTATTACCTACATATTAATGAAGAATTAGTTTTCTATTAAAAACATCGAACAATGTTTTTTATACAAAACTTTTAAGTGATAGAAAATAATGGAAAAACTAGATTCTTATCGTATATTTAAAAATCGACGATAAGATTACTTCGCGTTAACTGGAACGACATAAAATCAATACACACTAACAAATTTAATTTACATATCCCAGTTATAAACACACGTACGCATATTGTTAGGTGTCTGTCTTCATCTACACATACCTATATACAAATATACAGTGGCGTCCGTGAAGAAAATAATATCAGTATGATATAACCATTTCTGGCATTATATATTATGTAAGTTAATGAATAATTCAACTTCTTTGAACTATTTATGAATGAATACATATTTCAATGTAACATTAATTGGTATATTATATTATGTATTGACGTACCTAAAACTTATGACGGTGAGGAAAATAATTTGATAGCCTAAATTCTAGATAGGTACTAGATGAATGCAGTATCATGTTTAATACTTTTTTGTGTTCTATTTTTGAATGATAAAAAAACACTACGTCAATTTTTTGTATAGATTTTATTTGAATGACATCATGATTTTTAATTTGTTTATTTCTTGTTATATGATTTTTAATAGCTACTTAAGATGAAGTAGATAATAGAGAGCACTGATTGATAAATTACGATAAAAAATTGTGTATAATATTTTTCGAACTTTTTAGAATATTCCAAATATGATTTTTTATTAGAAGATCTTAAAGTTTTAAATAATATGTCAATAAACATTTTTTTCTTAACCGTTATTGTTTATTTAATTTTGAGTATAACCTAAAAAGAAATACCCAGTATACATAGGTGGGCACAGTTAATCGAAAAGTTAATCGTTAACTCGTTAATAAAAAAGTTAACTTCGTTAATCGTTAAAGCGTTAAAATTCCGAAAATTTTACGAAAGTTAAAGTTAACTGAGAATTTAACGTTTAAGTTAACCGTTAGCCATCCAAAATGTTTGAAGACTTTTTTTTTTTTTTTTTGCTATTTCAACAACTTTAATTTGCAAATCCCCCCGTAAATTGCGTTATTCAAACAAATAATGACAACTTGTCACCAAACAACCAATGTAACGGGCTAAAGTAAACAAAAGTTAACAAGAGCGTTAACATTTTTTTGAGTTAACTTAAAAGTTAATCCGTTAGGCATTTTCTCAACTTATTAATTAACGATTAACGGATTAATGAGTTAATGCCCACCTATGCCAGTATAGAATGCAAAAAAATCCTAAAAATTAAGTAGAATCTATTGGTAAATAAAAATATTTACGTCAAAATTTGTTATGATCGACCCTTTAGCACATTCCTTTCTTATCAGTTACAAACATGAACATACGAAGGATGTGTCAGAAAAAATATTGTTTATGCTTTAATTTTACTGATATAACTATTTATTATTATTATTATCATGAAAACGCTATAAATTACCCATCACAACAGGCGCCACTGCATACATACAACCCCCGTACACACGCATTCAAAATCGACATCTTATCGAAAATTTATCCGCGTAGGTCACGAGCAAAGGAGCAACAGTAGACCAGCCGGCTCTAGTTTGAGCGTAAGCGTACGTACGATCGAGCAAATGTGCGAGAGAGAGAGAAAGAGAGAGTGAGAGCATTACGAAAAGCTTGATGCGCGGGGCGTGGAGGGGTAAGGGCGGGTGGGCGTGAAACAGCGCCCAGACAGAAGCGCACGTGCGTACGGGCTCACGTTTTCGACGATATCTGCAACGATAATTTTTATGTACCCGAGCGCGCGGACTATGTGTATATGTATGTATGTATATTTCGCGACAACGTGCGACGTAATTTACATGTGTGTGGGTGCATGCGTATGTGTGTTTGTGTGTGTGTGTGTGTGTTTGTATCTTGTGCAACATAACAATCAATAAGCTGATGTGTTATGTACACAGTGGCGTGCGATGTGCCTTATTTATCAAAAATTTATTAATTATTAAAAAATTATTTGCAGATTTCAATGATGTATCTGGATATTTGTGTTGATTCGGTAAAGTTTCGTTCTAATATTGATGCACACAAAAAAAACTGTATTGAACCAAGAAAATCTTGTTTTGTATTTAACGATAACAATATTTTCTTAACATAAGAAAAGTACTCTTAATCCAACTACATTATTTCTTCGTCCAAGAATACTATAGTTGGTTTAAGAATATATTTCTTATCTAAGAAAATATTGTTTTCGTTATATACAAAAGAAGGTTTACTTGGCTCAAGTAAACCTTTCTACCTGTGTGTGCTGAAGTTTAACCAATAACTGAATATTTTTAATTATATTATTTTCAAAAATGAAATTGGTTTTTACTTTCAGTAATACTTGGAAATGATTTCACATCTATTTTTTTGTTCGCGTGTAAAACTTTTCTGATATGATTTTATTTTACATCCTACATGTTTTTGTTTTATTTGACCAATTTTTATTGTTTCTTTTGTGTGTAAATTTACAAAGATTGCAGTGTTTCGTTTTAAAATGCGTAAATTTTTATAATTTTTAGTGTATCGGAATCGGAAAAAGGAACACACTTTCTGGTACCAATAATAAATTTGAGTAATAAAAATATTTTTAAACAATTTTGTTACTTTTTTATATTTTATAAATAAATAGGGTATCAAATGAAAACTGATTATTCAAGAAATTCAAGTTTGTATACAGCGTACACGTTTTGTTATTAAAATCTTTGTTAATAAATCTTACAACTATTTTGTTCCTCGTAAAAAAAGAGATGAATTTGACAAAAAAACGACACTAATATTGCAAGAAAATTATTAGCACTCTCTGCACTTAAAAACATATTAAAAATAATTAAAATGCTATAAAAATATACCTACATCACATCTTGAGCCATCATATCGATTTTCTAATAAAATCTTAATATTATACTATCATAATAAATTCATCATTGCATTTCTATGAATATTTAATTTACCTGAATGTATATAATGAGTATGTTTTTATACAATAGATACTGTTTTCATATTGTTCTTCTATTCATGTTATTTAATTGTTATTACTACACAATTTTTTTTTTGAATTGACATTTTCAAGGATGATTAAAAATATAATATTTATTAAAATGCGATGAAGTACTTACATATTTCCCAACGTTTGTTTATAATATAATAAGATTATAATTATCATTTGTTGCATAAACAATTATTATAAAAAGGTGTAATTTACTTATGGAAATTATAGTAATGATATCTATAAACTATCAGTATGTAAATTATTTAATTTTAGAAGAGATACAATTTTTTTAATAATTTCTAAATTATTAAAATATCATTCTAAAAGGTGTAATTTACAAATTATGTTTAATATAGGCATATATTTATAATTTTATTTTATAAAGGACAGGTATTTTGTAGTACACTCAACATTTTGCTATAGGACGGAATCGGTAATTCAAAAATTCCACTATACGACGGCACGAGGGGCACCCACCACCGCGCCGACTTTAACGTTGATTGGTGAATTTAAACGCGCAGAAATATAGCAGTCACTGTGGTACTAATGGGGATAGGGGAAGGACGTTGGTTAGAACTGTCGGCACATTGTATAACGGAGCGGTCGTGTAGTGAATGGTCGTATAGCAGAGTGCTGATATTAGTATGTAAATTATTTAATTTTTAAAGAGGTAAAATAATTTCAACAATTTCTAAATTATTTGTATAATATAAGTGCCTATAAAAACAATCAATGTAGCAAGAAAATGTGTCTATTTATAACAAAAGGATCCTGGAAATATTATGAATATCGTGAATTATCCCGCGAACAAAAATGGTTTTCATCAATGTGAAAATCAACCAGAAAAGCATTGGTTCATTTTAAATTGTCTCTCTCATTTCACAACATTTAACATGAGATAAAGAATATTGTATTTAATGAAAAGTTCATGAGATGTTTTTATTAAATTTGAATTTTTGGAAACATTAATTAAAATAATCTTTTATGATTTATGAATAAAATGGATATTTTAAATTCAAATATCATTCTTTAGTTTTAATTTTAATATACATTTATTTAGAATAATTTGTAATAGATAGATTATGTGGATCAAAATTATTTTTAAGTTGAAAAATAATTTTCTTTTTACCAATGATTATTAATCTTGATATCTCGAAATTAATTAAGGTCAGTAAGTAATCCAAAACGAATATTCAATTCAATTACTAATTTACCTAACTACTAAAAAGATAAGATTACAAATGTAATAAGTTGTACTTAAATTCAGTTAACGATGACGAAAAATCACTAGGTATAATTAATTAGGAATAGTCAGAAGTAAGAAAATAAACGATCACAAAGCTTCTCGTATCTTCGATATTGCGAGGAAGCAATTATAAAGTTTGAATACAAATAAGAATGATTTTTAAAGATTTTAAATGCAGGTTTTTCTAAAATTGCACTATAGTTATTAGTTCAGGTTAAGTATCGATATATCTTAACCTAAAATTGTTACGATATTTAGGGTTGCTAGATGGTAAGATGTGAAAAAGAGGTATAGCTCATTAAAAAAGAGATTGAAAAAATAAAAAAAGAGATTTTTTTATATCGACCTTTTTTTTAGGTTTTTATCTAAATTTTTTTCTCCAGACGCCCTTAAAAAGAGGACACTGTCCGGGGAAAAGAGGACGGATGTCAACCCTACGTATATTATTTCTAATGTTTTCATTCACGGTAATAAATAGTACAATCTTTCTCTATTAAAATAAATGTTATATTTGTATATAGTATATAATCCATTGTGTTTATCATGTACTAAAGAATGCAATGAAAAAAATTCATCATTTTTGGCACTTTAAGGAGATCTCGAAAACTTGAAATGATGGAGCAATTTGGCAACTGATTTAGTTTCAGCACGCGACAAAATCACATAAAGATCTCTAGGTCAACATTTTTGACCTATGTTATTTAACTTAACTTAATAACGAAATCAAAACTATTTTTACATATTTTTGTGTTTATATAGACAATTATGTACCAGCCATATAACTTTTTTCAATTATTATTACCTGAATGAAAGTAATAATAATATAATAAAAACTTGTTTGATGAGTTCTATTGAATACAGAATGAACATTTCCTATTGAGTTGAACATAAATTCAATTAAGTATTTCAGACGCTAGTTATGTCGACAGAAGTTCTGCTGATTTATATAGATTGATATTTTATTTATGCACAGTTAAAATTTCATTACCCTTTAGAACGGTTCTGCCGTAGATTCGGGATGTTGGTAGATACAGTTTTATTAAATTTGTATTACAAAGTTATACGGAGATAGAATGCTGAAATGTATTTCTGCAGACAAACTATTTAACATATATAGATTTTAACTGCGTAATAGATTTTCTTGTACATGAAGATATGTTTTAAATATTTTATTTGCAAATCGGAATTTTTTTTTAAATTATTTGGAATTTTTTGATGAAAATTCAAAATTAATCTTTATGAGAATAAATTTCATTTAAAGGTAAATATTTCCATATTTTCCGATTCATTAAATTTTAATATTTATCCAGGTATTAAAAAGTTAAAAATTGGAGTTTTTTATGTGTACATACTGATAAATGATTTTTTAATTAAAAAATATGCTCAAAAAAAATTTTTTATTTCTATAGCGGATATTAACGTATAGCTTGTAACGAGTATTATTTTTCAATAGACTTGACTACGTTGCAATTTTAGTTTGCATTATAACTATAATTATCTAGTTTCCTGCAATTATTGTTCAATTTGTATAATCTATTGATGTACACAGTAACATCATTTACTGAATAATTAACCTCAAAATTACACTGTTCCGTTTTGTTTTAGTTATTATGAATAGAATAAATTTTAAATGAATTTCTGAAATAAAATAATTACTTGAAATTTTATATTTTTTTTTTCTTCTAAAAATCATATTTTTATTGTGTGACCTAATATCAGAAGAGGTAATATGAGATAAATCGATATAATATACCTACAGTAATTTTATTTTATCTAATAGAAAAAATAATAAATCATTTCACGCGCGTAAAAATTGTGCGAAGTTATAAATTAATTATAATTTACGATTATTTACTAGTTTGTTAAATATGTTTATACACATTTTTAAAACGTTTATTTACATAACAGTGAAAAATAATGAAAGTTAATAAAGATATATCATAATTTAATGTATACCACGAGCATATTCTATATAAATAAAATGTTATCTTGTCCCCATATGTTTTTAAGGTGTATATAAACATAAACATTGCAATATTAACGATTAAAATTGATATAAAAACAGAATTTAATGGGATTATTGTACATTAAAATAAAAGAATACATGTTGAGTTACTTATGGATCATTCTGTACACACATGAACACGTGAAATAATAACCATTTATGTTAATAAAACGTATTATTAATATTAGGAAACTTGCACTAAAGCAGTAAAAGGTGAAAAATAATATTGACACAATGGATCAAGCGTGGGTGTTCACTGTTCAGTAGATTGAAAATAGAAAGTTTTCACTTCTAATTGTTGATTACGTGGTTCCAATTATCACGTCTCGTAACAATTGAGTCATTTCAGATATAAAGTACCTATTCAATGAAGAAAGCGAAATCAATCAATGAACGTTTTGTTATTTGATTCGTTCATAGCTAAAGTAATTATCTCCACTTTTTTCATTTTTTACTTTCTTATACACATATAAGTAAGTATTGTAAAGCCGATTTTTTTCGAAATCCGGATTTTGAGAATTATCCATTTTGACCTTCCTTGAATCCATTCTGCCATGATGTCTGTGTGTCTGTCTGTCTGTAGACGCTGTAACTCAAATACGACAAATCGTAGAAGGGTGAAATTTTATACTTAAGATTAATTTTTGTCTGGGAAGAAAACTTCACATTTTTGAAAACGATCTTACAACCGGAAACGAATCGATTTTTTTAAATAAGTAGGTAGGTATATCCGTTTTTAAGTACATTTCAAATTATTCATAACAGAGAAGAAATAGCTGCCATGAGTGTCATGGGACTTTCTTATACGTATTACAGAGACTGAACATTGTACGTGTTTGCCATAGGTACCATTACATTTTTTATCTAGAACATTTTTGTCTTATTTCAAAAATAAATCGAAAATTAAAAAAATGACAAGAGTAAACATCCGTTTGCGTTTTAGTAATTACGTTAAACAAAACTCGTTCGATAGATAATGTATAAAATTATATTTCTATAGTTTATGTCCCATTCATTCAATAAAAATAAAAATCACGTACACAGTATTACGTATAAGAAAGTATCGTGGCACCCCTGGCAGCTTTTTTTTATATAATAATATTGAATTTTTAGAAACAACACTGTGTTATATCGTTATTTAATTTTTAAATTCTTTATGTAGGTTTAGTTTCTATATTGATAATATAATATTTATGATTTTATATTGAATTATATATTAATTAATGTTAATATTGCTTGCATATGCACTTTTTATTGATAAGGTGAGATATCAATGCTGCAAGAAAAAAAATATAGTTATCTTCAGAGATGCTTAGTGAATAAACAATATTATACATAGAAATATAGATTAGTTTAACTATTTTTACATATTAAAGAGCACAGGAATAGAGGAGATACATTCAATACAAACACATATAGTTAGATCGTGAATAATAATAAATAAATATTTATTAGATTGAAATATTACTATATTGCCTCATCAAGTTGTTTTTCAGTATCTACACTCTAATAAATTAAAACTGAGTCGTTTTGATATTTCACGCTACATTTATTTATATTATTCTAGAATTTTATTACCTAACTATAGGAACTAAAAATAACAGACGAAATATACTTTCCATAAACTATTTTTATACTTTAGGTCAATGAAATCTACATAGAGACAATTTTTATCAGTTCGTTTTTTCATCAAATATTTTTACTCTCCCATATCTCTTGTTCCAGGAAAAACCAATCCCTGGGAGTTATATTTCAAGTAAAAGCCTGAAGAATGGAAAATGTCATAAGCTGAGTTAAATTTATCATCCTCTCCTGACCCTCCATACAAAGAGAGAACAGTTTGTTGTAAATTGTATGATAAAGATAGCATTAAGAACTTTGTAAAAGTATGTGTTGTATGTATATAAAGATAGTGAGATAAAAAAGTTATGAACTATGTGTCTGCCTTTATTTCTTATAATGATACATAATGTAATATTTTATTTTTGATCTTAGTAAGCTATTTTTAAACAACTTTTAGAAACTCTATTGTTTTAATCATCATTTCAACGAAAACTTTTAAATTAACATTAAATAACGTTTTTGAGTAAATGTAGTTTTTGTTAAAGATGTTTTATACGATAATTTTGTATTTTTTTACAGTTTAATTATTTTTTTCTTATTTATGTCAAAAGATCACATTGATGTACAGCGATGCCTTGCGTAACGAACATAATTCGTTCCAGGAGCAAGTTCGTTATGCGAAAAGTTTGTTATGTGAAACGCGTTTTCTCATAACAATACATGTTAAAAATATTAATTCGTTCTGTAGCATAAAATATGGTACTGTAACATAAAAAAGATTGTACACACGTTTTTTTATTTTTTAATCAGACTCAGTTTAGGAGAGTCTACCGAAATTTGCAGGGTCAAATCCTCACACATAAAATTACATTTATTAAAACAAACGTGTGTGAGTTAAGCGCAGAAAAGAACGACCGACGCGCGTTGATGCATGTTCGTACAAATTTGAGCATTGACTGCGTGCGACCTTGGAAATTCGGGCGACTTCGTGATACGTAGGAGCGTTCGGGCGGCAAAATGAAACACGATGCAGTTCGTTGAGTGAAGCGAGGTTCGTTGTGTGAGTCGCGTAATGAACGAACAGAAAGTTCGTTGTGCGCAGCATTCGTTATGCGAGGCGTTCGTTGAGCGAGGCATTTTAAAATGTTACTTTTTCGTAGTTTCACTTTTCGTCTATTTTTAAAATATTTTTTAAATGAAATATCACTGTGGATTATTTCTTTCTAGAAATCATGTACCATACTTCATTATGTAATATTTCAAAACTCTTCACACCTACTAATGGACGCTTTCCAAAAAATAAACATATGAATAAAAATATCTAGAAATGATATTTCATAAAAACGTAGTAACTGAATAATTAAGAAAACATGCAATCTAGGTTATTTACATTTATTTTTTCCTCACAAATGCACTTAGTTTCTATAAATTAGCAATCTCTTTGATTAATAAGTAACAATTTGTGCAACGTTGACATAATATGTAGCAGTATATAGCTAATTGATATACGTTAATATTCCTAATGTAGTGACGTTAAAGATAAAGTTCTAATAACATTACATCAATGTTGAGATGAATATAGCATGATGTTGAGATGAATATAGCTTTTGATGGAAACAAAACTTTTTGTTTAATTTTGATTTTTTTTCTAACCGTTTTTATTAAAATAATTCGCATGGGTACCAAATATCTTATACAGAAACATTTCAAATATTCATATTTATTTAATAAATTTTTCGGGATGTAAATTAGTGTATGTCCTTTTCTGCCAAATTTTATCAAGATCGGTTCAGCAGTTTAGCCGTGAAAAGGTAACAAACAGACAGACAGACACAGTTACATCGGTATTTATAATAGTAGTATGGATAATATTTTTTACAAATTTTATTTTTCTAGTTCGCACTGTTTTAAAAATTATTTAAAAAAATTATCAGAAGTAAACATCAGGATCTTTTTTTAAAATATAAGGTTTTCTTCCTAGATTCTAAAAATCATATTCCACTTTTATATGGTATACTGGTAGAAAGGATTTCTCAAACCAAGTAAACATTGATTTGTATATAACGAAAACAATATTTTTTTAAGATAAGCAATAATCTCTTAAACCAACTATAGTATTCTTGAACGAAGGAATAACGTAGTTGGATTAAGAGTATGTTTCTTATATTAAGAAAATATTGTTTCGTTATATGTTTTCTTGGGCCAATACAGTTTTTTTTCTGTGTAGTTTTTGAGTTGCAGTATCTACAGACTAACATATCGACAGATCATGACGAAATCTTATTTAAATAAGACAAACATGCTATGCAAAAAAAAAACAATAACAATTTTATAAAAACAATACATATTGTAACTTACAAAATTAGATAAAATTTATATTTTTAACATTACAGCATATTTCGTAATTTTTTCAAATCTATTTTGAATTTTATTACAAATATGAATATGTCAAACAATTGGTATTGTCAATGTTTTATATGCATTTTATTCTTGCAAGCAATTGTGATATTTATAAATAAAATGGTATTAAAACTGAACATTTAATTGTTTAATTACTGTTTGAGAAATATTGAATAATGTGTAGGTAACTATAAAATCATTGTTAAGATACTAACAAATGCATACACACATACTGAATAACCTTCACGAATAAAATGGTTTTGTGTGGCGTGAAAATACATGCGATTGTTTGTAATACTCTTTTAAACGACAGGCGATATCATAAACTGTGTATGTGTGTGTATGTGTTGAAAGTATTCAATGTCATGTATATTATTACTTATTATTTAAAATATATTTGTTCGTGTGTACAAATTTACAATTGTTATTAGCAATAAATACACGAACTTTTATTATTAAGTGAAAATATAAATATGTTTCGTATTAAACCAGAGATTCACAAACATATTCTTACCTTGAATAGGAATATCAATAAAGTACTTACATTATTATCGTAGTCTAATTTTATTGTTATTGTTAGCATGTATTTTTCAACGTTAAGTCCAATAGCTACTTATATGTATACAGAGGGTAAATAATAAACTTACATAACGAAATATTCCAAGAGCTATGGATTTTATGTTATTAGTGAAAATTCCCATTTATAGGACATCATATTTTATAATTTTTTCTCTGACATAATAACGTTGTTAAATTGATTTACATTATTAATACGTTTTTAAAGTCTCTCTACTTACAATAATTTTTAAAATGAACTTTAGAATTCATTTAATAACAAATTATAACACTTTAAAAGTAACCGTGTAATTATTCAAACTAGCCGACATTTTTTTCACTTATTGTTAGTAAAGTTTTTTTAAATTGACGAAACTATATATAATATTATTTATGAGGGTGTAAATAAAGCATAAAAATATCAATAATTTCAAAAATTAATTCAGGTACAGACTATCGTCGTTGAAAAATGTGCTCTCCTATAAATATGGCATTGAATTTTCATGGTAATAATCTAGTCTGCGATTGATAATTATTATGTCTTGCATTGAATTTATCTTTTTGGTCATATTTTCAACATGAATTGAGAACTTGAGCGAAAAATTCGAAGAAATAAAAAGTCGGGAAGTAATGGGTTAAGAAACTGAAAAAATCTTTAAGATTTGTCTTATAAAAATAAGTATGTTCTGTTTTTTCTAACTTTCCTTTAAAATTGAAAGATTTCGAGTAAAAAAATCGAGATAATAAAACAAATTATTTATCATATTTTTTACTAAAATATATAGCTTTCAAAATATTTCGTTGTATTCATACCCAGTATATATAGTATATATACACACATATTGTATAATATCGTTATATAGTTTGTATAAAACATAAAGGTTAATTCATTAGAAATCATATATCAAAGTCATCAAATTATACCTTTCGTGTCTGAAAATAACACTAAAAAGGAAATGTAAATTACGCCTACCATGAAAATATACGTATACCGATACATAAATAAGAATAAATTCAATATAAATTATTGTAACAATATTTAAATACGAGTGACAAGTGTGTATTTTAGTGTATAGGTGCGAGGCAGATGGAAATACCTGCACCGAACAATTTTTTAATCTGTTTTATAACGAATAATATTTTATTAGGTACAATAATAATTAACAATAAAATCTATTTTAAGACAGATATCACAATAAATCTTATAGAATTATGGTTTTATGTATATTGATATTTCAAACTACCTATCTTAATATTTATTCGAATGTACTATATAAAATGTATAGATTTATAGATTATTAAAAAAATGAAACTAAATCAATAAATAAATAATAAAATAGCTGTCTATTTCAGAACATTTATGATGAAAATGATGATAAACATATTAAAATATTCAATGTGACATTTAATGAGAAAGAAATAGGTAGGTAGAAAAATCAATCCATATTCAAATGTATATAATAACAACAAATAAATAAAATATTGAAAAAAGATTATTTTGTAAATTGAAATGTTTACATCTATTTATAATTTACATGAAACATTTTTTAAAGGTCGTAATATTTTATAGAATAAAAAATATCGCATTGTATTAGGAAAATGCAGTTGGTAAAATACCAAGACATAAAAATAGTTTGTATTTAAATCGATACAAGTGAAAAGTATTGACGTGAAATCCTCTGGAGGAAAGTAATTTTTACGCGTTTGTAATTTGTATCAGTTTCAATTAAATTAATCGCATCATTGCATCTAACACAGTTTTAATTACAGGCTACAGAAACATGTTTGTTTACTTTGTATCTTCTGTAAGCTTTTACTAGACATGTAAAGTACTGCCGAACTTCACATTGATGAACTAGGATCATCAATTTTATGTTAATTTCACAAGTATTTCATGAATATAAAATTATATCTAGACTAATGATTTAACAGTCTGAAAAACTACAGTATGTATTATCAAAGACACGGAGAGAATATTCTTTTAAAAATTAACAGAAAATGCTGTGAACCTGAGGACAGAATCAACTTTTGAAAAAATTAACAGAAAAGTCGGTAGAATTTAAAATAAAGTAGTTAAATGAAAAATTACAATGATATATTGGTAAATTTTAACATAGTAGGTACCTATAAAATTTATTTACTCTGAAAAAGTAATATATGCTATTCTTTAATTTAATTTCTTGCATATGAAAATTTCACGTACATTCTCTATAATTTTACTATGTTTCTATATTACTTTTCATATTTGGCCTATCGCCGTCATAGTAACTGCTATACAGTATATTGAATTGTTGTAGACGTTCTTTTAAATTTTATGTCGGGTGTTAAAAATTTATAGGATCAAAATTTCTTTCATCAATCTATGCAGTTTTTTATTTTTTTTCCCATTCTTATGCATCGTAAATAAATAAAAATTTTAATGAAATTTTTTCACCTGACTATTAATAACTTGTTAAAATAATCACTTAAGTTTTATAATTATTTTAACATACGGTATAGTAATTTTTGATACTGTTGGTATGAAATATTTTTCACAGAATGAAATTTCGTCCTCCCGTTAACATGCTTTTTATGCTAAAAATTAACAGTAAAATTTCTTCTTCTGTTTCTGTTTGTGTTCTTTCTTAGTAATATAGCAAGTAATTTTTTCTTATCTTGATTGTCTTGTGCGTTAATTTATTAATAACTCTTTAATTTAATATAAATTGTATCGAAGTCGGTCAGTATGTTTAAATTCTGCCTGCCATTATCAAGTGTTATCTGCTAGTACTTAAATCTGTTAATAGTATTATACGTATTTTTTCGTGGCATCAGATAAATGGGAAAGCTTTGTAATCTGTGTTTGGTTTAATTTAAAAATGTTAATGTCGAAAGGACCTACGGAAAATTTTCTAATACTCGTTATCAGTATTGACTAGTTTAAACTTAAAATCGAGAGATTGACAGAAATTATTGTTACCTTATATATTAAAAGTATTAAAATCACGTGATATTTTGGCAACAAATTCTATCAAAATAAAAAATCAGAAAACGAAGCATATTTAATATATTTTTTACACATTCCAAGATTCTTTAATAATAAAATAGTTTCTGTTAATATTATTACAGCTTATTACAGTAAAAAATGCGTGGAACAAATATTTTTTTACATGTAAGTTATTTTTATATGATTTAATTAAATTTTTAATCATATTAAATATCAAGAAAGATTTTTAAAAACTTTCTCCGTAAAAAAACATACAAGCAAGGACAAAATTAAGAACTTTTTTATTTTTTTCAATTCTCAACATTTGTTCAAAGTTATTTAAGTTTTAATGCGATTTTCAAATTAAAAATATATTTAAGTATTATTTTGTAATGAAAACAAGCAAACGAATATAATTGTGTACACAAAACATCGATACATAAATTTAAAAAAAAATGTACAAAACACCATTAATAGGTAAATATCTTATGAAGGTAATGAAAAAATACAGCTGATTGAAACAACTGTACAAAACGATAAACAAATGCAAATCAGACGGTATTGCATACTAATAATGTGCCTAATTAACATTGTGTTCGCCTCCCTCGATATTCACACTAAACGTTAAACAAATACAGCTCTAGCGACACAGTTACATGCAACACATGACTCATGTCTATGTTGATGGTTGACCAGCGATGGTTAATATTTCTCAATTTTTTTAACCTCCAGTTTTATCAAAGTATGCTATTTGTAACAACTAATAACCATACAAATCTCACTATCAGTCAAAAATGGTTGTACAGCAATGATAAAAAAGAAAAGTCTAATTTTAAAATTCATGTATTAAGTTAGGTAAAAATATCTGCCATGGGTGCCACGAGACTTTCTTATACGTAATACTGACAGTGAACAGTGTACGTGATTTTTATTTTTTTGAAAGATATTTATGACAAACTAATAAAAGTTTTTAAACATTATCTATATATCGATCGAATTTTATTTAACGTATAGTAATTATCATACATAAGACGGAAACAGATGTTTACTCTTGTATTTTTTTAGTTTTCGAATTATTTTTGAAATAAGACAAAAATATTTTGGACAAAAAATGTCGAGTATGTTATTATCTATAATTTATTCCCCATGCATTTTTTTCCAACACTTATGATTTAGCCAGAAAGAATTTTTAAAAATAATTATTTAGAATAACCCACACTGTTTACTCTCAATATTACGAATAAGAAAGACCCATGGTACCTATGGCAAACACGTACACACTTCAATCTTTGTAATACGTATAAGAAAGTCTCATGACACTCATGGCAGATATTTCTTTTCTGTTATGAACCATTTGACATTTTTTGTTTTTTTTTTTTCAAAAAAAATGAATAAAACAAAAATTATAGATAATAATATTACCTACAATTTTCAACTTGACCATTTTTCTCTAATTAGCACTGTTTCAATGTAATTCGAAAAATACAAAAATCGATCTAGGTAAACATCCATATCCGGTTAAAAGATCGTTTTAAAAAATAAGAGGATTTCTTCCCAGTGAAAAATTAATCTTAAGTTTAAAATTTCACTCTTCTACGATTTGTCGTATTTTGAGTTACAGTGTCTACAGACACACTGACATCATGGCGAAAATGTCAGAATGGATACAGGGAAGATCAAAATGGATTCATCACAATCCGGATTTCGAAAAAAATCGGTTTTACAATACTTACTATTTCATATACATATGTATAAAAAAATATTAACTCTCTGAATTGATATAGAATTTCTATAAATTTTAAAAATATTTTTTCACAATAGAGCCCAAAGCGTGTGGCGTCAAAAAGTAAGTTAGGTATATACATTTAACAATTATGTACAAAAATCAATATTGTAGAAGTGATTATATAAGTACATACATAGTTATATAAGCCGCGCAGTTTGAGGACCACCAGAACAATGTAACAATATACACTGTTAACTGTAAGTACCGAGTGATTATCTCAGTGATGTGAGTGTGTATGTGAACCTGCATAACCTTGCATGGTCCTCTCCAGCATTGACATAATTTCCTCTTTAACTGAAATTACCATAAACTGCATCGGCGCGAATCTAATTAGGGTGTTTTGAAACCCCGCAGTAACGCGCGCGCTAAGCGCCGTCATTGTCTTTATTTAATTGTAGTCTTGACCTTTTGTGCGATTGTTTTCTTCAGCAGCGACGACGTCAGCTGTTTTATGCAAACGTATTTAAATTAGAAGACAGACTTGCGTGCGTGTGCTCTGTCGACTATTAATTATTGTTATTTTTTATATTAATGTGGGTTTGTCATTTTTCATTAGTATTAACTAGTATAATAGATGTTAGGTGTTATAAATTGGAACTCTTTGCAATATTTATTATGTTTTTATTTATTGATATGCTAATTTTAATTGCATATGTTGGCCAGAGATATTAAAAATTAAGGGGAAAGCCACTGTGACGAGGAAAAAAAAGTTTTTCTTACATTTTTTTAAAGTATATATATATTCATAAATATGTATACACAAAATTGAGTTAAATTCCGAAAATTGACGGAGTTACAGTCAATTTAGTGAGACGAGGTAGCGCGGCCGGTTATGACATAACAAAAACATTAAAAACGTTTATCTCAAAATTACATTTTTCGACCTGGTTGAACCGATTCTTCAAATACTAATGAACCGATTTCATATTTTTTTAAAATAATTTTCGTTATTGTATTAACTGTCGTTGCACGTAGCCGATTTTTTAAATTTTGATAATTACTATTTTTAAAACCGCTCTAATAAAAAAATAGGTCTTAAAAATAAAAAATTTTTTTCAAACGATCACTATTTTGAGAACTCGTGAGTAGCTTTAAAAAAATATTTTGGTTTTATAATTTTGAATATCCCTTACTTTTGAAATCTTATTTTTAATACATATATCGTAAATATATTTCTTATAGGAAATTTAATATCTATAAAAATATTTTCCTTCATTTTTGCTATATCTTACATCGTTATCGTTATTTTTTGTGTTTTTTTTAAGAGCCTATAGCCTCGCATTTTTGATATTTTATTAATTTTATATAATAAAGACCTCATCAAAATAATCGAAGCAAATATTAATTTCATTTAAAAATCTAATTTTGCTTTTTTATGTCTACGTAAAACTGTATGAACCCACTGCAATAAAGTAGCTATACTAATAATTTCTCAATAGGTTGCTTCAACATCACGTGTCATTTTAAGTAAGCACTTAGGTCCTGAAAGTTCGTTAGGTTTGGTCTTCTGACAAGGAGTAGTAGAACAAAAAACGATCAAAAACATTGTTTTACGTAATATGGTTATAGTTATTGATTATCAGTTAGTAGGTTATTGTGAAATATGAGGTTTCCCAAGCGATTCATAGATGTAACTAGATTACTGGAACTGGATGTATTTTATTCTATAGAGAATTGTTAGGTTTTTTGCAATAAAATTAACTTGTTACTACGATTGGGTCGTAAAAATTGAAAAAATATTAAACAATACGATCAGAAAATGAAGTAAAAACTTAATTAACTGATTCAGTAAAAATATATAATGTATTAAACATCAATTAAATCTTATTCGAATGTTTTAAAACGTTGTATATTCTGTACTGGTAAACAACAGAATTATGTTCTTGTAAAATAAAAAAAAACAACACAGTAATTGGCTTATGTGGGCGGTTTTATCTTATCAAAGCAATTAAAATTTGTTATCATTACAAAACAAGCATAACCATAACACAAAAACTAGTTCATTGTTAATTTTTTTGTTAACTGAAAATAATGTATGCGTATTAAAAATCGTTTTATCTGTTTTTGTTCAATTTATAAATATGTTTTGTATTTAATAAAAATATAGATTTCATGTACTAAATATACTAAATAAAAATATAAAAGACATTAACTTGTTCTCTTTTTTTATCGCAAGGCAAACTTAAGCAGGGTGCCATATTTTTAGGGACTTGGAACTCCAAAGAGTAAAATAATTTTTATGGATGTCATTAATGTCAATATAAAATATTTAAGAATAGGGCTCTGGGCCCCTTTCTCATTCAAGATTCTAAATTAAAACTAAAAGTCACTAACAATAAGATAATTACTAGAATCTCGATTGTGTAAATAATATACCATATTCTCGAATGTCGATGCGATTTTTTTTTAGAAATGTCGAATGAAAAATTTCGACTGCTCCTGGGCATGCGAGATTGGAAATCTCGAACGAAAAACTCGAATCGACATATTCCCGAGTGAGCTCGAGAATAGGGGTCCTGATAAATCTTACTAGGAAATGTTAGTAAAAAATTAATTGAATTATGGAAAAAATCAATTAAATTAAATATATGTATACACCATAACTATTAGATACCTGATGAGAATTTTTTGTGGAGTCGAAACACGTGTCGAGGAGTATTGTTTTCTTGTGATTTATTTTAATATTTTTTTATAATGAATGTATTTTAATGAAATTATAAATCTGGCAACTATACTACCAAATATATTATCGTTTACTAGATAATATTTGTAAATTAAAAATAAAATAATATACGTGGTTTAATAAATTGTGATTACCTGTTTTACTATCATTGCAAAACAATTAATTAACCTAAAATATAAATAGAACAATGTTATTATTTTTTATATATTATTTAGATAATATATTTAGTTCAAGGGTGTTACTGTATGTACGTTTATATTATCTATGTATAGTTTCTGATATTTTTTGTGTTTACATTTATAAAGGAAAATATTTAATAAAAAAAGTAAATTTTCTATTGTATATTTTTTTCGGATATCCTTGCTTATTTTATAGAATGGTATAAAATACACACAGTTGAACTATTTAGAATTTAAATAAATGTTTGTATATAATACTGGAATTTTCGTGTATGTATTTCTTTGAAAACTGAAATGTATCTATTTTTAAAATTAATATGAAATTACTAATATATTTTTTTTATATAAAAAACGTCAAACATTTTCTGGCATCTATTTCAAAAACAAACAATTAAAAAAATGATTATTATTTATGTAGCCATTCATAAAAAATATCAGAGTTAAAGTACCTTCATCTTAACGTAAACGATTTTTTACTACCACTGTTTATTATGTATTTGGATACAAAATACATAATAATTAAAACAAATAAAAGAAAAAAAACTAAAACAAACGAAAGTAACGCATTGTACTACAAAAATTAATTTGTAAGATTGTTGGTATTTATATTACATGCTTAAGTTATACCTTCAAGTGTTCTGTAACACTAGTATATAGTAAACCACTCCTTTGTTTATTTTGTCTGTTAGAACGAAGGTACAGGCGCGCGTTGGTCTAAACTGTATTTATTTAAAACACTACCACTCAGTGCTGTAATGGGACATATTTTCCTCGGATGTTTTTGTAAGAATAGTAAGTACTTTACGTTTATCTAACGTCCCACTATATAACCATTTCATCTGAGAAAACTAGCAGGTACATTGTAGAAACATGTAGGTAATTTTACTTAAAGTTGTTTAATCTATTATGCTGATATAAAACAGACGAAGATCTGTATATTTCAAATTATATATTGGGTGATTTTTTAAGGACTTTTCACTGGAATATTAAAAAAAAACAAATTTTCAGAGAAAATGTTCCAGACAAAAGTTTCATTGATTTGACGGGGCTAAATATTGACAACATGGGTTGACCTTGATAGCGTCACCATGATGGGTTTTCAAGTTTAACTTTTTTTTTTAAATTTAAACCCATATTTTTTGTTGTAGATTCGTAATTTACGAGGAAAACTAGACAACTTTTTCAGAAAATATCCATTTTATATGATATGGAGCAAAACAAAAACAAATTTTTGGATATTCAATTTTTTTAATTAATATTCTATGAATTTAATGGTATACTATGTAAATATAAAAAAAAATAGTATAAATAACAATTATTTGAATAATTATTTTTTTCGTAATTAGTTGGTACAATGAATTTTATGAATCAGTGAAAATAACACTAAATAAATAAATAAAATAATTAAATTGTGTATCTATATTTTTTTATGAAAGAAGTATTGTTATCAAGAATTTAATCAGTTAAATTATATTAAAATTGGATAAAGATTTCCCAGAAATTTTCATTAACTATGACTGAATAATTTAATTTTCATAAAATAAACGAGGAATATTTATGTTTAAAAATAACTGCGAATAAAATATAATAAATAATATGATATCGATTCCTTGACGAAGAAAACAAATGTTCAAACGGTATAAATAAAATATTGAATATGCATAATTTTATCGACCAACCTTTGAAGCTTTAAAAAAGGTAAAAATAATTACTGTTATCTTTTACCTTCGTCAACAAAAATAGATCTATTACATCGTAAAGTATTTTGTTATTTTTTATTATTTGTTTATTATTAATAATTAATTGATTAAATGTTACTTTACTTACATACATGAGTAAATTGTCAGAGATTAAAGTTGGTAGGTCAATTTTCTAGTATACACAAATAATAATTATAATCAATTTTCAACCACATATCATTTAACTTTTATTTTTTGTTGAAACGAATTATTTGTTATAATAAATGTACATTTATTACTTTCCTATACGCCCTTGTATATAAAACATTTTCTTCCCTGAGTTTATTTTGATTATTGTTTGAACTCAAAAAGACTAAGATTGTTTAAATTTTATTTTTGGGATCAATTTTTGAATTTTTTAAAACTATTTTTTAAACGGTGCATATTAGAAAAAATGTTTTAGATTAAAATTTTACATAATATTATTTATGTTTCATTAGCTGCTCAACATTCCTGCCACACTGGGGTCACCTCGTATCCCAGACACTAAAATATATACTACTCGTAATCTGTTGAATATTTTAATTCAATAAAATTCCTCTATCATCTTCGAACGATACGGAATGCACTGCAATTGGTTATTTAAAAAAATATATAATATTTAAAAAATTGAAAACATTGTAAAATTTAAACAGCTTACATTGAAGTTGAAACAATGGGGGCGCCTGGCACCCCACAGTGGCAAGACACTTTATTAAATAAATATTTCAAAGCGATCAAAAAAGTAACCAAAATGCTTAGTTGCTAACATACATAAGGGACTGTGTCAAAGCTCAATATTTGATTTGTTATAAGAATTGAAAGAAAACTTTAAATGCAGAAGTTGTCAGGCTAGAGCAGCGGCATAATTTGAAAATAGTTACATTTATACAGGCTGACCCATAACTGCGTTACAAATCAAAGTTATGTTTTTTTTAAATACAAACTATATTTTTTTATTTGATAATCTAAAAGCATTCATTTTTCTGAGTATTTTGATGTATCATGTATGGGATTATACAGATGGGTTTACAAATAATGACCAATTTTGTAAGAAAATAGGAACATTTTCAACACCTTGTAATTTTCTAATTACAACAAAAAAATTTGTTTTCTGTTTGAAGTAATTTTGGTATATTCTCTATTATTGCGATATTATGTCAAACATTTACAAAATTGTATTATTTGTACAGGGTGTATCAAAACACTGAACCTATTTTTTTCAAAATTTTCAAATGGAACACCCTATATATTTTTACATTTTTGAATTGTCTGTTCAATTCTCAACACATTTTACAAACCATGTTCTATACCTTAATCCAACCGTTAATAAGTTATTAATTTTATATTAAAATCTGTATAATCCCATACATGATACATCAAAATACTCAGAAAAACGAATGCTTTTAGATTATCAAATAAAAATATATAGTTTGTATTTAAAAAAACATAACTTTGATTTGTAACGCAGTTATCGGACATTCTGTATAAATGTAACTATTTTCAAACTATGTCGCTCCTCTAGCCTGACAACTTTTGCATTTAAAGTTTTCTTCCAATTCTTATGATAAATGAAATATTGAGCTTTGACACAGTCCTGGGACATCCTGTATGTGTTTGTTAAAAATTATTTGTAAAGAGGATTTGACTGTTGAATAACTTATATGAACAAGGACATTATAATAATAAGATGAATTGTTTAAAAATAACCAATTCGAGCATTGTATAATATTTATCGAGGAAGAATAAAGTTCTCGTATAAGGATGTGAGGAAAGGTTTTACAACTTATGTAACGTGAGAAGACACTGGTTGTCACTTTTGTACGTGATGTATAACTTTGAAGAGCTCTCCGAAAAACTTGTAACAGGTAAGTAGAGAGGAATTAATTTGTTTTATAACAAATCAACAATTTCATCAACTTTTGTTTATGTCATATAAGATATCACAGAAATAAAAAAAATAATTTAAATATTGTGTTACAGTTAATTGCTATTTGTATTAATGTGGTTACTTTATATTTGTTATATTTTACTAGATGTGTGTACTACGTAGTAGGCGCTGCAATAAAGGTAAGACGCAGTTGAATTTTATTTATATGTATATATGCCTACTAGAAAATTTAATCAATGTTTTCATTCGGTAGGTATACCTATGTATTTTAGGTTAGTGTTAGGTATTGATATGTATTATTCTTTATTATAGGTACATAAATACTAATTTCCGGTATATTTTAATCGTTTTATGTCTTCTAAAATTAACTTTTTAATTTTTTTGTTGTTGCAAATTTTGAATCTTCTTTTTCTATGTGCTTTTTGTCATCTGGATCGTCTCCTTTTCTGACAGCTACTTTTTATGAAATTTGAATCTAAAAAGTTTTTCCTGTTACACACAGCTGGATATTTTTAACGGATTTGCGCGTTCAGAAATAATTGTTATAAATAAAAAAAACAAAGATTTTTTAGCTTTTGTTTAAGCTATAATATAAAAAATGATTAATTTTTCTTCTTATTTTATTTATTTATAAGTGAATATTTTTATGACAAGTTTGATGCATGAAATATTACTTCAAGATTTTGTGTTTACAAATTTGTTTAAAACATTTATTTTATAGAAAATGACGTGTAAAGTTAAAATTTTCGAACTGCAACACAAACCGTTCTCGAGAAATGGCCTCTCAATTTTTTATTTTTAAAAAATTGAAAAAAAGCTTAAGAGGGCATACGAAAATAATATATCATCCACCTACATCTTTTATAATAGATTAAGATGTTAACCGAGAAGACAAGAAATCAAAAATATTTTTTAACCCACATAGACTTTCAAGTTCACTTATCGGGTTTTTTTTATACTAATACGGTTCTGTAATTGTTGGTACCGGTGTTTTGTTCTCCAATAAACGTGCGCTCTCCCAGCCTGACACTGAGTACAACAAACATTGCTATAAATAACAATGGCGATTTGTGGGTGAAGGGCATTTACTAGTTAACACATCCACATCACATAATATCTGTCAAGAATATTTTATATCTATTGCAATATATTAGTTTGTTTGCTTAATTATGTTATCTTGTAAATATTACTGTATTTGTTTTATAAATTTATTATCAAAGGAAAAATATGGAAAATATGTTGAAATGGAGAGAACTAGAATAATATTTTAATTAACGATGAAATTTAATTTACCCTAACTATTCTTCTTGAACTTTATATAATTCTGGATAATTTTCTCAATAAATAAGAGATGAGTATATTTATTTTTGTATTTTTTTTAAGATAGTTGAAAGGGCTTCGTTCTTATAAAAGTAGAAAATATTTGTAATATAAGCTCTTTTCATTAATTTATATATAATTTTAGAGGGATATTGAGGGAATTTATCTCTCCTAACATTTTTTTTATTGTTATATAACATGAAAATGTTCCTCCCAATTCTGAATAAAATTTAAGCTATACTTTTGACTTAAAAAGAGCTTATACGGGTTAAATGACCCCACACAAAATCAATAATGGTAATTAGGGTACAGTTAAATTAACTGTTACAAGTATAATATAGCTCGTGACTTAATTAGTTAACTTTTTTTCCACATTCTATATTCTAAAATAAGCCAATTTAACTATACCTTCGTTCGTCAGATATTTGAATTCCCAGCTTACGCTCATGGAAACTTTTGATCAGTAATTCACGAGCTTAAAGTTTAAACCAATACAACTGTATCTTTATTAACATTGATTTTATGCGAAGTCCTTTAAACTAAATGTCATTTAAATTCAGATACACCTCTGTTTGTAAACAAGATAAAATCTTCAAGAACAATTATATCGTATGATACTGATAAATAAAGAAGAGATAGGTAGGTATACTAATGCATTTATGACGTTAGCATTAAATTATCACAAGATATAGGTATTTACTTTCCATTTAGATACAAAGTGTGAAATTATATATACGAAAGCACTTAAGTGTCTGTTTTGTAACAGCTAATAATGTGTTTCAGTTACGTTTTTGTTTTAATTCTTGGATAAATGATTTAGTTATACGGTCTAATAATTCTTACCAAATTACACAGTCTTTTTGTCGAGAAAGTAAATCTTATCTTCAGTCTATTAGTTTTTTGTAATTTCTTATGAAAAGTTATTGAATTATCTTTTTTTGTGTCTGATTATTCGATACACTTCAACTAATCTTACATAGTTTTATTTAGTTTTGAGATAATTTATATTGTTTATATAATAGTTTTTTTTTAAGATTAGGTTATTTTATTTATTTTATTATTATTTTTATTCTACTTCTTGTCGACCGAGAAATTTCCCGAAGGCTCGATACAAGGGTATATAAATAAAAGAATTTATTTTATACATTTACAGGGATGAAAGTTTCTTTTCTTTTAAAAAAAAGAGGATTTTTTCTTGAAAAAAGAGACCAAAAAGAAGAATTTTTAGATATATTTTTTTTACGTTTTTGCGCTATTATTTCTTACTACTAAGGACAAAAAACATTCATGAAAATATTAAAGACCTAAAAGATAAGTTCTGAGTATTTTATAAGAAAAAAAATATATCATTCGATAAAACTACAAACTATATTTTACCATACGAAATACATAAAATTATCAAAATTTAACTCGTTTTTAGGGTTCCGTAGAAAACTAGGAACCCTTATAGTTTCTCCATGTCCGTCCGTCCTGAAAAATTTTGTCATAATAAAATGAAATTTGGTATACAGTCGTAGATTGATGACCCAAAAACAGAAATGATAAGATTTTTGAAAATAAAAATTTTTTAGACCTCCCTTTCATAAAATGAAAAGCGTTTTCAAAAAAAAAAATTTCACCTACACCATTGAGTGGGGTGTCGTTAGAAAGGTCTCCTAAAATGCAACAAAAAATGTAACAGAAATTTTTAATTTTAACCCTTCGATCATGATGTATTTTCTCTCAAAGCCATTAAAAAAGCGTCCCTCCCCCTCTATTTTCTAAACTATCAATTAAAAAAATCTGAAAAAATTCCAGAACGTAGATTTTAATTAGTACTTTCACAAAAATATTTTGGACCCCCCTTTCATTGACTGAAAATTGAACTTGCATTTTTTTCCCTACTTACCCTATTGAGTGGGGTGTCATTTTATAGGTCTCGTAAAATGCAATAAAAAACATCAAATAACTTTTTGATTTTATCCCTTCAGTCGCGATATATTTGCTTTTTAATGTCGCTGTCAGAGCGTCCCCCCTTCTATTTTCTAAACTATTGATTCAAAAAATCTGAAAAAAAATCAGAATGTAGCTTTTAATTAGTACTTTCACTGAAAATTATTACGAACATTGTCAAAAATATTTTGGACCCCCTTTAGATTGAAAATTGAACTCACATTTTTTTCATTTACCCTATTGAGTGGGGTGTCATTTGATAGGTCTCCTAAAATGCAATAATAAAAGTCAAATGACTTTTTGATTTTAACCCTTCAGTCATGAAAATTTTGAAAAATACTTTTTATAAATCGTAGTAAGAATGACTACGGAATCTTATCATGTGCGTGCCCAACACGCACTTGCCCGTTTTATTTACTTTTCTGACTTCGCCTCTCGTAAATCGAACAATTTTATTTTTTAAATAAAATTATACCTAAGCTAAAATTAAATAAAATTACAAGTTAACAAATAACAAATTCAACTCATTTTTTATTTTTATTTTTCTTTGGATCAAACTTAGCTCTCTTCGAGTTTAAGCTTTACTTTGAAATCAGTCGAAAAAGAGGAACTTTTTTGAAAAAAGGGTTACTTTAATACCGACTCCCAAAAATAGAGAAAAAAAGGGGCGCTAGCATCCCTGCATTTAATAAAATATTTTGAAATTAATTACATATCAAAAATTAAATATCACTTCAATAAATTTTCTAAGAAAATAAGATATATATTTGAACAACATCAATTACAAGATCGATTCTTCATATTAAATATCTTTGTATCATGTACATTTCCTTCTAACCGATATTAATATTGTCAAAGTAAAACTTTTGGGTTTGGATTTAAGTGAATTATAGTTGTTTAACTTAGTTCTTAGTTATAAACTTAATTTTAAATGGTTACAATCTATTTTAACTAATCTTGACTTATGAATTAAAACTGAGTTTTCATTTTGTATTCTTGATTTCTTGTTCTTACATTCATACATACATACATACGAGACAACTACATAACCCAATAGAAGAAGAAAATTTTGGTACCAAAAGAACATGATTAGAAGAGTACTCTTCAGAGAACAAAATAAATTGCTTAATGTTTTATTTATTTATCAACAAAGTAAAATTGTTTTGTATCTCGTATACTTCCGTAAAATCTTTTTATAAAAACATCATTTATTGCTTCAACTGTTTATTTTGTTGAGTAACATTTCTTTTCTAAGTAGTAGGTTCGATATTTTATATAAAATATATTATTGAGAAAAATTTTATGCAAAATATTTTTTACTATATGATTCTTTAATCTCATAAGTTATATTTTTAGATTAGCTGGTCACGCAACTATACATTAGTTATTATAGTTATATACATATATTATATCGATAGAAGATTGTATCGATCATAATACATATTAATATTGCTATATAACTATATTCATATGTTATTATGTGAAATTATGTGAAAATGTCGAAAATATAAACCCAAGGGTTTATTAAAGTGAAATATGGTTTAATTAGGAAGAACATTTTAGGTTATGTTCTATTAAATATACCAGAATAGTTATTATTGTATAATTTTGAAATTATGAATCTACATATATACAATACACTGAAATCATCATGATACTTAATTAATCTAAATTGAATTTGTTTAATATTGAATATTTAATTTTTTTATATTTTAGATGGCATCTTAATTAAATACTTGATAACTACATATTTTGCATTGCTGAAGTTGCAAACCCAAGAAATTATAACAAGCCTTTTTTTATTTAGCCAGTTCGATATAACAAACTTGACTTCAATTAAATAACAACTATAGACATAGAGCTTCTATTGTACTTACAGTGTTAAATAAGAGCGTATACGGCATTATTTGCAGTCGGTATATTATACAAACCTTAATCTTTTTTCATCAGGTTCAGGGAACCCCCGCCTATTGTGCTTTGATGAAAAATTTAGTTACAGTCTATGTCGATATTTTGTCAGAGAAACACAGAAACCGCGATGTGACTGACGTGTACGCGAAATGTTTCGATGCCGTGTGTTTTTGCACGTACTCAAAAGGGCAAAAAATATCATATGTAGTGGAGGCCAAGTACATTAAAAAGTCGAAGGTATTTGTTCAGAAGCGGGTGAATTGATTTAAAGAGTCGAAAAATGTCGACGACTTTCCAGATCGTGATTCAATAGGGAAATTGGCCAAAACGACAGAAAAACTGATCGTGACATTGTTTTCAAAAGATCGACATGGCCTGAAATTTTTTCATCAAAGCGTAATAGGCGGGGTTTCCTGAACCTGAGGACAGAATCAACTTTTGAAAAAAACAGCAAAGTCGGTAGAATTTAAAATAAAGTAAATGAAAAATTACAATGACTTACTGGTAAATTTTAACATAGTACCTATTAAAATTTATTTACTCTGAAAAAGTAATATACGCTAATCTTTAATTTAATTTCTTGCATATGAAAATTTCACGTACATTCTCAATAAATTTACTATGTTTCTATATTACTTTTCACATCTGACCTATCGCCGTCATAGAAACTGCTATCAGGGTTGGCTCCCCACTGGGTAACCCAAAAAAACCCACCCGGGTTTTTTTGGGCAACTTGACTTAAAAAAACCCAGTGGGTTTTTTTAAATTTCATTATTTAACAGTATATTTGAATGAAATATTTTATTTTGTAATGAAATAATTGTAATACAATCATTCTAGACCTATATATTTTATTAGTAATTACAATAACAGTGGTAATAACTAATTGTACCTACACATACAGACTCTGTGATTTGAAAAGTTTAAAGCAAATAACTTTTTGTCTAGACCTAAAAAAGTTATCAAATATCACTCGTTTCGACAATATGACGGCAACCCCATTTTTTTAATACTAACCCTCTTTACTACAATTAGAATGGATAATTTTGGATTAATAAAAAAACTGTAATGACAAATGTTCATTTATTTCTCAAAAATAAACAGTGTGTTTTAAAACTCATGATAAATAAATATTTTAAATAATTTCTCTAGAAATAACCAACATTCTCGAATAAAGGATTTAAATGTTTTTTACTCTGTAAGAAATGGAAGTATTGTAATACCGTCGAAAAATTGTGTCCGAGATAAATGCAGATTCTGATTGTAATATACATATAAATTCAATGTAAAGAACTGATATTTCCGTATGGCGGCTATACATGTGTCTGACTGGGTGAAGAATTTTCACGATAAGTATATCTATTGTAAAAATTTGAATTACTTTTGGGGAAAATGTTTGTCTTAGTAAGTACCTATTGATTTTTGGGATTATCGGATTAGGGGTTTTGGAAATATCTGAAATTTTGTACCTAATATTAAACTGATAGTTCAATTGAACCTAAAGGACATTTATTTATTTATAGATCGAAAGCAGCTATTAAAAAGAGAGAAAAACATGCTCAAAATTTAATTTTAAATAATAAAATATTACATTTTCTAATTCACGTTTCCTAATGCAAGTTAATTAAAATTTTCAGATTCTTATTGTACATTTTTTTTTTTTTTTTTTGTTATTGAGGATATTACAGAACTAATATTTTAAAAAAATATTTTAAATAGTATAAGAAAAATATTATGGAACATGAAAGTCATGTATGGTTTTCTTTATTATCTTTTGTCTTCCAGACCCCACTTTGAATATCAAATTATAATTAAATTATTTAAATATTTTTATGTATTTATTGCTAAATCTTTTATTCAATAATACTGGGTATTACCAGATAAACATTTAATTATGTTTGTCGAGTTTCAAAATAGATCTTGAAAAAACCGGAAACCATTTCGAACTGTTAATTAACATATTAAAAATCTTATTTTTTTTAATTTTGTTACAAGGCAATTCAAAAAAGATATATTATAGAAAACTATATTTGGAAATTTGAAGGACCTTTTTTATATAACGAAAATACTGAGGATAATTTTCCTTTTTTAGACGCAATTACATCAATCAACATCATTTGAATACATTTTTTTGTGTTTAAATAGTTTAAAATATATATTATATGCCTTTACTTAATTTAAAAAAAAACAATAAAACCCAAAAAAACCCGGTTTTAAAACCCAATAAAACCCGCTGGGCTGGGCTTTTTAAAAAAAACCCGGGTTTTTGCCAACCCTGACTGCTATACAGTATATTGAATTGTAGTAGACGTTCTTTTAAATTTTAACATGTCGGGTGTTAAAAATTTCTAGGATCAAAATTTTTTTATCAATCTATGCAATTTTTTTCCTATTCCTACGCATCGTAAATAAAAAAAAATGTTAATGAATTTTTTTCATCTGACTATTAATAACTTGTTAAAATAATCATTTAAGTTTTATAATTATTTTAACATACCTACGGTATAGTAATTTTTGATACTGTTGGTATGAATTATTACTACGTTACCGATTGATTTTTCACAGAATGAAATTTCGTCCTCCCGTAAACATGTTTTTTATGTTAAAAATAAACAGTAAATTTTTTCAGTGTATAAAGTTTAATTATTATTATAGATGCAGCAGTATTAAAGTTCATATTGATATAAGATATTTAATTGCGGCTCTGTTGAAAATCTGTAAGTATAAACCCGTTGCTTTTATTATGTAGTAATTAATATGCGAAGCTTTCACAAGGGGTCTCCACTGTTTATCTTAACGTGTGATTGTGGTTTAATTTTTAATTAAAATTCCGGTGGTTGTTTCGATTCAATCGATTCTCCCTAAGCGTGGAAATCTTCCTTCTATCTCTCTCTTTCACTCTTAGTAATTAGTACAGATTCTTTGTCGTGTTGATGCCATTTACAAATTACACGGATTAATTATTTAACAAAATCGTGATGACTAAATTTGTATGTATCACATGCTTCTGAATGTAAAGTTTACACATACAGAAATACATGAACACTTTGTGATGATATGTATGAACGAGTTGGTTTACTTATTGTTAGTATAAATAATATATTTTGAAACTTCTTGACGGTAATAGTTTGCAAAACTATATTCTAAAAGTGGAGTATCATAATTGTTTTAGAATTTCGATTTTAATTGAAATAATATTTAATAATAAAACAGCTCTATAATTGTGTCTATTCTTCGTACAGTGAAAAGTAAAAGTTAATTTTAAAGGAATAATTTAATGTGAATGAAAACTTTTGGAAAAATTACCTAGTAGTTAAAATAGGTACATATGAATACATTTTTAGCAGTTGTATCCCGAAAACTAACGTGATGGAGTAATTTGGGCACTAGATTCGATTTCAGCACGCAAAAAATCTATCATCTATTCAAATCTCAAGGTGAAAAATGTCATTATGAGATAGGTATATTGATTATGAATTGGTATTTTTGTGTGCGAAAATGTTATTTTTCAGCTTATTATTATATTTAAAAAAATTACTATTTATGGTAAATTGTTTAGTATTAAATGATTTACTTTATTACAAAATAAAAATATAAGTGTGGGTAAAATTCTGATTTTAGATTTAAAAAGATTTTAAACTGCGTTTATTGATTACCAATTCATTGATGTCACGTATTACAATATTTTATTAGATACTAGCGACTTCGTTCGCGTTGAATTAGTTAGTAAAAATAACACCATGCAGTTAGGTTAGGTAAATAATAGGTACATATAGATAATACAAATTTATGTATGATAATCGATAAAATAGGTTTTTAGTTTCGCAATTGCACACTAGATGTCCACGCGAAAAAAAGTATAACATTCGTGCGTACAAATAAATGTCACACACTTCAGAATACAAACTACCTCCCCTGCCAAATTTCATCAATATTGGTTAAGCCATGAAAAGGTAATTAACAGACAGAGAGACATACACACTTATATATTATTATGAATGAAGAAAACGTTTAATCTTTTTTATTGCTAGCACTTAAATACTATATAAAAAGAAAAACATGGTAATCTTAAATCTAACATAAAACAACCCCATTTAAACATTTCAATAATAAATAACATTTAATCCGTTATAGTCCAGAGCATTTAGACAAAAAATAGCTGTATCTAGGAAAAAATTCGCATAGAGCTGAATTTTTGTATGCACTTTCTTTTTGTCTTTATACATAAGATGCCAAAAGTCCCCATCGATCCCTTGTGAGCATACTTTTTTATAGCCCTCAATAGGTGCTAATAATTAGTTTTATGTAAATATCTCTGTATTTATAGATTTTACGATAGTGAAAGTCATATAACAATGGGAAGACTAGAAAATTCTCTACAAAAAAGGTTATTCATAGTTTTTCATACGAACTATTATTTTCACGGAAACTGGATGCAAAAGTGACGACTTAAGCAAATACTACTAACACAAGAAATGTAGTATTTTTGATTAATGTAAATATTATGCCGAATGTGCGAGGATCCAAATTTTGTCAATAGTTAGGGTATACCGACATGTATATTTCCTGAAAACTCCCTAGTAAAGTAGACCCCGGAACACCCCCATCGAAGGCCCCAAATTTTCGTTATACACGGATTTTGTGAACAGCTGTATCTAGTGAACGGAATGTCCGATCAACATCTTTTTTCACATTTTAGACAGATAATTTAATCTTCTACAACCTTTTTATTAATATTTTATCAAAATTAAATTGTATGCCTTTCAAAATTGCGGTTAAACTAAAAAAAAAATTTTTTTTAAGAAAAATTTAAAGTTTAGCCGCCATTTTGAAAACAATTCGTTAATTTTTAGTTAAAATACTATCAAAATGTTTGTAAAAAAATAATTAACTGTCTTCTATGTGAAAGACGATGTTGATCGGGCATTCCGTTTATTAGATACAGTCTGTTTATAAAATCCTTATACAACGATATTTTGGGCTATTCGATGAGGGTGTTCCGGGGCCTACTTTACTAGGGAGTTTGCAGAAAACATACATCTTTGTATGTTCTAACTACTGACAAAATTTGGCACCTCACATATTTGTCATAATATTTACAATAGCCAAAAAGTATATGTTATATTAATAAATGAATTTTTATTTAGATTTTTTTGGTAATTTTTTGACAAAAAAGTATAAATCTTTTTACTATAGATTTTTTGTATTTACTTTTATATAAGTTTAGACAAGCTATACAAATAAAAAAATAAAAAAATAAGTAATTATTACGCTTGTACAGGAACCACGTACAACGTGTAAAAAACGTCTCCAAATGATTGCCATGATTCCAGCTTTTCTGTTCATCCGAAAAAACAAAACCAATAAACTTCTTTATCTATATAAGTGTGGTTATAGCGGGTGGCAAAATTTGTTTTTTTAAATTGAAAATTAAAAAAATAGCGGCATTTAGAAAAGTGTCTATAGAATTTTCGTTACTGTTTTTTTTTTCAATCTTTCATTGCCCGTATAACAAAAATATTTGATTTACTCAATTCTGTTACCGATAGTAATAGCCTGTGTACACAGAAAATTTGAAGTCAATCGGTTCAGTAGATCTTGAGTTATTATGGCAGCCAATTTTAGTTTTCAGTTTCGAGAAAAACGCGATCAAAGTTTACGTATAGTTGGCTATTCAATGTTACATATCTCTTTCAATCCACTATAACTTCGTCAATTTTGGGAATTTGAGTATAGGGTTTTGTACATATCTTTTTTGAACTCCTATTTATTAAAAAAATGCAAAAAAATAAAATCGATATTTTAAATTTTTAGACTAGAATACCCCCATACTACGTGAAAACAATTACTTGTACGAAAAAAGGTATTAGATCTTTGTTGTAGATAATTTTCTACTCTTTATATTTGATAATAACTATTTTAGTCATAGAGACAATATATACAGAGATATCTAGCTAAAACTAATTGTTAGCACCTTGTGTGGGCTGTAATAAAGTATGCTCACAGGGGATCGATGGGGACTTTTGGTAACTTATTTATAAAGGCAAAACGAAGGTGTATACAAAAATTCAGCTCTATGCGAATTTATTCCTAGTGAAAACCTAAAGTTACTGGACTATTATAATACATACACATACTTATCCTAGAAAGAGAAAGATGATCATTATATTATTCTGTATGAATATGTATTTAGGTAATCTTTAGCCATACACAAACAGAGTTAATTGTATGGTTAATGGTAATTTGTGTGTATCTAAATAATTTCACCCTTTGGTGTTTGTACATATACCGTACATTAATGCGAGTACAAAAGAAAACATTTCAATGATAAAGAGGTGTGTATGTGTATGTATATGTGTGTCTTTGTCTTACATAAACTCATATGTCTATTTGTGATATTATAGTTAACATAAATCTATAATGAATTTATTATGTAAAAATAACTTATAGAGGAAAGTACCCATATTTCGGATACCATTTCCCTAACTTAATGTAGTTTTGTCAATATTGATCTGAAATGTATGATATTTGCATATTTGATACTCCAATTCCCTAAAATACAATAATTTTATCAGCCATAATAATAACCAAAATTTTTTTTTATCAAATTCATGTTTTTTTTAACTACATTAACTAAATAGTAAAATATTTGAGTTCGAGTAAAATTTTTCAAAATTTTTATCAAACAAACACACGTCCCTCCTTCGTTCAAAGTGAGACAATAACAATATGGAGGTTAAAAGTACGCGTCAGTAGTGTTGGCAACACCATATATCGTTCAGTTGTCAAAATATCTTCGGATCCGAAATTAGGATACTATCCGACATTTGGGTACTTTCCTCTACATTAAATATATCCTATTGGCTAATATAATATTATTATTAATAGATTTTCTCAAATAAACAAGCATTTATTATAACATTGGACAGATAAATATCATTTTCATGTCCATTATAAGCTATCAATTTTAATAAAACACATAAAATGACCCAATTATTTTGAAAAAAAAAAAATTCAGGAGGAGCGCCATAGCTAAGTATATGAGTTATAAAAATGTTAGCAGGTTTGGTGAATAATATTATTTCAAATTTTGAAGTAATTGGGGAAAAATTAACATAATTATTATTATTTTGAATTTTTTTATATAAAATTTAAATTTAAAAGTATCACCAGGCGAAAACTGAAAGATGCTCCTCCTGGATTTTGAAGACCTTTTTCTTTACGTGATTACGTCAATTTTGGTTAACCTTACTTTTACACTCTCCTGCACTTTTTAATCTTTTTCAAGCTCTTCCCTATAATTTCGGTGCTTCTTAAGCAAGGCTTAATGGGCTTGCTCCCCCCCCCCCCCCTCCTATCTACACTATTGGGTATGTATCCACGTACTCAGTAGGTATTTATAGATCCATGTTAGCATACAGTCAATATTTTAATATTAATTCAATTAATTTGAAATAAGCTAACCGTTTTTCATCAGATATAACTATAAAAATTTAATTTTAACCTGAGTTCTGTGTAGATCCAATGATTCAATAGGGCCATAGGTGTCCAACCTTTTGAGCTTTGTGGGCCGCAGAGCGCAAAAAATAGCGAAAAAATTTGTTAAGGGCCGCAAAAAAAATTTGAAGACCTTTTTTTTGTTGACTTATAATCCAGTCATTATAAGTACAGTTTTTTTCAAGAAATTGGTAGATTTCAATGTATATAACATGTTGATAACTTCCCCCCGCCCCATTTTTTTTAGCGCCACCCCTATATACGAAATTGTCTAGCGACTGGACTATTAATTATTTATATCTCTGTTTTTTAGATTTATTAGAAATATTATATTTCTATACTTTGACAAAAAATCTGATTTTCATATTTCACTTGCTTATGCGGGCCGCACGAAGAGTGCTCGGGGGCCGCATGCGGCCCGCGGGCCGCGGGTTGGACAAGCCTTCAATAGGGGATTATTTGAATTGACCCGCAAAGTTGCCTTTCAGCACTTTAGAAAATCCCTTTGAATGAATGAAATATCATTGAATCATAGGTAAATATCGCAATCATATTGAATGCTTTATTATGAACATTTGTACATAATAATTCACTGCACGTAGTTTATAACAATTACAGGTCAAGGTAATATTTCAATGCATACATTTCTCTTAATACACAACACATCTATTATAGATATTATTATTTGTAAATAGATAAAATCGATACTTATAAATGCGTTGGATTTATGAATAATAATTAAAAATTGTATTAATCTGAAATTGTGGTAAGTACTTATAACCAAATAATAACTTATTTAGACATTATAGTTGAGTCAAGTAGATGTCAAAAAATGTCTACTTAATTATCATACAAAAAAATGATGTTAATTAACTTGACATAAAATTAAACCGAAAATAAAAAACAGTTTTTCGAATATTACATATAATCAAGAAAAAGTATTAAAATTTGCATGCATATCGATAAAAAAGTTAACTTCATTATTTTAACAACTAAATTGTGTATACCTTATTAAGTATGTGTTTATACATATATACTGTATATCATATCGTAATACATATAAAAATAAATACATATAAATGTTCCATAAAATAAAATTTAATATGTGAATATAAATAGCCAATTTAAAAAAGTAGCATTTAAATTTTCGTACATCAATGATGATTTATGACTATTTTTGTAAAATATTAACCATTGAACTTTAACAAGAAAAACATACAATATCCATACTATATTTATTTTCTAGTTAAAATTAAAGTACGATTACCAACATGATTTTATGTTAGAAACAATTTTTAAATAAAACCTTTTTGTGAGTATTTCTGTTTTACAAATAAACTTAATAAAAATTTCTACTTTAATGTAAAGTGCTTTCACGAAACCACTTCTGTAAAAAGTAAAGTTCAGTTTTATTATTTCACTACTTTTTCTTTATTTAAGGAAATTGATGTAATCGCATTTTCTACATGAAATAATGTTTTGTTGAAGATATTCTATTATTTAATATTATTTTAAGATCTGTAATTTTATTTGAATTATATTTCGGGGAATAACCTGTATGATAACGAAGAAGGTAAAGTAGCGAATAGCTTCAAAACTTTTAAAAAGGATTTTGAATTTTAGGTAAACTGTTATTTAACCCCAAAATGACCAATCAAAACCCACTATTTGCTATTGTGTACCAAGCTGTCAACCCAAACAAGCTGATAGATAAAAGAAATCAGGTATTAATATAATTTTTCTAACTATTTTCTGTGTTAGGAGGTATGGCTCGAGTAAATTGATAAATTTTAAATTACAAGAAATATATTTATATTTTTTAGAATGTTTAGAGTACATATCGCACCCCCGCAAAAAAGTGTCACAACTCAAAAAATGTAGTTTTGAAGAAATAGGAGTATCTGAAATTATAACAATTTAGGTAAATCACAATTGTAAAGGTAGTATATGAAAAGGATTGATACACAGTATTTAATTTAAATATTTCAGTATTCCTGTGATGTTTGAAAAATAGCAACTATTAAAAATTAAAGCGCTGAGTGATCAAGTATTTAAAATAAAATAAAAAATGTGACATCTTTTTAGAATATGCTAGTTTTGACGGTAGGTATACGAAGAACATTAGAGACAATTTTTAGTAGAAATATATAGTTTATTGGAATCATTCTACATATTTATCTCAAATATGACATTTTTTGAGTTGTGACACTTTTTTGCGGGGGTACGATATAAAAAAATCAAATAGGCGTATGTGGGATATAAATTCAATGATTGCATTAGGGAAGTTTCTGCAACAGTCCCACTAAGGATAAAATTACCTATCCAGGTTGTGATGAGCTTTAAAAAAACTTCCCATGAATATAAGATTTGTTGTAGCAGTTGGCAAATGTGATGGCAAGAAAAACTACGAAAATATAGAGAAATATACCTAATTTTTAAACTGGGTAAATGAATAAATTAATGTATTGATTGAAAAAATGATTATTATGAAATTAGGTACCTACTTATTTAATTAGTTAATAAATGTATGTACATACATAGATAAAATTAAAAATAAGGTTTTTTGTTTTTTCTCTCTATAATAATTCTTTTTATAGAGATAATTATACACTCATCTTATTGTGAGTAAATAAAAAAGATCAGTGGATGCAATTTCCTTTTTCATTATTATTACTATGCGGTTTTGCAATCTAAAATACAGGATGTAAATTATATTTATATTTATTTTACAGCAACATCTTGGTGATAAATAAACAAATGTATAATAATGCTGCATAATGCTTTTAATTTCTTAACCTTTGATATTTCCATTTCCTCATAACGTTTTTTCTAATTTAAATACCATTTTGTTTCTTTATCAATAAAATATAAAGTACAAAGAACGTCAGCGGAGATAGAATTTTAAATTTAAATACAAAAAATAATATGCTAATTATAAAGAACAGAGGAAATTATATATACGAACGTTTTATATCATTCATATACTTTGTTCTTAAAAAAACATGATGTACGTTTTGTATTTGGAACGTCTTAAAAAATTAAGTTAAGTTAATTTATATACCGCATTTTTACAAGCTCAAAGAACTTTTCTTACATAAGGTATATACTAATCATCGTTTCACGCTGTTTGAAATAATGTATATTTTAATAATCAAAAAATATATTTTTTGACCCATTTTTAACTCATATGATTGTCTTATCAAGACTGATTTAGATAATTGTTTGTTGTTTGTAATTAATAAAAAAACAAATAAAAAGTTTAAACGTAAATTAATTATCTCATTACCTTTATTGCTGATAGCAGTGTTTAATCAAAATATATTGTTTATTTTTTTTATTTGTTTAATATTATTTTTTTAATTCACGTTCTAAATAATGTTTTTTTTTAATATATATATTTAGAAAGAAACATAATGTTTTATTCTTTCACGTCTAAATAAAATAATTAATAGTCAACAGCTGCCTAGCTCTAAACAGTATCTACTTTGATATTATATTAGCGATAGATACATTTAAAATTAATAATAGCATTATTTGTAACTAATTGTTTTCTAGTCATTCAAAAGTCACATTGAAACCTGAAGGTTAATAATTTTACAAACATTTTCAGCAGATATTTACGAGATTTCAAAAATAAGTTTCATGAATCAGTTTATAAAAATAGATAAAATAAATTAGTCGTAACGTCAATCATTTAAACGTACTTTTTTTAACTTCAGGATATGTTTACAGTTAAATATATTCGTATTTTTATATTGACGTAGTAAATAACGCATTATGTTATATAACTAAATAAACAATAAATAATTGTGGGTTGCATTAAGTAATCATTTTTTCTAATCGTTTTTATAGGGACCCGGACAAAAGGCAGACAAGGACAAAAGGCAGACTCCCAAACGGCCGACATGGACAAAAGGCAGACTCCTAAAAGGCAGATACGGACAAAAAGCAGACTCCCAAAAAGCAGACATGGACAAAAGGCAGACTCCCAAAAGGCAGACATGGACAAAAGGCAGACAATGACAAAAGACAGATAATTTTTAATACAAATAAATAATATATTTGTGGGGGGAGGTTATATGTAATATACTCCTCCCTAAAAATAATATTGTATTATTTAATTTACTTTAACGATTTATTTTTTTGAGAAGGTAGGGGGTATTTTATAGGCCCCTCACCCCTTAAAGATATGATTAATTTTATAATTTTTTTCTGCCTTTTGTCTATGTCTGCCTTTTGGGTGTCTGCCTTTTATCCAAGTCTGCCTTTTGTCCATGTCTGCCTTTTGTCGTAGACCCGTTTTTATATATTACTTAATCATGGTTTGAAAACAAGGAATTCTTTGTATTTTTTTATATAATTATAACTTGGCCATAATAAGCACACCCCACTTTAAATTTAATAAATATATTAATAAGGTCGCCAACTTTTTTAAATATTAAATACATCCTAAATTATGAGTTACAATTCATTAAATTATTACGAATAGTATTCATAGAACTAATAAATACAAAATTAGGTTAGAATCGGTTGCAGAATACATCATTGTATTTTTATGTTTTAAAAATGCACATTGACCAAACTTGATTAAAGATATTATTAAGTAATGAAAAATCATTTCAAAATATACATTTAAGTCATTGCAAATTGTAAAAAGTATTTTATCTTTGAAATAATACAACAAATATCAATTGGCGCTTCATACACCAGTAATAGAACGCTACGAGCATTTCCTATTAATGTAGAATTATAAAGTTAACAGAATCGATGATTTTTTTAAAAACAAGTTGTACATTTTTCTATTTGGGTTATTCAATTGGGCTGACAATGATTTTCAATAAAGTTCTAAAGTGAATTCAATGATATTTATGGTTGATTTAACATATTTTGTGACCTGTAGCGTGTTTCACCGACCAAAAAAGGTAAAAATTCCACATAATGAAAACTAAGTAAGTATGAATATTTTAATGTGCAAACTTTTAAGTGAGCCGTAGAAGAAATTTAAGAAATAATGATCAATTTAACAATATTTTAGATCGAGGGTAGGACAAACTACCAAGCAAAACCTGCATGGGGTGTGCGATAATGAACTTGTACAATGTGACGTATGTTATAAAATAAAGGACAGCGAACCGAAACCTTTGTAACATTGCGGTGACCGAGGGCATTCACAAAAAACTTTATTCTGCTATGTTCAAACGGTGGACAAATTTATTAGTAGATAGGTAGTACATATTTGAACAAACTAGAAAATATTTAAGTAAACATATGGAAAATTAGACAAATAAAATAATGGAGGACTTCACTTGATGTCTTTCTTTATATGTACGTAGATATTGCAATAGAGGAAAGTCGGTATATATGGATCAGGCGGGTAATATGGACACCTGCTTTTGTTGCTCTATTTTACATTTTATAAAGACAAAATTAATATGTATCTAAGCATACACCTCTAAATAACTGCGTCAGTTAACATGACAGTCTTTGGAGTACCGATTAGGGATTGCAATCCCGGGATCCCGAATCCCGGGATCCCGGGATCCCGCCTAATAATTTGATCTCGAAATCCCGGGATTAGAGACACATAAATACCGGGATTTCGGGATTTTTTTATAAATGAATTTGCATGTGCATTCTGATATTTTTATGAAGATATTAATTATAATGCTAACCCATATATAGAAAGTGAAATTTTTAAGTTTGGCGCCAACACATCTGGTTGCAATAAAGACGACCCTTTTAGAAACTGTACACTTCTAAGGGTCTACTGGCTGCATTGTCTTTTCCAAGAATGTGTAAAAAAAATGCATTTTGACAAATTTTAAGGATCGATATACAATATATTTACCATTTACGTCTAGAGTGTATAAAGCTATAGACATAGAACTACGACTAATAACACCACAGTGACTTCTAGTATTTGATTACATTTCTTTTCACATAGATCTGAATATCAAATATTTATGGCCGTAATATCGTAATAAACACTTGTAAAGTATCTACACAGTATAGATTTTGAACGGTGAATTATTAGTAGTTAATTATTATGGTCAAACATAGATAAATGTGTTATTAAAAAATATGTGGAATTAAATAGTGAACATGAATTTTCTGTATGGAAATACTTTTTTGCGGGAAGTTAATGGACAATCTGCAAAATGCAAAAGTTGCAAACAAAGAATTAAGATTCAACAAAAGGACGCATTTAAATTCTATTTATAAAATCAATTTATAAGTTCACTGTATGTATATTTTTCATAATCATACGTAAAGCCGTAAGTACCTACACATTTCAAAACTACTTTACAAGTTATTAAATGATTAAAGAATTTTTTTACAAAATAAATTCTAATCCCGGGATCCCGGGTTTTGAAAATGGTCCAATCTCGAAATCCCGGGATTGAAAATTTTGATCGGGATTGCAATCCCTAGATATGTCACTGAGGGTAACTTAATGAAATTTGTCATTTTTGATTATTTATGTTAAGGTAAGTTTGTTTGGCCGAATGAACAGTGCTTTTAATACACGTAATAATTATTGCCTCGGCGATAGTAATTTTTTTTATACATGTGGTTGCGGGTATTATGGACTATGGGGTATTATATTAATAATCCAGTACTTCACATGCGCAAAAATCCTTTTTTTAGTACAAATCTTCATGATGGTGCTCATTAAATGGGGTGCTAATAAGGAGGTTCTACCCGCCCACTCTTTGCTACGTCACTGCTATTTTTTTTACAATGACAACATATATATACGTTTGAAATACAAACAACAAAGTAAATTTAAAATACAAATGTTTTAACCATCTAATATAGATAATCCTGTATTATGGTAACAAGAGTGTAATATGGATCACAAGAGGTTGATATTCAATTGTTTCAGATTTTTGATTTTTATTTTGTTTTAATTTAAGAATTCTATTTTTGCCTGCTCGATCTCGTTAAAAGATTAAATTCTCTGTCTAATGAAATGATAAGGGCTGATTTTATATAATATTATCGTAATTTTTTTTACCTAAAACATGAATGGTGTTCCATATATACCGACTTTACTTATTTGTGTCTTCTTCTTCCATTACAGATAAAGTTTTATAAAAATGGGTATCTTATAATAAAAACACCGGCTTTTGAGAGATATATTATATTATTATATTATAAATATATAATAATTCTAGTAAATGTGTACCAATCGTGTTAACATTGAGCAATTGTTATTAACAATAAAATAGCGAAAACAAGTTGTATCTAGTATATTTAGAATAAATAAATACAGTTCTACAAACTTGTGTTGCAATATATACAATAATACACCTATTTATATTTGTTTAAATACATATATTATAAAACAGTGTTTCTCAATCACCGGTCCGCGAACTGATATCGATCTATAAATATGAACGTAAAATTTAAAAGTGATGAAATAAAAATATATGTACACATTTTAATAAGTAAAGAGAAAAATGAGTTAATTATTTTCATTTCTGAAAGTATATACTTCACTAACAAATTACTCGTATTAAAAAAGACACTTGGCTTGTAATTTAAATGGCTCAACTGTAAGTAAAAAAATAATTACATTTCTGTACTGTCGTGACAAAAACATTAAATTTTTAAACCCTCAGTTTAGTTTAGTTTAGAACCACTGTCACATAGCCTTGGGTTGTATCATTCCATTTATTGTATATATATAATATATATTATCTTATCTCATATTACATATAATGTGTATAAACATAATTTATATTGTATATTTTTTTTCTGATTATAAATGATACATATATCATATAACGTGATTCTAGGTAACTTTTGATTTAAGAGATTTCTTATAAAAAATGATAAGTGTTACAATATGTTTTAAGATAACTTATGTAAATACCTTCAAGTATTATTATAAATGTTAAAATATTAATAAATAAAATATAAAAAAATCTATTATTTTCATAGTATCTGTATATGTTACCGGCAATGTATGAAATCTGGCATTGTATAGAATTCCTAGGTATTCTATAGAATGCCTAAAAATCACCAGGCAATGTATGAAATGAATTTAATTATATACATTTCTTAGGCATTGTATAGACTATAAATATAAACATAAATAGGGTGAACCAACCAATTTTGGTTCAGGCACAGATATTGGCTTACTTTAGGTAATAAAATACTAAAATACTGATTATTTATCTTTCTTAATATGTTTTTTTATTTTAACAATTTTAAATCATATACATACTTAATATTCGTCTGAACTAATATTTAATTTGCCTGAAATCGTTAGGCATTGTATAGAATTCCTAGGAATTATATACAATATCTGAATTACATACTTTGCCGGTAACATACATATATACAAATATACAGTATTTATAGTACGATGCTAACGACAATACCAGTATATCATAACCATATCTTGTATACAAAAGTAAAACAAATGAACGTAAGCTATTGACAAGTAAAACTATATTTTATTTACAAGAACAAATGGGTCTGGTGAAGCGAAACGCTTTTGTACTTTTCAGTAAACAAGAAAACGTTAATAAGGAAAAACCGTTGTGAATTTAGTAGCATTTATTTTTCAAATGCAGAAACGTCGTTACTGAATAAATCAGTGGTATTGTTTAGAATTGTTTAATGTTTATTTTTATATTCTAAAACAAATCTTTCGCATCTCGATTTTCATTAATTTAAATTTAATTAATGTTGCATTTATTTAATTAAAATATACATATAGGATAAATTATCTTATCTGTATTATCAAAATGCAATTAGAACAAAAATCAAAACGAACATATAAACATGAATGAACGAATAGAGTCAAGTCGTTATTTTACCAAGTCTCCTCGTTTAATTAATTTGTATTTCAATTTTTTTTAAATATTGGCACGTTTTACACCCAGAAACTTAGCAACAGTAGAGGTCAGTGTAGATTTTTTAAATTACAGTAATTGTCCATTCAAATTTCGAAACATATTCTTTTTTGTATATAAGTTGGTATGAATATATATGTAGGTAGTATAAAAAATAAATTATAATTTATCATATGAATGGCTATTTGTAACAAAATCTTGGGCAGTATGTCAAACATTTTGTATTTTAACTACAACTGGAATAGAGCCAGTTATTGGCTTTACTGGGTGTACTTTATCGATTTATAACATTGTGTGAGACAATACACATACAAAGTAAAATTTAGATTAATGGTGTAATAAAAAGAATGACACGTTATTTATTTAATATTATTGATGGATTGTACACTGTTTGGATATTTTGTCGAACGTTCGCGTCTTATCGAGTTATTGATTATTGTGTGGTCATATGACTTTCCCTCACAGACTGATAGATGTACCTTTGTACTTTTTATTTATAAATATTTATATTAAATTCAAATAAAATATAGTTTATACTTAGGCATGGTTTTTCAATATAAGTTTAAACCACATGTTCCAGTTAAACCGGAGTTTAAACTATACATTTGTTTCTCAATGTTTAGTTAGAAATTATAATTAATCTCAAGGTATGTAAAGTATAAGGTAGCCTCATGTCTCGGCTCGAGAGAGGGAAATACATCATCTGGGGTGCCAAAATGAGTAGAGAGGGAACGATGTGTCCAATCATAACACGTGTAGCCTCGGATGATGTCATTTGGGGTGCCCAAGCTGATTGGTCAAAAGCTCATGAGGCAACCTGTGCATTTACTAACCTTGAATTAATCTTAAGTTTAACTTTTAACTGACAGATGATCTGTCAGTTAATAATTAAACTTATTGACAAAAATGTATTTATTTTTCTAGCCCAAATATTGACATCCGATTTCTTTTACATTCTATAGTCTTTTATGAATTCTAGTAATGTACCCTGTTCTCTTTTACTAAAATTAACTCATTTTTATCACATTTAATATAATCATTTTAGGTTAATTTTTAGTTTGACATAATAAAAAACTACAGCGCATGTGCGAGAGTTAAACTTCAGATTACGTTAAACTTACATTGAGAAACTAAGTTGGTTTAAACTGAACATTATGTCTAGTTTAAACGTAGGATGAAGTTTACCTAATCTGTAGTTTAAACTCATATTGAGAAACCGGGCCTAAGAGACCTTAAATCTTGTATAGGTACTTTGAATCAGTTCAAAAATTCTTACGTATGTGGAGCTAATTTTAAAATAAAATAAATTCTGATGTCCGGTATCATAAAGCACCTAGCAAATTCGCAAGCTGGCTAGCACTCTCAAATGAGATACCAAACTTATTCTGATGACTGACAGATTTCGCGCACGCGTTGTATGTAAAAACCAACGGTATTAAAACAGTAGTGATATTATGAAATTTATTTTATACGGTTAGAGTCACCAACTGTGTTACAATACGTTGAAGTATTACTGCTCTAAATTCCGTAGCAAATCCATAGATACTGTCATAAAATTAATAACCTCATTTATGAGTACTAGCTATGTAGCTTGTAAATTTTCTAGCCCCTTTATAATACCGGACATAAAAGTTGCAAATGAACAAGTTACAGCTATGTATCAATCTTTGCATGCGCTAATCTTGATAAAGAAACATGTTTCTTTTTATTTTGTATATTCACATTTTATTTACTATTTGAATAAAAAAATTAAAAATCATTTTAAAAACCTATTAAAACATAAAACTTTGAAATAGAACTGTTAGGATCGAGTTCAGTTTGTAAAATAATTCCAAAGTTATTACAATTTCAACAACGTAATGTTTTGCTATGATAAAGTTTAAATACCACTGATACATAAACATGGGAGAACAATCCTGTACGGACGGTACAGTTTATACACAGTACATACAATATTTATATTAAACTACCGGTTGTATATTTAAAAACAAACTCGATCTAATATAAATGCTGGTAGAAACCGTTGTTATGACAAAAATAGCATGTAGTTTTATCCATGTTTTGGTTACAATGTTTTCTCCGTGAGCAGGCTGTGTTATTTTACATTTTGTTTCTTTGTTTATGATTGCCCACGCGATGCTCTTATTTTTGGTATCTCGCGCTCTGCCAGGTACCGCACTGCAGAACTCTCATTTAGAAACAACACAATGTCTTCCTTGACTATTTATTTGTGCGCCGTAAGTTGACATTTCGTGTAATGAATTAACTGGATTATTGTTCGTAGAATGTACGGAAGAAGCACTCATTTGAATGTCAAGATTTCAACGATTATTTTAATATTTTTTATTTATTGAACGGATGTAAAAAATGTTATTTTAGAATTTTAGATACAACCAAATGTTTGCTCTTCTGTAAATATTGTGCGACAAATTTGTGGATACTCCCAATCGAAATTTTACCCTCGGGTTTAAGAGAATTGAATAACATGATTGATAAGTTACACAACTCCACAAAAAAGAAAATAAATACTGTATTTTCGTTATTTTAGGGCTTTTAAAATGAATTTGACAGAACTTTTTTTTGTTTTCATCAAAACATAGCTAAATAAAGTAAAAAAAAATAGATATCAATTTACGGGCCGTAATAATTTTGTTTGACCACATCTGAAGAATGACTTTTGTAGATCAAATTTTTTCTTAACTTTTTTGTATTGATGTACTATAATTTTTGACCAGGTTACGTAAAAAAACAAATCTGCCCTTAGAATTTTTGTTACAATAATTTGTTTCCTAGTTAAAGTGCAGTTTTTGCTTTGATTGCAAATAAACAAAATGTATTTTGAGTTTGTCGCAATATTAATAGAAAAGCAAATATATAAGCAAATAATTCTCAATATACCATAGTGAACAATATCTGACATAATATCGTCCCTTAGCTCACAACACCGCTCAAGTCGTTTTGACCAACTTTACAGGAGAGCGAAAAAACCGTGTATGTTTTATATAGGCTACCAGCTTGCGCGCTCTCACTATTTATTAAATTCGGGTCTCTTATTGTCCAAAACGTCTAGAATGTGATTGGTAGATCGACGCGCAATGAGTAGCTCAATGGCATTAAAATGTAAAAACTGCTAATTTTTTACTTATGCGGCGTTGTTAGCTAAGGGACGATATGTTTTATACTTATAATTCAGGTTATTGTTAAAAAAATAACAATACTCACGAATTAAGTCATGAAAAGTTTAATAAAAGAACTGTCCAAATTATATTTAGTAGCTCCGGTTATTATCCATAAACGGCACACGAACCTTTTAAAAACACATTTCCATATCTTGTCAGAAATTCTATAAAATCGCATGCCAAGTTATAACGGTCTAAGCCAAACTTAGCTCGAATTTTCACGCAGATATGAAAACCCATCACGGATTTCGTGCTAGGAACATTATCAATAGCGGGGATGTGAAGAGTGAAAAAATTTTCTTCTCACGGAGAGTTATTTTTATCAATAACATGTAAATTTATATTGATGTGTTTATGTCGAAAACACATCATTTTCACTTTTTTTCTTCCCCATGGTTGTCATTATATTTGTACTTAAACTAAAAATACACCTTAACCACAAAATTTATGTCACTCGACACGTGTTTCGACTTCACAAGAAGTCCTCATCAGGAGCCTAACGATTCCAGACTGAATCGTTAGGCTCCTGATGAGGACTTCTTGTGAAGTCGAAACACGTGTCGAGTGACATAAATTTTGTGGTTAAGGTGTATTTTTAGTTTAAGTGACTAAGAAACCACAGTTTCTCCGTTTTTCAAGTAAGATTATATTTGTATACAAATTCATGCGTGCCTACTCAAGGGAAATGAAAATATGAGAATAATTTATAAGAATGAAATACCAAAAAAATATGTATACATACATTTTTGTTGACATATCTTATACCTAGCTGATACCCGCGGCTTCGCTCGCGTGGATTTCGAAACTAATTACAACTCTCCATACGTGATAGAGGGTGAAATATAACATTTTTATTTTATATTGCTTTTTATTCATTGTAAAGAATTGTAAATATCTTGGTTCTAAAGAAATTACCTAATTAACTCTGGTTTAAATCACAAATTAAATAGAAAATAGTTAAAATTTTTGATTGAATAGTAAATTTAGTTTCTACTTCTTATTTTTGTATGTGTTGAGTTAATATTTTTATGACAAATCGAATATTGATGCATGATATATGACCAAAAAATTTTGAATTTTAGATTTGATTAAAAGTAAGTTTATTCTATAGAAAATGACGTGAAAAGTTGAAATTTTCAAGCCGCAGGTCTGTATCTCAATCCGTTCTCGAGATATGGCCTCGCAAATTTTTAGTTTTTTCAAAATTTTTGAGAAAAATGGCTGTAACTTTTGAACGTGTGGTCGGATTGGATTTTTGTCGACGGATTTGGAATCAGCGTGTCAAAATCTATATAATAACATGTATAATACTTTAAAATTAGAAAAAATTTTTTTTGCTGAAAATTGAAATTTTTCCAAGGGGTATACCTTAAAAAAATGCCGTTTTTTGACCAAAATTTTTTTGTCGAATTTCTAAGTGTTATATATGTAATTATATAGATTTTGGTATGCTGATTCCAAATTCGTCGACAAAAATCAAATCCAACCACACGTTCAAAAGTTACAGGCATTTTTCTCAAAAATTTTGAAAAAACTAAAACTTTGAGAGGTTATATCTCAAGAACGGATTGATATACAGACCTGCGGCTTGAAAATTTAAACTTTTCACGTCATTTTCTATAGAATAAACTTACTTTTAATTAAATCTAAAATTCAAAATTTGTTGGTCATATTTCATGCATCAATCTTCAATTTGTCATAAAAATATTAACACAAATAAGAATTAAAAAAAGCTAAGACGAGGAAATCTACTTTGATAATTAAAAAAATGCATAGAAATCGGTTGATACTTCTATTTCCATCCAAACATTCTTAAACTTACATTATATATTTGATTTCGTTGATCTAATTTTGCAATAAGTCTATCGCATATTAGCAATTCAAAACGGAAAAAATATTAAAATGATAGATATGATAGGAGCCTTACGAGTACAGCTCTGGTTACCGAAAATTCAACCCCTAAGAGGTTGCAATTATAGGGATATATATTTTTATTAATATAAAAAAACGTGAAATCGTATTATGTATATAGTGAACATGTTTTTCTTTAAAATAAAGTCCTAACATGATACACAGAGATAGCAAATTAGTAACAGTATAATGGGAAAAACGCCAAGAGAAAAAAAAGAGTCTCAACAACAAATAAATTACGCTTAGGTTACATAATAACGACATTTATTTATAAAAAATTTTAGTATCAAAATCAATATATCTAACTTCATTTTGTATTAATTAATAACTCCACACCGGGCATTAGTGTAACCTCTTCCAACTGAGTTTACATTGTGTGCTAAGAAGATAGATAAAAAGAGATGTGAAAGGGCAATAGGGACTGACAGGTGTATTCATTGGGTGACCAAAACTGTATCCCGGATTCTATAGAGCGGACACAATAGATACTCAACGTTGTCCTAATGATATTATTTTGATGTCCCCCTCGATTTGCTCGACTGAATTTGACGTTGAAATTTCTTCCTAACGTCTATTGTCGCTTTGTAAATATCTATCTTATAGTAGGAACTATGTATATAAGAAATTCAATTTGATAAGCTCTTACCTTTGAACGAAGCGATTTTGGCGATTTTTTATATGAATATGTCAGTTCTGAAAAGAAAGAAATATCCAATTAATATTTTGTATGAAGTAATTGAGAAAGAAAATTTTTAATAAAGAAAATAATCTATCGTGTTAAAATAAAAAAGTTTTAATGTGTTTTCAGGAAGTTTTAATTTAGAGACTTTATTTACGTGATTCAGTATTTTTATTATTATACTGTTTTATTATTTGACATATTTTAATGTTTAATATTTAATTTTTTGCTAAAACTTTTTCTTAAAATAGTAAAAATATATAAGTTTATAAAAATAATAGTATATTTGTTATAAAATATATATTTAATATATATGTTACCGGCAAAGTATGTAATTCAGGCATTCTATAGATTTCCTAGGAATTCTATAGAATGCCTAACGATTTCAGGCAAAGTATGAAATAATTGTTTAATATAAATTTATTACATACTTTGTATAGGCATTCTATACAATACCTAGGAATTCTATAGAATGCCAAGATGAGATTAGGAAGTGTATTAAATAAAATACAAAATGATGTTATTAAAGTAGATAAATTAATTAATTATTAGTTAATTAATTTTAAAAAGTCAAAATTCATATCTAGGGCCTTAATTGTTAAAATAACAAAATTACATAAACAATTTTGGAACATTTGATATTTATTAATAACAAATAAAATAAGATATAAGTTCAGACGAACAATAAGTACTTATATGATTTAAAATTGTTAAAATTAAAAACATATAAATATTACATATTATTTAGTCATTTAATAACATATTAGTCCAGACGTGTAATAAGTAAGATAAATAATTCAGTATTGGGGGTAATCTGCAAACCTTCAGCTATCGAGAATGATCAGATATTTATATTATATTATATTTATATATATATATATATATATATATATATATATATATATATATATATATATATATATATATATGTATTTAAAGAGTATATTTTAGTATTTTATTACATAAAGTAAGTCAACATCTGTGTCTGAAACAAAATTGGTCGGTTCACTTTATTTATGTTAATAGTTATTTCATTCACTACCGGCTACCAGTTAGGCATTATATACAATGCCTAGGAAATTATATAATTAAATTCATTTCATACATTGCCTGGTGATTTTAGGCATTCTATAGAATACCTAAGAATTCTATACAATGCCGGATTTCATACATTGCCGGTAACATATATACATTTTCATGTATATTTTATGTTGTACATGTAACAATATAAGTCTAAATTTAATAAACGAGAAGAAATAATTTATTTTTGTAAATAAACTAAAAACGTGTTGAAATAAAAATATGTATTTTTTGTTCTTGACCGTTCCAGAACATATAAAAACGTAAGCGAAGAGGCGTCATTTCTGAATCGCCTATTCTTGAATCTTGCAGAATTCTCTCCGTTATTTTTGCTACAGTCAAATACAGTGATGTCCAAACAGTGAACAAAAAACATATACTTCCTATCTATTTTTAAATATATGAATATACATTATATAAAATATAAATATATGATAATATACTAGTATACAACTATATTGTTGTCAAAAAACGTAATGAAAAAAAAATAGTGCAAGCTTTCGATTCACAGAATTATCTTCAGGCTATTGAAAAGGAATAAAGTGAGAACGATGACGTTATCTCAACAATATTTATATAGCTGAAGATGATTCTGTGAATCGAAAGCTTGCACTATTTTTTTCTCATTACATTTTTTGACGTTCAAGCAATCTAGTTGTTTCTATTTAAATATAATATGTATATAAATAATATGACAATGAGATAAAATTAAGATACACTTAAATATTTTATTGTTTTAGTACTCCATAAAAATTATTTCAAAGATTATTAAATGAACAAAATAGAGTTTTCTTTATTTTGATAACTGCTTTTGTTTTTATCATAAGTTTCTTTCGTATAGTTTTATCTAATTTTAATTTAAAGATATGTTTTCTGTTGAGTTTTTGGCTCTTACTCTTAAAACTTTAGAAATCTCTGGTCCAACACTTGTTTTTACACACACACACACACACACACACACACACACACACACACACACACACACACACACACACACACACACACAGTATTTGCGTGTGTGTATGTGAGGGAGGAATATTTTGGCATTAAGCCAACTGGACGAGACACTACTGCCACATATATCGTGATTCAGATGGTGGACAAAAATAGCAACTGTGCCTGTACAGAACCGACTTTAAATAGTTTTTGCTTCACTCTATAGAATGACAAGCGGATTTGAAAACAACACATTTTAGAATTGAGCATACGCAGTTAGTTTTTTTTTCGTTACATATTAAATATTTGCGATGAAAATGAAATTTTATTTAATTAATTAAATTATATACTTATATACTTCAGTTATTTGTTTTAATGTTTATTAAGGATTCTATTTTGTGAAGATGCCAGTGAGCGTTTTGGGTTAAATTGTGTATATAATGAAATTTAAACATTGATTTATACATCAAAGGTACACTGGTAGAAAGGATTTCTCAAACCAAGTAAACCTTGTTTCGTATATAACGAAAACAATATTTTCTTAAGATAAGCAATAATCTCTTAAATCAAGTATAGTATTCTTGAACGAAGGAATAACGTAGTTGGATTAAGAGTATGTTTCTTATATTAAGAGAATATTGTTTTCGTTATATACAAATCAAGGTTTTCTTGGTCCAATACATTTTTTTTTCTGTGTATATATTTCACATATTAAATGGTATTAAAAAATTTAAATAACCATACACAATTACCAAATATTCAAATATTATTTTTTTAATAGTAAAAATAAAGGATTATTATTTAAACATTTTAAACATTCATATAAAACAATCCGTACACTGGTAGAAAGGATTTCTCAAACCAAGTAAACCTTGTTTTGTATATAATATAACGACGAAAACAATATTTTCTTAAGATAAGCAATAATCTCTTAAACCAACTATAGTATTCTTGAACGAAGGAATAACGTAGTTGGATTAAGAGTATGTTTCTTATATTAAGAAAATATTGTTTCGTTATATACAAAACAAGGTTTTCTTGGTCTAATACAGTTTTTTTTTCTATATTATTTATTTTCAGATTTAGGTAAATTTCACTGTTAATATAACGAAAACAATATTTTCTTAATAAGAAAATATATTATTGTTTCCCTTTAAATGTACGGCAAAATGTTGATAAAAGAGGTTCGTATTGACCCATTAATTATTTTATTATAAATACTCTCAAGTTAATTATTTCAGACATTCTGCTTTTGTCATATTTTCTTTATAATTAGGATTTTCAATCTTTAACTATTTTAATGTATGTATTGAAATATATTTCAGAAACTCATAAAATCTCTATACTAATATAAACATATTTAATTGTATACGACGAACAAAATAGCTAGAGGGTTTTTAACTTCGTTTCAGAATAAACGTGAATCACTTGTTTGAGTAAAAATGAGATTGTACATATATCAATCACTCAGATTAAGCACCCAGACATTGTGTGTATGTCAGAGTTTTTACTCTTCTTTTTGAAAAAAACAGGTGAAGTGCCTACAACGTCTTTTGTGCCGTTGAGAACGTTCAAATTGAATTTATTTCGCGTTGTCTATTGAGTATCCAAAAACAGAATTTTTTTCATGAAAAGCATTTTCGTCAATTCACTAAAACTTTCGTTTTATGTATTGATATTAATTAGGATTTAAGAACAAAATCACGAATTTTATTGAAAGAGAAATAAACTGATTAAAAAAATTGATATTCTTATGCCCGCTATATCGAACAATAGGTATTTATAGTAACTGAGCATTGGAATTTAATATGTTATGTTAAAAAATATAGAAGTTAGAATATAAATTGACTTTTTTGATTGTATACACAAATATGTATACTTTATTAAAATTAATATTATAATAATTCACTTTTTATACTACAATCAATAATTATGTGAGAATTCGTGTGAAGCTTTTAAGTATAAATAGAAATATTTTTCACTTTGTTAAATTAATTGAATAAGCAATAATTCAGGTACATAGATAAATGATTAAATAATCGAACAATCAAATAAATCCACTGTTCTGTTGATAATTGCGAATTTAAACGCCAAAAATGATTTCAGAGTCAATTAGTTGATTTGCATCTAATATTTGGTTGGTGGTTATTTTCGATTCAAAAGGTTTAATCCATATTTCATAGTTTGTTGATGTATAACGTTTTAATAATGTCGACATGAAATATTTATATTTCATTTCACTTTGTACTAATTACTGAAATTGAAAATATCAATAATATATGTATTCGTTAAATGAAAATTCAAGTAAAAGTTATTTATTACATTTATATAGACATTATAACTAGTGAGTACAATACTGGACCAAAATCCTAATACCGGTACTTCTGTATTTTTTATGTTCAAAATCGGGATACCGGTATTTAAAAAAAATCAGTCGCCGAATTATATTAGAGAGAGGTATTTTTTTAGAAATACTTTCAGTTACTTTATGAAGAAATATGGTAATTTTTAGCGGTTATGATAGAAATACCGCGAGTTCTAGGTGTCGTCAATCAACAATAAGTATTTAAAAATTGAAACAACTGACTAGGAACAAGAATGTCAACATCAAATATGTGAAGAAGAAAAAATGAAATATTAATTTTTTTCTAACTTTTTAACATTAAATCTCAGGGTTAAAAGAATTGACGCCATTTGCGATACAAAACTCAATTTCGGAAAAATTGTCTTTTATAATCTGGAGTTAAGGGCTATTCTTTTATTGTCCTGAATTTAATATAATTATTAACATTGAGAGTTGTTACTTTTTTTATTAAAAATAAAATATTTCCTAGGAAAATCTATCACATATCGGGAGAATATCATAATTTGACACAACAATTACATATCACAAAACAGTGTAGCTAATATTATTAAGATTTAAGTGTAAAAATCAACTCTTTAAAGGTTATTTATACGTATATTAGTACTAATTATATATACCGAAATACCGGTATTATATGCACTAATACCGGTATCATAATACCAGAGAAAAATGACCAGGATCTCCGTTTTCGGTATTTCGGGATCCGGTATTGTAGTGACTAATTATAACTAATATTTTACAATAACTAAATTTAGAAATGGCAATAAATTATTAACTTCTGAACCGAAAGATAAGGTCTTCCAAATAAATGGCTAATTAAGAGCAATATGTAGTTGATATATGTACATATTTTAAAATAAGTATTTTAAATATTTTGAGTTCAATACAATACCGTTAGTATCTAAAGGTAATGTGAGTCCCTATACAATTCAAAAGAATGTTATATTATAAGACACCAGCCAACTAGAAAATAACCTTTGGGAATCGTTATACAGATGGCAATATCGGAAAGAGACATATCGTTTATGATATATATAGACTAGAGCTTACAAAGTAACACTATTACATTTAGATATACAGTTACTATGAGAGCAATACTATAAGCTTTCAAGCGACGTTAATCTACAGTTTCTCGTAGGTTAGGATTGCAGAAGCTCAAGTTGTGAAAAGAGGACTAGTTCATTAAAAAAATAGGACACACTGAAAAAATAAAAAGTATATGTTTTTATTTGAAATGCCATTCAAAATATATCGAAAACCTTTTTTTTTCATTGCATCCAACCCAAAATTTGACGGTTACTAATTTTGACGACCTTTACCCCGGATGCCCTTAAAAAGAGGACAGTGTCCGGAGAAAAGAAGACGGATGGCAACCCTATCCTAGGTACTCTATCTATATCTATAATAGAGTTTGTCCTTAACCACTCACTCACTCACTTATATATCCAACGTACAACCCAAACCCGTGGACCTAAAAACGTGAAATTTCGTAGGTGCCTTCCTTTTATGATGTAATTTTTTTTGTATTCACCGAAAGAAACATGGCACAAGTATGTATCTACTGTACAAGACAAATCTCAGTTACGAAAATTCAACTCCTATGGGAATGGGGGGGGGGGGGGTAAAATTTTGATATATTTATCTTCATAATTGTTCATGATATTAAAGTAAATTCGGATAAATTAATATTGAATTAAAAATGAATGTTCGATATTCAAGCCCTAATAGCATGGGACGGGAACGAGGATGGTTTAAGATATGTTTATCTGCATATCTGCTTTGCTTATAATTTTAAATTCGGGCAAAATAGTCATCTATTAAAATAAAAATTTCGACATTCAACCCCTAATTGCGGGGGTAGACAGAGTCTGTGTGTTTGATATGTTTATCTATAATAATCTATATAGCTGTTACGTTATAATGGTGGAGTCGGGCAAAATAATCTGCAATAAAAAAATTCGATATTCAACTCCTAATGGCGAGGGGGTTAGTTTTTACAATTTTTATCGAAGATCCGAAATATTTAGGTTTTTTATAGGTAATTAATTAAAATCAATACAAAAAAATGTATATGTCATCCCCTATCACGTATGGAGGGTTCTAAATAGTTTCGAAGTTTACGCGAGCGAAGCCGCGGGATTTCGCTAGTATAATTATAAAGTTCAGCTATATCAGAGTAACAGATTTTCATTTGAATGTTTTAAATTTAAATGTTGAGGAATTCGATACAAAGCCAGATCTGTAGATATTATGTAGATACATATGTATAATTGACGCTAGTCCTTCTCTCTCTCCTTTTATGAACCACCACCGCTTTGTGTGACGTCACAAGGTGCGAACGGAAAACAGAATAGGTTTAAATAAACAACAAAACGATCCGCTGCTGTTCTGAAACTGACCTTCTGTTTCGTGTCGGCAAATATTTGTTTAAAGTATTTAACCGGCTGCTGCTGATGTTTGAAAATGCCAGTCTATTTTTAATTCCACTTAGCGTAGTTTTATTTTTATAGAATTCATGTATTGTTTTATAATTTACATTATTATATAATCATATATTATAATTGTGTGCCAAAATATGGGATAGAAATATTTTTTCAGTTATTATCAGACTCGCTGAAAGAAAAATTGGGGCCTGTTATTTTAATGTGGCCAAACCTGATTTTTATCAAAAATAAAATGTGTTACATTTTCTTTTGAACACCCTGTATAATTTTTACCTGTAGTATCTTCTAATTGTTAGATATACTAATTGAATATTTAATATTGTACAGAATTTATCTATAACAAATTACGAGTTATTTTTCTAGTTTGTAAAAAATAAAAAAATAAAACGAAATATTTTTATTTTATTTTTTTTCCTCTCGACTTTCATAGAATTTTGCCCGGTATAATCAATCAATTTGGCCCTTCAGCGCTTAGCGATAAAATAGATTTGGTGTATTACCAACATGATTTAAATGTAATATAAATATTTTTAATGCTAGGCTTTTATAGAAAAAAAATGTACCTACATAATATACATATGTTGTAAAAACAAACTGTAGATTATACGATACAAAATTTAAAGAATGTGGCTATTTGCACATACCGTATGTGCATGCAATTGAGTCGTCCAGATGCAAAACCTGCTATCTACATAATTTTAAGATTTTAAGGTTTTTGTATCTTTGGATTCTACTCATCTCGGGCTACAAGTATTATAATAAATTGGGCTGTAAACCCGGCAAAAATCTCTTAAAATTAAATTTGAGAGATTAAGTCGGTTGCAGAAACTGCTATATTTTTGGTGAACTAACATAAAAATTATTTTAATAAAAGTAAGAAATACATTTTGTATCGAATTGAGACAAGAAAAAAAAAACATGATAGGTTTTACATCCAGACTCATGAAAAAGGCATAAGGATATTTTACCTAGAAGCTGCAAAAACAGTTTTTGTAATTTTGCTAAAAATCTGTTCAGACACATATAGCAGGTTTTGATCTGGACTACTCAATTGGCAATTTGCACATACTGTTTATGTACCTAATTAGGTTTGGTTGTTAAGTTAGAGTAGGTTGTTTTACGTTAAGTTAGTGGTATGTGCAAAAAGACCCATCCAAAAAATGCAGATTTAAGTAAATTGAGAGTTATTTAAACTTGATTTTTGATTTACAAACATAAACATAAAATAGAGCACACTTCTAAGCAGAGCCTGCTTGGGGTGTGCAATATTAAATTTACGAAGAAAATTCACCAATAATTTCAAAGAAATATAAAGTTGTGTAATCGTAATATAAAGTTATAAAAATGCGAAAAGGACATAGGTTAGAAAAAATGGTAAAAATAGCTTGATATCGCGTTAAAGTTTGTTGATGCTTGACGTTTCAATCGATATTTCGTGATATTACCAATAGTAAAAAATGGATTTACGAAACAGTATCGTCAAAAAATGGAAGTGGAAAGAGAGAAGGATTATATGAACTTGGCAATATTTCGAGGGTACAGATTAAATATATACGCACATTGTGAAATACATATACATACATAGGGTAGAGTGGTGCAAGATTGCGCGGTGTACAAGAGTACGCCGGGCCATTATTTAATCACAGAAAAGTGTTTTACGGCTAGTTTCAGGTACCAAGTTTCCTGTCATCACAAGACACCGACAGTAAATTTTACGTGTTTTTATAGTAATTTACAGAGATTTAAATAAAAAAAAAAAGTGATTTTGACCACTGCGAAGTAATATTAAGAATTTTTATAAACAGGATTGTATTGAAGATTATAAAGATACGCTACTTTTACCTGTTTATTTTAGTTACGTTACTATTGAACTATTTGTTGTCCGAGTGATTTGTGCATTCCTTTCAATAGGTGGCACTAGTGACGTTTCAAAGTTGTTTGGCCAGAGTAGTGCAAGAGTGCGCAGTATCAAAACGTGCAAGAGTGCGTGCTCACTCTTGTCCAACATTTCGTTGTCAATAAGACAAAGAGTAACACAGAGGAAAAATTGTGGATCCAAGTGCAATAGAAGAAGCCAAAAACCTCTACCAAAAAAATAAAGCTAAATTCAAGAATCCTACAAACTGCACCAAAGAAAAAAAATGTGAGCACATCCTGGCTGCTCAGAAATCTTCAAGGAACGAATCGTAGAAGATTGGATAGAATATATTTCTTGCATAGACTGGTGATACAAGAAATGCAAAGTGTACTTAAGTCGTAGTCACTACAAATGTGACGTTCGTAAATGATGCGCACTCTTGTCCCCATAGGTAGTGCAAGAGTGCGCATTCAGGAGGCCTGAAATATTTTAAATAGTTCCTAAAGCGTTACTTATAAATTAATCAATATGTTTTACTTTGGTAGTTAGATTACCTAAGATTATAAATAAACTATAACATCCTCTCTGAAATCTTTCTATTTAATTCCATAAAATGAAACAACGATAGTATGCACTCCTGCACCACACTACCCTATATATTCGAAGGCAAAAAAGCTTTTATCTACATATATATTTTTTTCATTAGGCTTTACGTAAGCTTTCATTTTAAACGTATGTATGTATTTCTTAGAGGCTTCATGTACATTTATTAATATAAAGATATTAATTATTAATGTTTGTAATAATCCGAATAAATATTTAATTTTTAATTATTAAATATAATCTAATGGATTTATAAATAGATTAAATTTCCCTGAAGCCTACAATATTATTATTTTACATTAACTTCTGTATTATTTAAATGCACCCACCAGCACTTTTAAATGTTATTGGTAACTTTATAATCTCTATTTACCGCTTCTATTTTGCATACATGTTTAATATTGTGTGTTTATATGTAAATATATTTGTATGTATGTACATACATTATATAGAATATTTAGACAGGATAATTGGCAATATACAATATAATATTATAAATTCAATATTTTGAAATTATAATTAAAACGGTATCAATCATATATATAATTTTTTTTATTTTTTTTATAATATGCAGAAAATATAGATAAGTGTATTACAAAATTCCTATCCCCTTAATTTATTTATAAGTAAGAGAAAAAAATATAGGTGCAGGTTCTCAAAACGTAGACTATAATGTGAAAATTATTTTTTTCTTACCAATATACTATACCTACACTACCACTTATTAATTTTAATAAATATTATACATTAAGGCTGTTCATGCCGATTTTTCCGAAACTAAATTCTACGAGATGTAGAAAACAAAAATTATTTGCACAAGTCTAGCCCTGAGGGGAAATGACAGATACAAGTAATTCAGTGATAATTGACGATCGAATGAAAAATGGGATGTTCTCGAAATTAAACAGAGATGAAGCTACGAAGGATAGTTCTTATGTTTTTAGGCTTACATTCAATATTTTCAAATGAAAATTGCAGAATTATTATAAAGTTAGAAAGCTTAAACAAATATCTATGTCGTGGTATATTTTTTTATCCGTATTTTTCAAGAATTTTTGTTATAATATATTGAGTTTTATCATATCAAGAAAAATACACACATTTTCAAATTTTTTTTATTAATATATAAAAAAATTTAATTGAAAAATTATGTATGTCATAACATAGAAAAATTAATCTAGTTTATCACTGTATTATTAATACTGGTCAGAGCTGAACTTAAAATACAAAACCGTAATTTCTCTATAGTAATTTTAAACAGTGCACTACGACTGGTTTACAACGGTTTTAAAAAATTACTAAATGTAAATTTTCAAATTTTTATTTTGACTTGTGGAACCCCATAAGAAAACTGCTCTAAAGCAATTTTTTTATAATAAACGACGTTACCGTGAAAATTTCCTTGTATTACTTTTTATTGTTAACACATTCATACGTTAATAATAATTGAAATTTACAACGTTAAATTAATTATACAAAAAAAAAACAATTAATATGTGGATATGTACCTAATTCTATTTTTTAAGTACTTAATACTGAATAATATAACTATTATTTGGCAACATGCTATTATTGTTTGTATGTTTGATAAACGGTATTTTATGCGTGTTAAAGTACGTTTTAATTGTCAATAATTGCAGGTTTTATATACATTATATTTCGTTAATAATTTTAATATCATGTAAAAATTTACATACATAATAAATATTCATTTCCCACGCTATGTTTATACATAGAATTGCAATCCTTTAACATCAATGTCGTTGTGGTTGAAAAATGTATTTACAATGAAAGGCTCAATAAATTTATGTTGTACAAATTATGCACAATACAATTAGATGGCTATAAATAAACATATGGTTTTTGAATGAATAAATAATTTAAATATGTTTTATATACAGCATAGAAAAAAATGTATTGTTTAAAAAAAATTGAACACAGTCAATATAAATAATGAATATATGTATATTGTTCCTGAGTATGTGAAAGCTTTTTCAGTAAATGTAATTGAAATTTTAAGAGCACTTTTCAGAAAACAATACCTACTACTATTCATTGAAGGAAAATATAAATATAAAACGTATTACAGAAATGTACTATTAATAAAGTTAACAAGGTGAATATTTTATTTTTGTAATCCTACCAATAGAACCGGAAGTATTAAAAAAATAAAGCAGATAAACCGTAAAAAGGTCATTAAAAAATACCTTCCGGAAGTTGCCTAATGTAAAGATTTCAGTTAAAATTTGCTCTTTTCTCCCAGATCTCTTTTAAAAAAAATTTCGCTAATACGACTCCACTTTATGCATTTATAACGGTTATATTTATACTTATTGATTTTATCCTTTTCTCATCACTTAAGTATACGAATAGCCAGCTATTTAATCATATATGATAACCCTACCATTTTTATTTGATGTAGCCTATATAATAATATCAAAAAAGGATACACAGCATTAATATTTAATTCATTTCTCGACTTCTGCCTCTGCTATTTAAATATTTAAACACTGCTGCAATTCGGCGCAAGTAAACAGAGAATGAAGAGTAGAGAAAAACAGAGAGACCCTAAAATAAATACTTATTAAAGTTATCTTGAAGAGATTGCGTTTCGCATTGTATATAACTAAATGACCTTTCTCTACTTCTGTTAACATTTAGGATATATGCATTAGCATTGTGTTGTAACGTGGTGAAGTTTTTCGGGCAAGGATGTTTGTTGAAAAAAGTGAATGTATTTTGTAAGTTCTATGGATATTTTTTCGGTTTATTTATCACATTATCTATGCACGTTATTTTGTAATGTGTAACGAATATGTTTGGAGGATAACTATGCAATTTATTTTTATATAGATATATTACAATTACTAATACCTGTGTTTGCAATACTTTATTATCATAGGTGGGCACAGTTAATCGAAAAGTTAACTTCGTTAATCGTTAATCCGTTAATAAAAAAGTTAACTTCGTTAACCGTTAAAGCGTTAAAATTCCGAAAATGTAACGGAAGTTAAAGTTAACCGAAAATTCGAAAATTTAACGAAAGTTAAAGTTAATCGTTAAAAAGTTAACCATCCAAAATGTTTGAAGACCTTTTTTTGCTATTTCGACAACTTTCTTATGTACTTTTCTTGAAACAACCGTTAAATTTAATGGGAGTTAACAAAAGCGTTAACATTTTTTTTTATTAACTTAAAAGTTAATCCCTTAACCATTTTGTTAACTTAGTTAATTAACGATTAACGGATTAACGAGTTAATGCCCACGTATGTTTATTACATACAATGTTAATGGGTGTACATTTTCGTAAATATTTTACACTGTTTTTTTTAGGAAGAGAATATTATTTATTGTTATTTTAAATTATTGTTTTTTCACTTCCGCAAAAATCCTTTTTTTTGTACAAATTTTCATAATGGTGTCCACTAAATGGGGTGCCTATTACGGAGATTTTGCCCGCATTCTCCTTGCTACGCCACTGCTATTTTTTTTAGAATGACAACATATAAATTTGAAATAAAAACAAAATAAATTTAAAAACAAATGTTTTAACAACATTTTTTAGGGGCTGATATTCGATTTTTACAAGCTTTTACTTAACTCAAATGCTATGTATGTATGTCTCGGAACGCAAATCTTAGAACCGTTTTTTAACCAACTTCTCGTCGTACGATTTTCGTCAAATTTTCAAATATGGTGTATTCTCCGTGACAATGCACATTTTTATCATTTTTTTTATTTTTATTTTGTATTAATTTAAGAATTCTATTTTTGCCTGCTCGATCTCGTTAAAAGATTAAATTCTCTGCCCAATGAAATGATAAGGACTAATTTTAAATAATATTATCATAATTTTCTTACCTAAAACATGAATGGTGTTCCGTATATAGCGACTTTACTCTATATATTTTTTTGAAGTTACAATTTTATACTCTTAAATGATGTAAACAGATTTTGTCTTTATTTTTTTCAGCTCTATGAATTTTGATTAAATTTACAAAAGTTTTCTATTTTTGTCGCATCTTTCCATTCAAAACGCTGTTTCTCCAATTCAGAAAGTATGTTTTCAAATAAAGATTTTATGTATGTACTGGAATATGTGGAAAATGAGAACATACAATGTTAAATTGAAAGAATTTATTTGTACTTGTTGCATTTTTGTATAAAAACTTTTCATGCAAACCACATAAACAAATAGTACAAACGCAATGTATAGAAGCAGATAACAAGTCCTTTTACAAATTAGTGAAGAGCTATCCTTTTTTCCTCTTTGCTACTCTCCGGCCAATAAAGTCGGTTTTACATGAAAGGTCAGATCGAGTAGATAGCTGCGCTACGAAGACTGTGCAAGTGGGATCAAATCACACGAGATGGCGACAGTGTCGGACTTTGTGCAAAATCAAAACAACAAAGTTACTAGTTTTCAAAGTGCTTTCAAATCGATTATAGGTACCTATTTACGTGTAAGTTTATATTTTGTTGATTCATTTTAATGTAGTTGTTGGTAATTATTTCTTAAGACTTCAGCGGTCTTGTCTTTGATTTAAAATATTTGAACGTACAATTTTATAATTGGGATATTTAAATACAGTAATGCCTCGCATAACGTACATAATTCGTTCCAGAAGCAAGTTCGTTATGTGAAACGCGTCAAGTTCGGGCGATTTCGTGATACACAGGAGCGTTCGGGTGGCAAGATGAAATACGATGCAGTTCGTTGTGTGAAGCGAGGTTCGTTGTGTGAGTCGCGTAATGAATGAATAGAAAGTTCGTTGTGAGTCGCGTAATGAACGAACAGAAAGTTCGTTGTGAGTCGCGTAATGAACGAACAGAAAGTTCGTTGTGAGTCGCGTAATGAACGAACAGAAAGTTAGTTGTGAGTCGCGTAATGAAAGAAACAGAATGTTCGTTATGAGTCGCGTTCGTTAAGCGAGGCGTTCGTTGTGCGAGGCATCACTGTACGTCCCTGGTAAAATAACTTTTATATAAAGTTTTCATAAACATAAGTGCGTATGTAAGGAATATCTATAGATTTTTTTTATCGGAACATTTTATCGTTTTGCGGTTCTCTGGGGTCTTTTTTTGTTTTCTGAATGCTTATTCATTAAAGAATCCAATTAATACAATATATCAGTAAAAGAGTGTATAAATTAATAAAGGACAAAAAATTGTATCATATAGAATTTTGAAAAAGGCACAACTTCAAGCCCTAGCCTGTCGAATTATATTTTTGATGTCTACTTTAGTGGGCTCTCACACCGGAACAATATAGCAACTAGCAGCTTATAACTAGTGATATTATTGCTATCGGTCAATATACATTGAATCGGACATATTGTCTCACACCTAAGCAATATGATACGCTATATTGCTAGTTGCTAATTGATAGTTACTTTATTGCTGTATTGCTGTGTTGCTATATTGCTATATTGCTCCGGTGTAAGAGCCCACTTAGGGTACATGGTTAGGGCTAAATTCTGAATCAGATTTTTTTTTAATTTTATTCACTTTAATATCGCTTGAGATATAAGGGTATATTTTTCGCTAATGATTGTTTTTTTGCATAAATAAATAAAAATTAGCTATGTGTAAAATATTTATACACAAAATAATTTACAAATACAATGAAAAAAGCATATTAATCACATAACCCAAAAAAGGGTTAAATTTTTTTAAATAGCCAACAAGTGTACACTTTTCAAGCATCCATTTTTCATTAGTAAAACCAACAAATTCGGGCATTGATTATAGTTAACATGATTTATTTAACAGATGCCGCTTCTGTAAGTGGGATCAGATCCCATGAGATGAGGCGGTCAAGACAACCAAAACAAACAATATACACACAAGATATCTGCAGCGTGGGATGCGAGGGCGTCGTCCTTTCTCGACAAGATTCCACGGAGCAGTTTAATGAAGTTTTGATATGTGTTTACTGTGGATATACACCGAGAGTTTAGCGCAAACTTCTTATTTTGTTAAGATGCGAACTTGTTTATGTGATTAATTATTCAGTATTATGTTTAAAATTAGTTTTTGTTTTGCCTTTTTCTCATGGATGTATTGTGTAATAAAAGTTATGTAATCACGAAAAATTTTACGAAATTCCTGGTGTAGGGATTATTTAATCAATATAAATACTAGAGATGTAACGAATGTATGATTTTAAACATTCGCGAATGCGAATGCGATTGCGAATATTAGTTGTCGATATTTGCGAATGCGAATGCGAATATTGACTGGTCGATATTCGCGGATGCGAATGCGAATGCGAATATTGACTTATTGAAAAAAAAAAGCTAAAAAAAAAACGGTCTTCTGATTAAAATAGATATTTTTATTTGTTAATACATCATATTATATTCGCAAAAATATTCGCAACCATACCTGCGAAAGCGAATGCGAATACGAATGTTTAAAAATGTGCTAATGCGAATGCGAATGCGAATACGAATGTTTAAAAATGTGCGAATATTCGCGAATGCGAATGCGAATATTCGTTACATCACTAATAAATACATTAGATATTAGAGACATTTTGAGATTTTTGACAATGATATCTGATTGCTTGTTCCGAAAACTACTGAATCGATTTTGATGAAACTTTCATTACTATATAGAAAGCTTAAAAACCATATTATTTTACAATTGCTTTTTTCTTTTAAAAATCAAGGATGTGATGGTGATATAATAAACCCAATTAATAAAAAAAATCTAATCAAGAAGAATAATCAATGGCAGCTGTAATGTTGATTAAATTGAATCATCTTTATTAACTGCGTTGAATTCTTGTAAAATTACACTATGCAACAAAAAAAATTTACAGAAATTTGAATAGGTGATTTAGAAGGTATTTATCCTGCCGAAACCGAATTCGTTGCCCAAATGATTCCATCACGTCAGGTTTTTTTAGATATCCGAACCTAAAAGTCCCAAAAATGACGATTTAGGTAATATTGGGGAATTTATTACTAAGTAGATAATTTTTTTCTGAAGTTCTTTTTCATGATTACAAATAGTACTATCTTTTCTCTTTAAAATGATTTTTTACATTTTACTATGCGATTTTTCTTTACCGAAAAATACTACTTTTAAGATATATGTAGTAAAGTTTATTGTATCTACTATACACTCTATTAACAAAAATATCATATCTTCAAACTAGTACATCTCGGCTAAAAAAATCGTATAGTAAAAAGTTAAAACTCATTTTAAAAAAGAAAGATAATACTATTTGTTACCGTGACCGAAAACTTTAGAAAAAAATTACCTACTTGATAATAAATTCTTTAACATTGCCAATATAGTCATTTTTGGGACTTTTAGGTTAGAATATCTCAAAACCCTGACGTGATGAAACCAATTGGGCAACAAATTCGGTTTCGGCATGTCAAAAGCCTCCTAAAGTTTCTATTCAGTTCCCTTTTATATTACAAAAGTATTTTTTTAAATAGTGATTATTATTAAAGGTGTAGGTATAATTTTCACGAATTTTTATTTAAAAAAAAAATGAACGAAAAAAAGTTGTATTTTTCTCGATTGATAATCCGTGGATAATAAAAGAGTACTTAAATGATGCGTGAGTGACAAATAGGTTGGGGAAGACAGTTTTAGAGTAAAAATTAGCGTGAAATGGGTTGTTAAAAATACAAGAAAATCGAAGATAAGCTTTTACTTTTAATTTAAATATTTTCCTTCTCTTAAAATTTTATATATATAAAAAAACGTAAATCTGATAAAAGTTTTATAAAATCTTTCTTTACATAACTCTTCATATTTTTTTTCAATTACATACTTTTTCATATAAAATTATTTTAAAGAATGTACATTTATAATTCAAATAATATCTATAACTTGTTATATAATTTTGTAAATTTTGATACCTTATCTCGTAAATATTTTATACAAAAAGTTAATTTAAAATGTTGTATGAAATGAACCTACTAAAACATTTTTATTTTCTACTCACTCTGTATACACTGCCATTATAAGTACATGTGTAAAAGACAGAGTGTAAACATGGATTTAAGTGTAGGAAACTTTCGCCCCTATATCGAATAAAATGTTTTTGTTTGATTTACTGAAAGAAAGAACTTTTATATAACAATATCCTTCTACTACAATATACCAGATAGGTTAGGTCCTAAAAATAAAACAGATACAAAACAAACACGCGAACATTTAAATTATTATTAAAAGCTCGCAAAAACCGTATCCTCATTTTTTGTTTGCTTTGTTTTATTATAACAATAAATACATTTGAAAAATAATACTAATGATGAATAAAATCGGGATTTTTATTTAAAAATATGAAACATTTGAGAGTATGAGATAAATAAATATTAAAGTTATAATACGCTGTCTGATTATACAGTTTATATTTATCATTTAATATATACGTAGTTCTCAGAAGCCAATCTAAATAAAATGAACAAAAAGTGAATATAAATTTTGTACTGAAAAACGACTGTTCCAAGGGGTGCTACAGCGCATAAAATTAATACTTGATGTATTATTTTACCCATCCAGTGTATGCTAAAGAAAATAACAATGTTGAACCACTCGAGTAGCTATGTATAATGAGCAGTATCGTAATTTATGTGAATGATTTAGTTTTCCCAAGTCCTTTCCTGAAATTAATTTATCACCTTCCGTTCTTGCTAGAAATGGGATCTCCGTTACGTTTCTGATGATAAAGAGAACGATTATATAACTACTGAAAGGAGAATTATAAGGTATTGTACAATTACATATCTTATATACATAATTAAAATTGATATAGCGTTTATCATCAATTCATTGTTTATAATCAACATAAAATTTATTTGAACATTCATAAATATACACCTTATTTAAAGTTATATCGGTTAATTATGAATCATGTGTACAAAAAAATCCTTTTAAAAATAAATAAATAACATCTATAAGTTTTTTTATTTAATGTATTGAATTTCAGGACATTTTTAAAAAGTTTCAAATATACAATTGTGTAGTTCCAAAAACAAACTAGAACTACTAATAGCATACTATTTATACGATTTTTTAAATTAATTTTGTTTTTTCGACTACCTAAAAAAAGAAATATATAATAAATATTCACACTTTGAATATTGCAGTTTACATAAAAATATGTAAAATTCTATTCTCTATAACTTTTGTACAGGATATTTATTTCTATTATCAGTTTTAAGAGCTCAAAAATCCATTTAAATATATTTTTTTGATTAAATGCGCATAATTTTCGAGTTCATCGCAATTTTTCAGCAATTTAAGTGCACACATTGAAATAGAATTTGAAATATTGCTGAAAAGTAAACATTTTTGAAAATTTTGATATAAGACACGCCTCCGTATCTTTATTTGTCTTGAAGTTATTCAAGAATAACAAAATTAAACTTCAAACGTCTCTAAAAAATTTTTCACAAGGCCTATAGATGGGGACTTTTGTGTACAGACGTACTTTAATGTATACTATATTGGTACCAAATTTCATCGCACTCCTAATTTGTTCTTTTTCAATCCCTTCATTGCCTGGACTATAAAAAGTTTTCACTTAATCTCGTCTCGTCTCATTTTGATTTTCGATCTTGTCTCGTACACGAGATCAAAAAATTTCTCGTCTAGGCGTGTAACCGTCAAAAGTTATTTAAAACTTAAATAATTCTTTCAAAAATCCAATTAGTTCATATTTGTAATATCTTCTTACAAACGTTCTAAAGTTGATATTATTATACCCTCACCTTGTTCAGTGCTAATGAAATTCTCCTTATAATCCTCATTATGTACGTATCTCACCATTCAACATGTATTTAGAATGGTGGATTCTCAGAATGAGGGTAGCTTGAATAGTTAGTGATGTGCTCAAATGTAAGGTTATAATTTCATTCAGACTTTACTGCAGATGAAAATGAAATGTGATGCTGCAATGACTTGTTTTTAATTTTCAAATGTAGGGAAATTATTTATGCATGCATAATTTTAATGAAAATAATAAATTGTTGGAATACATAATATAAATAGTAGTTCATCCATTTGAAAAAATAATTATTTATGATAATTTAAATTAACTTATTAGAAATAAACTAGGAATCAATTATTTACCAATTTTGTTTGTATTGCAACAAATAACTAACAATTAATTAAAGATTGTTTATCGCCATTTACATCTCTAATTAATATCATAAAGTAAAAATATTATAATGCTCTCGTATACATACTTTTCATAGTCGATAAAAGGAATGTTAATTTTAAGGGGCCATACCAGTATGAAATTTAAAAAAAATCAATTAATTTTTTTTGCCTTTTTGGAGAGTTTATAGTTTCAAGAATATTCTGTGAAAATTTCAAGGCCGTATCTCTAATACTCTCCAAACAGCAGTCTTCTAAAGAGCAACCGCTCGCAGATATGAAATGCCCAGGAGCTGACGTTAAGTGCGTTTTTCTCAAAATGAGATTTTTCAAATTTGCTGACATTGTAACTCAAAGAGCAATTATCCGATTTACTTGAAATTTGAACTGAGTACTCTTGAATATATTTACTCTACGATGAACTAGGATATTTTTGATTCGATGAAAATTGACGATTTGGAATTAAAAATACGACCATTTTATAGGCAACAAAACATACTTTTTTTTCATAACTACGCCGTTTTGTTAGATTTTGATATTTTCGAAAATCTTAGTTCATCGTACAGGAAATACCTTCCAGTTTAACGACATTATTTCATTTTTGAATTTCAACTACTCCATCGTCCGGAACCATGGCCGCAGTGGAGGAGATTTTTTTTGGCGCCTTCCGAAGACAGTGCATAAGTCGCTTAGATATCGATATTTTTACGTGAAAAAATTATGGAATATACCTCTAATATAGCTAAATATATTCTCAATTTTCCAAAATATTTCATTGAGTATTTTTCTTTCAAAAAATTTCCGAAAATCACCCAAATTTTCAGCGTTCACGCTGGTATAGCCCCTTAATAAATTATCAAACGAACATAATTTAATTAAAATAATCTCTATATTATACCTAAATATATCAATATACTCATACATAAATATATTTCAGATTAACAAAAAGGTTTACTTGTCTAATATTGTGTAAAAATGGAAACTTTAAACTTTTTTGACAAAAGGAGGCTATGAAGAATGATTATGTAAGAAATTAAATGGTAAATCAAGAGTGTCGAAATAAATTAATCTACATCCAAACTAGGATTATCTCCACGTACAGATTTAACGGTTGATTTATTATACAATGTAATTTCATTCGGTCGTCAATTCTGATGTAACGATTTATAAAAACAGTTATTGATACAGCGGTTTTATTTTTCTTTATCTGCTTAATGTTTTTTATGTTTCATTTTACACTTTACTATACTTTACTATAAAGTTCATCACAATCACAATAATATAGTATCAACCGTTATATTTTTATTTAAGGTGTTTTTATCTGATTAAATTGTATATTAGATTTTTCTACTCGCGGTCCCAATTAGTTCGAATAGTCGACGCTCTACTGTATACATATTAACAAACAACTTATGAACTACTGACACATTTCAGTAAGGACTGACTGCTCAATATGAATAGCTGGGTTGCATAAATTTAGTAGCTAATATAAATATAAATTTGTATTTTTCATAGATATCCCCATGAACGTGTTTACACTTTAAAGCCAAATAATAAAAAATATCTACTTCTTATTTAAATAAATATTTACCATTTTACTTATGTACATATATCAGTAGGTACTTTTCGGTGTTCTTATTTTGAATAAAACATTTTCTACTTCTATACTGAATGTATATTATCTATTATATCAGGTATAAAAAAATCGTAACAAATGTAAACAGAGGACCCCCGAGCATAGGGAGCCCCGCAGCATCGTAAAAGATTTAAGAGCAAAAAAAGGTCATCAATTATTATATTTATATTTTGCATGCAGTGCAAGGGCCTCTTGGTCACTTGCTGCCCTGGAGCCCAAGAGCCTCTAATTACGGTCCTGGTAAACGCTTTAAACGAGGTATTGAATTCTGCTGAATCTACTTTTTGGAATTTAGAACAATCATACTTTAATTTTATAAAACACAGTTGGTAACCCAGACCGTACAATATATTTTCATATAATATATCACAAACTGTTTAAATACCGTTGTTTCTACTTAATGGGTGCGCTAAATCATTAACAAACGCCATAAAACTGTCATATAAGTATGATACCCCGTTGAAAGATTTTAGTAATACTTTTCTAGTATTGAATCTAACCATTTCTTGAATCAAATATCGAGCATGTATTTTTTTATATAAATAATAATTACATATTGCCATTTAGATAATATTTAATGTATGCATACATATATATTTGTATATATTTATGTTCAATGTTATGTGACATATCCTGATTGTATCTGATAATTTGATTTATTTATTTAATTATTATTTAAAAAACATAGGTAGTTAATATAAATGTTAATTTCATTGTTATTAAAAAAGAGAATTATACATATATGTTTTTTAGTTTATTTCTTATCAACATATTATATTCATTTAGAAACGTGATTAATGTGAATTTTTTTTATAACTATTATTATTTATTCAAATAAAATTAAGTAGGTACTACAAATTGAACGGCGTATCAATTTTATTTCTATATTAATGTAAATAAAAACTATATTGGTAATTTACCATAAATCATATTATTATTGATATGGTTGCAATATATGAATAGAAAATATAAATAAATGATGTGATTAAATGCCATCAACTTTGACTTGAATTATATTATCGATAAAGCATATTTATTATTAGTATCAATATAAATCTGTATATATTTTATCTTAAAAAATTAAATGAAATTACTAAAACAAACTGCATATTTTTGAAAGAAATGTTTACTAAATAAGAAAATTTTAACAGTTTGAAATCTTTGATTACAATAAAAAACATTATTGAAAAAAATCATAATTTAACTTTTTCAGAAGATTCAAAAAAATACATTTGGCATGAAATTTAAAAATATATAACACTTCATATAAAGTGCCGTAAATAGAAATACAGTTTAAGTTTATGACATAAATGAGATCGAAACCATCAAAATATATATTTTTAGAACTGGGGGAAAAGAACTCTTCTCTCTCTTTTTCAATTTATTTTATAATCCGAAAATATCAAAACATGGTATTTTTATCCTATTTTCAATTTAGGAAATATAAAAAAATATATTTTTTTAAACTTATAAATATATAATCATATGTATCTTCTTAATTTTAAATTATTATTTTTTCATACATAAAGAAGGGAATTCTTATACTTAGATCTCAATAAAAAATTGTGTAAATCAATTATTTGTTAAAGAATTATATAAATAATATTAAAAAACGTAGTTTTTAACATCCCCAAAAAAAACCGACTGCATATTTTACAATCAAAGCAAAAAAATAATATATTTATGAGAGAACAATATTCCAGTAACGCCTTTTTGTTTCGAGCTTTCACTGTACCAATGCGCATTGTAGCTTGTGAAAGGCAACATTCACTATGAAGTGTATCGATCCATTTAACATGGCTTCTTCCTACGCTCTATTTTTGTCTCTCTGAAAACTTCATTTTCTCAAAACAATGATAACGCACACACGATATTGCTATATTATTATAAATTCCTTTTTCTATCTTCAGTTATATTGATTATATTGCTCTAGTATAATATTGTTTACGTAAACAAATATATGTATATCATGTTTTGGTTGATATTATACATGTACTATACATATATATTTTTAAAGTTAATTTATTTTGTAGTTCTATGATTATAATTTTGTGGTTTATAACGTCAATAACAAGATAAAGTTTTTGTTTGGAAACATTGATCAAATGATGATAAATTCAAACCAAATACAAAGATATTTGTGGTTTTTATAACCACATATAAAATGATTTCACAGTTGTTCTCTTGTTAATATCCTTATTTATAAATTTAATAATATTTCGATCACCTGCTCTGATCGTCTCAGAGCAAATATTTGATTTCTCATCTTGTCTATTTAAAATAATCAATAAATGATCTATAAAACATACAGTGGCGCAGTTAGGGGGGGGAGTAAGGGGATCAATCAATTCCCCTCCCATGAGTGAAAAATATAACCAATTTTTGTAATTTGCATCACATAAAAGATGATTTTAATAATGAAATTATAACTTTATTATGAGATTTAATACTGTCATATCCCCCCCCCCCATCGCAAAAAGCAATCTACGCCACTGAAAACATACATTTCACCGCTCTATATAACGACACGTCGTCGTTCCGCCCACCGTGTCAACTTTAACTTCAATTGATGAATTTAAACTTCGCTAGGAAAACGGTCGCTAGATAGAGCGGTTTGTCAGTCGTTATATGGAGCGTTCGTTGTATAGAAGGTCGTTATATATACTGAAAACTACATAAAGTACATATATTAATAAATTAGGATTGGTTGTTGATGTTTTGATTTTCATCCTTATTAAAATTTTTATAATTTAAAATAAATTATAATAATTGCGTATAATTAATTAAATCATAAATACAAAAATAATGATCGTTCAATAATAAATTGAAAATTATGATAGAGCATGTGTAATCTCGTTTCACCCAGGGGATTAAATAATCGACCATAATTAATTGGCATTTACAGAAAAGGTCACGTCTATCGAAATGAAAATCCATTCTAGTTATAATTATTTTATATTGAAATTGTGTCGAATTTTATTCAATCTAAATATCCGTAGGATGTGGTACGTGTAGGCAGTGAAATTCAACTGAAATACCAATTAGTTTAAATACACGTATACATTTAATAACAAATAATATTTGTACAGGAAGATATTGTTTTAACCTGATCACGTATGTTGCTTAATCATTTGACCTATAACTTGTTCAGATGCCAAAGTGACTAATTGATTTGTACCGGTTTCCTAATTTTGGTCATTGAATATTCAATGAAGCGTGGTTGATAAAACAATACAATTTTGTAATACATACTTTATTTATAGATATGTAATCGTACTTACACTAAATTTAATGAATTTCATTTAAATATGTATGTTAGAAACAGTTGGTTACATATATCGAAATATTATCTAATACAATTTTTTTGTTAAATAAAAATAAATAAAATATTTTAAAAATTGACAAAAAGAAAATATAACTGTTTTAGATTATTGTCCGGTATTATAAAGGACCTAGCAAATTTGCAAGCTTGCAAGCACTCTCAAATGGGGTATCAAACTTATATGACAGTTCTCTTGAAGTTTTAGACAGATAGTTTCATACATAGGAAGTAAAAAAAAGGTATGTAAAGTATATTTACTAAAGTGTATTTACTAACCTTGCGTAAAAAACGGTAAAAACCAACTTACTGAGAACTGTCATATAAGTTTGATATCTCATTTGAGAGTGCTTGCTACCTAGCAAATTTGCTAGATCCTTTATAATACCGGACATATGTGATGCTTTTCAAAACCAGATGCTGTAGAGCAGCAGTCCTTAAACTGATGTGTTTTAGATTCTAGAGAACCATTTTTTAACAATTATTTTTCAACGACTTCTCCCTGACAGAAAAACAAAGAAGGTCGTTAGATGATAATTAATCATTGGTAAATAGAAATGAAAAGTACTTTAATTTATAGCAAATATGTCTCACGGACCCCCGGATTCCGCGGACCCTGGTTTAAGAACCGATGCTGTAGAATGTAGAACGTTTGCAGTTGTAATTGTGAAAATAGTCGCACTCATTTAAGGGATTTTTAAAACGAATATTCGGCTGAAATCTTTAGTTTGAATTTTTTCGTGTTTACTATTTTTTGTACCAGGAGTGGGAAAATCCTTTTAATGCGAGGGTCAGAGTAAATAAATTATAATTCGAGTTTACTTTGAATGTTGAAATGTTTTTGTTTTCATTTTTACGCCTTCAACCGTGAGTTCGTAATCCCACAAAAATGAAAACTATATAGAAATGTATTTTGATAAAAATTGACTTTCGATTGTATTTCACCAATTTAGGATCAACACTTGATCGAATAAAATATCCTGAAAGAAAAAAATGTTTACATTTTTTTATCAAAGACTTTACTAGTCGGTTCATAAGAATAACAAAATTGATTTTGATTGTCAAAATAAAATCGTGGGCTAGATTATTTATTATTACTCATATACATTTGCTTACGTTTAAATAATTTATTAATAAATAAACAAAATATTCAGCAATTTGTAAAATTGTTTGTCACATTGTATTCAAAACATACATAAATGTATGTACCTACATACACTTATAATATTTACATGAAAACACCGAGAGAATTTACATTTATTTTAAATGTTCGTATTTTTAAATTCATTATCAGTGAAAGGTTACGTTCCCGACATTCCGGTAATAACTACTACATACATTTTATAAATGTAATTTTTCCACACGAAAACGATATTTTCACACGGGGAAAGAAGATGGATTGTAATGTTACTTACATACATACATAGGTACATGCATCGATAAAATCTGATTAAAACGAATGGTGCAGCATTATAAGAAAGTTTAGATTTTAACCTGGCTACATCTATACTGAAAAAAAGAATTAGTTGAATTTAAACTATGATAAATAAATTCAACTAATTCTTTTTTTCAGTGTACTCAGGCCCGGAATTTTTCCGCCCCTAGGCAGTTGCGAAAATTGCCGCCCTTTATTTCAAAATATATAATAATAATATAATAAATATAAAAGATTTTTTATTTGAACAAAAATAAAAAAGTATACTATGTCGGATACGATTTTAGAAACTTGTGACCTTTTTTTGTAGTTTCCGCCTAAATTTGCCGCCCCTTAATTTTTGCCGCTCTAGGCACGTGCCTAGACTGTCTGCATGGTAAATCCGGGCCTGAGTGTACTTAAGTAGATACTTATTAAGTTTTATTAGATTTAAACATTTTTATAACTGTTATATGTTTATTGGATTTATTCTTCTTCTTTTTCATTGTTTAATTAAACGATTGCCTTGTTTTTGAACTATAATTTATAGATTTGTTTTTACAACAATATTTTTTCTGAAACTATAATGTTTGAGTATATCGTTAAACTAAATAGGGTCACAAATATAGGGTTATCGTTTTTCTTCTAGGCTTGTCAGTATGTCAGGGCAGGTATATGAATTACCAGCTTATAAAATACTAGATACAACAAAATCAATTATACATTTTAATATAACTCAACCGAAGGAAGCCATGAAGAAAGAATAAAAATTAAGTTTAGTAAACTACTATATTTAATTTCCTCTTTTCGTGGTTGGTGAAATTTAAATTACAGTATCTGATTAATTGAATGGATAACAAATCAGTATACTATATATAAACTTTACTCTTTGTATACCTACCAGTATTGTTGAATGTAGGAACAATATACAAATAGATTATTAACTGAAACATGAAAGATGTCAAGATGTTAAGTTGATTATAAAAGATGAACTGAATAAAAAATTACCTTCGTCTAAAACTTTTCAATTTCGTGCGGATGTGTATGCATTAAGAATTAATTTGATTTTCAATTATTTGGTAAAAGCATTTTTTATTTAATATTATCAATACTTTTATATAAATACCGGGTGTCCCAGATAACTTTTCCAGCATGGGGATCTCAGTATCTATAAGAGATACAGGTTTGGTTAAATGAGATGAATTATTTGTATGAAAGGGGTGAGTATTATTACACCAAAAAATATTCATAATTCTATGTGGTTTAGGCGGTATACCCAAAAAACTGAAAATTCGGAATTTATTTAAATGGCTATAACTTTTTTGTTAAAGTAGATAGGTACTTTTTGTTTGCGGTTTCTTAAAGCACTTTTTTGTGTAGAATTGATTGGTGTATTTAGATTTTTAATATTACTTTTAGTTTCCGAGTTACAAGCCCTAACTTCAGTTTTTCTTATGGGCCGCTAAGTTGGCTATGGCGTATTTGAACGTGTTTTTTACTCTACTTTACAACGATATGTCACTTGCCATATTTATTATTGAAAAAAAGTCGAAATACTAAATATCAGTGATATTTATGAAGTATTTTATTACAAACATTTAAGTGAGCCATGAAAAACAAAAATTGTAAACAAAAATCACAATAACAACAATCAAAATAACAAATGAATATATGAAACAATGAACTATTTGAAAAAATATATTATAATTTTTTTTAGATAATAAATATGGCAAGTGACATATCGTTGTAAAGTAGAGTAAAAAACACGTTCAAATATGCCATAGCCAACTTAGCGGCTCATAAGAAAAACTAAAGTTAGGGCTTGTAACTCGGAAACTAAAAGTGATATTAAAAATCTAAATACACCAATCAATTCTACACAAAAAACAGCTTTAAGAAACCGCAAACAAAAAGTACCTATCTACTTTAACAAAAAAGTTATAGCCATTTAAATAAATTCCGAATTTTCAGTTTTTTGGGTATACCGCCTAAACCACATAGAATTATGAATATTTTTTGGTGTAATAATACTCACCCCTTTCATACAAATAATTCATCTCATTTAACCAAACCTGTATCTCTTATAGATACTGAGATCCCCATGCTGGAAAAGTTATTTGGGACACCCGGTATAAGTAGACTGGGTATATTGCACCCCTGCAAAAAAATGTCACAACTCAAAAAATGTCATATTTGAGATAAAAATGTAGAATGATTCCAAATTACTATATATTTCTATTAAAAATTGAAATCAATGTACTTCGTGTACCTACAGTCAAAATTAGCATATATATTCTAAAAATATGTCACATTTTTTTAAATACTTAATCACTAAGCGTTTTAATGTTTACTATTTTTCAAACATTACAGGAATACTGAAATATTTAAATTAAATACTGTGTATTTGTGTATCAGTCCTTTTCCTATACTACCTTTACAATTTTGATTTACCTAAATTGTTATAATTTCATTTATTCCTATTTCCTTAAAACTACATTTTTGAGTTGTGATTTTTTTTGCGGGGGTGCGATATGTTAATATTTTAGTATTTTTGAGTTCATACAGAATATATTATATTTAAATAAGCTATTTTGACAATTTTTGGTATTTTTATATACCTACTGATTTAATTGTATCAGCTTGACAGGAAAAAATAATTTTGAGTAAACTTTTATTATTAGAAAAATTCAGATCTTAAAATTAATTAAAGGCTTTATTGTAACTAATTTAGTGTATGCACATATTTAGGAAAATATGCAATAAATATTTTTTAATAAAGTTTTATATGCAAAAATTGAATATGATGTTGATTTTTATTGAAAAATTAGGCCAGATTTTAAAATTAAATAAAAAACAAATATTTTTTCAGTCGATTTCAACAGTCATAAGTCTACCAAAAATATACAAAAAGATTAACCTGTTGAGAAACACTGTTTCATTTTAGTTAACAGGGTTGAAATTTTGAAATACGCCTTTACGCGTATACATACATAGGTTTCACCTAATTAGCTCAGTTCTGTACGGACATAAATTAAATTGATTGTTGATTAATATGTAGGTCTTCTCGAGCAGACGAACTGCATTGTGAAGACACGTATGAGTTTTGTTACATACACGAGCCGGCAATAAAGCGAGTTAATGTGACCTAAGTGCATTCAATGCGGTGGCTATGAATTGAGCGACAGCATAACGGATATCATTAATAATATGTCGGGGTCGTCTCTAAACACCGACCATTCTCTCTAAACTCGTGCTCTTTTCATGTGGGTCTGTAGATTAATGATTAAAAAAATTTTATGTAGGGAATTTTGGAAGAGGATTACACTTTATGGGAAATTATTTGTAGGGTAATGCATGATCCAATACAAAATCTGCTCGGCAGTTCATTTGTTCTATACTGTGACGTCATCGCCAAGAAATTTTTTTAATAAGGAATTTGTATTAAACGGAAAATAAATAAATAAACGACCAATATTGTTTACAAAATAGTTTTTAGGGTACCGTAGAAAACTAGGAAACCTTAAAGTTTCTCCATGTGCGTCCGTATTGTACAAATTTTGACATAATAAGATGAAATTTGGTATACGGTCGTAGAGTGATGACCCAAAAACAGAAATGATAAGATTTTTCCATAAAATGAAAAGTGATTTAAAAAAAATTAACCTACCCCATTGGGTGGGGTGTCGTTGGAAAGGTCTCCTAAAATGCAACAAAAAATGTTTCAGAACCTTTATTTTTTAACCCTTCAATCACGATGTATTTGCTCTCCAAAGTCATTATAAAAGCGTACCCTTTCTATTTTCTAAACAATCAATTAAAAAATCTGAAAGAATTCCAAAATGTAGCTTTTAATTAGTATTTTCACTGAAAATTATAACAAACATTGTTAAAAATATTTTGGACCTCCCTTTCATAGACTTCCCCACTTTTGATAGGTCTCCTGAAATACAATAAAAAATGTCAAATAACTTTTTGATTTCCACCCTTCAGTCACGATATATTTGCTTTTTAAAAATTTTAAATCTCTCTTTTATAAATCGTAGTGAGAATGACTACGGAACCTTATCATGTGCGTGCCCATCACACACTTGCCAGTTTTATTTTTTCTTTGATTTAACTATTGATGAACACATAAATTTCTTATCGATGTAATACGTCATCGACAAGAAATTTATATAAAATAGCGGCTGTCAAAATATCGAGAGCAGACCTTGTTTTATTGAATCATGAGGGTAATGAATATTTCTTAATAATTAGAAATCATAGGTGGCTTCTATTTATTAGGATCTCAGTTCGTGTTTAAATCAGACACATTTGATCTAGTCGATACGGTGAAGAATATATATCAGAAAACACGGCTGATACGAATGTGACCTATATATTTATACTTGAGTTTTATTTGACCTCACAAGAATGTAACCGATGCAACGCCATACAGGATGATACAGGATGATATAAAACATAATGTGCCTATAACGCTTGAGTGGTAGAGACGAAATAAACATTTTTATGTAAACAGTTTTTTGGTATGAATGTCACCTAATAACAAACCATAATAGACCATGGGTTCCCAATGGGATTCAGGAAGTTTGAAAAGTGTTTATACTATAGTGCAATTTATTAGTATTATGATTATGTTGCATGCTGTATATTATAGAGAAAAATGTAAGGGGGTTGATGAAGAATATCATTCTTTTAAAAAGGGTCGATGTAGGAAAAAGGTTGGGAATCCTTGATATAGACCGATTTGAAAAAAAAATTTTTTTGCATTTACATATATTATAAAAAAATTGTAAGAATTTTTTAATCGTTTTTTAATTAGCTGGCTGTATTTAAAAAAGTTAATATTTATCACCTATATCACTACTTTAATGTCGAACATTATGTTCTAAATCAATCAGAATTTGTGAAATGTTTATAATAAAAAATTATGTCTTGTTCATTTTTTCTATCCATGCACCTAATATAGTTAGCCAGAGAGAATTTTGTATTTTACTAGCTGTTGCTCGCGACTTTTACTGCGTGGAAATTATATTTTTGTACCTAATCAATTTTCAAGATTCACAAAGAAGCTTATAGCCTTCCTCAAAATGCAAACTCTCTCCCTGCCAAATTTCATCAAGAAAGGTTTAACGGTGTAGCTCTGAAAAGGTAACAAACAGACGAAGAGACAGATACACTTTCGCATTTATAAAATTAGTATTTTCAATTAATTCTTGGCAGTAATTTGGTCACTATTGTATTGTATCATAAGTATGTATATTTATTTTTATGATAAGCTAAATAGTCGACAAAAATTTCAGTATCGCTTCTCTTTTAATCTAATGATTTATAGTTTTACAAATTCGTTGACAAATCATATACCTATTTAGATAATGAACACATTCATATTTCATTCAAACATGTCACTCATACAATTTACCTCAAACCGAGGACGCCAATGCGAGCCCAACTGTTAAGGCTACAAAGCCACAGCACGGATGTATGATGTGGGTCACTGATTTGTTTATAATCATGGGAATATGACGGAAACTATGCGCGCCGGCTTTTCCTGATAGATGCGTGAATATTCTCCGAGTTTCAGTTATATTAAATTACTTATTTATATGAAATAACATTCAAATCCGCCCGCTCGCTGCGAGGATTTAATTTTGTCATAACGCAAACTAATCTATGTGTAGGAATTCGGTATACTGTTGCTATGATACGCTACGTTTAATTAAATATTTTCTAAACTATTAACGCGGGTTTATTTGTAATAAAATAACTTATGGAAGAGATTGTTGTTGGAATTATTATTTAAACAATTTTATCTATTACTTTAATCTGCCTGTATGTATTTTAAAATCAGTGATTGTCTACATAAGTGAACCACATATGTACCATGACAGCAGTAATGACTATTTAATTGCATTAACAGCATAACCATAGGCGTCTGCAATAAGAAGGGGGAGGGACACTTGCTTTTTATGTAATGTAAGCTAACGTAACATTTTAGTAGGTACTTTTTTCCAAAATTTTTGAGTTGTTCCTTCTGGTTTCTAACTGCATGAATCTATTGAAACATATATCCTTTTATTAAAAGGAAACCAAAATGAAAGAAAAAGAAGAAGAATAATAAGAAAAATATATCCTTTTATTTGTAAAGACCAAAATATTATGTTAACCTGATTTAATTTCCTTGTAAGAAAAACAATTTTCAAAATTTCTGGATATAAATACCCTTTTATAAAATATTTTAGATCTGCAGAACTCGATAGATCTCCATTTTGACACAACTTCATATTTTTCTCTGGTTTTTGATCTGTGGAGACTTACAAAGATCTACAGCGGTCTACACAGATTTAAAACGATCTACAAAGATCTACAATGATCTATAAAGATCTATGAAGATTATTGTAACGTTGAAAATTAATGATTTTTGAATGTTGAAAATTCATGAATTTTCAACGTTTTAATCTTTAGAGATCTTTGTATGTAGATCCCTTTAGATATATGTAGGTTATGTAAATCTTTACAAGTCTCCATAGATCAAAAACCAGGGAAAAATTTGATGTCTCAAAATGGAGATCTGTCGATATCTGATTAGATCTCTGCAGATATACAATTTTTCTCCCGGGTAATGACAGTTTACGTTTTTACTAAGTTATCTTTTTTTTACTAATATATTGTACAATTCACACATGGATTTGAGAGTTATTAATATTGTACATATTATTTGCCAATTATTTCATTCTTATTCTTGAAAACCAATATCACTGCCAAGATGCCAAGAAAGATAACTGCCAAAATTGAAACATGAGTTACTTCATCACTATTGTGATATTTTTTTTTATTAATTTGTTATTGTCTTCTAATTCCTCTTGGACTTTTTAGACAGCTTTTTTACTTTAGGTATTACTTTTAATTTTAGTTGAATGAATTATTTATTTAATTTTTTCCCTTTTTTTAAATCTATTAATGGTAAATTTTGAAATATTTATTTATAATAATTTTTTATTTTTTTATTTTTTTCTTGACCTGACGACCCTCTATGCTAAACCTATGCACATATAGAACGTAGATACAAATATGGATAGGGATTAGCTTCGGGCCAATCAAAGCTTTTAGGTAAAACGAACATGACAACCATGGACTATTTTGATATAAACACAATTTATTGATAATTATTTAATGGTGTAATAAAACACACCCATATTAATAACGCGTTTTAATGAAGTATAAAAACACAAAAGACAGATAATATTAAAATTTATACACCATTAATTTAAAAAGAATAACACGTCCACAAGAGATAGAACATAAATATTTCATGGTTTGTATTTATGTATAAGATGTTAAATAACGCGTAACCAATTTTAATATTTTTTCGATTTGGGTCATCTAAATTTATAAAAAATACTTTGCGAATCTTGTCTTGTACATGAAATTTATCTTTGTGTCAACTTCATCATGTTCATCAGGGGTGGGTTTGGTGGTGATTGTACACGGTCTGATAGTTATCGAATATCAGAGTTGGAATTGAAGCGATTGGGAAGTTTTTTTTTTATTCGAGGAGAGTTATAATTATAATTTTGATAGTCTTTGTATGTTTTTACGTTATTCTGTTTCCTCGCAGAGATTAAAGTACTTGATCGATTTCAACAAATTTCATATCATTGGATTTGTTTAGATTTTCTGCGTATTATAGGCTACAAATGTTTGGGAGAAAATTCAAGATGAAAGATGTGAGACATAAATCTGTTATAGATGAAAAAATTCATCATCATGGATACCAAATTAAAGGGCTTTAAAAGACGTGTTGGGAAATAATTGTACTACTCAATTCAAGTACTTTCAAAACGTGTAATTTCGTTTGGAATTTCAAGTTTGACTTTTTCATGATTATTGAATGTACAAGAGTACACATAACAAAGAAACATATTACCCAAGAAACAGAAGATAAGAGCTATTGACTTAAAAGAATTAAATATTATTTTAATTTTGCTATCAAATATTATATTATTAATTCCAAGAGTACAAGTACCATTTAGGAGCCAAAACTGTTAAAAATAAAAATAAATATTTGAAAACAACTATTTTATCTAGAGTATTCTAAGTTAGAAAATAGTTATTTGTGTATCTAGGGCGTAAAGTGGCTGTTTTTCGCACGAGTGGGAATGTTTGTTAATCGAGGCGCTAGCCGAGATTAACAATCACACGAGTGCGAAAAACGCACTTTACACCCGAGGTGCACACAACATTTTTTCTAAAACCTTATTATAATATTAATAATAATGTAATATGATTTTTTAATTAAATAATAATAACTTGTCATATTAATTATTAATATTGAAATTTAAATCAAGTATTTACATTTAAAAAAAAATAATCTTGTTATTGTTTGACATTTATTACAAGCTTTTACTTAACTTCACATGTATGTCACTATGTCCCGTGGTACAAATTTTCCGACCGTTTTTTAACTAACTTCCCGTCGTACGATTTTCATCAAATTTTCAAATATGGTGTATTCTCCGTGACAATGCACTTTTTTATCATTTTTATAGCTATGTTATTTTATTATAAGGTCTTTTTTGATGTATCTAATATAATAAAATAACTTGCCTTCGTGATCAAGTATTATTTCATAATTCAAATTATTGCGTAACCATGGTTTGCTTCGACAATAACATTAAATTATGTTTTGTCAAAATATTTTGCAATATAATACTCATAATACAAATAATTCATAATAATAGAAATGATAATTATTATTGAAGATTATAAATTATAAATTGAAGAAAATTATTGAAAAATTATCGAATTTTATATAAATATCAGGTATGTATTATAAATTTTATTTGTAGTGATTATATTGACATATAGAAAAGATTTAGCCGTTTTAGCTTTATTTCTTCATTTAAATGTATGTATACATAAATATGTATTATAGATAGATAGATAGATAGGTTTTATTTCATATAGACTGTTTATACAGTGTGAAACATGTCATTTATAAAGAAGTTAAACATGAAATAAATAAATTTAAACATAAAACATTGTACAAAATCACGTATGCATACATTATGTGGACACATGGGTACACACATGTATACTTACAAAGAAAAATACATTAATATTATTATTAGTCAGTCTTCAAAATATTCATCAACACTATAATAATTTTTAGATAACAAATATTTTTTTAATTGAATTTTGAACTGGCGATATGGTAAAGTTTTAATATGTATCGGTAGATGGTTGTATATTTTTATTATTTGACTCAGTGGACCTTTTTGAAAAATATTCAGAGTCGCCAAAGGCGGAAGTAGAATATGTTTATTGCGTGTAAAGTGATCATGATTACGTGTATTGTTTTCGAAAAGATATTCGTATTTTTTAATAAAAATAGCACATTCTAAAATATAGATATCAAAAACAGTTAGAATAAAAAGTTTGTTGTAAAAGGGGCGACAAGATGTACGTGGAGATATGTTACAAAGGGCTCTAATGCATCTTTTTTGTGTTAAAAAAACATCTTTTACATTGACTGAGTTTCCCCAGAAAATAATTCCATATGATAATTGGGACTGTACATAAGAATAATAAATATTTAGTAGTATTAAATTTGGTATAGTTTTATTTAAGTTACGTATTAAGTATATGTATTTGTTAATTGTTTTTATGAGATTGTTAATATGTTCCTTCCATGCTAATTTTTTGTCTATATACAACCCTAGAAATTTCACCACTGTAGATAATTCTAGATTTCCATGATTAGGTAATGTTATACTATTATCATTCATTCCATAGTTGCCAAATTTGATAAGTTGAGTTTTTTCATTTATTTATTATTATCATTATTATTTAGTTTTAAGCTGTTGTTATCATACCATTTAGAAATATTAGTGATGGAAGTATTCATATGGTCAATCAAAGATTCCTTGTGTATAGCAGTATAGACAATTGAAGTGTCGTCTGCAAATAGTACTGTTTTGTCGTTTATATGCATATTTATATCATTTATGTACAGTATAAAAAATAGTGGGCCTAATATGGAACCTTGGGGAACTCCATTAGCTATATCCATAGAATTTGAAAAAATAGATTGTTGGACACCATCTATTGTAGTATTCAGTTGTACGATTTGTTTTCTATTAGATAAATATGATCTTATAAGATTAAGGGATACACCTCGTATACCGTATTCATGTAATTTATTGCATAATAAGTCTAAGTTGATGCAGTCAAATGCTTTTGACAGATCGAATAAAGCGAGAATACATAAGTGTTTTTGGTTCCAGGCATTTAGAATACTGTTAATTGTTTCATAGATTGCTAAATTAATAGAGTGACCCGATCGGAATCCGTGTTGATTGTTGAACAAAAAATTGTACTTATTTATGTAGTTGTTAATCCTACAATAGATAACCTTTTCGAATAATTTGTCGAATATGGATAAAAGTGCTATAGGTCTATAATTTTCGTAGTGTTCCTTATTACCTTTTTTATATAGTGGTTTTATAATGGATAATTTTAAAAGATCAGGAAATGAACCCTGAAGAAGACAGTTATTTATAATATAACACAATGGGGTGACCAATGATTGACAATGAATTTTTACTAATGAAGTAGGTATATCGTCCTATCCAACAGAACGTTTATTTTTTAATGAATGACAAATATTGATGAGCTCGGCTTCATCACAAGGGTAAAAGAAAATACTGTTACAGTTATTGATATTGTTAAATTTAATATTACTGTCTGGTTCTTTAAGGTTTAGATTTGATGTAACATTTACAAAATGACTATTGAATTCATTTGCAGTGTTTTGAACTTCCGACACGGTCATATTATCAATTAATGTAGAATTTGTGCTATTTTTATTTTTAAATTTATTTATAATATTCCAAACTGTTTTTGATTTATTATCTGAATTGTTCAGTAAATTATTGTAGTGGTTATATTTTGAAATCTGAGTCTGCTTTGTAATGTTTTTACATAAATTTTTATATTTTTCTTTCAAAATAGTATCATCAATATTACATTTCCGAAAATCTTTTAATAATAAGTACAAATTGCGTTTTTGTATTGATAAATCAATTATGTCATTGGTTATCCAATCTTTAACAGAATTAGTTTTATTTTGAATTTTTATAATTTTTTTCGGGAACGCAATATTAAAATAATATGACACTAAATCATGAAAATTTTTAAAGCTTATATTTATGTCACTGTTCTGAAACACCGATTGCCAGCATTCATTATTTAATAAATAATTGAATAAGTAATGGTTTTCATCATTATAAGATCTTACATATTTGTAAATAATATTATTATTATTTTTATAACATCATTGTTGATAGAAATTTCAATAGCATCGTGATCTGATAGTGCAGTTACTATATTTTTTATAGAAAATGCTTTAATATTTGTTATAATGTTGTCAATTAGTGTTTCAGAGCCAGCTGTTTTTCTAGTAGCTTCTTTGACCGTACAAGTTAAATCAAATGTAGATAGCAGATAGTTTAATTGCTTACATTTAAAATCAGTGGTGTTCAGTAGATTTATATATATATATAGTATATATATATAATTATATATACAGGGTGATTCAGCACTGTCGTGCCAAACTTAAACAGTACATTGAGAAAAATATTTTAAGCAAAAAACTTCCAATAAACATGTGTCCGGAAATTTATCCTTAGGGAACTACAGGCTTCCAAAGATTTTACTAAAAATTAGTTTTAATTTAATATCTAGAGAACCCTTTGTGATAGAATTATGAAATTTAGTATTTGGTTTAGTAATAATATGTGTTATCGATTTCTAATATTAACCAATTATATTTTAGGCCAGGGCTGTATGAGGCCAGTGGGCCCATCGATTTCGATCTTGTAATTGTTTGTTCCTTAATTTTTTTCCTGAGTTGATACTTTTATAAGATTATATGACACAAAATACACAAAAACATACTTTGCTTGTTTATCATAGGATAAACCGTTTTCGAGAAATATCGATGGAAAAGAAAGCATGCAGAATTTAAATTAATACTGATGTTGGAAATTACAAAAAATAAATTTATATTCTTTTTCTATGATTAAAGGTAAGCATAAAGTTCATTTAAATAAACCTCCTAATATGAATCCTGTAAGATCTATAGCCAGTTCTTTTACTGTTACATGAACTTTATTAACATGTCTAAAAAACAAACTAAAAATGGCTATTTGTTGATATGGATGCATTTTCGGAGGTATATTTATAGTAACTTTTTGTCTTATTTTTAACATGAAATAAGAAGATACATTTATTTTTTATAACTTCAAGCATCCGTATTAAGGTTAATTCTGCATGCTTTCTTTTCCATCGATATTTCTCGAAAACGGTTTATCCTATGATAAACAAGCAAAGTATGTTTTTGTGTATTTTGTGTCATATAATCTTATAAAAGTATCAACTCAGGAAAAAAATTAAGGAACAAACAATTACAAGATCAAAATCGATGGGCCCACTGGCCCCATACAGCCCTGGCCTAAAATATAATTGGTTAATATTAGAAATCGATTACACATATTATTACTAAACCAAATACTAAATTTCATAATTCTATCACAAAAGGTTCTCTAGATATTAAATTAAAACTAATTTTTAGTAAAATTTTTGGAAGCCTGTAGTTCCCTAAGGATAAATTTTCGGACACATGTTTATTGGAAGTTTTTTGCTTAAAATATTTTTCTCAATGTACTGTTCAAGTTTGGCACGACAGTGCTGAATCACCCTGTATATATAGTAGATATAGTATCTCATTTTATTGTTATTATATCATCCTATATGCATACATGTAATGTATATGTATTATATTGTTATGGCATTATTGAAAAATATTAAATATAAATTAATTTATGTTAGTGTAATTTTGTAGATCTAAATAGGTAGGTATTGTTTTTCTAAGAGACGCGAGTCTAACTTTACAATGGAGGAGGGGGTCATGGTCTGTGAAATAGACAAAAAAATTTACTTTAGTATATTTAATAAGCATTTTTCTATTTAATTTGCTTTACTTTTTAGGTTTGTGTGGGGTGTCATTTCACCATGCCCCCTCCCCTGGATCTGCGCTTCATTTCTAAAGAAGCGAATATACAATCAAAACGTTAGTGTTCATTTTAAAATAAAAACTAAAGATTTTTTGACGTATTGTAATAACAATACTTCCATTTCTTCGAACATGGAAGTAAAAAGGGTTTTTAGTCTTATGCAGACCCTGAGAGAGCTTCAACGTAAGGACATTCCAAACAACTTTCGTACTAGTAAAATTCTTGTTTCTTCCTGATATTATTTAGTATTAAAAACCGTGAGGTTTTTTTAAGTACTTTTTCTAAAAGGTGTGTTTTTTTGTAGTATATTTATGTTTTTTAAATAATCTCTATTAAAAATAGTATTAGTATCAAAAAATGTAAAAATGTAAAGTATAAATAATTTTCGGGACGCCGAGGCCCCTGATACCAGGACCCGGGCCATATGGCCCTCCTAGCCCCCCCCCTATCTGGGCCTGGTCTTATGATGCAATGAATATAATATAATATAGTAAAAAAATAAATAACTTTAGACTAAAAATGGATAAAATAAAATTAGAAAAAAAAAAAATTTTAAAAACAAGCTTTTACATATGCACTAAAAAGTAAAAAATAAGTTTTTTTTTCACAAAGTCTTCCAGAATTCGTATGACTAAAAAAGCTTGTGGCGTTCATTTAATATTTAATGTAATATTTAGAAATATAAAAAATGTCGAAAATATCAATATTGGAAAAATCTATAGTAGATCAAATATTAATGTAATGTTGATACTAAATAAACCTGAAACTCAATGTATGTTAATGTTTTGAAATATGAATTTATAAAATAGATAAGGTAGTATTTCTTTTCGGTATTTCTTAGCCCTTTTTCATATGATAAATCTTGAAGCCAAAATATTCCTGTAGTTTATATCAAATTATCCAGGAATTTAATGTACAATTAAATAATATTAATTGAAAATATTCATTTAGGTTGAATATAATTTCAAAATATTCACAGGATATAATATTTTATATTATATTTGATATAAATTATGTAGGGTCATCTGTTCAACAGTTAGCCACTCGTACACAATTAACCAGGCCTATACTTGGCAAACGTGACGTCACTATTTTGTGCAACCGCACGATTTAGATGTCAAAATGGTGTCACTCGCCTCTCCCCAGTTTACAGCAAGCTAGCGCGTGCGTCGGTTGTGTGGAATCGAATTTTGTGTTTTTTAATGGAAAAAGTTAAAAAAATAACGTAAGTACATTTTCTCTTAACTTCTTTTAGTATAATATTACAATAATCATTATTTGTCGATTGTGTAGACTGACTAAACATGCTTCATTTGGTATAAGTATTGTGTGTGTAGTGACGCTTATTTAAAAGTTAGATTGGCGTAACGGTTTCGGGAGCAGGGTGGTCAACAATTAACCAAAATGCAGTTAATTGTGTACCTGTATAGTTTTGTCATGTTTTATAGTGGAATTTAATAATTTTATTTGTATTTTAGATGGGGCGCACTAAACAACAAGAACGAAAAAGGGAGGGCATTCAGCAGACGCTATGAAGAAGGCAATTGAATTAGTCCAAGGTGGGATGAGCATAATTCAAACATTTTGTGAGCCTATCGTACCTGATACTGCAGGCACACAGATACGAGATATTAAATATTTATTACCAGATCCGAATAATTATTATAAGCAATATATTTTGTGTTAATTTTGACGAAATAACCTTTAATAAGAAATAAATGGCTAATTACATAACATATGGTGTTATTATTTAAAAAAAAAACAAATTATCATATTTAATGATTAATTGTGTACCCCATGGTTAACTGTTGCAAACCCCCCCGGTTAATAGTGTACGATAGAGTGGACACAGTTAACCAATTCTCATTTAAAAAAAAAAACATTATTTTCTCAAAAATCGTCAGCAAAATGAACAGCTCTTCAATGCCAATATGTAGCTAATGAACCTACCTTTTGACCGGAATAGAAAAAAATATACTTTGGATGAACAATTATGAAGTATAGTGGTTTGAATTTTATGTGGTTAACTGTTGAACAGGTCACCCTACATATATGGAATTTTATGGAATATTTCGAAATATTCATTGAATGTAGCTAATGTAGTTTTTCCATTGAGAAACTCTTAGCCCTTAATTCTATTTTGAATCTACAATTCCAAATATTTCATGTAATATTTTGAAATAATAATTTAAGGTAGATAAAATACTGTTAAGACTTTTTTCCTATGTTGAATCTAGATTACTAAATATTTCTTTCATGTGCGATAAATTAACCAGGAATTTAAAATACTAAATTAAACTAGCAAAAGGTTCTTTGTCCTATTTGAATCTAGATTTCCAAATATTAATGTATACATATATGATATGTATATATACATTATACAATATTATACATATATGCATTTTAACATAATATTAATGCAATTTAATGGAAGATTTGAAAATATTAATTTATAGTAGAAAATGTAGTTTTTCCTATATTGATATTTTCGACATTTTTTATATTTCTAAATATTACATTAAATATTAAATGAACGCCACAAGCTTTTTTAGTCATACGAATTCTGGAAGACTTTGTGAAAAAAAAACTTATTTTTTACTTTTTAGTGCATATGTAAAAACTTTTTTATCTAGAGTATTCTAAGTTAGAAAATAGTTATTTGTGTATCTAGGGCGTAAAGTGGCTGTTTTTCGCACGAGTGGGAATGTTTGTTAATCGAGGCGCTAGCCGAGATTAACAATCACACGAGTGCGAAAAACGCACTTTACACCCGAGGTGCACACAACATTTTTTCTAAAACCTTATTATAATATTAATAATAATGTAATATGATTTTTTAATTAAATAATAATAACTTGTCATATTAATTATTAATATTGAAATTTAAATCAAGTATTTACATTTAAAAAAAAATAATCTTGTTATTGTTTGACATTTATATTCAGATTATTTTCACTAACGTATTTTATTCTGCGATTTTATTATTGTAATTTTATAATTATATGGATAATATGGAAAGTGATAATGAAAATTGCACGCCGCCAGAAATATCGTAAGCTGCAAAATCGGTAATTTCAAATCTACTACCGACAAATTCCAAATTAATATATGAAAATGTATGTGTTACTGTTACTATAGAAACACTTTTACGCTCGCCGTGCGTAAAAGTAACTTTGTCGCACGGCGAGCGCAAAAGTACTACTTTACACACTGAAATGACGATGAAAAAGCCTACTTTTTAACACGGTTGTAGAAAAAAAAATTTTTTTTCGTTATTAAATCCCCTAAAATATTTCAAAATTTTTTTATTAGATAAGAAGAATACTCACTTTAGTAATGTTCAATGTATTCAGAAAAATAACTGACAAAAACAGGGTGACTTATTTACATTTAACATCTTCCATGTATTAAATTCTTGAATACAACCCTGACGAAAATATTGTCTCACAGTATATGCTAATGTCTATCAAAAATATTAAACTCAATCATGGATGGTATTGATAAATATTATATTACGTTTTAGTTTTTATTCTTTAAATGCGTTTCACTTAGATTATAAATAGGTGGCGATATGATTCAGAAAGGGGACATTATTTTATTTTTGTAATGAATTATACAGTCGTATAAATAAATACACTCGTGTTTTCGTAAGCAGCTTTAGAATGTTGTTTTTAGATTTTAGAGAAAGAATTTGAATTGACAAAATGCAAATATTTTTACTTTTCAAAAAAATTCAAAAAAATGCTGATATTTATTCAAATATTCAACACTCTACATTTTTTAACTACATATATAAGGTTACAACTATCAAATATGTAGGTAGTATACACAGATAACGTTTGAAAATTAGTCATTTTACCTCCAAAATCTTTTATACACATCTCATTTATAACACAATATAAATATTTCCATGCGAAATTGTCACCATCCCCCAAAGTTCCCCTCTACTGTATGCAATACTATAAAGGACTCATTTCGTAATGAAAAAATAATTTAAAAAATCTATATCATTATCAACATAAGGCTCCCGGAGTAAAAGTAATAAAATAAACGTTTTACATAAATGATTTATGTAAAAATAAATTATGTATGACGTCTTTATGATCTTCCTTAGAAGTTAAAAAAAAATATGCTAGTAATTATATTATCCCAATAAAAAAAACGTGTTTAGGAAATAGTATATCAAAAGTTTGTTACATACAAACTTTCCCTTATTCTATCTACATTTGTAAGCCCTTGTTCGCATAGTTTCATTAAACAGTTTACTTGAATTATCGATAAAACATTTTACTATAAAAAGATAATTAAACACAATAGCTAATAAAACTCCAAGCCCGTTTAAACTTGGTTATATTCATAGAGGAATTCACTGTCAAGTAATATGAATATTCGCGAAATGATACACATGTATTATTATAGAATGGATTGAGTCATAATTTTGTTGTTTACTTGACGCTTAGTTATTTTTAACTCGGTCTCTTTGCGGCATATATTTAGATTTTGCGACGCTTCGTATTCCCTGTTTTAAAGTTTGACGCCCACGCTTGGCCAGGGCTGCCCACGACAGTTATTTTTGATTCATGGTTTTAAATTCAAGTTGCATCTTTATCATGTTTATTTTATATATCATAAGGATTCCTGTTTACTTGAATAAATAAATTTGATGATGTTATTTTTATTTTTTTCCTTGAATATACATAATACATTTTTTATTAAAATAATGATGAAATTTGGAGTAAAAATAACACTAAAATTATTTCAACAAGCTTAGTTTTGTTTTTAATTATTTATTAACTATACTTTTTCCTTTAGTCACTCCTGTATATTAAGAGCTAAATTTTCGGGCTGTTGTCCACGTTGTTGTATTATGTTTATTGACGTTTCGACTCTCATGTTGGAGTCTTCTTCAGAAGTGTTTCTGATATTTGATTTGTATGAGGGTGGGGACTTGGTTATGGAGGAAAAGAGACAGTGAACACTCTATTCTATAACTGTGTCTTTTGTATCAAAATCACCTAAAAGTAGTTGATCTTTGGAAGTCAAAATTTGTCCGACTCTGCATTTAACCACCCTTAGACTAAGTGCTTAAAACTTTGATTCCATTGTTCTCAATTTTTATATTTTGCTTTTTACTGTCTTACCTAAGCCCGGTATTATAGTTTAGTGTCTTTCAAAGACGTATAATTCTCGCGTAATTGGTTGTTTAAAAAATGTAGACACTTATACCTGCAACGGCAACAGTGATTATAGTTGATTAGTTAATTACATAAACATTTTACCTTTTACAATCATAGTACTTAATTGGATCTGATTGGTCAAACTGGGTGACATCCATTGTTTCCTAATAATTGATTGTGAAACTGAAAGTTAATAAAAATACATCCATGGCAACACGAATTTATTAGTATTTAAAAATTAAAATTTTGAGGTTCGTTTTCACCCCTTCAGTGGCTATAACCGCACGTTTATAAAATAAGTGCCTTTTAGATAGCCTCTTATCAAAATTGGTGAGGTAGTACTCACTTTTTAGACGATAATAGGTATACAATTTCAAATATTTCCAAAACTCCTAATCCGATTAGCACCAAAATCAATAGGTCTGGAGTACTCACTGAGACACACTTTTTCCTCAAAAATAATTCAAATCGGTGCATATTTACAGTAGTTATTGTGAACAAAAGAAAATTCTACATTCAAACATACAGACACACGCACAGTCGTCATGCGGAAATCAACTTTTCTTTACGTTTTGAAGGTAGTACAATCAAAATCTGCTCTTATCTCGGACACGATTTCTCGACGATATTACAATACTTCCATTTCTTCGAACATGGAAGTAAAATGAATAAAAATATGGTTTTTGAACGGTGGATGTATAAAAGTATTTGTGTTTAGATACTTTTAACAAAATGAATATTCATCTTAAACAACGAAGCATAAACATAATTATAATCCATTTCTCATAAAAGTTGACATTCAATAATAAAAAGATGTATTTTGTAAGATACGATGTCTACGTACATATATTATGTCATTATTTTATATTCAAAAAAATTATAGCTTTTTTACATGATGTTGAAAGCTGAAAGTAATATTATTTTACACTTTTTTGCGTGATTTTATATTTTAGTATTTGAAAGAAAAGTTTCTTATAACAGGATAATGTAATCTTAATCTAGGTATAATTAATCAATTTTTATACAAATAATAAATTTTGTAGTATTATATATACCTATATCAAATTTATGATAAACTTTCTTTGAAGAAAGTTTAAATTTCAAAGTATATTAATATTTTTGAAATGACCTAATTTTTTTTCCTCACGTTTTCATTAGTATCTAATATAAAGTCCATCAAAAATGACGAAATGATTATTAGATATCAAATCTAATAATTGAGTTATCATTTTTTGGGATTAACTTTTTTGTTTTATAAATTAATTTGACATTTAAATAACTGGAATTATTACAATAATTTAGATTCAAATTAAGTGATATCAAAATATAAAGTGTTAACTTGTTTACTAGCTATAATTATTTTCTTTATTAGATATTTAATAATCATATATATGTACTTTTCGTAAATTAGTATAAAGTAACTTTTTCTTCATTCAACATGAAAAAATGACATCATTTAAACATATAATTAAATGAATCTTCTTTAGCATTGTTTTTTGTAGATTTTTTTATATAAAAAGTAAATGAGAAATTCCATTGTAATTCAATGTATATATAACATCAAAGTAATTTTAATGGGCATTTTAATTGATCATTATTTTAGAAACACATTTTCAAAACGTTACCATTTTTCTTGTTTGACCCGAGCAGCGTTATATCTTAGAATTGATTTAGTTAATTAATCAAATCTGATACAGCGCAAATTCTATTTAGAGCAAATTGGATTAATGAAATTTGATTTCAAGTGAAATATCCATTATGGAAGATTAAATGGATTTCACATTATGTCAGAATCCTATGTAAAACAATGCCATTATTGGTCGCTTTAAATTAAACTGGATAGCCTAGAAGCGTTCAAATTATATACAGTTTTCGATATATTTGTCATTAACAGGGGTTGTATAGAGAATATTAGTATTTGCTATAGAATGCATCAATAACTATTATTCAGGGTGGCCAGTATTTCTCTGGAACAAATTTCTTTTCCCGGTTTCCCAGGAGAATTTTTACGTTTTTCCTGTGTCTTTTATTTAAAACTTAGATAAAAAAGGTCACTTGTTTTCTTTTCAATTTTAATAGAAAACTGTTTAAAATTTTGCGAAAATTTGTGTGGTTTTTGCATTTTTATAAAAAAATTCCCTGACTTTTCCCGGTTTTCCAGAAACTGGCCACCCTGATATTCATCTCCAAAAAGTTATTTATTCTGTTAAACAAACTTGTTATCTCAAATATTATAATTATAAACCTTTGTGTTTTTTCCTTTGACAAAATTAAATAAATAAATAAATTTCCTATGATTATTTTTAAATTATAAATATAAAAATATTATTCCTAAATTATTGGGTATTTGTGTATTTAAATATGCATTTTTGTATTGATAAATATTTAAATTACTGATCAATTTGTTTATATTTCAAATATTGATAAATAAATGCTTAGTATTTAAATCAATATTATTTTTAATCTATAACCTATTTAATCATTCAAGTTGTTGAATGAAATATTTTAACTTTATGATGATTTTGGAGTTAATTAAAACATAATTTCTATTTCTTAATTTTTACACTTCGAAATGTTTTCTTCAAAAATATTACACATTATTATACATTACGAGCATAATTGTTGAAGCTAAAATACAATATACATTCAAAAATTATATTGTTTTATTATCTTTATATATAGGTATTTCAAGTAAATAATAATTTTAATTACAAGTGAAATTTAACTTTTCCAGTAAATAAATAAAGTCCTATTAAAATTTGTGTTTTGTTTTTATGTAAATTTTAATTAAAATTAAAACAATTTATGTAACCATATACAGTATTCCAAGTTGATTAAGCTATAAGAATATAACATGGGGTGAATTAGAAGCTTTGTAGTAGTTTTTGAACAAAACGATTTGTCATTGGTGCATATAGAAATACCGCGACAAAATTTAATAAATTAAGTCATATCGTTAAATTTCACCAATTGCTATTGTAACACTTATAATCCTCCTCATGTTTAATTTCCTAGTTTATGGGTTCTGCAGTATTTTTTTTTAAAACAGATAGCTAATAATTATATACATACATATGTTTTAAACGTAATATTCAACGTTTAGTAAATTAGTTATCATTTGTTGCATAACTGCAACTCATAAGACCTATTATTAACGAGTAAACTATATTAAATACCGTCTAGCTGTTGTTAGAAGTAATAAATTATGCACCTACTCGGGAATATGTACATAGGTGTGCAAAATGAACATGGTTATGTTAATGTATTTAAATTTGCTCCATCTCACTTTCTGTTTACATGAACATGATTATTTACCTACAAAAGTTTCAAATATAAACAGAAAAAAATTTATCTTAATTATCATAGATTTGTAAATGCTCACTCACCATTCAAGTAATAAAAAATATGTTTATAAAGATTATGAATAAAATATGTAGGGTCAACTGGGGTAAATATGAAACACGAAAAAAAGGGGTAAAAGTGAAACAAGCTTCTAACTAAAAAACTAATTTCTTTACAGAAGAATTATAAAAACTGACATGATCTTTAAAGATTTGTTAAAGCGATCTGAAAATATAAATCGCCTAGTAAGTGATATGTCCCCCCTACAGACTTTTCTGTTAGACGATGGCAAAACGTGTGAATTAAATTTTAATTCTTTGCACATAACTTTCTGCATAACTCAGGTATAAATTAAAGTTACAAATTTCACATTGATATGCCACAAAGAAAATAAATCAAAGTTCCCTTTGTAGTTTTTCTTTTAATTTTTCTATAAGTATTTTCCATCTAATTTAGATTTAAAAATTCGGGAAAAAGTGAAACAGAAATATGGGAAAATATGAAACACAGCCGGGGATAATCTGAACCAGTTTTTGCAAGTCTGGACAAGTCACACATGTTACAGTTAAAGTCAGATTGAGTGCAGATTTCAGAGTGGACGCATCATTTTGGTTGCAGTCTTCAAAATGCCACGAAATTACGTTAAAAAGGTCCTAAATAAGGCTGTACCGGAATTCCGGTCCTATGGAAGTTTGAAAGGGGTCGATAGTCAATAGTACATCAGGGGTCTATGGAACAATTTGTATGTTTTGAAAATCGATGTTTTTTATGCAATGCAAGAGTTTAAAACAGTTAAAAGAGCACAAAAAAATGTTTCACTTTTACCCCATTATTTTAAAAAAATTCATTTTCGGTTTAAATATTTATCTGATATTTTTCAAACTTTGCAGATGTATTTAGGATGATATTAAGAGTACACATTGTATGTGATATATTAGCAAGAACGAATATTCTTTTAAAAAAAAAATACATTATTCGCAAGCATATTCTAAGTTTTATTGTAGTTTCCATAACCTTTAAATATATTTCATTACCTGCTGGTTAGACATTTATAACCTAGCAAGGTGCGACACATGTTTCCTATGCAGTTTTTCCCACTTATTCCATTTTTACCCAGCAAATATAAATATAACGCATTATATGAAAGTTAGAAGCCTGTTTCATTTTTACCCTTACCTGTTTCACTTTTTCCCAAACTAGAGGTTAAAAATGAAACACACATTTTCCATTTTTTAAATCTGTGTTGTATGGTACAGTTCAAATGACGTAGGTATTTGAAAGGGTTATTCATAGGCACATCTAGTAGAAAAAATTAAAATATGAATTTGTATCGTTAACTGCCAAAAAAAATGAAAGATTTGTATTTTGTTTCACTTTTACCCCAGTTGACCCTATATCAAAAATATTTTTGTTTATAATGAATACATGAAATTGATACTTTTTTGATAAGAAATAAAACACCGTTGAATACATGTTACATTCGTTTACCTTTAAAAGAAATACATGTATCAATCATCTATATCAGCGATTCTTAATATTTTGTTGTCTATGGACCCGCTTTTGAACAATTATTTTTCAGGGACCCCACCCCCCTGACAGAAAAATAAAAAATTTAAAAATACTAATTAATCATTGGTTAATAGAAATTATTAAAATTTTATTTTTTGCAAAATATGTTTCACGGACCTCAGACAAAAGTTCAGCGGATCTGCGGACCTTATTGTTAGTTGAAGAACCACTGCTATAGATCATTGGTATGCAAACTTTACTATACAGTAGAAATATATATTGTTAGTTTTGGTTCTCCTTTTATTTTTTCTTGAGCTTGAATTGAATTTCTATGAAAAGTTAAAACTAAAACCATGAAATTTGACTGAAATTTTTTTTGCTTTCGATTTGATTAAAAGTATGTTTACTGTAAAGAAAATGATGTGAAAATTTAAAATTTTCAAACCGCAGGTCTGTACCTATCAACGTTCTCGAGTTATAGCTACTCAAAGTTTTATTTTTTTCAAAATTTTGGAGAAAAATGGTCGTAACTTTTGAACGTGCTGTCGGATTTGATTTTTGTTGACGAATTTGGAATCAGCGTGTCAAAATGTATATAATTACATGTATAATACATTAAAATTAGAAAAAAATTTTTTTGCTGAAAATCGAAATTTTTCCAAGGGGTATACCTTAAAAAAATGTCGATTTTCGAGAAATTTTTTTTATCGAATTTTCAAGTATTATACATGTCATTATATAGATTCTGACACGTTGATTCCAAATTCATTAACAAAAATCAAATCCGACTACACGTTTAAAAGTTACAGCCATTTTTATCCAAAATTTTGAAAAAACTAAAACTTTGAGAGGCCATTTCTCAATGGATTGAGATACAGAACTGCGGTTTGAAAATTAAAATTTTTCACGTCATTTTCTATAAAATAAACATATTTTTAATAAAATCTAAAATTTAAAGTTTTTGAGTAATATTTCACGCATCAAACTTAAATTTGGGATAGAAATACCAACTCAATTACAAAAAAAAATAATAATTAGAATCGTAACTACCTATACAAACAATAATTTTCATTACTTTACGTTTTAATTACATTTATTTAGAAACAAATGCTATAATTGATACTGAATTTCCATAGAGAACATATAAACAAAACGATTAACCTTTAGAAATAAATAATATTTTTTTTTATTAAAACTCCCACAATACGTAAATAATCCATTTAAGAACATTGGTATTGATACAAAATTATAATACCCTAGACCAGCGGTTCTTAAACTTATGTGGGCTAGGGACCCCTTTTTTGAACAATTATTTTTCGGGGACCCCCATCCCTGATAGAAAAACAAAAAAGGTCGGTATAAACTAATTATTCACCTATAAATAGAAATATAAAAGTACTTTATGTAAATTAAATTTTGCCAAAAATGTTTCACGGCCCCCCGTAAAAGTTTGGCGGCCCCCCGGGGGTCCGCGGACCCCAGTTTAAGAACCGCTGCCCTAGACCAGCGCCTCTTAAACTTATATGGTCTAGGGAACCCATTTTAAACAAATATTTTTCAGAAACCCCACCCCCTGACGAAAAAACAATGAAGGTCTTCAGATAACGAATTTTTCACTGGTAAATAGAAATATAAAAATACTTTAATTTTTGCCAAACATGTTTCACGAACCCCCTACAAAAGTTCAGCGGACTCTAGTTTTAGAACCACTCATCTATATGATAAAGGACAAATTGATGTGAGTTTTTTTTAACTTACCTACGTCTAATTAGAATTGATCATCTTTGAAGACAACCTGAGATTTTTATATACATAAAATGTACCTATTATAACGTCATTATAATTTAAAACACTAATAAAATATAATTTATACTATCTGGTTAAACAAATTAACTAACAAACCAACAATAGTTGATACAAGCTAGATTAAATATTTTACATATACATTATACATATATACCGAATACCTTAAAACAACGCAGTAAACTTTATTTACATACAGGAAAATAGTGACGTAAAGTTCACCTTACAATCACACTACAATGGCATATTGCTGTAGGACAGGAGTGTAGAAGGGCGAGGGAGAGTTGTTACGGTACTGTTTACTACGTCAATAAATTCTAAAGGAATGATTTAGTTACCGAGTAAACAATCCGTCTAAACAATATCATAATTTATAGCTCCCTTTGATAAAATGTTCCTATTATTTTTCACAAGAAATATGTATTTTAATGGAAGTTTTTGATGATGTATATAAAATAAGGGCTCGTAATATATTGTTTTATTGAATATATGTAATACATTATTTAATGGTCTATTATTTAAGTTAGGCACATTTTGTCAAAAAGACTCATTTTACAGATATTGGCTTCAACAATTTGGTTGTTCTATCGGCCAAAATCAGGGCTTTATTGAAAGTGCACTTTCAAACGTTGGTCGATAAAATTATCAAATAAACGCAGCTTATATTCAAAAGCCAAGATTCATATTAACCCTTTTACGCCCGTCGCACACTTTTGTGTACACCTCATTTTATAAACGTGTTTTAATTGTTCTGAATAATTTTTATATGAAAAGAGGTACGTGGTATGCTAATATATTTTATCCAACTAGAGCATGTGATTTCGAATTTTGTTCAAATCATATGAAATAACTTTAATATACATATAACATGACTTTTAAATGAAATTTATCTACATAAAAATGATATCAGAAAGGCAGTCTCACACACAATAGACTTCATATCTACCCAAGATCACCGCTAAAGCCTTAAAGCTTGACTCAATTTATGCCCAAAAAACAAAAACAGTTTTTAAACATTTTGGATAACATACTAAAATGAATTTTGAATTGATATTTATTGTCAATCGTTATATTTATCTAAATATCTTTATTATTGTTGTTTTTTTCTTTTCTTTCTTCTATTTTTTAATATACCTGCCACAGTAGGTACTGTACGCACCCACAGCAGGTATGAATTGAGGATTAATATAAGCATCCGTATACCTGTTTTGTAGTTCAGGTTAAAACGTTGAATATGAATTAATCTACAGTGAAATTACGATAGATTTTTCAAAATTGAAACAGATAAACTTTTAACAAACATTCTAAAATTTAAATTGTAAAGTAGATGCTCTTGTTTGAAAACATTGGCGCATCCATCAGAGTTTTATTAATAAAAAAAAAAACATACATACCTATCAAATATACATTACGAGTATCATTTCTTTTGAATATCATTCAATCATGTTTTATTGTATCCTCACAAAACTGACATGAAACTGTATTTTGAAACTGCATTTACATTAAAATGGTTGCATAGAGAAAATCCGTGCATGCATTTTATACAAATAATAATAAAACAAAATAGAGTTTCTAGCACATTTACAATCAGATCTCCAGTGAATGACAGCCAAAGGATAGATAGTTTGATCCATCCACAATATTGTCGTTCTGGGATTGTATTTTATAGCACTTCATATCAGAGTTTCTGACAAATACAAAAAAATAGAGGGGGGTTATAAAAAATGAGTGCAATGATCTGAAATGCAGTCGTATTATGTCGTAATAAGAACGAAACTTTTGATTTTATTTTTTAAAGATTGTGTTATGGTTGGTTTTTATTTGAATTTTGAGATAATCAACAGTTTTCTTATGTACATAAAATGCAGGATTTATATCAGTACTTACAGTGAGTATGAAGTTTTTAATATTCTTATACTTCATTTTGTTTAATCACGAATACATACAATAGCGTACCTAGATTTTTTTTCTGGAGGAGTAAAAAATTTTTTTTTGTAATTTTATATATTTTTTACAAATTCGGGAAGGAAGAACGGGTTATTGCCCCCATCCCCAATGAGTGCGACATTGAAGAATACACAGAAAAAAAACTCGATCTTATTGAAAATTTTAGATGGAAAAATGCTTAATTAATTTATCTTGTTAATATAACAATATTTCCTTAATATAATAATAAACAAATCTTGTTGAGGATATTTAATATTTTGAAAAATATATCTTCATGTTTATCTAAAAATCTTTTCATTTGTCAAATTTATAAATAATTTATTACACTAATTAACGAAATTCTCAAATAAATTAAACATAATGGTTGTATTAATAAATATTTATCAGTGTGAATATTTTTTAGAGCACCTAACTAGTGAAAGTGCAATTTTCGATATGGTAAATTAAGTATTTTTTTGTATTTAAAATAAATGTTTTCAATACGAAACAAAATTTTCACTGTGATAAAAACATTGTAAGTAATAATATACATTTATCAATAAGATAAACGTGAATATTTCCATATTGGTAAAAAATTATCAACAACCTCTATCGGAGCCAAATCGATCACGGATTTTTTATATTGATCACAATTGTTAATACATAGACAAATCATTTTATTCTATGTATAAAGTGTAAATATTTTCTTTAATTACAATTTTTAAAATTTTTTAATGAAAGTTATATATTTTTTTATACATAACAGGAATTGTCGTTTGGTGCTAGGCTTTAATGGAAGTTATTAAATTATCTGTAGATACTATATGGGGATTCGTGTTAAAATAATATCTTAAAACTATTTGTAATATATATATTTTATATTCTATGTAAGTGCATTTTATAATGATTAAAAATTAGAGTTATTTAAAAATTTGAATTACAAATCCTTAAGCAAACTCGGGCAGATCATCTAGTTATAAATAACTTCTATGTATACTATATCAAAACCTTAAAGGAATAATTTAACCATATCTTAATTTATTACTGCTCGGCGACATGCATTTCATATCAAATATTTTGACGTACATTGAAAGAGAAGAACGCCAAATAGACGGACAGAGTATGGCAAGGGTTGAAGGGGGTTTGTTACAAAAACAGTGCATTGATCCACGTTGCATTTGCATTCTGTTGCAAGTTCGTTATCTGAAATAAAAGCAACGGAAAGCTTTGAGCTTCATTCCACATCAGATAAATAAACGACTTCAACTTGCACCATTCACTATAAATCTTGTGCTTTTGACAGATTGGGCACTTTTTGTTGCATGTGAAAAATGTAATTATATGTTGTGGTGTAATATACATATATGTATATGTATGAGTGCGTATGTGTGTGTGAGAAGGTCAGGGTTGAATTGGATTGTGGAAATGGTATTTCCTTGTTTATTTTTATATTTAAATGTGTTTTAATGCGTGTATACTAAGTATACAATAGTATATATACAACTAAGATAGATTTAATCTATTACTGATACATTCCACTGTTATACTAAAGAAAATTATTAACCCTTAACTACTCGCGTGAATTACCGTAGCATAGTTACTCGCGCGGTGTATTTTATACACCACATAAAATAACTAGTTTTTGGAAGTTTTGAAGGTATTATATTAATTTTTTTGCCCAATTCATATTATGTACTATTTATTTTTGAGGAACTAAGAAAAATTTTCTTAAAATTAACCCAACTAAAAATTAAGGATTAGAAAGAAAATCTGACCAAAATAAATCTAAAAAAGTACACAAAACTGTTCAATATTCATCTGACAATAAATCGGACTACAAAAATTTGATTTTTGTTGGTAACTTTTTTTAATTTTGCTCTTTTGACAAGATGTCTTCCATCAACAGCATCACTAATGTCTTCAAAAACGCGGTTCTTCGTTTAGAATGCTACTATTTGTGCGTTAATATCACCTATCATACATTTAGTAAGTAAAAAATTAATACAAACTACTACAATTTTCAAATTTTGACTGCCGGATTTCTATCACACTCTAGAATGACTAAACAAAGGTTAGATGGGAGTGTACAGTGCCACAAAAATTTATGCATTTAGTAATCGCAGAAAATGCGTTACTGGTGTACAAAATATACCAGCGTGAGTAATTAAGGGTTAATGATACAATGATTATAAGGCTACATTAAATTATAAATGAGATAACATATACTTTATACAATACATCTTGAAATAATCGATCTTTTTGGTATGAGGAATTTTTAAATACGTTTTTTTTTAATTTATTTATTAAAAAATTAAATTTGAATGTAACAATAAATTAAAAACATATACAGGGTGATTCAGCACTGTCGTGCCAAACTTGAACAGTAGATTGAGAAAATTATTTTAAGCAAAAAACTTCCAATAAACATGTGTCCAGAAATTATTCCTTAGGGAACTACAGGCTTCCAAAGATTTTACTAAAAATTAGTTTTAATTTACTATCTAGAGAACCCTTTGTGATAGAATTATGAAATTTAGTATTTGGTTTAGTAATAATATGTGTTATCGATTTCTAATATTAACCAATTATATTTTAGACCAGGGCTGTATGGGGCCAGTGGGCTCATCGATTTTGATCTTGTAATTGTTTGTTCTTTAATTTTTTTCCTGAGTTGATAATTTTATAAGATTATATGACACACAATACACAAAAACATACTTTGCTTATTTATCATAGGATAAAACGTTTTCGAGAAATATCGATGGTAAAGAAAGCATGCAGAATTAACCTTAATACGGATGCTTGAAATTATAAAAAAATATTTTTCTATGATTAAAGGTAAGAATAAAGTTCATTTAAATAAACCTCCTAATATGAATCCTGTAAGATCTATAGCCAGTTCTTTTACTGTTACATGAACTTTATTAACATGACTAAAAAAACAAACTAGAAATGGCTATTAGTTGATATGGATGCATTTTCGGAGGTGTATTTATATTAACTTTTTGTCTTATTTGTTATTATGAAATAAGAATATAAATTTATTTTTTATAATTTCAAGCATCCGTATTAAGTTAAATTCTGCATGCTTTCTTTACAATCGATATTTCTCGAAAACGGTTTATCCTATGATAAATAAGCAAAGTATGTTTTTGTGTATTGTGTGTCATATAATCTTATAAAATTATCAACTCAGGAAAAAAATTAAGGAACAAACAATTACAAGTTCAAAATCGATGGGCCCACTGACCCCATACAGCCCTGGTCTAAAATATAATTGGTTAATATTAGAAATCGATAACACATATTATTACTAAACCAAATACTAAATTTCATAATTCTATCACAAAGGGTTCTCTAGATATTAAATTAAAACTAATTTTTAGTAAAATTTTGGAAGCCTGTAGTTCCCTAAGGAATAATTTCCGGACACATGTTTATTGGAAGTTTTTTGCTTAAAATAATTTTCTCAATCTACTGTTCAAGTTTGGCACGACAGTGCTGAATCATTCTGTATATCGCTCACAACTAATGCAAGGAGTGAAATACTCATATTAACAAACATAATTATCGTTGTTTTTTTTAGTTACAGTTTACAGGAATAAGTAGCAATTTAATTTTTCGTAGTTGACAACATAAAAAAATAACGGCAAAAAATATTATTGATATAGTTCAGATGTTCTATTTGTAAACTCTACATTTTTTGTAATAATAAAAAATAAATCTGACACGATTTCGCCACTATTCACGAAAATAAATGTTTCAAAATGTGCAGAGGCGGACCCAGGAAAAATAACATATATAAAATAACATAAAATAATATAATATAGTTAATAAATTTCTAGTACAAATCTAGTAATTAAAAGACTCATTTGGAGGTGGGGGGGGGGGGGGGGTACCCATGAGAACACAAATGTATTATTTTATATATGTATACATTCTTCTAAAAAATTAAATATATTTAATAAAATTTACATTGAAACAAAGTAATTAATATAATTAAATGAGCCACGTACATTTAAAATTAATTAAATAAAAAGTTAATTGGTATACATACAAACATGTAATATATTACGTCACAAGGGTTTATTTTTTTTTAATTCCAAAAACGTCATGAATAATAATAAGCCTTTTTCATCATTTACCCGCCACTGTAGAAAGAATGCTATAAATAATTCATTCTAATCCGCACTGTGTTTCGTTCGAAATAATGTTATAATTTATATATTTTCTAATTTCACTGTAAATTGTAATGTGATTTATATTCGTATCATTTCAGAGTACAGTGAGATGAAGAAAAAAAACGTACAGACAGTTGTTTAATTTTCTCGTTTTATAGTTTCTTTTTTTTTGTTTCGGCATTCGATTACATGTAGTATATTTCACATTTTGTTTTACGTGAATAATGGTGCAATGATTGGAAAAATTTTATTGGAATTTTAGATCATATATACGAGTCGTATCATCGGATTATGAAATTAAAATTAAAAGATGTACATATATTTTTATTCAAATACAATAAAATTGGCATTTGTACTTTTCTATTGTGTAATTTAGCTTTTTCATGCTATTTTGAGTATTTTTTTATTACGTACAATGAAACTTGTTAGGGAGCTTCAAATAATTACTGAAGGCTTTGGGGAGGGGGAGGGGCATAAAATATAACGAATATTTACTAGGAAGGAAGTAAAAAAATTCGAAAATTGTTTTTACGTTTATACTTGTTCGTTCTCAAATTTAATGTCATACACAGACCCAGATTTACCATGCAGGCAGTGTAGGCACGTGCCTAGAGCGGCAAATTTGGAATAAAGGCCTTCACATTATCTTTTTAATAATTGATAATATTTTTACATGAAAACCTAAAAAAGGTCAACGATATCAAAAACCTAAACTTTTTTTATTTTTATTCAATCAACATTTTTTGAAAAACTTCTAGTACCACACGGAGAGAGCGGCAATTTTTGCAACTGCCTAGGGGCGGCAAATTTCTAAATCCGGGCCTGGTCATACATATATTACACTTTTTATGATTATTTATTTAGTACCTATTGATATGAAGAAAGTTTCATCAAAAAAATATTTTTTAGCACCACTCACGAAGTTGTAGCGCTTATATGCTCGATTTTCCGTCCGTCCGTCTGTCTGTCTTCGACCGCGAGATCTCGGCCATCTGACCACCTAGAGACCTCGGGTTTTCGCTAAATGGTAGATCTGTGGTTCTAGTATAGCCCATTTTAAGAATTTTTCCGGTCATGAACCCCACCCCCTCAAAATTTTTCATATATGGCTTCATGTACCTCGTTGGACTCGGGAGTGATTCACGAATCGATTGGCAAGGGTATTTTTTTAGTTGTGTCAACGACCACATGTGGATTTTGATAAATTTTTTCTAGATATCTTCAGAATTCGGCGTTAGACTGTATTTTTTGTTCATTTAACATCTGATTTTAATAATTATCGGTTTATTGTACGATCATATATGTATGTATTAATAAATTGTATAAATTATTTATTGTGATACTATAAATAATCATTGTATGTAATGAGGGTAATAAATATATAAATATCCAATGAAATTAAAAATAGCCAGTATTAACATGAATTACCTTCATTAGTATTCTCACAACAACACCAAGAAACTGGATTTTATTTATACCTCTGTACATGGATGTAATGAATTAATAAAAATAACAATGACATTTCTTCACCCATTAGTTCACATTAAAGGAGATAAAGTATCGTAATATATACACATAAAAACATAAAGTTGTATAAAAATCCATTTACATAACACGCTGTTTGACGACAAACCATTTCACCCCCCCCCCCCCTCTTACATTCTATGTACACTCAGCGTTCTGTAAGACGACCATCCACAAGACGACCGTTCCGTAAGACAATGTTCTAACAGTTCTATAGAACGTCTTTCCCCAACCCCTACCATAATACCATTGTGACTGCTATATTTCAGCGCGAAATTTAAATTAACAAATTGACGTTAAAGTCTTCTATGTAGATTTTACACACAAAACTTGTGTTTTGGTGTGACTCAATGTGGAAAAAAAATGAAATTCAATACAAATTTTTGTTGAAATTGTAATATAAATAGTATAAAAAATATGTGTAAGGTACATTTTATTTAAAATTTGATAATTTGAAAACGATTAAAAAAGGAAATAACAAAAATAAATTATTGGCATATGATTGTATAGAAATCTATACATTTTTCATCCAGTATTAAAACAACGAATAACAATTGTCTAGAGTTCTATTCTAAAAAGTCAACAAACGAGGATCTCGTTCACCAACAGCGCCATTTTTATTATTACCTGTCAACTTTTAGGCGTGGTGGTGGGGGCTCCTCTAGCCGTTGTATAGTGGAATTTTTGAATTACCGATGTCGTCGTCTTATAGAACGCTGAGTGTACGTGTATTGCAATTCTGATGCCATTTCATTACATGTGTTGGCTATGTCACGGTTAACGTGGTTGAGAAAAAAGGAGGGGGGGGGTAAGAATCCTTGGTAACGGGGGTAAGGAGTTGGTTACATAATACCAAGTTTAGTCTGCTTCTTTTTTATTTTTATTGCAATCCAAGTAAACATATTTTCTCGTACTCGTTGATCTTATGAGTTAGAAAAATGTTGATTTATTTTATTTTTATTAATTTTCTTGAAGATAGTGCAGTGTAATGAAATTACATGCATTTGTTTGTTATTTTATTATGTGTAATATAATTTCTTGAGTGTTTCAGGAAACGAATGAACATTAATAAAATAAATAGAGTGGTAATTATTTTAATGTGACATTTCAAGTGATAATTTCTGAATATAAATCGAAATTGCTTGTTCATATATATGTCACTTCCATAATTTTCAGTTTAAGGTAAAAATTCTAAAACTGTAAAATAAATAGATCAGTAGCGTAACTTAGTCCCATAAGCAAAATATATAAAAGGGCCCTATTTTAATATTTATTAATTAATAAATGCTGTATTGCAAAAGTTATTTTCATAATAGCAAAATATTTTTTTCAGAAGTAAGCTTGATATTTAGTGTGAATTTTTTTTTTGAGGTTTATAAATTAATTAACCCTCGGAGTACACACCTATTTTTTCAACCTACTAGTACACTCTGGGTCAATTTGTCCCTGCTTACTTTTTGATCGCCTATAATTCCGCAACTACGAAACCTTTTGACTTACCAAAATTCAAAGGTATACTTTGACTCATGGTAAATGAATTAATAAGTGTTACACGTACCTTTGAAGTATTCAACATACTTAAAAAAAATCGCGAAAAATTTAAAATACCTGAGCGCTATTCACGATCAAAGTCGGTGTATGGGTCAAATTGACCCACAAGAGGCTCCGAGGGTTAAGTAGATTTAAGAGCCTATTGTTGTATTTTATAAAAAGCTCATTGATTTTTAATGCGATCTACTTTTTTCATCAAAATATAATGCAATCTGAATCACCCGAATTTTTTTGCAATATGTGTAAAAAATAAATAAAAATAATAAGAATTATTTTTTAACGTTCGTACGAAATTAAGCAGAAAATAATCTTTTTTTATTTGATGCCAAAATTTAACAACAATAGTTAATCGCTTTTGCTATTAAATAAAACACATTATTCACATTAATTACAAATGGATCTAAAAAAAAATAAACATTTATAAACATAATTATATCTACTTGATCATATCAAAATAAGTTAAAAAAACTGTTTAGTCAGTCAATATTTAAACGAACGCCCGTATTTAAACAATGGTCGTGTACCTTTGCAATTTAAAATCATACATTTTTTGTGTAATCATTTTTTATTTTTAACTCGGTGGTAGAGACAGAGAGCTTTCATTATAGAATCTAGCTCATCACACAGAAAGTGCATCAGTAAAGCTTTATTATCCGGGAATTACCGGAGTCGGGGTTTGCTCCGGAGTACAATACAAAGGCTGCTGCATCTAAAGCTCGCGTACGAGAGGTCAAAGGTCGAGTAAAACTTAACACCGCAGAACGTAATGTCACCAGTTCAGATGCGCTTAACGTTTAAATACGTATATGAATCAAAGTGTTTCAAACAATGACTCCATTTTGTGATCTTAGATCTGATTAAAACCATAAATAATGGATTTTCTTATAAAGTGTATTCATGAAAATTGAGAAGTAGTTTTGATGTTCTAAGGTGAATACAAATTATGCGTCTCAAGTTTCTTTCTGGAATTTTGTATTTTATAAGAAAACAACTTTGGTTATTTTATAATTTAATGTTTTTAGATAATAATAATAAGATATTTAGACTCAAAAACGCGAAGAACGAGGTAGGTACAGTTCACAAATATGAAAATAATTAGTGAAAAAAGGCAGGAATAAAACTCAAGTAGAAATAGAAATAATAATTAGTTAAATTTTCATATTTTATATTAATAGATAATTACAGAGGTTGACTACAGTCTTTAAGGGGCAGGCGGTCAGAGGGGATGGTCAATGCTAATTAGTTCAATTCAGTTAATTAATTAAAACTTATATAAACATATTATTTACAGAGTTTTTAATACATTATTGTGACACCCATTTTACATCGCCATAAAAACCTGTGTATGATAATCCAATTTTGATTATTAATTAGGTATTAAAAAGGAAATTTTTGAAAATATCTACACTACCGTGCCTAAGTATTTGGACATTTATTTTTTTGCGTATTGTAAATATAAAACTGTAAAAATGGCTGATAAAAAATCTTACATGTTGATAAGAGTATTTAATTACAACTTTTGTAATAATCCTAGCATATCTTAAATACAGCATTTACAATTTTCCATGTTAAGGAAATTTTTTTAATTATATGCCTGAAACGTCAGGTTTACTCAAGTTGGAAGTATTGACGCACAGTGTCTTTCAAACTAACGAGAAATTGTTTTTTTACTATTTTGACTGCGAGTAAACATATTCTTTTCGCTATTCTGGGGATTTTTATTTACTAAAATCTGTATATTTACATTCAAAATCACAAGTGCCCAATTATTAGAATTGTTAAAGGTTTTCTACTTTCCGTAACCAATATTCTTAACGACTTTTTTCAATCAATAATAATTAATTGCAAAATGTAAATTTCAGTCTAAAATATAACAAAATTAATTCAATTTAAATTTCAAATATATTATTAGATAAAACGAAAGTTCAAAGTTCCAGTAAAATTTAACTATATGGAACAAAATATAGTCTGTTTTGAAACACTTTGAATTAAAATATATATGAACCATTGTGCTACAAACGACAGCCAATTTGATCTTTGATCTGATTAAAATCGTAAATAAAGTTCCTAAGATGTTTGTGTTATAAAGGAACATTCGAGAAAATGTGTATTTCATTTTCATACATTTGATTTCTTGATGGAAGTAATCCCACGTACAACTTGTTACCAAAAATGTCACTAACATATTTGACAAGTACTGATGAGGTGAAATACGAATATAGAAATCTCAATGTAATTATGTATACCTATATAAAGGTATATGTAGTAAAAACTTTACATTCATGTATGAATATTATTGAATGTATGTATTATGTATGAAGTAAAATGTCATGATTTTGTCGTTTATAAGTAGATTTTAAAATATGTACATATTCTTTTATATTTCATGTTTTTTTAAGCACTTTACCTTTTTGATATTATTAAAAAATAATTCTTAGAAATAAATCTAAACAATATAAGTAGTATATCAAAAAGAAAGAAGGATGAAAATATTCATATTTATAAAGATTACCATCTTTAGACTTACCTCGATTGCACAAAGCAAAATAATTAACGATTAGTTAATCGGTTGTTTTCAATTCATGATTAATGTTTATTCTAAACTTATTCTCAATTTGTAAATGAACAATTCACAAAATATGACAATTTTTTACCTTATAATATGTATCATATCCGTGATTGTTTTTTAGAATTGACGTAATAATGCTTTGAAAACAACTGATCGTGAATTATTTTGCTTTGAGCAACCCGAGATTAGACTAATGGTTCTTAACCTTCTCGGAGTTGTCGAACATTTTCAATTATATGAAAATTGCTGAATACAAGTCTTAAAAGTGTTAAAAAATAAATATTAATGGTCATATCAAAACTTTAAAAAAATTTCTTGATTGGTGATGAACTTATCAAGTTATTTGCTTTTAATAAAGGTATATACAGTAGAAACCAGTTATAACGATATCGGTTAATACTATGTATCGGTTTTAACGACTCAAAATATAAGTCCAACTGAATCATATATAATTGCATTTTACAGGTTATTACGACCATCCGCTTTTTACGACCAATATGATCGGTCCCTTCGATGTCGTTATAACCGGTTTCTACTGTACCTATTAACAAACACTTAAACTTTTTTCATTCATTATAAAAAAGTATTTAGATGCCCAATTTGAAAATAATAATTACACCATTTGTATGTATTATTTTAATTTTTAATCTAGAAATATAAATGTAATTGATTTAACAGAATTCCTCAAATCATATTATACTTACGACATAAACTTTATATTATTTTAACCATACTTACGTATGGGAATACTAGAACCAATAAGAAAGGTTTATCGAGAAAAAATGTTGATTTTTATCTAACGTAAGAAATAGTGGAAAATGGTGAATCAACTTCAGAAAAGACACAGTTATCCTTAGGTCCTATACATAAAATGTTATAAAACATTTCGAACATATAGCTTTTTATTGATTTAACAAAATGTCAGCTGCATACAAAATAACAAAAAGCGTTTGTCAAGCACTGGTTTGTACAGCAAATAAAAGACATTTGATTATCGTCGCTGTAGCGTGAGCAAACTGCAACACAACGTCTCGGGATTAATGCTAGAGCGTTCTGGTTAGATTGACTAACCCCTGATTAGGTTGCTTCTATTGAGATCCTCTGCTCACTGTCGGGGGGATGCTCTGAGACGATTAGTTTTCTCTTTGTTTATACATGCTATCAACTATGCACTTCTCTTTGTTCGGTTTTTAGTAGATAGATTATGTTAGTTAGATATTGTATCTATCGTTAATAGGTATTACATATACCTACATAACAATATGTACATATAAGAATAAATATAAGAAGTCAATTATATCTTATTGCAAGATATTTTTTATTATACGTATAGGTAATTTCTCAAAAAGGAGCAATGTAAAAACGTTTGTTTAAAATAGCAATTGAAGGGTACACTGGGAAAAGAGGCTAAGTCAATTTTTAGTCAAATTAAGATAACAGCACCATTTAGTGGCAAATCTAGGTACTTTTCGAGTCACATATACAGGATGATTCAGAACTGTCGTGCGAAACTTGAACAGTAGATAGAGAAAAATATTTTAAGCAAAACAGTTCCAATAAACATGTGTCCGGAAATTTTTCCTTAGGGAACTACATGCTTCCAAAGATTTTACTAAAAATTAGTTTTAATTTAATATCTAGAGAACCCTTTGTGATAAAATTATGAAATTTAGTATTTGGTTTAGTAATAATATGTGTTATCGATTTCTAATATTAACCAATTATATTTTATGCCAGGGCTGTATGGGGCCAGTGGGCCCATCGATTTTTATTTAGTAATTGTTTGTTCCTTAATTTTTTTTCTGAGTTAGTACTTTTATAAGATTATATGACACAAAATACACAAAAACATACTTTGCTTGTTTATCATAGGATAAACCGTTTTCGAGAAATATCGATGGAAAAGAAAGCATGCAGAATTAACCTTAAGACGGATGCTTGAAATTTAAAAAAATAAATTTATATTCTTATTTCATGATAACAAATAAGACAAAAAGTTAATATAAATATACCTCCGAAAATGCATCCATATCAACAAATAGCCATTTTTAGTTTGTTTTTTACTTTCTTATACCAATGTATATGAAATATACATATAGTATAAGTAAGTATAGTAAACGCGATTTTTTTCGAAATCCGGATTTTGATGGAATTATTAATTTTGACCTTCCCTGAATCCATTCTGACTATTTTCGCCATGATGTCTGTGTGTCTGTCGGTCTGTCGGTCTGTCTGTAGACGCTGTAACTCAAATACGACAAATCGTAGAAAGGTGGAATTTTATACTTAAGATTGATTTTTGCCTGGGAAGAAAACCTCCTATTTTTGAAAACGATCATTCAACCGGAAACGGATGTTTACCTACATCGATTTTTGAATTTTTCGAATTACACTGAAACAGTGCGAATTAGAGAAAAATGGCCAAGTTGAAAATTGTAGGTAATATTATTATCTATAATTTATGTTCTATTCATTTTTTCGAAAAAAACAAATTTAATTATAAATAACATAGAAGAAATATCTGCCATGAGTGTCATGGGACTTTCTTATACGTATTACAGAGACTGTACGTGTTTGCCATAGGTACCATGGGCCTTTCTTATACGTAATACTGAGAATAAACACTGTATACTCTATTTCATTTAGTTTGCAGTGGTCGCCGTGCGACTTGACGGTATTAGTCGTGATCCGTACGGTCAAAGCACCCAGCAACCAGTATAGATTATTCTAAATAATGATTTTAAAAAAATATTTCTGGCTAAATCATAAGTGTTGGAAAAAAATGTATGGGGAATAAATTATAGATAGTAACATACTCGACATTTTTTATCTATAACATTTTTGTCTTATTTCAAAAAATTAAAAAAATTACATGAGTAAACATCCGTTTCCATCTTATTGTTAGTAATTATGTTAAACAAAATTCGTTCGATACATAATGTATAAAATAATATTTCTATAGTTTATGTCTCATTCATTTTACTCTATCTTTTATTAGTTTGTCAGAAATATCCTTCACTAAATAAAAATCACGTACACTGTTCACTGTCATTATTACGTATAAGTCCTGTGGCACACGGCAGATTATTTAGTCATGTTAATAAAGTTCATGTAACAGTAAAAGAACTGGCTATAGATCTTACAGGATTCATATTGGGAGGTTTATTTAAATGAACTTTATTCTTACCTTTAATCATAGAACAAGAATATAAATTTATTTTTTGTAATTTCAAACATCCGTATTAGGTTAAATTCTGCATGCTTTCTTTTCCATCAATATTTCTCGAAAACGGTTTATCCTATGATAAACAAGCAAAATATGTTTTTGTGCATTTTGTGTCATATAATCTTATAAAAGTACCAACTCAGAAAAAAAATTAAGGAACAAACAATTACTAGATAAAAATCGATGGGCCCACTGGCCCCATACAGCCCTGGCATAAAATATAATTGGTTAATATTAGAAATCGATAACACATATTATTACTAAACCAAATACTAAATTTCATAATTCTATCACAAAGGGTTCTCTAGATATTAAATTAAAACTAATTTTTAGTAAAATCTTTGGAAGCCTGTAGTTCCCTAAGGAAAAATTTCCGGACACATGTTTATTGGAAGTTTTTGTTTAAAATTTTTTTCTCAATCTACTGTTCAAGTTTGGCACGACAGTGCTGAATCACCCTGTATATTAAGGGGAAAAACATGCTTAATTCCGTAAAATAAAATTTGAAAGATACCTATCATTTTTAGTAAGTATTAAAGTATCCAAGATACCATTCTTAAAATAGCGATAACTCAAAACTAGATTTTTTGACTTAGCCTCATTTTCTCGTGTACCCTTCAATTGTCTTAGATCATAATATGATAACTTACATTTTCATGGTATCTTGAAAAACAAGTTAAAAGCATAGACATAGAGACATGGATAGCACATTCGTATTTACATAATGGTAAAACATTTGTTCTAAAAGTGAGAAAGATGCAGTGTAGTTTGGAAAATATCTATATCTTTTTCTAAAAATCTGATTGGTATATAGTTTATTTCAGTTATTTCTGTCGTATATATTTTTGTTATATTATTATTATTGAAATTATGTATATTAAATATGTAATTAGTTATATGTTAGGATTTGTAAGAAGGAAATTCTAAAAAACAAACAATTTTTTTAGTTGCAATAAATTTCTTACTATGCAGTAGTCATATTTTTTACTAAATATAAATAAATCGAGTCAATTTACAAAAACCGTCAGCTGATCTCGTAGAAATTTCTAAAATGAATTAACGGATTTTCCGAGAAAGTAATATGTTTTTGGTAGTAAAAATATTAAATGTTTATTGATTGTGGTCGTTCAAAATGATTAATTGAATTGCATTTACAATCACAGACAATATTTAATTAATAATAAGATTTAAAATATTTTAAATATGAGCAAGAAATTAGAATTAGGTCAAAAAATACCAAACTTATATTTTTTAAAAAGTATATAGTAATCATTTTTAATAAATAAAATATTTATTTAGTTATTTTTTGTCATTTAACCTCTTTATCCATATAAATGAATATTTTTAATGTTCGGGGGCAAGAATGAAACAATTACATTCCTATATAAGCAAGGACAAGTATATTTCCAAACTACTTTCTATCTCTTTCTTCTGACACGGTTATGTTTTAGAGTCAGATGCGCGGTCCATGTCTGCATGTCTATGGTTAAAAGTATCTATGTTTTTTTTACGTTAATTTTTCAGAGAAATTAATTCTCTGCAGTTATCTATATTTTTAATTATCACAATTATTCTATTAAGCAAATAAATTTTACTTACTTAAAACACGTATTAGTGTGGTGATGATGAAGCGGAAAACCTGAAACAAAAAAATTATAAGATAAAATGATAAATATTTTAATTAAAAACTGTTCTTTAAATATACAAGATCGGAATTGTAACAAGAAGTTATATATTTAAAAAAATAACAATTAAGGCAATAAATATGATTAGGTATTTGCATTATTAACATCCGTAAAGAGCTTTTATTAAAATCGTCATTAAAGTTCTAAAATTAAATTTTTAATTACTTGGTATCCAAGTTTATCCAAATGAATATTTTATTGAGTTCATTAATACAATCTTAAATTATCTTTTTCGCTTCGAAGTCTTTTGTAACAAATTTTTAGCTCAGATTAAAAATATGTTAATTTTTTTGGAGAAAACTTTCTTGCAATTATTAAAACAAACTTTTGATTTTTCTTGTTTGAGTTATGATTTTATATTGTGTTATCTTAGTTTTATAAAATTTAAATTAGTTTTGTTTGAATAATTTATAATATTACATACTTTATAATAATATAAATTATCATTACTTATTTTGCACAGGTTTTTATATTATAATCTATATTCTAGGCTGTCCAACCTTTTTAGTGACAGGCAGCATCTATTTTTCAAAGCAAAATTGTTGGATTTACATTTTATAAAATCAAATAAATATTAGTTTCTGTCAACTTTTTTAAATTTAAAATCAAAAAGTGTAAGTTGTGTCATCTGTTAAATAATAACAAATTATAAACTATTTGAATGTTCTCTGGAGCACAAATTAATTGGTCGAAGAGCGTCATGGTGCCCATGGGCTTAGATTTGGGAACCTCTGATCTATGCAATTAAATATTATTGGAATTTTCGAGTTTTCTGTTTCTAATACTTCTGTAGAGTTACTTTTTATTAGATGCAACTTTTATTTAGAAAAATCGATTTCATTTAACTCTTTATAAGTATTTATTATCCACTTATAAATTTAACATTATAAAGTTTGATTAAAAAAATTCACGACACGAAGAACTTTATAAGGATTAATTATTTTTTTAATTAAAACCAAGTAACAAGATATTGGAAAAAGATTATACTATGTATAATATCTGAATAATAAATAAGACCAATCTATTTCTGTATTAATATATACATATTCACTATTTTCATGTACTCCAGCATGTATACGTTCACCTAAACTTCATATTTTTAAACTCATAAAATTTGATTTCTTAATACTAAGATCAAGAAAGCTTCAGGGTAAGTAACAAGTTATCTAGTTCTTTTTATGAAACTGTTACTATATGAAAAAAATTCTGCACAGAAGATTTTTTTATATGTATGTAACTATAAAGGCAAATCGATACCCTCAAATTAATTAAACTGTCGACGCCTATGTACAGGTGTCGGTGATGAAATGTGTTGTTGTGGGCCAAGACCTTTTGTACTATTGATAACGTGTCTAGTCGCTAGATCAATAGTTCGCGGTTTGACCGAAACGCTTCAATGGTTTTTGCACCATTGGACCTTCTAATTTATTTCCGTTGCTTTAATTATTCTGTTATTCGCTTTACGCTTTCTCCAGTTTTGTGGTTTTGTGCTGTGTTTGACAAGAATCGTGCAAAAGATTTAGACGTTTTCTTCTTGCTGCTGAAATATGTACCGTTTAAGTGTTATTATTGGTATATTTTATCTTTCTTAATTATCTTTTAAACGTTGAACATTTTCAGCAATAATATCTAGAAAATTACACCACATATAAATTATTTATACTTGAGATGACACCAATTTGTTTTGTATTTGGTTTTAATAAAACAATTGAAGGGAGGATATGTTTTTTAATCAAAAAATCACTTTAATTTACTTAATTTTAGTGAATGGTCTTAACAGTACACGTACAAAATTTCATACCTGAATCGACATAGAGCCTGTAAGTATATATAAAACATAGGGCGTTGAAAATTGAAACGTTTTTATTCCAAAATAGTTTTTTTGCGGGTGGTTAGTTACTGAATCGATTGGTTTCAAATTTGGGTTGCATAACGATAAGTTATATACTATGCGCTAAATTATTAATGCCATATGTCATATTTTAATACATCGTTAAAAGATTTTGCAATAATTTATCTATAATTCGAAAACTAAAATAAAAAATCACCAAATACCTACTAACTATAACGAAATATAATTTCTCAAAAGCTCAAATCTAATAATATTCTAATTAGAAAGATATCAATAGTATATACTATAGATCAAACACTGAACCGCCCGATAAGGGTTTATTTAATACCAATAAATAAACAATGAACTCATGCATCATTGTAAATCGATAGTGATTACAATTAAATAACAGTTTCCGCTAATTTTCATAACCATCGTTAACTAATTACATTTTACTACGTACACTTTATCAACGATGTACAGGTTTAATTTACAACAACGCATATAATATGCGTATAAATTTATATAGAGAAACTTCATTACATAAGATTATTTAACTAAATACATTCTTCATCATTATTAAAGTTTTGATGTTATTCCAGACGAACAAAAATGTTTGTGAAAACAACATTTTTTTTTCTTTATATAAAGAAAAAACTTCCTAACACTGTTGAATTCTAAGTTTGTCTGAGCACTGCATTGTACTAAAAAGTGTCACAAGTACTCAGTAAAAGTATTTGAAGTAGCTAGTAGTTTTTGCTAATTTAAAATGCACTTGAATTATTAAGTACCTACCTATTTAAAATCAAGTATTAAATTCAAAAATTACTTGAAGTAATTTTATTATTTTATTTGAGGTGAAGTACTTTAAGTAGATACATAGGTACTTGAAGTACTTTTTCAAGTATTCAACTCGGAATACTGACAGCTCTGATTATACTCACAAACTATTACTTCGTACCAGGCCTAGGCTTAACCATCCATTTTTATGTGAAATACTAAAAACTTCCTAGGATTACTAGACCCCTAATTTGGAGTTAAAGCTTGGACACTTTTTTAAATCATTCGAATTATCGTTGAAAATAAATTCAAGTTTCTTTTAATGTTAAGCTTATTTACCAGTAAACTTATATTTTTTAAACAAATTTTAATTGGAGGTATTGCAAAATAAAAATTCAACCAAATAAATCAAAATAAGGATGTACGTCTAGCACACTGTAAAAAAAATACGTTTCGAAAATTTTTGTTTTTAATTTATATTCAGAACACATGTACTTACATTTAATGAAATGTTGTAGGTACTTTGTTAATTATCAAAAGTAAAAAATGTCTAATTTAATTTGAAAATTTAAATAGACAGAACGGTATATAATAGTAATATGTACTAGTTTGCTGTAATGTCAGAGCTAGTTTTTCATTATTTTTAATAAATTACACGTGAATATATTAGTTTTATAATTATTATAGTATTTAAAAAGGTTGATTTTTCGAATAATTAGTTTTTAAAACGTCTCAACATAGCCAATTGTGTAGAATTTCAATAAATAGAGCACTTTCGGTTTAACGTGTGCTAAAAACTCTATTTTTAATATCCAATTATTCAAAACCCATACGTCCAATATTTTAAATAAAAATAAGTAAAACATATGAGTTATCCATAAATAACATATTAAAATTTTAGACTTTTATCTATACATTGCTCGAATAACCTTAAGACCTATACAATATTGCTGGTTATAGATTTAATTTCATTGTTTTCTAACTCCAATAAGTACTGCGAGTACTCACCAAAGCCTTCTATGAATTATATTAAAATAATAATAATAGTATCAATGTAATGTTAAACATGGTTGTAGTACATTGTCTCGATGTTTGACTGTATATATGTCTAAACGTGTTTCAGGAAACTCATTTGTGTTCTGTTTGATTAACTGTAGGTATTATGTACACATGTTATTGTTCTGTTGCGAACAATTAACTAAACGCAGATCTCTCTACAGTAATCTGTGTATATGGATTTCTCATTGTTTAATAACAGGTAAATTACTAAAGTGCCTACAGATTGATTTGTTTGTTTGTTCTTTGTTGTAATAAATCTGCTAGTGCTTGCAGTGTGATATAGATTACACTAATAAAAATAGGTATAGAGATAATTATAAGAGAAGTATATAAACAAAGAGGAACGATTAAATCAATATTTAATTAATTTGCAAGTAAATAAAATGAGTTGTCTCATCTATATACGATTATTGCTTCCTCGCAATATCGAAGATACGAGAAGCTTTGTTATTGTTTTAAAACGAGAAAAAAAATTTGTTCTCCGATTTTAAAATTTGTACCGGATCTATCCGATTCAGGTCAAGACAAACACTTTTTGTTTCGTGTCTGTCTGTCTGTCTGTGTATCTGTCTGTCCCCCAATCCTTGTCACACGCATAACTCAAGAACCACTGAGCCGATATTAATGAAACATGGTTGGGTCTAGTTTGAGGATGGTCACATTTCAAAAGTATTAAAATCGTGTGTAAGAGGGAGGGGTGACATCCCAAAATATTTATTTTTTGATTTGATGATATTTCAAGAAAGACACATGTTACGTGAAAATTTTATAGGACCTTTTTTGTAGAGCATTCAATTTTCTATAGGTTACCTATGTTTGTTGTAAAATATTCCCTTACAAAGATTTATCTCTATTTACTTTAAGAAAATCGTCATTGATTTTTTTTAAAGCGGAAAAATAATGATTTTTATTGAAATTGTCAAAAAATTCAAAATATACGACATAATAACGAGGTGCGTATAAAGAAAAATGTCGAATTAATATTTTTTATTAAAATTGAATGAAAATTGAATGGTTAACCAATGACAGGCAGTTCATCTGAATACTTTATCGGTTGTTATTTAAATTGTTCAATAATTAACTACCTTTGATGAATTTAGCACGAGGAAGCACTGTGCATTTACTTGGCAGATGTTTTTTTTACTACAATCAATGTCTAATTATAAATTATTGTAGCTAACTATACTTATAATCGCATAAAATACAAAAATATAAAATATACTACTTTTACAAAGTTTTAATGCCACATTTGCATAAAATTAAAAAAAAAATACAAGCCAAGTAATATTTCAATCATAATTAACGAGAGTATGCATATATTTTCTTAAGCGAACTTTTTAAACGATTTTATGTTAGAAAATATTTCCTTGGCATTTTGTCATGTTAATGGAATTATAAACATAAAGTGAACAATATATAGCATGTGCATAATTGCGGTGCTGACATAATGCAAGTATGTTATTTTTACTAAACTTTAGATCATGTATAACAATAATAAATACAATTATTTATGTATTTATTGTAGTTAAACATTTTTATTAACAATTTACTGTTATAGTATAATTTATAATAATAATATAATTAATTAATTCATAATATAATTTATAATTATAATAATTATTCTCGGAGGATTAGTTTTATCTCATGACAATACTTAAAATAGTGGAAATAGTCATTTTTATTACTTTTCCTTCGGGTTGCACAAAGCAAAATAATTAACGATTAGTTATTCTAAACTTATTCTCAATTTGTAAATTAACAATTCACTAAATATGACAATTTTTTTATATTTTTATAACATGTATCATAGCCGTGATTGTTTTTTAGAATTGACGTAATAATGCTTTGAAAACAACTGAAAATAACAAATCGTGAATTATTTTGCTTTGTGCAACCTGAGGTTCGTTAAGTAAATCATTTAAAAAAAATGCGCTCTGGAAATACAAAATCATAAATAAATTATTTTTTTCAGTTATTGATAAATCAATCAATTTAAATTGTATACTAACATAAAATAAACTATATGTGGAACATGATATGATAGAGCAAGTGAGCTCAAATATTTTTGAACTTGCTCCAATTAAACATCAACCTTGACATTAAGTAAAATTAAATTTATTTTTTATTGTAACAACTATTTAGAAAGAAAATATTTCCATTATTTTATTTTGCTGATACACTTCTCTCGTAAGAATCAATAACTGCATTTTCTTAAATAACAATATTGGTAGAAAAATATGCATATACGAGTGTGTACACTTCATTTTATAATTAGTGCTGCTGTCTATGGATACTAATTCACAATATTTCCTTAAAAATCAGTTGGTAGAAGTGCAACAAACAAAATCTGTTAACGTTATTAGTTTCATAAGTGTTTAAACGTGTTTTAATTGTTCTGAATAATTTTTAAATGAAAAGAGGTACGTGGTATGCTAATATATTTTATCCAACTAGAACATGTGATTTCTAATTTTGTTCAAGTCATATGAAAAAACTTGAATATACATATAACATTACTTATAAATGAAATTTATCTAAACAAAAATTATATCAGAAAAGCAGTCTCACACAAAATAGACTTCATATCTGCCCAATTTACTCGCTTGAGTACACAGTGTTATTTTTTTTTCTAAATATTAAAAAAAGTTGTGTTGTATATTTAGTTAAATATATTGAATATGTACCTACTTTATTTCATTAAAAAAATCTTTTGCATGATTTTGTTGTCTTTTAGGCGTTAATAGGTAAAGGTAAATTATTAAATTGCAATACCTTCCACAAGTGTCCGCGTATTTTTTAAATTCAAATATGGGTAAATTACTTTAAAATAATGGAAACCGATAGGTATAAAATAAATCTTTTTTAAATTTATCAAATGATATTTTCTATGATTTTTAATTATTGTGTAGAAAAATATTATATATTTAGTTATTCTCAATAATCACTATAATACCAAACGAAACGTTGAGTATAGAAACTTAATTCTAAGCTACTATATATTTATATTTAGAATTAACTTTATGCGAGATATTTTAAAATAACTGGATACATACTATTACGTTTTATTTGATGTTCAAGTGAGATGAGTATAAGTTAAGTATATCTAGTAACAAATGGTTTCAGGAAGGTCTTTAGACCACAACAGAGACCAGAGTGCATTTCGTTCCACATTAAACACGTGTTTGACAAGCTGGCGTTAGCCAAGCATGGCCGCCTAATGCCCTTTAGTTCAACAAATCTGTTTTGCAAATTACGTCTTTATTTGCATATAACTTGTGCATTTTTCCTTTATGACTCTACTAAGTAAATTATCTGTGGAAAATTGCTTCGTAATTTAAAGGTTGATTATACAATTTAAAGAGGTTATGTTATGCTTATATCTTGGATCCAATTTTGTAAAGAGCACACTATGAAAATATTTATTTATGCTCTGTTTGAGCTTTTTGCAGTTATTGGTCTACGAACTTGAATAAATTACTACAGGGAAGGGTTAAGTACATTTATTAGATTACATTTGCAACCCTATTTTAATAAATTCGCAGATAAATACATCATGATTTGTAAAGTAAATTATATTTGTATTTAATATACCTACCTGGTAAAAGATGGTAGATTTGCAGAGATATACTCAGATCTCAACAGATCTGTACTTTAAGACAATATCCTATTTTTCACTGGTTTTTGATCTGTAGAGAATTGCAAAGACCTACGATGACTTTCAAAGATCTAAAATGATCTACAAAGATCTCTAAAGATCTTTTTAGATCTTGATAAAGATTAAAATTTTGAAAATTCATGAATTTTCAACGTTGAAAAGTCATTAATTTTCAACGTTACAACGATCTTCAGATATCTTTGTAGATTGTTGTAGATCATTTTAGATCTTTGCAGACCGTTGAGATCTTTGCAAGTCACCACATTGACAATAACCATTGAAAAATAAAATGTCTCAAAATGCAGATCTATCTGCAGATCTACAATTTTCTCCAGGGTATACGCATTACCCCATTTACATACATATATTTTTTATTTCCGCTTCATTTTACTACAAACTCGATAGATGGCTTTTTTGTTGATAAAAAGTATTAAATAAAATAAAAGTTTAAAAAACAATAATTAGACACGTATCTACTAAAATTTTTTTAACGTTATCTTTAAAAGAAAGAAGTTTCACAGAACATGACTATTCTGTAAAACTTCTTCATTTTAAAGAAATTGGCATGTATTTAACGTAGTCGGGTTTTTTTGTTTTTAACTTTTCTTATTACTTTAAAAACTATAATTTCTTAATTTGTAAAATTTAATAAAAAATAAAACGGTATATGTAAGTATATTCTGATATAAATAAGTAAATACAAATACGTAGAACTTTACTACATTAGAATATATGAATACATAATTTTTTACTGTACAAGTTGAGTACTAGTCATACTAGAAATAAAATGTTATATATTTTCTAGATACGAACGTTCCGCATTTAAGCGCGTACGATGAAGATGAGCAGACGTAAATAAGTTATATTACTTCAGTGGTAAGACCATTACTTTAAATGAGACGACGTACTAAATTTTACATGAAGTATAAGTATATTAATGTTATGAACTAGGTAGAATAGAATAATAAAGACATTACATATTACATCCACAACGAATTACTTCAATAATGAACTTTTCGTCCGGATTGTTGTTACTTTATTTATAATAAAATGTTTAATATACCTATTATTCGAGATGAAAGATACAACAAATAATCGTGTATAGGAGTAATATTTATCCTAAGTCAAATGAACAGCTAAAAAAAACAAATTTATATTCAGTAGAAAAGCACTCTATCAAATCAGTATAATAGTATGAAATAAATTTTATTAACAGCTATCAAATAAATATTATTTGTCAATTCAAAATATACAAGAAAGACAAAAGATATTAAAAATAAAGAGAATTAATATATAATTATTGCTTAATCTATGTTCTAAGAATTTTTATATTATTTGTATAAATTAATTAATTGGTACTCTCTAAACTTGAAATAGTGAAATTTTCACTGTTTTTCCCAGTGATCAACTAATTCACTGGAAAAAAGTGAATTTTATCTATAAATAGTGAAAATTTTACTTTTTAAACAGTAGATTTTTTTTTCAAGAGTCTATACACTCTATGATTAGTGAAAAGTGGTTTAATCTTTTTACCGCGTCACTAAGAGCGCCATATCCTACGTCGTTTTTCAAGTTCAGTTTTATACAAAACTTAACTCTCGCTAACGGTGTGATTTCACTTTGATTCAGTATATATACGGCATTTTAGCTAATATTAATGTAGGTATGGTATAAGTAATAATATTACGGTAAGTAATAAGCTGATATTTAATTGATAATAGATATTATATATGCTCTCTAAACCTGAAATAGTGAATTGTCACTAATTTCACAGTGTATATTCACTATTTGCCACAGCTAAAAGTCGGCCACTTGGAATTAATGCATATACACTCATTTACCCAGTGAAATGATGCACTTATGACAACAGTGAAATTCACTGTAGTATTAGTGGCAAATAGTTCTAATGTATCCAGTGAATTTCACTGATACATTAGAACTATTTGCCACTAATAACTACAGTGAATTTCACTGTTTAAATGAGTGTATATGCACTAATTCCAAGTGGCCGACTTTTAGCTGTGGCAAATAGTATATAGTGAGTTGGTGATAATTCACTATTTCAGGTTTAGAGAGTACATATTACATATGTATATATATACTATAAGTCACAACTACCTAACCTTTTTGTACAAATAGACAATTTTTTTGAACGATGACGCAAAAGTGTGAACTACTACCAGTGTCCAGGAAAAAAATATTATCAGAAAAAAATGGCAATGAAGAAAAAAATTTGTCAAATGCGAGTCGAGTCTCATGTACTACTGTCTCGTACCGTATGAGTTTTTCAATTTATTTGATTATTTTAATTTTTAAAGAAAGGTAAGAACCACTATATGTTCGTCCTATTATTTATTAGAATCGACTAAAAATTATCTTTCAATATATGCAACAAAAAAAGTATATGTAGGTATAAATAAAACAGGTAAAATAATGGTATATTTGTATAAATCCCTCAACCACAAAGGAACTGTCTAAAAATGCTAAGCCAGCAGACAATAATTCATGAAGAAGAAACATATATCCGTTTTTATACATACATTTTAAGTTGGCCGTATACGGTTATTGGATCAGGGTGTCATACACATAGGTACGTATTGAAACCGAATGTACGATTAAACCATACATATGTCCTGATCCAGTAACCGCGTCAGGGAACCTAATAAGAGTAACCGGACGTTTATAGTTGTAGCAATAAAACATAACCATTAATTGGATTGTTATTGATTAGTGATAAATTTCATGAAACTTTGATATTATTCTGTAGAATATTTATTACGACTTCATCGTATATAATGAATATCACACTTTTGGTGTAATTTAAGATTAGTTAGATATATAAAATTGATCTTAAAAAGTCAACGACTTTATAAAAGATTTTCATGAGACTTTCATGAGGTAATAACAAACTAACAAAATAGTAAAATAAAATATCCAATGGGGCCGTTATGATACTAAAATCAAGTAGTTGAAAATCTCCGAAGAATTTCAAGAAATAAATTACGCTATATAATTTTATGGTTTGTCTTCAAAATGTTTTCAATCCACACCCTTTGCATGTTCTTCAAGGCGTTAACTAGAATACAGTTTACTCAATTGAATTTATTAGTCACTGAATTCCTTGTTCGAATCACAATTCTGTTTAAAGGAAATAGAGTTAATGGGCTTAACATTTCAATTAATGATGCAGAAACGTAACATTTACAATACACATGTAGCATTTGTATTTTACATTACATAAATATTTTTTTTTTATATTTTGTATTGTGCTACTCGGATTTTCATTGCCATTTTTCATAAAATGTAGAATTCGGAATGCATAATTTTGAGTTTATTATTATTATTTTTGTTTTTAGTGTTCCAAAATGGGCATATAAACACGCTGAGGATAGCAGTAGGATTCCTAACTGGTCACTGTTACCTTAGAAGGCATATGTAAATGGTTTGGTGTACATTTTTCGAAACACAATTTTTCGAATCACAATTTTTCGAAACACAATTGTTCGAAACACAATTTTTCGAAACACAGTTTTTCGAAACACAATTCTTCGAATGGACAATTTTTCGAATGAACAATTTTTCGAAAAATTTATAAAAGCGCGTGGTGCTATAAAGGTAAATGCATGGAAAAATATCTTGTGTATGAATTGATGAAATATATAAGGGTAGAAATTTTTTTAATTCATTTAAAGCTATACAAATGCCTTTATGAGCGCCCCGCTCTTTTAATGGTCTTAGTCAAACAAACCTAAGAATTAAGTGACAACTGAATATTAATTTTTAACTTTTCAGTGCATTTTTAATAAACACCAGTTTAAAAAACATTTTTTATTAATTTTTATTTAAAATAATATAGATACCTACGTTTTCTGTGATTATTGAAAATTATGCTGGATCCCTGTAAATTGAATATTACCTTTATATAACCTAACCTAACCGGGCACTAACTTAATCTACTCTAAGTAAAACTAACTAAAACTAACTTACCTTAACCCAGTGCCGGATTTACCCTATGTGGTGCCCTAAGCGCTAATTATGTAAATGCTCCCTTTTGTAAATTTGAAGACCTTTTTTTTAGCTTTTTTAATAAAAAAAAGTTCCTAATAATTCTGAAGACCTTTTTTTTAGCTCCTCACCACAATTTTACGTTCATGCCCCAACATGGTGCCCCCTAAAGTCGGGTGACCTAAGCAATTGCTTCTTTTGCTTATTGGTAAATCCGGCACTGCCCTAACCGGGACTAACCTAATCTATTCTGACCTAAACTGACCTAACCTAAACTCTTTATTCTTTTTCATATCTACCTTTATCAAATTTTGTGTAAAACTTAATTTAAAAAACCCAAATCCAAAACTTATTATTTTTGAAAAATTGTTCATTCGAAGAATTGTATTTCGAAAAATTGTGTTTCGAAAAATTGTGTTTCGAAAAATTGTTTTCGAAAAATTGTGTTCGAAAAATTGTGTTTCGAAAAATTGTGTTTCGAAAAACTCGCCGGATACCATGTAAATACTAAGAATTGAGAACTTTAGTATTTGCAGAAAATGTGAAGAGGACGAGCAAACGCCCACAAATCTATTGTGCTTCTGCCCCACGTTGATGGACAGAAGACTAAAATATCTGGGAGAATTTTTCATCGAACCAAAAGAAATAGCCAAATTCCCGATAATAACACTCGTAAACTTTATTAAAGGGACGAGGCTTTTATTATAAGGTAGGACAAGCAGCGGAGTCTATTCAATGGGCCTATGGTCTCAGTGCTATTGGGAGCTAACCGCAACCACCTCCGACACAATAAAATAAAATTAGTGTTCCGTACCAAAATCAGAAAAATAAGTAAGTCGTGAAAATAAATCTGATTAAAAATGACGGTGGTATCAATCGCCGATCCGTAAAAAATAATTTTGTTAAAAAAGTCAAAGAAGAGCAAAAAAATATAACAGTCTCATAAATATTTCTTAGTACCAAATAAAATACAAATAATCAAGTTATGAAATTTATTTCATATTCCCATTCTAACAATAAAAATTCGATACAAATCTAAAATACGTGGTGTGAATATAAGATCACAATAAAAATATTATTCTTATTGATATTGAATAAAAAATATGTAGGAATCCAAAAAATATATATCAACAAAACAATCCAATATATACGTGTGTGGTTCACAAATATTTTTCAGCAGATCCGTTGAAGGAAAACTATTTTTTCAGAAAATATCTAAGCCCGTATTTATCCTAAGAATTCAATACCTAAAAAGCCATCCCAAATATCCCAGACGAAAAGAATGAAAATTAGTATGAATGCCAAGAGAGGATATAGGTTAGCAGACTGTTGGGTAACTTACTAATGTTGGTTGTGGTGGTGGGGGAATCGATATAGGGGAGCGTCTAGGGGTGGTAAGCTATTTGTATGAAAATAAAATTTTGCGAAAATATTGACTTACATTTTCATTAATTGAATCACGTCGTTTGAATATTTAAAAGGATATTTTAAATAACTTTTCCTAATGTTCTTAAAAGGTTGTTTTACATAGCGTTAAGTTAAACTTTTAAAATAATTGTATTACTCCTAATATGTAGGTAGTAGCGTATACTGGGAACTCTTAGCTATTACAGTAATTGTGTTCAAGATAAACATCTAGACGTTCAGAAAGTTCAGATATAAGCCAATGAAATGGAAACTGTCATTATTCTACGTTGTAGTGAAAAACTTAATTCACACAATTTATTTATATATATAAACCAAACAAAATGAAACGTTTTTTCTTAAATTTAAAAGCCCAAATATCTATGTCACAAAAACCTAGTAATACCATTAAGATATTTGTTATTTGGACATTGTTACGCACTAATGTATGAACCCACACCAAACTCATTTCGAGATATGAACTTTTTTGGAGCATGCAAAAAAATACATTTAGCGTTTGTCTGGTTAGTTACACGTAACTAGATACATCTTCCAATAAAATCTAAAAAAACATTGTTTTAATAAGCAAATCTTACAACCTCATTTTTCACCTACCTATAATTGTCATATAGATTTGAAACTGCAAACTTATGCAATACTGGTGAAAATACAATAAAATGGTACCTTTGAGCTTGTATAATGATAGAGGTGATCATAGCAGCTCCTCAATCGCAAAAAAGAATCCCATCGAGTTTGGGCTTTTTTTACATGTCCCGATGAGTCTTTTTGGTAGCATATTGTGACTAGGAAGGTCTAACGATTGAAAAGGGAGGTGTTCAAAAGCGTGTTTTTATTTTTTTTAACTTAAATTTATTTATAATCAATCTCGTATTATTAATTTTTAAATTTTTAATTTAGCGAGTGGCTATTTTCTATAATGTTGTAAACTTTATATTTAATGAAACTGTATTCATAACTCAAGAATTATATTTGTAGAAGTTGATATATTAGTCAATCATAAGTGCATAGCTATATATTACATGGTTGATATTTATCCACCCCTAGCGGCGTCACCCAGGCGACCAATACTGGGTCGCAATAGGACCCCTGTAGACATGTCTCGACGTTTATCCCCACTCTACAAATGTGTAGAGTCAATACCCATCCCTCTTTTATAGAACACACCTTTATAAAAACGCTACTCGTGGGTGCACTGAGTTTTTTTTTTAAAATGTCGTATTTTAAATTTCATTAAAACATTTTTAAATGAAGCTGTTAGAATTTTCCATCGCCTTGACTTTTAATAATGTTTTAATGATGAAATTTCTTGTATTTGTAATTAAAAATTCATATTACATGTATGTAAACATAAAAGCACTTCACGAATACTACTTGTTACGAAATATTAAAAAAAAAAAAACGTTTTTTTAATACTTGTTTGTAACTTTAAATCGCTTTTTAATTTTACTTTTAAATGCACTAAGATCAAGCAAAAATACACAATCATGGTTATAGTTAATCGCCCGTTTTTAAACCATGATTTATGTTGGGAGATGTAGCAATTAAATATATAAATAAATTAAAAATTACCTACATTTAAATCAAGTTACTAAAAATAACTGCTTATAAACGCAGGCAAGAAAATTATCCCTCTTTTTTCGTTGGGGGTAAAATATTTCAAAATTTACATCATATTGGGAAAATTTACACAAGTCTGGTATTTTGAAGAATAAAAAGAAAAATGTTTTTTCCCCGACTCGGGCGCCCTAGTCAGTTGCCTAAAGTGCCTATCTATATAATGCACCACTACGTATAATACAGGAAATATATTCTCAAATATACATTATTTAAAGTGTAACATATCATGGAGATCAATTCCTAAATTGTTTTTCAGAACAATATCACGGATTTTTATAAAAGCTATTTTAAAAATAATTTGAAATATAAATCGATTTAAAATACACGTACGACTTTATAGGTACTATAAATAAGTAATATTCTTTTTAATGAATGCCAATATAAAATCATGTAGTCGTTTTAAATTATAGAGCTAGTATATTTCGTTTTGATAAAACGTTTTTGTTATAATATAATGTAACAATTCTCCGTGTTCATTAAATTATTTTTATTGTAGATGCATTACTGGATTTTTCCAATCATAAAATGCTATTTACATAAATTGATAAAAGAATACCAGTGGAATTAAATTATTCTGAATAAAACATGTGAGCATTACAAAGGGATCACGATTAATTTGATTTGTATGGAATATGTTTTTTTATTATTTAATTACATTTATGTAATTATTATTACATGGAAAAAATAGATTTTCAACTATTGCAAAAACTGCAGCTATTGTTCTTTTAACAATGAAAAATTATTGTTTTTGAAAATGAGGTAGACTGAATCCAATTTGTCTAATACCTCTTATGTAGATATTTATACAAAAAAAACCATTAATAAAATATTTTTTCTTAAAAATGAAAGAATAGGTAAGAAAGTACTTTGTAAGAAGGACAAGTGTGAGTTAGACTCGCGCCCTGAAAGTTACATACCATTAAATAAAACTGAGCTATAGACAATGTACCTAAAATTAAGTTTATCACGTTATAATTCCACATAGAATTAAAAATTAATGATTTTCGATTTTTTTCTTTTATTTATACTATGATACTTTCCTTTGTGCAAATTTTTAAAATTAAAAATACGCTTTGAAAGGCCATATCTTTGTATTGCATCGAGTGAGAAACTTGAATTTTTTTACAGGACTATGAAACTGTAGATCTTATAGTATTTGTTAAGAATTTCAACTTGATATCTATATCCGTTCCTGAAAAAATAGGTATCTACAGACAGACAGACGGATAACGAAATGATCTTATAAAGGTTTCATTTTTAAAAACTTTTATTTAACTTCCCTTGTTTGTATGTTAGTTAGTTAGTTAGTTACTTAATATCAAATATTGCAATCAAAATTTCAACTAGTTCTAATTAAGCTGGAGCTTTGAAATTTTGTATACATGTATGAGTCCGGTGACAATGTAATGTAGTATATCTAACATTGTTCTAAATCCAATATGGCGGACGTCCCAAGATGGCGGATTACCTTTTTCTTCATAATTATCTTGATATGGGTATCAAATGAAAGGGTTGGACGAGTAGAATACGATTAGCTATGTGATGTCATTCTAAATCCAATGTGGCGGACGCCCTTATATCGAGGATTACCCTTTTCTTTATAACCATCTTGATATGGGTATCAAATGAAAGTTAGTTAGTCAATCAGTAACTAAATATTTGAAAATAAAATTAAATAAAAAAAACTTTTCAAAAACAACCTTCTATTAAAAACGCACTAAAAAGTAAAAAATAAATTTTCAGATATCACAAAAATTTCAGGTTTTTATGACTAAAATCAATAAAAGCACGGGGCGCTATAAAGACAAATGCGTATGAATAAAAATTCTTATGCAAAATAAGAAATGAAGTATAAATATAAGTTATATAATAGAGTAGAAAATTTACACATTAAATTAAATAAATATATAGAATTTTTGATAAACTGCTTAACAATATTATAAGTACAATAATGAAATAATCAATTAATTAAATTACCTTCGTGAGCGCCCCGCGCTTTTATTGGTTTTGGTCATAAAAACCTGAAATTTTTGTGATATCTGTAAATTAATTTTTTTACTTTTTAGTGCATTTTTAATAAAAGCTTGTTTTTAAAAAGTTTATTTTATATAATTTTATTTCATTATGTAAAAAAATCTACAAACTCTATTTGAAATGTTCTTGAAATAGAAACCATTTAAAAATAAGTGATTTACATCCACTCATACCTCTTTTTCCATTCATTTCGGAAGAACTTCTTCGAGCAAATGTATTTCATTGTATTCTTACTACACTTCCCAATTCTATTCAAGTAATATAATATTCCTGATAAGTGCAAGAATTTCCAATATTCGCTTTCAAATACTCAACGATATATACACGTTTGGCAATTTTTGTTCGCATTATTTGAATTTTCAATTCCGTATCAACACAGTGCAATTTATTACAGTAAAATTTTCATGTGATTGTTATGGGGTATCATTTATATTATGAATCAAGTAATACAAAAGGGAAAAATGATCCTGATTCTGCGATTCCTATATGTGTATTGTACGTGTGAAATATTTTTCCGTATGTGGAGAACGGGATTTATGAGAACGTTATCTGTGATTTATAGCGATATTACAGCGTGTCCCACAATTCTTGTGCTACATTTAAATGTGTTGTTATCTTATGCATGTAAGTTCCCGAAGGAATAATACAATATTTTGCTGTGTTGCTTCGAAAGATTTTGTCTATTTATTATATAGATTATTCAATAAATAATTTATTATTATTAACATTAAACAAGTTAACAAAAATTAAATTAAAATTGAAGATAATGTTATCAGGGTGGCCAGAATTTCTCTGGAACAAATTTTTACGTTTTTATCTGTTTTTTTTTTTTTATTTTAAATTTAGATAAGAAACCTAAAAAAAGGTCACATGTTTTCTTTTAAATTTTAACAGATAACTGTTTAAATATTTGCGAGAATTTGTGCGATTTTTGCATTTTTATAAAAAATTCTCCGACTTCCAATCAAATTCCTTGACTTCCCGGTTTTCCAGAAACTGGCCACCCTGTGTAGTCATACATATGACATGATATGGCATATTTAATGATATTGATTGATAAAATCAGAAAATACGGTTGTAGGTGAGACTTGGCTACTATATACAATTAATAAGAAATAAATTCGGACTGTCGGAACCCTTCTTATGAGTATCTCTAACCCAGGTGAGTGTCAGAATATACATAAAATAACTAATAACCTAACCATACACAGTTTTGATATACATGCATTGTTATAATATATGAGTAGTCCATATGCAAAACCTGCTATGTGTGTTTGAACAGATTTCTAGCAAAATTGCATAAACTGTTTTTGCAGCTTCTAGGTAAAATATCCTTATGCCTTTTTCATATGAGTCTGGATCCAAAACCTGTCATGTTTTTTTTCTTGTCTCAATTCGATACAAAATTGATTACTTTTATTAAAATAATTTTTATGTCAGTTCACCAAAAATATAGCAATTTCTGCAACCGACTTAATCTTTCAAATTTAATTTTAAGAGATTTTTGTCGGGTTTTCAGCCCAATTTATTATAATACTTGTAGCCTGAGACGAGTACAATCCAAAATCTTAAAATATGTGGATAGCAGGTTTTGCATCTGGACGACTCATATGTACAATAAAGTACATATGTACAATGTACGTAGTACATTATAAATACACATTGTATACACATAGGTAATATATATCTGATACTTTAAACAAAATTTAACTCTGGTTTGCGTCACTTTTTATTATCATTTGTTATTGCGGACTTTTATGAAATAGACATAATTGGGTCATGCAAAAATTCCATACTAGTTTTAATATTTAAATAAATGGTATGAGCAATTCCTTTTACAAACAATTTTACTGCTTAACCCTTTGGTGAGATAGCGTGATTATACATTACCTATATATTTCTGCAAGAATCTAAAGGAATACAATATTGAAAGATTCATAAAAATCGATCTAGTGATTTTTAAAAAAATTAGAGACAAATTTTTCTGTCAACATTTTATTATTTAATTTATTAGTATACTTTTATGTAAAATATGATGATACTGTAATATTACATGAAACATGTGTAAATTTATATGATATTTTAAAATATTTTACATAATATCCATTATCTATAAATAAATAGTTTCAAAAATCAATTCAATATAATTTAAAACATCTGCAAATCGAAACGCATTCAAAACATAAATAACAAAGAAGAATTTAGGACAACTTCTTAAAAATATGCAAACATTTTATATAAGTCAAACAAACACGAATATAAAATTAATAAAAATATATTTTATTCCGAGAAATTTTCGTCATTTCACGATATAATTATGCATTATAAATCAAGCACATTGGTACAGAAGTGTTCCAGTTACGTTATTATTTATAGATAAATAATAAATGGGACACAAAACAAAAATTAAAAAGTTGAGAATTAATGTTGTCCCACATCGCTGGCGTCATATAAATTATTTGCATGTTTACTGCTTTTCATAAACATTCCTTTATTTCGTTGATGTAACTACAATGTCGTGATGCGCCGGAAACATTTTTTTATGTCTTATGTAAAAAAAAATCTCGAATCGTAACCGAATGACGTATGTTATTATTTGATTCGATACAATTTTGTTTATTTAATAAATATGTCATATCGATATTATTTTTATACAAAATATAAAGTATTATGAATGTACCAACTGGCTTCATTGATTTAAAAATATATATTTAATTTTTCATTCATTATTATATATATTTGGCGTTTATACGAAGGTCTTTGCCCTCTACTTGACGTAAATTCAGGAAGGTGAAATATTGATTATATAATTTAATTTAGATTCCTTTTATAACGAATTCCAAATAGGGAGTATAATACCATGGCTTTTATAAAAGTTTTATTTACTAAAATTCAGTCGATAAAAACATGTTACCAATGTACTCTGCAAAAATGTGCTCCATATAATTCAGATTAAAAAGAATCAATTGTTTGGAAATAATATAAAATTAATTGATAACAGGTGTTTTAAATTGTCTTCAAAAGCATTTCAGTGATAATTTAATAAAAGACAAACGTCTGTTTAGAACTATCATCTCTCGTACAGTTGTAAATTAAGGAGGCAGACCGAGTTAGAATTTTGAAAAAAATCAATTTTTTTTATTGCATTTTCTCAAAGTAGAATATTTCAAAAGTATTCTCTAAAAATTTCAGACAGATCGGACCGTTATTTATGGAGATATATAACTTTAAACAGAGTCGTCTCTAATGTATTCAAGTAGGCAGGTAGCGGTAACTGTGCGCTTTTTCTCGGAACCATGTTTTCGAAGTCGGTGATCACTGTAACTTGAAAACGGCTTTGCCGAGCGGTTTGAAATTTTTCTCATTTATTCTACCTAAACATAACTGTCCTTCGGATGGACGAAGGATTTTTTTAGACGATTTTTTTTATAACCGAAAATGCGAGCAAAATTTTACTCGAATGAAGAACTTTGACTTTCAACATCCGCCATTTTGTGAAAATTCAAAATTTTCAAATCCCTTCGTCCATTCGGAGCATAATGTCATTAACAAATGATCCCTTTTTTTTTTTTTTTTGATTTCTGATGATTCAGTGACGAGCAGCAGTGATCACAGCAAAACACTTTTTTTGGACCCCTCCCAAATTTGCTGTATTTCACATATTTTTTAATATTTTGCCATAAAAATTTGTAATATTTTCAGTAAATATGTATATATCTTTCATGTAGAAAAATATTTGTTATTAATTATTTTAATGCATGGCCAAAAAAATCCTAAAAAAGTCCCAACTGGGTCTACCCCCTTAAAGCATATTTAAGGAGGAATGGGAGTAGTGAATGGTAACTAAGCAATTTAATATCTAAAAAAATATTTTTTAAATCTATAAAATAAGTTGCAACAGCGCGTTGGCTGCAATATTTATAGTGTGCTATGACTATTATAGATAAATAAATAAAAAGTACAAAAGTCATTAAACGTATCATACAACATTTACAAAATAATGCATAATTTGATAATTAAAATCATATTTTTTTATAAATATATAAGATACATTTAATGATTCGCAGTTTTTTATTTGTAAATATACTAATTTTATTCTTTGACAGAAATATTTTAAATTTCGCGCCGTTCGAAGATTTTGCGATGTTGCCATACTTAATAATTTATTTTTAATCACATTGAGGTTATGTTAAATTTTTGTCTTAATTATTGAAAATAATTTTAACGGTGTGGTAGAATTCAACGATTTTTTGGCTAATGATACATAAATATCATATTTACTCTTGATGTGAATTGTGAGTAAATGGTAATGTCAGTATAGATTCTACAATCATTCAAAAATATTTCCCATTTAAGACCATGTTAAAGAGAAATATTTAAAAATTATTTTCTCAAAAACGGTGTAGACAATCAATTTCAAATTTTGACAGTGAACATTTGGTATAGTTATCTTTCACTCTACAAAATTTCAGATAAACGGTAATGTTTTCAAAAGTACTCCCATTCCTCCTTAAAATGATATTTGATAAAAGATAGCCGCCATCAAGTTTTACGGACTAGGCTGCTTGTTATGCATCCACAAACTTTCATAATCTGTAGTAGGTACATCTATTATCTAAGTTTTTATTTTATTTATGAAGTCCATTTTATAATTTTACTACGAGCTCTAGACCAAGACGAAGACGATGTAACATTATTGATCAATTTAACATATAAATGCCAATTATTCAATTGTTTTCATATGACATAAGTAATCAATGGAGCAAGTGAGCTGTGAAAGATGCTTTAGGCTTTGTTTTGACGTCACAAACATATTTATTGAATTAGGTCAAATATTATTGTTTGCTGCGTACTAGCTACATCGTTATTTACACAAATTTTGTGTTATTTTTTGTTTGTTTTATGTAATTATTCTTTTCGAATGTGAATTTAAATGTCAACATTGTTTTGTTCTTTATTGTTTGATAGAACATGTACATTTGAATGTTTTTTTTTTTTTTTTTTTGATAAACACTTTTAGGTTTATAAATTAGGAAATCGATTGGAAATAAACAAAAACAAATCAAAAGTTGAATTTTAAGTATAATTTATGCCCGGTATTATAAATAATTTGTTTGAGTGCAAAAGCTTATTTGGTTTTGGCTAACGCTATCTGCGAGGTGTCAAATCCTTATGAATTTGTTCGGGAATCTAGAGCATTGGTAATAAATGTAAAGTAATACAAATGCTATGCCATATAATGATGTAATATAACTATGGAGCGATAACTTAATATTATGACTGTATTAGTAGAGATAGCTTATTGTCTAACGAGCTCTGATTGGCTGACAACAGCGATTGTTGACTCTATACTAAAAACATAGAAATGGTGATAACCATGGAAACAACTGAAACATGTTTATTTTAGAGAATACTGGAAGCAAAGCGATACGTCGAAAACTATTTTTATCAAAGCACGCTCGCCCATTGAAGCTATCGCTCCAGTTACATTACATCTGTATGTGCTATGCATTTAATGAGGTACAATTGTCACCACTTATTTTGAATCGCCGATTTTTACTTAACGCGCATGCGTCAAAGTCATAATATATTCGATTTCATACGCTATATCTGTGAGAACTTTTGCTCTGAAGCAAATTATTTATAATAAAGGGCATTTATGTTTCTTATATTTTTAAAATAAATAATTAAATTTCTACTATAATTTCCACCACATCTACTCGGAACAAAACTTTTGATTCATTATTCTTCGAAACCATTGTAATTTTGTTCTTATAACGTTTACTCTTACTTTGAGTTATTTTTCTCCTTAATGCAGCTAGCATAAGGTCAGTTATAGACACTATTATTCATATGTGCCCCCAACACTTTAAAAAGAATATTTTTTATAATACACAAACTAAACGATATAATAGTTCATAAATTAAAAAAATACGATTTTTCAACCGAAAAAATGTTAAACATATTTATACTGTAAAAACATTGTAATTAGTACATATTATAGCGTAGCATCTAGTATGTGAATATTTTAAATATCTCGAATATTATAAGACCGGGAACAGACATGCCCCCCCCCCTCCTGCAAAATACATATTTGTGTCTATGTTTGAATATAGGTATGTATAATGTCAACCTAAAATAAATCTATATTTGAACTGTATCAAATATGTATAAATATTTATCGATGATATTTTTAATTAGGTAACTAAATGCACCCCTGTTTTTGACAGTATGTAATTATTTGTTAAACACTGAAAACATGCAATGTATAACCTGTAACATGATAGTTGATATAATTTATTTCGTCACTACTGATAACGCCATTTGTTTACGCACTGCGATAAATTTAATTTGCTACATACAGCTGATTTTTAAATTATTTATTGTTTATTTAATTTATTTGACAAGTGGCTGGACACGTGATTGTATGAAAACTGAACCGGTCTATAAAATTAATTAAGACGATCTCGTGTGAATTATTATTCTTTGTAAATATGATTTTTCATTTATTTTTATACTTCATTTTACAATAATTTACTGGGTAAATTATAATTTTATTGCCAACCTCTACCATTCTATGATGATTCCTAACCCACATAGTACAGCCAGAAAGTAAGATTTGAAAATAAAATTAAAACTTTTCAGTTTCTTTTCTCAAAAGTCATTTATTCCAACGTTTGTGTTGTCCTAATCTTGCCTTAAAGACATTATATTTACAAATAAATAAAAACAATATTTCAACAGTAGATGAAAGTTTTTATCTTCACTTTAAATTCTCTTCACACACGGACTGTCACAAGGGAACTACTAAAAGTGTTTAGAAAAAGTAATAGTTGGTTTAAAACAATATTTTATTTGTGTTCATGTGTGACACAAGACATTCTACCACTATCTTTAAAAAGACACCTTGAACATACGTATGTCTGAGATAGCTCGCTAAAATATTACTTCTTGATAACCGTTTTTCTTTTGACAAGAACTATTTACATTTTAACTTTTTATATTACATACTACGAAAGAACGAATATCTTCTATTTAACTATCTAACAAATATGGATATAATTTTAATCTATTTATATTTTAAACATTTACCGCGGATTAACTCGCGTTTATTTCGATATCATATCAGTTTTATACATTACTAGCGGAATCCCGCGGCTTCGCTCGCGTAAACTTCGAAACTAATTAGAACCCTCTATAAGTAATAGGGGATGACATTTTACATTTTTTTATATTGATTTTTATTCATTACTTATAAAAAAACGTAAATATCTCGGATCTTAGTTATTTTTTTTTTAAAACTAACCCCCGTCTACTCTCGCCATTAGGGGTTGAATATTAAATTCTTTTATTGCAGATTAAATCCATCCTAGTCCCGCCGAACTTTCATTTTTAATTGAATATTAATTTGTCCGAATTTATTTTAATATCATGAACAGTTATTATTATTATTCCCATAGGGGTTGAATTTTCGTAACTGATATTTCTCTTGTAGAGTACCTACTTGTGCCTTGTTTCATTCGGTGAATACAAAAAAAAATATTTTACAAATTTTTCCACCCCCCTAGCACCTTAGGGGTTAAATTTTGGGGAATGCTGAAATAATCGTTTCACTATTTATATGTATTTTAGAGTATGTTCGATAAGTTTCAATTAAATGCGAACAAAAAAAAATATTTTTTATATAAACTTCGAAAAACCTTTTCTTAGAGGGTGCTTACATCATAAAAGGAAGGCACCTACGAAATTTCACGTTTCTAGGTCCAGGGGTTTGGGCTGTACGTTGATATATGAGTGAGTGAGTGAGTGAGTGAGTGGTTAAGGACAAACTCTTTTATAGATATAGATTATTTAAAATCTAAATATTTTTTTGTGGTTTCATATTATCATACAGCCTGAACTAATTATAGTTTCTTAAGGGGGAAAGCCACTGTGACGGATTTTTTTTTACATTTTTTTAAAGTCCTACATATTCATAAATATGTATACAAAAAATTGAGATTAAATTCCGAAAATTTTGTGAGACGAGGTAGCGCGGCCGGTTTTGACATATCAAAAACACGTTTATCTCGAAATAACATTTTTCGACCTGGTCGACACAATTCCTCAAAGACTAATGAACCGATTTCATATATATTTTTTTTATAATTTTCGTAATTGTAGTAGCTATCGTTACACGTAGCCGATTTTTGAAATTTTGATAATTAATATTTTAAAAACCGCTCTAATAAAAAATATGTCTCAAAATTGAAAAAAATTTCAAACGATCACCATTTTGTGAAAAAACCGGCTAGATATTGATAAAATTTTTATTTATTTTCTTCATATAATCCTTCCCGAAATTTCGAGTGAACCATAGAGAAAAATATTTTTTTTTGTCGTCACATCGAGGCTCATAACTTTGTAAATATTTAATATTTTTCAATAAAAATTGATAGTAAATAAGTTGAATATATACTTAATAAAATGACCTTTACCTGATTCCAAAATAATTAGTTATATCTGTGAAAACAATTCTCAAACATTGACAATTTTTTTACCCGTCACAGTGGCTATGTTCCTTAATCAGTGAAACTTTTATCAAAATCAGTTCATTTTTTATTAAGTCAGAACAAACCTACATACAAACATTCTAAATTAAAAAAAAAACACTATATTGGTTGTGTAGGGTGGGCCATCTGTTGGTTTCTTTTTGAAGTGAATCTAATTAAAAAAAAACCTGGTTATGTATTTGAAATACAAGCATATTTGTTTGTTTGTAAACGAGATAAAATTAGGTTTAGGTTAGTCTCGTTGCGTCAGTATTTAAAAAGTATCGATCTCGTTTGCATTCTCATATTTTCTTAAGGGAGTAGAAACCAATAGATGGTCCATCCTTTACATATACTCAAAAATAAAAATATTTACGTTTTTTTTACAACATATATGTATATAGAAATTAATGATTCATGTTGTATATATAAATTAAAATTAATGATGCATTATCAGGTATTAATAATATTATTGGTCTGTTCAAAATACAGGAATACCCCGGTTATTGTGGTTTTAATTATTTTGGTTTTCGAGTTATTGCGGTGTTATATCAACCATGACTCCGGTCAAAATGTATCAATGTCTATATGCATAAACATAGATTATATAGCTATAAATATTGATAATTGAAAATTTTATTTCAATGCGTAAGAAGTAGGTACATCATAAAATATGGTACTTATCTACTATAATCCCCGTTGTTTGACAAAACTAAAATCACTAGGAACATAACATAATAAGGTCGTAGATAGGTAAATGCCATGATGAATTTAGCGCCAATGTAAGTAAAGTTTGCACTATTAATTTCAATATTTTTAAATGGGTAATTATTATACATATAGGTATAGGTATTCTGTTGCTAATTACATTATGAAAAGGTAAAGATTTAATCATTTTGAGTTACAATTTTGGTAAGAGAAATTTATTGGGGCGAAAGGGGAATAATATAGTATAAAAACGGGGATTCAATTCCTGCTGCAATTAACTGTTTTTTAATAACTTTGCAAAACAAAATACATGTTCAAATTCCTACAATTCGTTGCAGCGGATATTGAAGCCTCGTTTTTATACTATATTAATCCCCTTTCGCCCCAATAGATATCCCTAACCAAGGCGGAGATTGAATCCCCGCTTTTAAACTAAACTATTTTACAAAACGGCTAGCCGCTTTGTAAAACAGCTAAATTTACAATCCTGCTGCGACATATATAATATGTAGAATAATAATTACCTTAATTACCTATTTAAAAATATTGAAATTAATAGTACAAACTTTACTCACATTGAGTAGCTGATTTCATCATACGACTACCTATATGTAATACATGACATTTACTTATCTACAGACGGATTTTTTTTCGTTCTTAGTGATTTTAGTTTTTTCAAACAACGGGGATTATAATAGACAAGTAGGGGAGACCAGGGATAAAAGTAACGCGGGATGAAAGTAACAAACGAGATTTCGAGCAAACTATAATACCTGTATGAACCTGTCAATGATTTTTATATGTTTTTTCGACTCCCCTTTCACCTCAGTAACAATCACAACATTACGACAATTGGTTATGTGTACAACGTATCGGTGGTCGAAAAATACGACGAAAGTTAATTTTTGTTATATTTTTTTGTGGATAATATTTCTTTATTAGTAAAAGGTAACTACAATCTTCATTATCAATATTGTAGTATAATGATCTATTTTAACTTTTTGCTTTACAAAAACTTCGTTTCTTAATTATTTTTTTATATATAGGCACATGTTTGTCTGATTTTGAGAAATCAAGAATGAGGGTCCCGATTGCAGTATAGTATGTACCTAAATAGATGTTTTATAAAAACTATTTTATAATAATTATTTATAATAACGAAATTAGTTATGTTTGTCGTAATTTATAATTTAATAATTCTGATTATTATTTTTTATGGATTCCCTTAAATAAAATGGCGCATAGTAGTATAAACATAATATAGATTTAATACTTATCTATATATTATGTTTATACTACTATGTGCCATTTTATTTAAGGGTAATCATAATAAATGTTGATTTCAGACTGAATAAAACACTAAAATAAAAATACGTTATTATATTTCGTTTTTATTGACCACGTTACATCTATCCCTACCCTTTGTTACAACTATCCCTATGGGTCGGGATGATTGTAACAAATCGCGATCTTCATTATTCATTTATTTTTGTAAAAACCAATTGTATATATGCCGAAAGGAAGAAGAAAGTGTAAGTATATTAAGAAATAATTATGGGTTTCATAACTGTACACAAATTAAATATATAAACACAAAAGTGAAAATTGTTACTTTCATCCCTGGTCTCCCCTACCTAAAATAATTAGTATATTTTTTCTCATTAACAACATAAAAGGTATTCTATAAACTTATGACAATTATAAAAATACAACAAAAATAGTAATAATTAGATACTAATTGAATTTAAAATCATACCTAGTATTTATTCGTTTATTATACACTTTTATACGAAACTCAAATTTAAATTTTTAAACAATGACGGGGTCATACATTACCCCGTTATGTTGGGATAGTAAACTAGTATCAAAGAACATTATACATACACAGCTACAAAATGCATGCAATAATGGCATTGAATGACGTCATAAATGTGATGATATTATGACCTTCTAACTCGTTTCCATGTATTAACTGATGTGAATTAACTGCATCAGTGGCAGCTTGTACATCATTTTAAATATGCAAATAAACTAGTTTTTAATTATTCCTGCAATTATTAATTAAATAATAACGCTTATTTAAATAATATCCAAGCAGTATGCCGGCATGTCACCACATCTTATAAATAGATATATCGTTATAATAAATACATGTAAACGTGTAATAATATGTATAAGTAATTAATTGGTAATTCAAGAGTATAATTATGTTTTCGAGGAAGTTCTACAAGTTTCAATTATAATATATTATTTGAAAATACTAAATTACTCCTAAACTTGATTTTGTATGTTTATTTACATGAATTTGTAATATCAGGGTTGAGAATTGTGAGATTTGTTATAGACAAATTTTATTTGAGTCTACGTCACTGGGTATAATTAATGATAATGTACGACAAAATTGCTTTTTAATTTGAAATTTATCTTACACAAAACGATTACTATGATTTCTTTCATTAAATTGCTTCTGATTTTAATGATTGAATTTTAAAAAATACAATAAAAATAATGATGCCACGTTCTACTGCATAGTTTTGTTGTATGTACATTATTGTTCAGTCATAGGCGCCCATTTATGACAGGGAGAAGGAGAGCGTTGGCCCTACTAGACGTGATTTCACGGCAATTTTTGCATTCTTTAGATTGAATTTTATATTTAAAAAACATGTGATTTAAACGAAAAATTCAATAAAAAAGAATTAAAGTTATTGTTAACATACTATCATGACTTTCTTTCTAATTTTCTTACCTTTAAGTTGATATTTCTTTTAATTCACTCATGAAATTAGACTAAATTTTTTTTAGTTTTTGATTTCTGTAAAAGTATGTTTATTATATTTAAAATGATATCTAAAGTTGAATTTTTCAAACCGCAGGTCTGTATCTCAAACCGTTCTTGAGATATAGCTTCTGAAAGTTAAATTTTGTCAAAATTTTGGAAATAAATGGCCATAACTTTTGAACGTGTGGTCAGAATTAATTTTCGTTGACGGATTTGAAATCAGGGTGTCAAAATCTATATAATAACATGTATAATACTTTAAAATCAGACAAAAAATTTTTTGCCAAAAATCGACATTTTTTCGATTTTTCGTGAATTTTTTTTTGTCGAGTTTTTAAGTATTATACATGTTTTTATATAGATTTTGACACGCTGATTTTAAATCCGTCAACGAAAATCAATTCCAACCACACGTTCAAAAGTTATGGCCATTTTTTCAAATTTTTTGAAAAAAACTGAAACTTTCAGAGGCCATATCTTCAAAACGGTTTGAAATACAGACCTGCGGTCTAAAAAATTCATCGTTTCACATCATTTTCAATATTATAAACACACTTTTAACGAAACCTAAAACTCAAAATTCATAAATCTAATTTCACATTTCAAAGAAATATTACCTTAATATATTTTGAAGGTTACTTTTAAAACAAAGATTCATTTTTGCAAAAAAGCGAAAGCATCATTATAATTTAAGAAGCCATATCTCAATATCTCACGTCATTTTCTATACAACAACATACTTTTAAGTAAATTCATTATAACTTTTGTATTGAGAATATTTTTTTATTAATCATTTATTTTCTTAATGATGCAAGATGAATGAAACAGTAAAAATACATTTTAAATATAATTTTAATGAAAACTTTTTAAAAACATAAAATTTCCCATCCCTGAAAACAACATCTTAAATATTTATAAGCAACAATACACAAAAACATATTAATCAATACTAAAAATATAAAAAAAGATACAGATTTATATTCAGCAAATGTTAATACCTATGAATAAATATACAAAACTTAACGGTTAGCCAATATAAACTTCTATTTATATAGATTGTTATTTCAGTGGTAACAATATGTTACAATATCATACTATTTCTCAAACAAAAAGAGAGAGAACATTATCTGCGGTGTATATAAATAAACAACTATAAAAAAGCTTAATCAATTTAGCTTTGTTACAAAACGAGGAATGCAGATTTACTGGTAATAAATAAAACTTTTATTTTTCCTGTGTCGATAACGAACCAATGGTACGGACGTACCATTCAATTTGTTTCTGTCAGTGTTTAATGTGTGTGCTTTTAAATGACCTTCAGAGCTTAAAAAAATACCTCCACTAATCATACAAATATACATGAAGCCATTAGGAACCAACATAACTATTCGTTTATTTTTCTGAATAATTACCAGATCAGTGGTACTGAAGCTTCTACATAATGAGATATAGCTTATTAGATCCCCTTGAAATATTCACGATACTTACAGTTAGATTAACCCTTAGCTGCTCCTCTTCTCCAGAATAACATACCTGTCACACTGGGGTCACCTCGTATCCCAGACACTAAAATGCTCAATTGGGTATTTTATTTCAATAAAATTCCTACATCATCGATGATACGGAATGCACTCGGTTATTTAAAAAATATATAATATTTAATATATTTAAAAAATTGAAAACTTTGTAAAATTTAAACAGCTTACATTGAAGCTGAAACAATGTGGGGCGTCGGGTACCCCACAGTGGCAGCTAAGGGTTAAGAATTCTGAAAGACTTTGTCCGGTATCATAGAGGGACTAGCAAATTTGCATGCTAGTAAGCACTCACAAATGAGTAGTCCAGATGCAAAACCTGCTATGTGTGTTTGAACAGATTTCTAGCAAAATTACATAAACTGTTTTTGCAGCGTCTAGGTAAAATATCCTTATGCTTTTTTCATGAGTCTGGATGCAAAACCTGTCATGTTTTTTTCTTGTCTCAATACAAAATTTATTACTTTTATTAAAATAATTTTTATGTTAGTTCACCAAAAATATAGCAATTTCTGTAACCGACATAATCTTTCAAATTTAATTTTAAGAGATTTTTGCCGGAATTGCAGCCCAATTTATTATAATACTTGTAGCCTGAGACGAGTAGAATCCAAAAATACAAAAACCTCATAATCTTAAAATATGTGGATAGCAGGTTTTGCATCTGGACGACTCAAATAAGGTATTAATTTTGTGACAGTATCTATGGATTTGCTATGGAATTTAGAGCAGTGATACTTCAACGTATTGTAACAAAGTTGGCGACTCTGACCGTATAAAATAATGTTCATAATATTACCACGGTTTTAATACCGTTGGTGTTTAACCCTAGGAGCCTCTTGTGGGCCAATTTGACCCATACACCGACTTTGATCGTGAATAGCGCTCAGGTATTTTAAATTTTTCACGATTTGAATACTTCAAAGTTATGTGTAACACTTATAAATTCATTTACCATGAGTCAAAGTATACCTTTGAATTTTGGTAAGTCAAAAGGTTTCGTAGTTGCGGAATTATAGGCGATCAAAAAGTAAGCAGGGTCAAATTGACCCAGAGTGTACTAGTAGGTTGAAAAAATAGGTGTGTACTCCGAGGGTTAAATACAACACGTGCGCGAAACTTGTTAAAGTCTTCAGAAAACTCCAAGAGAACTATCATAGAAGTTTGATATCTCAGTTGAGAATGCTTGCTAGGTTGCAAATTTGCTATACAAAAAAAATGTTTTGCACTAATAATTAACGTGAAATATTTTTATTTTATTTTAAACTTATTTTGTTTAACTACCTAGATCAGGGCATTGGTTTATGATTGATATCTGAATAATTTCAAATAATTAAAAACAAAATAAATTTTAATACTTATAAAAATAATATTAGTGATGGTTTTTAAATAGAATTTATATTTGTTGACGAATATCTAATATCAAGGGCATTATAATAAACGTGTTCATAACTATGTATTTGTAACACATTAGATAAAATGTTTACATACTCTATTTCTATGTAAATAATATTACATTGCTTTGTTAGAAACAAGCTTGATTATTTTTCCTATAGAATTTAATATTTACACATGTGTATGTATACAGAACAACGAATAATATATCAATGTTAACAAATTGAATTTTTGAATGAAAATGTAATATATCATCCGTATGTAGTTTAAAAAAATATACAGTCTTTTACGCGTATATTCACACATACAGAGCAGGATTAAAGATTTTATACCAGTAACTCATAATAAAATTATTCTTTTCAGCACAATTTATAATTTGTAGACCCAGCATTAAAAAAAGAAGAGTTTCTAGAATAAAATTAAATTAAAAAATAATATAGAATAATATGTGATTTAACATCTAGATATGTTTTTAAATTTTAACTATATTTTATTATTTGCAATGTATTGACCCATTCTACAACTGTAATAGACAGTTTCACAGAATAAAGATTATTATTATTATTATTAAAGTTTAATGTTTTTTCTTCAGAGGGGCGGACGGGGGAAGGGGGAGTCAACGTGACATTGATAACACTATTCAACAAAAAAATACTTTTGTAAGATAACAGAGGTCTGAATAAAAAAATTAGGAGGCTTTTGGCATGCCGAAGCCCGGATTTGTTGCCCAATTGGTTTCATCACGTCATGGTTTTGAGATATTCTAACCTAAAAGTCCCAAAAATTACTATATTGGCAATGTTAAAGAATTTATTAACAAGTAGGTAATTTTTTTCTAAAGTTTTCGGTCACGGTAACAAATAGTATTATCTTTCCTCTTTAAAAAGAGTTTTTACTTTTTACTGTACGATTTTTTTTAGCCTAAATGTACTAGTTTGAAGATATAATATTTTTGTTAATAGAGTGTAGTATTGTAGATACAATGAACTTTACTACATATATCTTCAAAGTAGTATATTTCGTAGTAAAGAAAAATCGCATAGTAAAATGTAAAAAATAATTTTAAAGAGAAAATATATTACTATTTGCAATCATGAAAGAGAACATCAGAAAAAAATTACCTACTTAGTAAAAAAATTCCCCAACATTGCCAAAATCGTCTTTTCGAGACTTTTAGGTTCGGATATCTAAGAACCTGATGTGATGGAATCATTTGGGCAATGAATTCGATTTCGGCATGACAAATACCTTCTAAATCACCTATTTATATTTCTGTGAATTTTTTTTGTTGAATAGTGTTAATAACTATATAATATGTGAATTAATTAACTTGATTTAAATAATATTTGGCAAATAAGACAGCGCTGCAAAACGCAACGCTAGCTAATGTACCTAATTCATTTACACGGTTTCAATTCTCAAAGTTAACATGATAACGTTACAGCGCTGTTTTATTTGCCAAGGTTTTTAACAACTGAATGCACCCAAATGAAAAATACAAATTCAAAAATACATGACATAACAAAACAATTTTTTTTTTAAAGTACTCCATTAAATAGGTACTATTGTAAAGAAAATTGGCATAAATATTAACTCAATTATTTTGCCAACTGAGTTCTTTCAATTATGACTTTTAGAACATGCTATGAACTAAAATAGAATAGAATCTAAGCCAAAAATTTTAATTTTTTAACCTGAAATCACATTAATTATTTTAACGATTGAGCTAACAATAAGTAAATACTAATCTAATTTAAAATTTATATTTTAAACCTGGACAGACATTGAACTGACACAATTTTTTGTAAACAAATCAGTTTCTATTATTAAAAATTATCGTAATATATAAAACTCTTGGTGCGTATGTACCAGTAATCATCAGGTCTAAACCACTGGACGTATCGAATCCATATTCACACCATATATTTGTTTGGTGCTCGGAAAGGTTTATAGATTTTTTTGAACCCAGTAGGTGACTATGGGGTCGAGATATTTACGAAAATGAGAGAAACCGTTCAATGGCTACTTTAAAATAAAATATTTTTTTTAGTATTTTAACGAGATTTTGACGTTTAAAAGTTTTTATCAAATATTAATAGCTACGTACTGAGAAATTATATATATATTGGTGGTAACCAAATTGAAACTTAACCTACGATACAGTTTATTTATATTCTTAAAATATTCTTAAAATATAGTAAATACGACGACGTTTAAACATCGGTCGAAATACTCAAAATAGTCAAAATACACAAAATAACCCTAACAAATTTAACACCATAACACCAAAACAATGTTTGTCGGGGCAGCTAGTTGTTTATAAAACTTGTTATGTACTAATCCACCTCTGTATAAAGCTATATTAAACACGCATACACAATACACTCACATAACTGTGCGTTTATATCCGTGCAAAGAATTGTACGTATGTTAGTATGCGTGAGTGCGTATGTATGTGTTGAACGCGGAAGATAAAATGAAATAAAAATGAATATTTTTGTGCGTAGACAAACAAGCTTGAGCAACTCGCAACCGAACAAATCGAAAAGAACGCCTTTGAAAAAGGACTGACAGGCGAACGTGAAAAGAAAAATGATTTTCTCCTGAACATATTGAACGGATATCTTCTTGTCAATTTGACGTTAAAAAATTTGTAATGCAACGAAATTGTATCTCGTTTTATTTGAGGCTATTATTAAACGATCAATTCTACGAAATTGTAAAGTGTGAACGAAAAAACGCATATATATAATCTTATTTACATAAAGTTGTTTTCTTTAAAATAGCGGTTCTTGACCTTTTCTAAGGCGTAGAAAAATTTCAATTTAAACAAAAATAGCCAAAATCATGTCTTAAATAAAATATTTATATACAAATTGTTGGAGCAAATGGTCTTTGATTTGAGAGACCCTCAAATTTATGAGGAAATATTCCATAACAAAGATAAAATATTAACAAAATAATTTTAATTTTTAACAATAATTACAATAAACAGTCGTTTTTTTTTTTATTGGAATGAACGCTAGTATTCTAATGCCCGCAGTATTATCAAGTTTAACTAAATGCTCCTTTAACTAACTGTCTTATTATCAACAGATCCAAGCATAATATATTTAATTAAATGGATTTAAAATTTTCTATAGTATTTATTTACAACGTTTATTATGTAAATTTTTCATTGAGAGCATAAATATTGATTTAAATCACATTTGAAATACACCAAATTTACTTTAAAGGAGCATTTAGCGCTAAAGGAGCTTTAAATTGGTTGATAATACCGGGCATAAGTCTTTTAACAATATTATAATATCGTCGCTTATCTAACAACACCGCTCAAGTCATTTTGACTAACTTTACAGGAGAGCGAAAAAACCGTATATGTTTTATACAGACATGTATAAAACGCTTGCGCGCTGTCACTATTTTTTGAATTCTGGTCTCTTATTGGCCGAAACGTCATGTGATTGGTAGATCGACGCGCAATGAGTAGCTCTATCAAATGACATTCAAATGTAAGAACCGCTAATTTTCGACTTGAGCGGTGTTGTTAGATAAGCGACGATATGCATGTATTTATATTGTTTATATTAGAAAAAATATAATATAAGGCAGGCAACCGATATTTTCTACCATTAAAAATTGTTATTTAATTGCTCTTTGATAATAACAAAAAAAAATAGAAAAAAAAACATAAAAAAAGAAAATCATATAAAGAAATGTAGGAAAAGGGTCGTAATGGAATTCTTGATTGAGAAGAGAATGTGGGGCACTAATGCCATAAAAATTCAATAGTAATCAAACTTGTATAGTTCAAATAACGATCACGTTTATAAAAGTTAAAAGAATTTGTGGTCTCTTGAGCACAACCACAATGTCAAGAATGTGAATTTGTCTGAATTGCCTTGTGTTTTCACATGCTGCCAACAGAGGGGACTATTTCAATCCAGAGGTCGCGACACGCCGAGATTTAACTGCCGTATAGTAAACCTCCCCTCATAAAAATTTTATATTTTTTATAAAATTATTATTATTATAAAAAAAGAAAATTAAAAGTAGATCGATTAGAAAATTTTTTTATGTTGTCTTATATTGCACTCTTATATGAAACACCCTTGATAAAAAACATGGATAATCGAACTGTCGAAAAGATGAAAAAGTGATGCCTCGCATAATGTACACTGAAAAAAAACTGTATTGGACCAAGAAAACCTTGTTTTGTATATAACGAAAACAATATTTTCTTAATATAAGAAACATACTTTTAATCCAACTACGTTATTTCTTCGTTCAAGAATATACTATAGTTGGTTTAAGAGATTATTGCTTATCTTAAGAAAATATTGTTTTCGTTATATACAAAACAAGATTTACTTGGTTTGAGAAATCCTTTCTACCAGTGTACGTAATTCGTTCCAGGAGCAAGTTCGTTAAGTGAAACCTTGGAAGTTCGGGCGACTTCGTGATACGCAGGAGCGTTCGGGCGGCAAGTTGCGAGGTTTGTTGCATGAGTCGCGTAATGAACGAACACAAAGTTCGTTATGCGAGGCGTTCGTTGAGCGAGGTGTCACTGTATATATATTTATTTCTAGGAATTATTGCACACTCCACGCGGTTTCTGCTTGGTATAGTATTCTACTTTCGATCAAAAAAGAATATACATATGTAAAAGTTTATATTATTATGAAAGAGTACATTGAAGTCCCCATATCTACTTACAATTTGGTTAATATCGATTAGTTTTTTTTCTATTTTAAAATACAAACAATTCTTTTATATTTTTTTATAAAATATATTGTTCGGTATCATATAAAGAGGCTGGTAAAATTTGCTAGCTAATAATAAGCACACACAAATGAGGTATTAATTTTGTGATAGTATCTATAGATTTGCTATGGAATTTAGAGCAGTGATACTTCAACGTATTATAACACAATTGGCGACTGTCACTTGTGATTTTTAAAACATAAAAATACAATAATACATTTATTCTTTGATTTTATGTTTACTTGCGTTATGTTTATTTTTATGTATTGCAAATCATTTTTTATTACCGTATTTATTTGACAACTAAATTAAAAAAATGTTAATGGGGAGTATACGTAAATAATAAGAGGATATTTTTATTTATTATCTAAAAATTTATAAATAGAAAAAAAAAGAAATTGTAATCTAATTTATAGAAATTTTGTAATGAAATATGAGGCAGAGCGGGGGGAGCATAATGGTTTATAAACTATGAAGTTATCTAATATACATATGTATATAGTTCTTGTAATATATCTAATGTAAGAGATATAAATAGTCGTACGTTCATATATAACGAATGAATTATCTATTACCTTGGATGAGTTTCGGTACCAGGGACGCTATTTACCTTGCTCTGATGTTCTCTTTTGAAGGTCGACAAAAAAAGAATTTTTGTTCGGCCTTTCGAAACATCAAAGCATTGAATTCAATGTATATTTATCTGCCCCTAATATAATGGTGTATCCAATAATATAAATTAACACACGTTTGTGCTGTTTTCATTGACGTTACAAATGTGGGGTAGAATGGGTAAATATTTTCAAACATAATAATACGGGATGTACTAAATAGTTAATTGTTAATGTATTTTGTTTTAATTTAATTAATTAAGGATGCTTAAAATAGTACAAAATATGGTAGTTTATTTTGGTTAAAATAAATAACATAAACAATTGTCCTATTTTTCTGGGGAATGGAATGGAAAACTGAAATTTTATTTTTTGAATTTCACTATCAATAAATTATAATATATTTTTTACATTTATTCTTATGTAGGTCAGAATCAAAGAAATTTTGTAATATAATGAATCATATATTTTATAATAATTGATAATCTTTTAAAACCGAGACTCGTCTAATATTCATAAGCCAATCTCGTTTCGTCTCGGCGAGCAGATTTGTACACTGAAAAAATTTTAACATAAAAAACATGTTACCGAGAGGACGAAATTTCATTCTGTGAAAAATTAATCGGTAGGTAACGTAGTAATATTTCATACCAACAGTATCAAAAATTAATATACCGTATGTGAAAAGATAGTAAATGCACTGCTATATTTTATTATTTATTTATATATTTATTTATTTATTATTATAAAACTTAAATAATTATTTTAACAAGTTATTAATAGTCAGATGAAAAAATTTCATTAACATTTTTATTTATTTACGATGCGTAGGAATGGGAAAAAAATAAAAAAATGCATAGATTGATGAACAAAATTTTGATCCTAGAAATTTTTAACACCCGGCGTGCTAAAATTTAAAAGAACGTCTACTACAATTTAATATACTGTATAGCAGTTTCTATGACGGCGATAGGCCAGGTATGAAAAGTAATATAGAAACAGAAAAAATATAGAGAATGTACGTGAAATTTTCATATGCAAAAAGTTAAATTAAAGAATAGCGTATATTACTTTTTCAGAGTAAATAAATTTTAATAGGTACTATGTTAAAATTTACCAGTATGTCATTGTAATTTTTCATTTACTTTATTTTAAATTCTACCAACTTTTCTGTTAATTTTTTTCAGAAGTTGATTCTGTCTTCAGGTTCACAGCATTTTCTGTTAATTTAAAAAAAAAGAATATTCTCTCCGTGTATATGTATTTGTTTCTAATTTTACGAAACTATATAACCTATATTGATTTGAATTTAGAAAGGTTGATTAATTATTAATAAAACTACTATATTCATGAAATATCGTTCATTCAAATTTTATGTAGGTATCATTCAGTGTTTTTCTTTCCTGTACAAAAAAATCCAGTAAATCACCCAATTTATCTATAAACCTTATATTCTTATACACACAAGAAATATATTGCGTGCATTAAGTTTTCAATACAACGTAAATCATATAGAAATATACAATTTCGAATACATGCATAATTCATTCGAGACTATACACCTTGACGGTAAAGTAAAGAAGATTTGCATCAAAATGCATTTGTCACAGTGACGTAATACATCTATCAACATCTAGGTGGCGCGATTGTGCAATTCTGGACGGATCAAGTGCACTGGTCGCACACTATGTTTACACGATGATAACTGGATACAGTTTATATTTAAATGTGTTTGTATACGTAATCTAATGTATTTTGAAACTGTGCTATAAATTCTTGACTTAAGCCGTTTTATTGTAGTTTTGACAACTATGAAGTATAAATAATGTAGTGACTTGGTTTATTGTAGGTATGTTTATTTTGAAAATGGACTGGCATATGTGGATATTCTTTTCCGTATATTACATTTGGGAAAGTGCTTAGAGTTATTTCTACTTACTATCCGGATAATATGTATATTTATTTTATATTAAAAAAAAACATGTTAACGGGAGAACGAAATTTCATTCTGTGAAAAATTAATCGGTAATGTAGTAATATTTCATACCAACAGTATCAAAAATTACTATAGGTACCGTATGTTAAAATATTTATAAAACTTAAATAATTATTTTAACAAGTTATTAATAGTCAGATGAAAAAATTTCAATAACTTTTTTATTTATTTACGATGCGTAGGAATGGGGAAAAAATAAAAAAAATGCATAGATTGATGAACAAAATTTTGATCCTAGAAATTTTTAACACCCGACATGGTAAAATTTAAATGAACGTCTACTACAATTCAATATACTGTATAACAGTTTCTATGACGGCGATAGGCCAGATATGAAAAGTAATATAGAAACATAGTAAAATTATAGAGAATGTACGTGAAATTTTCATATGCAAGAAATTAAATTAAAGAATAGCGTATATTACTTTTTCAGAGTAAATAAATTTTAATAGGTACTATGTTAAAATTTACCAGTATGTCATTGTAATTTTTCATTTACTTTATTTTAAATTCTACTGACTTTTCTGTTAATTTTTTTCAGAAGTTGATTCTGTCCTCAGGTTCACTGCATTTTCTGTTAATATTTAAAAGACTATTCTCTCTGTGTACTCAATTTACAGTATAGTGGGGTTGTGGTAATTGGGCGCCTCTTTAATCAGGCTTCTTTGGTGTAGATACGAAACGGATTTAAAGTAGTGGAAGTGAGTAATTCTGACACTTTTGTCTTCCAACATATTATTAAAGTCGAAGGGCAAATGCCTAAATATTTTGTGTAGGTATTGTATTCATATTTTTTTAAAGATATTTAAATGTATGTACAGTACCTATATATAAAGTTCATTTACCGATTCCTCTGGTAATTATGTATATTAACTATTCGTTTTATATTAAAATCGAACATTGTACATAAAATGGTATATAAACGTACAACTAGATGAAATGTATATACATTGCGCTAAGTAATATAATATGTACAAAAAATGCATTCAGTTAACAATAATTAACAATAATAACGTGTTTACTCCGGTTAAAGAATGACAACAAATAACAAATGGTTGACATATGTTTCAATTATTTATTAGTAGTCCATATAAAATATTATGTTTATATAACGAAAAAGTAAATATTACCGTGAAATATAGGTGAAGTAAATAATATTATGTAAATAAATTCTTATACATAATTGATGTCAACGTTGAATGACTGATAAAGGTTGCAGCCACGTAATAAATTACCATTAGTCTTTTATTTCAAGGAATGAAGGTTTAAAGAACTTCTAATAAATTGAAATACGTATTAGAATTTAAAATTAGTGTATTTTAGTGAAGAAACGAACTAGTTAAGTATTTATAAGGCTTACAAAGTAGTGAATTACATGTTATAAACTCGTTATAGTCACATTAGAATGGTTCAGTTGGCAAATAGATTTACTCCACATTTCTACTTAATTCAGTGACTTATTATTATGATTTAATCTTTTTATACTTAAAGGGAACCATTTCAAATGAAAAATTCGTATCGAATTTAAACTTTGTATATAGTTATAGGAGGTCAGGATAAGTAAGAAAAAAATTATCTTAGCTGCGGTAAACTGGTTTAAACACCCCTATAAAAATGTGCAAAATAATAATATTTTTTTAAATAACTCTGAAACTAATTAAAATTTAAAAATCTACAGTAAAAAATTTTCATTAGTTTAAGACTTACCTATTTGAAAAAAATATGATTATTTTGCACATTTTCATAGGGAAGTTTCACCCCCTTAAACCGTTTTACTGCAGCTAAGATAATTTTTTTCTTACTTACCTTGACCTCCTCTAACTATATATGTTACAAAGTTTAAATTCGATACGAATTTTTCATTTGAAAAAGTTCCCTAGAAGAAATTATCAAAATTAAAAGTTATATATTTTTAATTCAAAAAATAATTAAATTTATTAATGTACCTATTAAAAGTAAAATCACATAAAATTTTTAGATACTGAATTATTGTTAATTTCTTTATACAATGTCCAATATTATAAGTATGTATGTAAAAATAATATTTAATTTTTGATTTTATCAAATTTTATTTAAAGACATCGCAATTATTAGATTGTTCTCTTAATTTTATCAGCATGCATACATATAAAATATATTTTATCATACATATACATACATATTTTATTCTTATCGCTAAATAGCAGTAAGAGCTGATAAGGAATATGTTTCGATATACCTATACCTATAATATAATAAGAATTCAAATACAAAAAAATATTCTATAATTATTTCATTGTTTTTTTTCCTATACAAGAAACTACTTTTGAATAGGTATAAAAATTATATTTGAGTGTATATTTATCAGATATTTATACAACTACCTACCTTTAAAAAAATAAATGAATCTAACTATATACATATACTGAAAATTTTGAAATATATTCGCTTGATTTTAAAAACTATCTATAAATAAATTCATTAAATAAGTATGTATAATGTATAGGTGATACTTATTGCAAAAGGCAGTTTAAAAATTCAGATAAAATTACTATTGCAATCACATATACATTATAAATATGTAAACTATTGGTTTAAATACATAAATTTTGCGCAACTTTCCATAAATATCGATTTGATTTTTTTCCTATAAAGAGGTCGTCCGTTTACAATGTATCGATTATGCAACTGCAGTCCAACTATCGATCTGTTTACTCAAATAAATTATCATACATACTTGAATATTTAATAAATTGTATATAATTTTCGTAATTATATAGGGCATAAAAATATATTATCTACCGTAAGGGGTGTACAGAATAGGGGGCGTGGCAGATAATGCAAGGGGTGCATAGACGGCCATGATTTAATTTTAACAGAAAGTTTATTCAAGATGAAGTTACGATCAATATTGTTGAGTCAGATTTGAAGTTGACAACATTTTCATTTAGGAACAAACAATCCCACATATATTACAAAAATCAGGTAATATATATTTTAATGTTTCTTATTTATTTTTATTTTATAATGTGATATTTATTTTTATATTCATAAATTGTAAAATTTCACATAAGTAATTAGTAATATTTGATTTTATTTTCCACCTATGTATCCCCGTTTTTAGAAAATAAGAGAAATAAAATAAAATAAATCAAATAAAACTCCAGTAAATTCAACCACCTAACAAGACAAGAAACTGTTTAAAAGCTGTCTTAAAGAGACCAACAGGTCTCAAAAGACAAATTTATTATATAAAAAAAAATTTGAAATGTGATATTTTCTGTTTTAAATATACTATTATATTTATTTTACAAAATTGTTATTAAAACCTTCCGAAATATTAAATATTTGACTAAAAAGGGGATGCGATAAGAAAATTTTGAAAGCTCCTAGACATTTTAGCATTTATGTATAGGCAGATTTTAATTTATTTAATTAAAATATATGTATTTAACAATTTAAAAATTAATAATAGGTATGCTTAGTTCAAAAATGCATACGTTTAATAAATTTTTAATGCAATAAGGGAATTCCGCCTTATCATTTACTACAAAAAAAACTAATAAATAAAGTAAGTTTGAAGGTCACTCTTGTTTACAGTTAATTTTTTATACATAGTATTTTGTATTTATGAATAAACCCAGAATTTTTATTATTTAGTTGATAGGTATCTTATTTAGAAATATTATTTTGTCGTGTCGAATTATTTTAACGCAAATCTATGTATGGATCATGATTTCTGGGTGTAAACCGTGTCAATTTGATCATGTTATCGGCCAACGTTTCGTTAGACATTGCAGTGGACATCATCAAGGTTCTTATTTCTTCTTATATCTTCTTCTTTCTTTTAAAAGAACCCTGATGATATCCACTGCAAAGTGTGACGAAACGTTGGCCGAAAATACGACCAAATCGACGCGATTTACACCCAGAAACCAAGATCCATATAAGGATCACCGCGGAAGTCTCAAGACTTATGTAAATCTATGAATTTTATTAAAAAATACAAATTTTCTAGAACAATATATTTCATTGTCCAAGAATATACTATTATTAAGAAATAATTTTTCGAAATCAGTGATACATACATATATCTGATTTAGATAAAAATTTTAATCAATAAGAATAATTCAATATTCATATCTACATACTTAAAAAAATACAGTATCTATAGATAAAAATGAATCATATAATCTTATTTCATATTTATTCAACATATTGTTAAATAATATGTATAAATGAATTATTTCTAATATAAAAATTCATGGAAAAATATTTCATACAAATTATTATGATATTTTTCATGCTTCAAAATAAATAACAAAAGATGGGGTATTTTTATCTAACTATTAGATTTAATTTTGAAGGTAAGCCTTTTTCTTTCAAATAAATTATTTTACAAAAACAGGTAAGCTAATAATATGCATTTATCTAAGTATTTAATGATATTTAAACATTGGTAGTAAATAATTAAAACACAATTGGGTCAGCAGTAATCAATAACAACAGCTCTAGTAACAATAAATTTCGAAATGGTGAAAGATTAGAATCAACTTCATGCAGGCGACATTCAAACGAGTGCTCTGATGTATTATTAACGTATCGTGTATACTTGCAACCGTTTATATAGGTCTCGTTATTGGTTTCAAGTTCAATAAATATGTACATCACACGCATCGATGTAGTATAAAATACTATAAAATATAAAACATTGCAGGTGACAAATCATGTGTTCTTGTTACAATCTTTTAGAGCTGTTATATTATTGATTTGAGCATATACTTTCACACTTGTAGGTAAATTGTAAACAGTAAAAAATAAAAATAAAAGTCATTTTTATTTGAAACAAGCAAATAAAATAATTTAGTATATTATTTTTTTTAATAATAGTAACTAGCTTTATCATTAGTTGCATTAACTTTTTTATTTTTATCATAGTATTAATGTTTATCATTGTTTTAATGAATTACAATAAGTATTAATAAAAATAGAAAATATAATTATATATATTAATATTGAAATAAAATTATTTAAAAAAAAAAAAAATTCGAAATAATAAAAAAGTATTACATACTTATTATTGTATAGGCCTTACTATACTGTACACGTTGACCTACTATAGTCTAATGTGGTGTTTACACCGAGAAAACAAAACAGGCAAAAAAGGCAATAAACCCTATACATTTTTAAATACGAAGTATTTTAAAGTCACGATGTTTCTGTTTTGTTTTTTATAAATCGAAACCACCCCTGTTTTGCTACCCTTGGTTGTTATACGGCACTGACTATTCTATTATATTTCCACTTAAATTTAATTTATATAAGTTTTTTTTTAGATTAAAAAGACAAAAAGAATAAAATTCTTTATACCTACGCCACTATTTTTCAGAATAAAAAAGTACCCGAATAAGGTCACATCCTGGGCCGAATGTTATGTATTTATTTTTTGTAATGTTTAAAAAAATCATCAGTGATAAAAATTGATTAATATTTTTTCATGGCACCTGGGCCAAATCCCCCCACCCCTAGTCTACCGTTTCAATAGAAGCACATATTGACAGATTGACATTTATAAAAACAGCGTTACTTTGTATTATGGAGTCCATACAATCAGTGAACGTTTAGATAATTAAAATACGATAAGGTTTTTTATTATAATAAGTTTTATTGACAATATGCAGAATTCGTTTTTCGCTATTCAGACTTTACTACATTATTGGTTTACTTATCATACATTTTTAGTTTATTGCCAAGGTTAATCGCACATGTTTATACGCTTACTTTAGAAATAATAAATGCTTGTTCTCATTTTTGCGGTTTGTTTACATTTTACATGCAGTTTAAATAAATTTTATCTCTAACCATTAAAATGTTATTTTTTACTAATGTTTACGTATTTTGTAAATTTTTATTTGTTTTGATTACTGCCAAATTAATTTTTTATAAGTTGTTAAAATATACAAATAATTAAAATGTAATACATAAACATGTTTATACAGGTTGGCCAGTATTTCTCTGTAACAAATTTCCCTGACTATTCCCGGTATTCCAGGAGAATTTTCACCGTTTTTCCCTGTTTTTTAACTATTCAAATATTTTGCGAGAAATTTTGTGGTTTGCATTTTTATAAAAAATCCCTGACTTCTAACCAAATTCCCTGACATTTCCCTGTAAAGCAAAATTCCCTGACTTTTTCCGGTTTTCCAGAAACTGGTCACCCTGTTATAAATGTTTATTTTATTACGTCCAGAATTATAAAGAAATAATTAAAAATTATTTGACTATCATACAGTTTGAAACGGGGTATTAAATTTATATGACAGTTTAGGGCGTGAGAGTTTTAGACGTACTAAGAAATTTTAAGGCCCGATGCACAAAAATAATATAGTTGAGGTAAACGTTATTTTTCAGTCAATACCTATTTTAAGAGGCCCCTAAAATCACCGGTATTTGAATAGTGATGCATGTATATAAAAATATCTTATACGGTCAGAATATACATTTAATTTTAGTGAATGAGATACCACTGGTCTAAGAAATCAACAGGTGGTCCACGTCGAGATGAGAATTTTCTCCAAAAAATGAGACCAAGACACGAGATTTCCTTCTTAATTTAGGACAAAACAAAATCGGCTTGAATTTTGGCGATACAAACTTAATTTATAAATCTCGTCGATAGTCTCGCCTTTTCTCGATCTAGTCTCGATCTCGTATACGAGACGAGATAGGCTTAATTTTTCCAAAACGAGATGACTTCATTTATCACGAATTTAGATGCGACTTAGTCAAAAAAAAAACGAAATAAGACTCGTCTCATATATGTAACTATTCTTTTATTTCAAATCATTTACGTAGGCGGACAATAGAGATAGTAATAGGGACGCTTACAACGCACAACACTTAATATTACATATGTACACATATGTATCTATTAATTTATTTACACTCACGTCCGCCTTCATAAATTAACCCTATATAGTACGAACGTCATACAAATGAACTTTAAACTTTCCTTTTTCTTTCGTATTTTAAGGTGCCTTTTCATGGAGCGTCATTGACGCTAGTTTTCTCGTCACGTGATCGATTTTAAATTTTTGAATTTTAGCTGTCAACTACTGTTTGACGTTTAAGTGTCAAAAAACAACCAATAAACTACGTTCAGTTATTAAAAATTGATTTAAATTTCATTATACTATTCGTAAATACGTATAAACTCACAAAACAAACAAGAATACACATAATATCAAAGCTGCTGACATTAAGTGTCACATGATTTCTGACCAATAGCAAGCATTCAAAACTCAAAATCGTAGCGTCCAGCGTCAATGACGCTCCATGAAAAGGCACCTTTATATCTATATCCATATATATTCAAGCAAAAAATGAATTCACAAATAACACGAATAATTTGTTTACATTTTTTTTAACAGTGAGAGTTGTCAGATGAATATCGAAAATGTACATGTATATCGATTTTGTTATCTGTATTTGTCACTCACTTTAAAAAAAGAACTGAAAACGTCCGCACAATTACGGACCAACCCGCATTATATACATAGTCCTTTTCATACATATTCATTGCATGCGAATAGATGGACCATAAAGGTGGGTATACACCCGAGCTATTTAAAGAGTGGCTCGCGAACGGAGTTTCACGAACACCTGTGAACACTGAACATCTGAACAAGCTGTATATGCCAGTGCGCAGTGTTTGTGTCATACAGTGGATCAAAGTTAGGAAAAAGTCGGTCATAGAAGAATTAATTATTTTTTATTTGTAATTTATTTTATTTAAACTATTTGTAAAAATTAACATATCTAATATATAGTGGTTTTAAGTATTTTCTTAAATTCTATTTTACTAGTTACAAAATGCATAAAAAAGTTACTACGCGCTAAAAAATTTGCTTTTTTCAAAATTTCAACCAAATGGTACTTTATATTAGAAAATTATAAAATGCATAATATTTTGGTATCATTAAGAGGATTCAAAAAGAGATTTATTATAATTATTTTTCATGAATTTGCTTAATGTTAAATGAGGTAGAAAAATAAAAATTAATCGCACTTTTTTACTTTAAAATTCATTAAGAAATTTTCTTATCAAAATCAATTGCATTTTTCTTTGCACCTGTTAATAACTGATGCGCCTATTGGACTAAATTATAATAAAAACTAATGAAACAATTTACCTATAAATGGTTGATAATATATAGTTTTTAATTCTAAAGTATTCCTATGGTCGAACTAACTCAAATTCGGCCCACTGTGTTCGTCGCTTTTTTAGGAAACGCTTCATTTACAAACTGTATGAATTCGAGATGAATATATACAAAAATATACTAATGTATGATTTTTATCAATTAAAAATACCTTAATCATAATAATTGTAATAGCTTAGACTTATACGTGTTTCAATAGCAATGCTATCATCATCAGAGTTCTAAAGACACTGTGTAAGTCTAAACTTATAATTTTTATCGTTAGGAGATTTGTATTTGATAAGTCATAACCATATTATTTGTTTTTTATACTAATGTATGTATTGGCACCTTTATATTTAGTGCTAAAAGCGGGTTAGTTTTTGCCTTAATATACCTACTTCAAAAGCTCCAGTAGATATATGAACATGTACACAACAGATTGGAGTTTGTTCATTCATATCAGATATGTATAGTTAGTTAATTATAGTTTTTGTATCTATAAGTAAAAAATAGTTTCTATTAATTATATTTGAAATTTCTATATCAGAAAATAGCTTGACTATAAATAAAAATAAAAAATATCAAAATAATGTAAGTATTTATAAACATACTATAATATAAAATATATGTATATAAATAATGAAATAAAAAAATGTAAATAAACAGTTTAATGGTGATAATTACCTACTATCAGCTATAAATGTTTATGTTATGTATGTAGAAACAGATTTAGTAAATAGATTGACACATGCTTGTATCATTCAATTATATAAATTGATGTAAATACAGTCCAGCGTTCCTAAACAATTAATTGAAGTTGACCTTTAAAATGACAATCATCTTTACAACAACTTTACACTCGTCGTAATGTGCAAAATAAATGTAACTTCTTATTAAAGTACATGTAAATAAATATATGCAAAAACAATAAGCAAAACATTAACCATGATTGTTTAGTTTCAATTTTGTTGATTCAGTTTGTTTAGATGGCATTTAAAATTGTTAAAATATTTATCTGTAACTTCATAATAAACTTTCATGAAGTGAAATGAAGAAACAAATAAATATTATATATGTAGAGGACATTTTTTGTGTGTAAAGGTATGTATATTTAAAAAAAATGGTTTTATAGGTGAATAAATCATTTTGTAATTCCTGTAAAGAAATTATGATGTCTATTAAAACCAGATAATGGCCGGAAGTAGTTATTCAATAATTTTTAGCCCTTGAAAATGAAAATGTACTATCCTTCTTCAATATGATGTCATTTCATTGTTTACAAACAATATTATAAAAATAATTTTTATTTAATAAACATCAAATTTTTGTCACTGATACTACATTTATAGTATGTACTGTAGAGGTATTTATATTTACCTATAATATAATTATGTTGAAAATAGAACTGAATGACATATACGCAACATCTGAAGCGCTAATAAATTATATTTAGCACATGCATATTCGAAAATAGAACATTTTTGAGCAACTATTCGCTATTGCGTCAGAGCCTGAATTCCTCAGAACTTTAGTATTTTATAATTCTAATTAAATACATGTTTTCACAGTATAATGTTATTAAATATGTAATACGTTTATTTTGTTGTATTCATTTGTTGTTTATAAATATAAATTGAATGATATTTTTTTTGTATAAGTAATATTAAATATAAATATCCATATATACAAATGTATGGATCTAATATATTTGTATATATATATATACAATATACAAGAGATGTTATAGGCAATATGAAATTCAGTATGGCTTACCTTCAAATTTGACAGGAAAACAAACAACGTTTTTGAATAAACGCGCGCAAAACTTGAATTAAATAAAGTAATAAACTGAATATTCTTTAAAAGCAATACTCGATTTTCAATAATAATAATATAAAAGTAGAAAAATACAAAAACATTCGATATACTATATAAAATATAAATTAACTCGTTCGAATAGCACACAAAAAAGCAAACAGCGTACGGTGATATACGTGTCAATAAGAACCGACCGCATGAAAGGTAGGCACAACACTGAAACGAGTGCGTTGTGGAGCGCGGTTCAGGCCACGCGGCGGGACCTGACGTCACGGCTTGACGTCATAACTAGCACCGTTGCCTGGTAACGCGTCCGGCCGTTACAACGACTATACGGTAACGGCGCGGGACCATTTCGTTATACATATGTGTTTAGGCAGTGCCCGAACAACGCGATCTTTGTGTTATGTAATATGTTCCACGTTGAGCGAATCATTCTACTTTGCATATTTTTCAATGTGTTATATTTAATCTGTAACTATTTACATAATATATAGTCAAATAAGTTTTTTAACTCATATATAAAGTGTAAAAAGAATATTCAACAATATGGCAGATATTAACTCTAATTTATCTTAAATGTTTCTTTCCTTATTAAAAGTGGAATTAAGCAAGTACCGGAAAAATAATCTTTCATCATATCATATATTTTGCAATAAGTATTTTATTTAAAGAAAAACATCTGTCCAGTACTTCTTCATAGTTAAATCAGAAAAGGTAGTTGATTCTCGATTTTTTTTAAGAAACACTGATTACTGATAAAGTATTCATATAAACCTTTTAATTTTTACATAATTTTAATAGAAAATACTGGTTACATTTTTTTATCTAAATCTAAATTCTTCTGTACATATCGTCGCTTATCTAACAACACCGCTCAAGTCGAAAATTATCGGTTTTTACATTTTAATGTCATTGTGCGTCGATCAACCAATCACATTCTAGACGTTTCGGACAATAAGATACCAGAATTCAAAAAATAGTGACAGCGCACAAGCCGGTAGCCTATATAAAACATACACGTTTTTTTCGCTCTCCTGTAAAGTTGGTCAAAATGACTTGAGCGGTGTTGTTAGATAAGCGACGATATTTACGTTAAAATAGCATTTAATATGTCAATGTATAAAGCTTTAGGAAGCAGAAAGGAGACATTTATCTTCAACACAACCAACAAACCAATTTTCATTAATATCAATTTAATGGTTCATGAGTGTGTGTGACAAAAAGTCCTGGGACACACATTTTGAAATAACAGAACATTTTTTTCTAGTTTGGTAAATAATCATACAGCTCCTTTTTCGTTGCATTGACAAAGCAATAAATTAAACATTTCCAAATTCATTAAATAATTTCACAATTGATTAATTTGAATTAAATTTCATAATTAAATTTAATGTTTTTATTTTAGAAATTGTAATTTGTAATATTTAAAAATATATATTACAAATAATTATTTTTTTAATAATAATATTTATGAAATTTTATAGTCTACACTTGTATTTATTTTATTGTACTTATTTTTTGTCTCTCTTATAATAAATATTTTTCAAAATGCTAGGAATTTATTCTTTTTATGGTTATGATATTCTACTTTATAGTATAATATGTATGTATATAATAAGCAATCAATATTTACAAATACAGCAAATATGTATATAAAATACAAATGTAGAAAACAAAGCGTAATCATTTTGTCACCAACAAACTTTTTACTTTTGATGTACCTACGTTGAACAAGCATATGTTTGGAGATATTAATAAAATGATGTAGAGGAGAGTGGGGTAGTTATGAACATCTAAAAGAAAAATCAAATAACAAACAGTGAGATAGTTAAACATAATTGTTACAAAAGTTGCAACAAAAGCCTTTGGATCTAGGTACTTTTACCACGAGTACACTTATCATGTGCCAATAAATTGTACTTGTTGGACATCTCCTAGTATTAAACAGGAGGATCTTGATATTTTTTATTATAATAACAAAAATATTTGTATTCTTTATCAAAATCTTCGTTTCTTATTATTTTTTATTCTTATTCTTCTGCTGGTTTAGCCTATTCTTTTTTACTTGGCAGTTCTTTTGGTTATTTTCTTATAATTACTGTGATTCCTCGCACTTTTTTTTAGTTTTAGTTATATCATGTTTTTTTACAACGTTCAGAACTGCCCCATTTAGTTCATTCGTCACTACTCCTCGAGCTTAAAAAAATTTATTTTTGAGGATAGGTTCATATAAAAAAAATACGGGTGACATCAATAACTTGAGCATTACTTAATCACATTAATACATATTAGTTATTACATAGCTTTTATTTTAATAAAAAAATAGATAAAATATGATATGAAAAAAGAAATAAGCTTACTTTGTACTGTGAGCATGTTCTTCACCTATTCTAGACTTATTTATAGGCTTTACCTACTATTGGTAAATGGAGAGAGAACATTAGCTTTTCTCTTTTAACACACTCAAAACTACTTAATTTGCGATTACCTCGCGTTCGTAATTACCCCGCTTTCCCTTATATACCAACATGATAATAGGAAGTAGATATGTACGTACTTTGCAGGCACTGCCTGTACATAAATGTATGATGGTGCGCGCGTTGTTTTTAGGAACAGAACGATTAATTGTTGTTTGAATGATGGATTTTTGTTGTCGTTTTATTGTATACACTATAGAGTTTTTATGTTTTTTTTAATGCAGTAAATATATATATGATTAATTTTCTATTGTCTGGAGTTTTAGATTTTTTAAAACTCTTGTTTGAATTAAAATTGAATGCATTTTAAAGCGATTGTTTTCATATATGTATTTTAAAATTTAAAATAAGCGAGAGCAAGAATAAATACAATTTTAAAAGTAACGATATTATAGAACACAGGGGACATCAGTTGCAATTTTTTTAAATGATGAATGTTTACTATCAGAACACGTGTACATATTTACTTAATTTTCTTGTATTGACAGCTTTTATTAGATACTCCACTGACCGGGATTGGATAAAAAAATGTATTGATACCCCATTTCCCAAATTAAAAAGTTTTTTTTTGCAATAATCTGATGTGCTTAATAAAAGGTAGTAAGAAACAAAATACAAAAATTGATAAAAATGGAATTAAAGTTTTTGAAACTCGAGTTTTTAGCATTTTACGTCAAGTTAATGTATGATCGTTTTCCAGGTCCTTTACTGCCTTTATGTTTTGTAAAGTCAGTAAATTTTAAGTAAAAAGGCTTATATTTCGTTCGTAAATCATATTTTATTGCATTTTTCCTCGTTCATAGAATCTAACATTACCAAAAAAAATTGGAAAGATGAAATTACTGCCTTTTATCTATATAAGCATGACAGTATAGTATTATTTCTACAGATTATACCATATCTAAGTTTTATAGGTCAAACTGTTCAGTACCTAGAAGACTATGACAGTCACAGTGTTAAGTCCATAAGCGTTCCATTTTCCGATTTAAAAAATATATATTTTTTTAATTAATAATGATTTCGCTGTCCGATAATTTAAATAACAGATAGAAATACTGTATATTAGAGCATACAAAATTTATTTTAGAATAAGATATTCTTATCATTGAATACTTTACATATATATTTATTATATCATATCATATGATAAAGTTATCATTTATTTACCTAGATACATGACAGCCGTGATATATGTAGCGTATAAAAAAGGTAAAAAGTTGTGAACATATATGTATATATGTATAAATTCACAATTTGCACATGTCATTCACAGGCTTCCATTTTTATACAAAGATATGCGAATAGTCGAATTTTATTCTTCGTTGTAAAAAATATTTTGATTAAAGTACCTCATATGTAAATTCGTATTTTGAAACGAAAAATAAAAATAAAATTAGAAATGAGAAACAAACTTCAAAACGTAAACCACAAAATTACTTCGTATTTAATTATTTTGGGGTAAAAATAAAGTGTATGAACAAAGATTTATTACCTACATTTTATTTTTTATAAAGATACAAAAATATTATTTAAATCTTAAAAAATTAAGTACAATGACGACGTGACGGTAAGAAATTAAAAAAAATTAAACATGCGAGAAGTAACTTCAAGTCAAAGTTTACTAATGCTAACTTTTGTCTTTTTTACATTAATGTTCCGAAGGAATTAGAAGGATTTTTATACTATCGAAAAATCGTGTCCGAGATAAGAGCAGATTCTGATAGCATGGCGACTGTGTGTGTGTCTGTCTGGATGTAAAATTTTCTTATATTATATATCGATAACTTTTATAAAAATGAAAAATTCAGATTTATTGATTTTGGTGCGAATTGAATCAGGGATTTTTGAAAACGAAATTTTTCTCACCTATATACTTGAGATTTTTTATCCCTTATAATTTTGGTAATATTCTAAAATAAAAATTTGACAAAATAATTGTATTGGCAGAATTTGCAGTTCTTATACTATCGTCCTTACGAATCACCCATTTTTTTGAAGTAGGTAATATAAGTTTTTTTTACAAATTTTTTACTGGCATTTTACAAATTAAAAATATTTTTTAAATGTTATAGACTATTTGTATAGATATTTTTGAAAATTAAAAAATCAGATACACCCCTATCCTTTTTGACCTTTAAATTATTATTGACTATATTTGTCTATTTGAAGTATTTATAAGCAAAAAAGTCTAATTCCGTTTTTTAATAAATTTTCAAATTTTGATATCAAAAATTAAGTATTTAATTTTTATAATTCCAAACGTATATGCATTTTTGTACAATGAGCACATTAATTATTTTTTTTACATATAACGAAACGTTGCCTAACAAAACCACTTAAAATTTAAGTTTACTCAATTGATTCCAATCATGCAACACCACTGCACATGTATACTTTGTATACACACATATCTCATTTATACATTATTCCTCTCGATTACGTATAACGTTTCGGTTTAACGAGAATAAAACAAAACACTGAAATTTAAAATAAACAGTCTGAATTCACGATACTCTGTTGAATGCGTACACGGACGAAGTGCATGAAAAAAGAGAAAAAACACTGCTTTTATAAATTATTCATCTATTTTACATTTCGTTTCAACGAATAAATAGATTGTATACATTTTTTTGTGTATTTTATTTATTTTTTTATAACTGAACTTTTGCTTCGTACACTGTTGGTTTAACACAGTTTCTTTTAATGCATTGTATAGAATGTTTTTTTTTATAGTCTTCATTGATGTGAGACAAAATAAGATTTTATTTCAAAATCTAATAAATTTTTTCAATTAAATAAAAAATATACAGTAACGCATTTTATTTTACAAACTTCACATGTTTATCCATATGTTACGTGGTTCAATATTTGGAACAGATTTTTCACTAATTTGCATATAAAAAAATAAACGTCAGTATTGCACGATGAGTCTATACAGGGTGGCCCAAGTTAAACGAAACGGGTGCGCTTTTGGTCATTTAAAATAAGATTTTGAGAAAAAGCTCCAACACATCGATTTTGCTTTCAAGGGGGACATCTTTTACTATAAATTTTTTACAAGAATCTTTTCAACCCTTAGCGCTATGAGCACAACCCTTAAAATTTTAAATAGCATGATAGGGCAAGTGATACCTCATTTGAAAGGTTTTTTCATCCTGAATACGGTGCTTTTTTATTTTTTCAAATCTGTTTAGTTTTAGTCAAGTTATTTGCATTTTGAAGTCCATAAATGCAATGATTTTCCGATTAAAAAACTAATATTTACAACTAAAATTCAAAACAAAGTAGGTTTATTTTCTTATCAAATAATTCAAAATAATCCAATTTGTACATTTATTGAATTAATTAAAGTTTTGGATGTTGGTAAATTTTTTTAATCATTTTAAATTTTTTTTTTAATTAATTCAATAAATGTCCAAATTGGATGTTTTTAAATTATTTTATAAGATAATAAGCCTACTTTGTTTAGAATTTAAGTTGTAAATATTTTTTTTTATCGGAAAATCATTGCATTTATGGAATTCAAAATTTAAATAACTTGACTAAAACTAAACAGATTTGAAAAAAATAAAAAACACCGTATTTAGAATGAAAAAACCTTTCAAATGAGGTATCACTTACCCTATCATACTATTTAAAATTTTAAAGGTTGCGCTCATAGCAAAAGACGCCTCCCTTGAAAGTTAAATCTACGTGTTCGAGCTTTTTTCAAAATCTTATTTTAAATGACCAAAAGCGCATCCGTTTCGTTTTACTTGGGCCATCCTGTATGTAAATCTACCTAGATAGTTATGATTGCTGAAAATCTAACATTATGAAATAGGTTAAACTCAGACGAGACACTTTTTAGTGGCTCGAAGTGGTTGACAATGGTTGGATAAAGACAACACGCGTACACTTTTTAGTGGATCGTTGTATTTATGTAGTATCGACTGCAAACAATCACACAATAAAAACTGACTGGCAATGAGTGAAGTTTATTGTTGCTGGTGAGTGGTTTTGCCGTTGCCAGCCGTCGATACTTTAGTTTGTAGTCAGATTTAATTACTCGGCCACTGTTAGCCACTTCAAACCACTTTTTAGTCGCTCACCTGAGTTGACTCGAATACTCGAAACATATTCTCATTAAATACTTGCAGGTAAGTACATATATGTATTCTCTTATACACTTATAAAAAATAGTAGCATTTAAAATATGTACAAATGTACATATGTATCCAAAATATATTTGTTGATAATATGAAAAATTTCGACTGATAATGCCATGTGAATTCAACTTTTAGAAATGAAAAGTACCAAGTAGGTATTTATTATCATACGTGGCTAAAAAATAAAATAGTATCAAGCAACATCATTTTAGGACATGTATTTGTATATGTATAAAATAAAAGTTATAATATTTTTTTCATGCATAAATACTTATATAAAAAAATATATAAACGATTTTCTATCAAACGTGACAAACGCACCTGAAGTAACTTCTTTCTGATTGGTTTAAGTAGCTGTCATTATTTTTTATATGCACATCGATTTTTATTTTATGTATATTGTATGTACATTGTTGCTAATTTATCATTTTTATACTGAATTTACTATTTTCAACAATTTTTTTTAGAATATCTCGTTTGGAAGATTGTGAGTATTAATGGTGTATTAAGTGTATATTAACCCTTAGCTACTCCACTTCTCCAGAAAAAAACATACCTGCCACACTGGGGTCACCTCGTACCCCAGACACTAAAATGCTAACTACTCTTAAGTTATTGAATATTCTAATTTATTAATATTCCTCTATCATCTTCGAACGATACGGAATGCACTCCAATCGGTCATTTAAAAATATATATAATATTTAATATTTAAAAAAATTGAAAACCCTGTAAAATTTTAACAGTTACATTGGAGTTGAAACAATGTGGGGTGCCTGGTATTCCACAGTAGCAGCTAAGGGTTAATCATTCATAATAAATAAAATTAAATAATTTTTCCTATCAAACTAGAAACACATATAGTTCTTTGTCAGCAAAAAATATAGTAGTTGATATTATATAGGTACTTTAAAACACTTCTAAAGAATGAATCAGCTTTTAAATGTAGGATAGAAACCCCATCTAATGGATTATCTTTGAAACTATGGAAGACGGCAAAAAGTTGTCATATGACAAGTTGTCATATATATTAAATTGCCTTTATATGTAGGATACGGTCCAGATAACTCTGGGTATGTGGACAGAACAACGAACGTAATTTGGGATAAAAAAATTGTGCTCGTTTTTTGTCAATGTCCATCTGAATAAAAAATAGGTGATTTAAAATATGTCAACAGCAATACATAGGATAAATGTTCTGTTCATCGAAAATAATCATGTCAGGTGATTTTTTTGTCAATAAAATTGACATTTTTACAAAAAGCATTTGTGAAAAATCCATAAAATTTTAATTGTTATTTGCAATTAAATATTTAGGTACTAAAAGAGCGATCAATTTAAGATAAAATTCAACTAGATAGATTTTATTTTTAATTGTATAAAATCTTAAAAAAGATAATGAATTACAAATAGAATTCGTTTTATAAATTTTATTGAAGGTTATTTAAATTTAATTAACTAATATTAATTGATCATTTAATTAAAACATAAAAACAACCCTTATTTCAAGTATCAATTCTATAAAAAATGCATAAACTTTTTCCTAATTGCCACTACAAAATCAATTCGATTGAATTACGGTTATTGGTGGTTGTACAGCAAATTTTATGAACTGAACAAAATTACAATTCATGGCAGTTTTTTTACAGTTTGAGATTATTAACTGTATATTAACTTTTTATGGATTTTTTTTATTACAAATATCTATAGCTGCAGTTACTGGATGACATAATTAACATTGAACTGCCCTGGGGTGACCAGAGAAAGTGACATTCATGAAGCTCAAATATCTATGAAAATATGGGTAGGCGTTATGATCAGTATTGAAAAATTTAATGAAAATATATTTTTTGAAAGGAAAATTGAGATTTTAAATTATGTTAACTAATTTTATTTACAAAGTTCTTATTAATTTGCCTGTTTCGGTCAAATTTTTTTTGTATTTTTTATACTTATGTAATCTCTAATTTCCAAAACTAATAAAAAAAATATATTGTTACTCATTGAGTACTAAAATCAGTTTGGGAAAAAAGTTATGGACCGATCCATATAAATTTTAGTCTGAATTAATTGCTACACCCATTGGCAACGATTCCGCGCGGGGGAGGTATCATTCTCCTCGACGTAATTCCATTTTTGTTTATTAAGTAAGTTATGATTTTTCTTCTTATTTTATAATTTTTTAATTGATATTTCAGACAATTTGAAGATTGATGCATGAATAATGTTACCCCAAAATATCGTATTTTATATTTCGTTAAAAGTGTGTTTTTATGTAGAAAATGACGTTAAAAGTTCAAAAATTTTAAACCACAGTTTGGTGAAAAATAGTCGTAAGCTTTCGGAATTAGTTTTAATTGAAGAATGCATTAGAAATCTATATAATGATATGGAATACCTATTTTTGACATAATAAACATACCATTATATAGATTTTAACACGCTGATTACAAATCCATCCTATTAAAAGCAATTCCGAGAAGCGGTTCAAAAGTCGTGGCCAATTTTATCAAAATTTTGAAAAAATAAATAAAACAATAGAAGCTATAGGTATCTCGAAAACGGTTAACAAGATAATAAAAAAATTTCTACTAGAGGGTATAATTTTAATAGAATTTCTTCAGAATGCGTAAAAATGCTAAATCAATTACATATTTTCTTAATATATGTATCTTGTAATATTGTTCTTAGATAATTTTTTCATAATTTATTTCAATAAACATTTCAATAACAGTAAATCAGGCAGACAAATTGCACCTGTGGTTAACACAGTAGGGGTGTATTAGAACTGCACTGGACTGTAGACAGTGCCGTCAGGTGCAAGCAACATCCTGGCAGAACATGTGACAAATCATCTACCCCCCGATGCATATTTGTTTGTTCGTGCGTCATCACTCCTTCTTGATACAGGAGAGGATTAATGCATTAATGTTACATTTTCATCTATGTTCATAAACATAAATGGTTTTCAAGTTTATAAAACATTAAATTGATAAGTTTTTTTTAACTTTCTGCCAGACCGACAGATTACATTGTTTATTTTTTTCAATAACGGATAATGCTAAGACAATGAGCTTACTGGTAGCTTCATGATTTGTCGTGATCTTCAATTTAGTGCAGCGTGAGTATTCGTGCGAAAAGGGCATGTATCAGTACACGACATCAATTGGTCTGTAAGACCGATGCGGGTATAGGTGTTACACTTTTGAGTATGCTCCGAATGCTATGGTGAGAAATTGGTTGAGAATAGTTTATATTTATTCCTCATGTTGTTATTTTAAAGTTTTTAGAGTTATTTTTAGTTTTTGTTTTAAGAAAAAAGTAATTTTATTAGGCTATCATAAAGAAAATGATTTAAAAAACAGCCTCTATAACTTTTGGTCCCAGAGACCGTGCGCTGGTATATGTGTTATTCTATTTGACGCTGGTATACGAAGGTTAATCAATTCTTGAAAAACAATCAAAATTGATTTAATATATTTGATAAAAAATTTATTTACGTAACTAAAACAATCAAATTTGTAATAATATGTTGGTGATAAAAAAGTTTTGTATGCATAGACTTTATTGCTACTAAATGTAACAGAAAGAAATCAAAAAGCAATATAAAGATGAATTTTATTTTATTATTTTCAAATAGAGCAATAAAATGAACATGACTTCTTTTTATCATAGTCCTTCTCTGGAGTAATTCTTAGATATTGTATAGATATCATGTCGATTTTTATTCTGAAAATAGAAAGAAAATATCAAAGACTCATATTTCTATGATATTATTGACGTCATTGAATACTAATAATATCGCAAATTATTGACAAAGTCTCTTTCGCAAAAACCTTTTCCAATTTTCTTAGTTCTCTTCATTTCCCCACAAATGCTGTTTTCATTGGAATATTGTAAATATATTTTTTTTAAATAATAGTATGTTATTAATATTAAAAACATTAACTTACCAAACTGTGGGGTACCAAGTGCCCCACATTATTTCAACTTCAGTGTAAGCTTTTTAAATTTTACGAAGTTTTCAATTTTTTAAATATATTAAATATTATATATATTTTTTAATAACCGATTGGAGTGCATTTCGTATCGTTCAAAGATGATAGAGGAATTTTATTGAATTAAAATATGTATATTTTATGGCTTACGTGTAGTAAGCATTATAATGTCTAGGGTACGAGGTGACCCCAGTGTACCAGGTATATTATTCTGGAGAAGTGTAGCAGCTAAGGGTTAGTTTTGGTAATAATTTGTATTTTACATATTTTTTTTACGTATATAAGTGCTATTAAACATTATAAATATAATAGGAATTGAAAAATCAATTATGAAAATACTGTATCTTTTTTAATAAATAGATACGATTTACAATATTCTAGTTAATTTTGTGAAGAGTATTTATGTAAAAAAATAAAAAATAAATTTTATATAAATACTTACAATATTTTATTTAGTTAACATTTCTCTTTATATAATTCCGTATACGCTGCATTTTGCCCAGAACAATAATTTAATTTAAATTCTATCGAAAACACACATACATACAAGACATGTATAACGACATATGGTTGCCATTGGTTACCTAAATTTAGAAACAAAACTCCAATGAAGAGACGGATTGTACAGATTGTATGGTTGGACTTAAGGCTGGTTTACACGCTACGATAAATCGTAACAATTCGATCGTTACGATACATTGTTACAATAAATCTAAAGAATGTGTACTATTTACATGCAACGATTTCTTGTACAATATTCATTGTCGACCGCGGTATACTCAGTCAGTTTTTGTCATGGAGGAAATACTGTTGTGATCGTTTGTTTAGCAAGAAAAGTGAAATAGGTCACGAATACCTAGAAGAAAGTGGAGCCACCAGTAGTTGCTGAAGAAAAAGGGTATTTTCTCATATAAAATTATTGAAAAAATTGCGAAATGAACTCAATCACTGGCGGAATTATTTAAGAATGTATGAAGAGACTTATGTTGAGTTATTAACAACCTTTCCCGTGAACAGCTAATGCAAACTGAGTCAAATCGTAGCAATGAATGGCTGCTACTTGTTTACACGTTCTAGCTTGTAGTTACGATTTGCAGAAATTGATGCCGGTCGGCAACAATCATCCAATCCAATTCCAATTCCAATAAATCGCTACAATGTCCTGTTTACACGCTACGATAAATCGTAACGATCGAATCGTTACGTTTTATCATAGCGTGTAAACCAGCCTTTATATGTATTTGAATGCACAGTTTCACATTTTTGTTATATCGTATTACATTCAATCTTATGTATATCGTATTTCAATATATTATTTTTGTGTTTGTTATATAAAAAAACGTGATTATGACTCATGACGTACAAATATGTATGTATATCTCAGAAACAAATTATATATAAAACATACTATAGGTATAGGTATATGCTTATAGTCCAAAAGGTGAGCGCAAAAATTTGCAACTACTTTTGATATTACGTCACATTTGTGGTGTTATATACAGCCTGCCGTCAGTCAAAAACTATACACGTTGCAAATACTTTATAAAATCTGAAAATTTATTTGTAAGCAGTATACTTACAGGAACACCTTTTATCATAGTCAGTCATCAAAATCTTGCAACCGGATGCGTAAGCAGCTCGTTTAACTCATAAAAAATCTATACATCGTAAAAGTATTTTCTAAAATATGAAATTCGGTATAAAAGTTAGGAATATTATTATTATTATTAAAAAATAGTCAGTCCGAATTTTACCTTAACAAATACCGTCAGCAGCCGATACACCACCCCCGTGCCAAACGCTAACGAAACTAGCTGACTGACGGCAGGCTGTATCTATATCTACACCACAAATGTGACGTAATATCAAAAAATCAGCTTTCAGAAAGTAGTTGCAAATTTTGGTGCTCACCTCCCCGACTATTAGTGATTATGCTAAGAAATAGAAAATTTTCTCCATAAATAATAATAAAAAAATAATTATCATATACGTATAAATAGATAGTGCATTTGCTTCAATGAATTAATCTGATACGTATATGTTTGATAAAACAATGTACATCCAATAAAAAAAAATCATTTAGTTTCTTTGAATCAATCATCCTTTATGAAAGTGAAAGTAAACATATAATAAGCAATTAATTATTTCGATCTTTGAGTAAGCAATGATTTTAAACAGTTTTGATTAAAATGTTTGAAAATACAAAGATTCTGTGATCTCTTGTCTTGCATTTAACATAAATATTACATTGAAATTCACTAGCGCAGTTGAATGTGTTGAACTTTGAGATGAAATAATGGGAAAAGTTTTTCAATAAAGAATCAAAAAGTGCACAGCTTATTTTTGTACCTCTTTGTTTCAGAAATATGAATACAGAAACAAATTTACAAGAGCATCTTTTGATATAAATACAAACTATCATAAACAACTGTAAGCTTTTTTATTCATATTTTATAACCGTATAAAATTTATAAGTATGCATATTCTTTACAACTGAAGTAAATATCTCTGTGCTTTGATCGCCGCGGGGCAACTTCTTATCTACTCTGTAATCTTCGTTTTCTTTGTTTAAATAACATAATGAAATAAAAAATACAATAAAAGAATTGATTATCTTTTATCTACTAATGTATATTGTTTCAAACATCCATATATCCAGGACCAAACTTCTGAATAAAAGAACCCGGGTGCATGAAACCTTTTGAAGATTCCGCGTGATTTTTATATATTTTTTTATGACAGTAAAAAATTATTTCATATTTCAATAAAATGACAGATTTCAGATAGGTACAAATTTATTTTTTTATAAATTTATAAAAATACACGAAAAAATATTTATTAAATAACACTATGCAACAAAAAAATTCACAGAAATTTGAATAGGTAATTTAGAAGGTATTTGTCATGCCGAAACCGAATTCGTTGCCCAAATGATTCCATCACGTCAGGTGTTTTAGATATCCGAACCTAAAAGTCCCAAAAATGACGATTTTGGCAATGTTGAGGAATTTATTACTAAGTAGGTAATTTTTTTCTGAAGTTTTATTTTATGATTTCAAATAGTACTATCTTTTCTCTTTAAAATGATTTTTTTACATTTTACTATGCGATTTTTCTTTACCGAAATATACTACTTTGAAGATGTATGTAGTAAAGTTCATTGTATCTACTATACTATTCTCTATTAACAAAAATATAATATCTTCAAACTAGTACATCTCGGTTAAAAAAATCGTACAGTAAAAAGTCAAAATTCATTTTAAAGAGGAAAGACAATACTATTTGCTATCGTGACCGAAAACTTTAGAAAAAAATTACCTACTTGATAATAAATTCTTTAACATTGCCAATATAGTCATTTTTGGGACTTTTAGGTTAGACTATTTCAAAACCCTGACGTGATGAAACCAATCGGGCAACAAATCCGATTTCGGCATGCCAAAAGCCTTCTAAATTTTCTATTCAGATCTCTGTGTTATTACAAAAGTATTTTTTTGTTGAATAGTGTAATTTTTCATGAAATTAATTAATATATGTAAATCTTTTTATTTCTACTTTTTGGAGCGTCATGTACAGCCCATAATTATTGTACTCTTTTTACCCAACCCTGCATGATTGTATGTTATTCTGGGTGTAAGCTACGACTTACATATAAATATCATATTCATATGTACAATAAGCCTTTGATGAATGATAAAATATAGGCCATATAAAATACTATGTTCACATTTGTTAGATACACAAAAAATCGAATCCAAACATAAAATTTAATTGTTTTATATTCAGGCTACTATATGTGCTATAAATAAAAATTTCGGCGGAAAAAATAACCATTATGTATTGCGAAACAGAAGTGATAAAAATCTTTTGTTTATTTTTTGTAACATACACACACACTATGAAATAAAATAAACGCGAGTCTGTTACAATGAATTAGTTACATGCACGAAACGAACAAAAAGCATATACATTTAATGAAGAAAGCAGTGGTAGTTAAGTTATTTATATCATTAACACCTGCGATTTCTATTGTCAGCTCAAATAAGAGTTTAAAAAATCAGGTACTTTTAAAACAAATTTTATATATATTTTTTTCATTTAAAATTTATTCAGGGGCGTAGCTACGGGTTAGCGAGAGCCAAAATAAGGTAGAAAAGTTTCATAATAGTTTAAAAATGTCATGAGGACTTAAAAAAGGGCCGAATAAATTGTAGCAGGGTACACAAGTTAGTTTTAAGGGGCAGCAAAATCGACATGGCATAGTAAAAATGCCTGGAAAAAAGAACCTGTTTTTTATATTTATATCAGTCTATACTCTATTTCATTTAAGTTTGCAGTGGTGAATTGACCGTACGGATCACGACTTGTACGCATGTTTGTCCATGCTTGTACGGTCAAATCACCTGGCAACCACAGTAAACTTAAATGAAATAGAATATAGTAAAATTAATTTTTATTAGTAGTATAGTATGCGTTGAAATAAATAAACCAAAGTTATAGTCAATATTTTGATTTAATTAGTGACTAACATTCTTTTATTACAGCCTCTGAAAAATATAACTTTTTTTAACGAGCTACGAAAAAAAAATTATTTTCTTAAAACAAAAACTAAAAATAACTCTAAAAACTTTAAAAAATACTATTCTCAACCAATTTCTCACCATAGCATTTGGATTATACTCAAAACTGTAACACCTATACCAGCGTCGGTCTTACAGACCAATTGATGTCGTGAACTGGTACATGCATGTCCTATTCGCTCGAATGCTCGCGCTGCACTAAATTGAAGATCGCGACAATTTATGAAGCTACCAGTAAGCTCATTGTCTTAGCATCCTCCGTTATTGAAAAAAATATAAAAATGTAATCTGTCGGTCTGACAGACCAATGCGCGGGTATAGGAAGGTTAACCCTTTGTAGCTCAAGATCTTAAAAAATTAAATTATGTTGATAAAGAGACAAGTTTAGCATATAAAAAAACACGTATTTTTCAAAATTTTAAAAATATTTATTATGAACTATTTATTTGACTTTTTTGGGAGTGACATTACTGTGAATTAATCGTAAAAAACACTTATGTGGTATGACCGGATTTGAAACAATTATTTTGTTTGTTGTAGCATAATGCTACACAGCATTTTTTGCAAATTGTTTGTGAAACGCCAGTTAGGGAAACTTACAACGTATTCTTTTTTCTACCCATATCGGCCATAGTAGCCGATCTAATCCTACCTTACTGCCAATTGTAATATTACCTGTCAATAAGTTATGCCATCTGTGAATTTTACTTGATAATAAGTTATTGAATGAATGAATTAAATATATTTAGTACGTATATATTAGCGGGATTATTGAGGTTTGTTACAGAAATGTTACATGGGGCTACAAAGGGTTAAGCAAAATTAATAAGTTAAATCTATGTATATTTATTTCACACAAACTCTAACTGTCATCTCAAATCTTATACTATTCCTTCATATTAGCAAATTTAGATGAAATATATCAATTAAAATCTAAAGAATAAAGTAAAAAAAATGAAGCACGTTACTTTAGTGCATTTAAAACAATCTCTTAAAATTTATCTTTTTTACTCTCTAGCAATTATGCAATATAGTAAATTAAATACAATAAAAATGCAAGCCACCACTGGCATAATTTTTAAACACACATTTTATCATGAAGCAATAATTAAAACTGCATTGTATATCACATTAACATTACAACAGATTTACGTGGTATAATAGCCTTGAAGTACGCATGCGTACTACCTTCTGTAAATATTTTATACAACTCGTACACAAGATGATAATTTTTGTAGTAAATATGTAAACACTGTAATATGCTTGTTATTTATATATTAAATGAACCTTGAAATTTATATTTAATAGTAAATAGTTTTTGTTATCTAACTTTATTATTTGTTACACAAAAAACAATTTTATTCTTTAAGTATTTTAACTTTTTAACATTTACAATGAATTATTGAACTTTTACTTATTTGTGATTATTAATAAGTATATGTGATTATATATAGGTACCTATAGGTATGTATGTATGCGAAAATTAGTAAAATGGTATTTAAAAAAAAAATTCATTGTATTTATGAAAGCATACATTTTAAATTTCTTGACATATTGAAAAAAATTTACCTATATGATCAAATTTTTTTAAACGAAAAAATTATTAAAAATGTTTTTTTTAAATCGATATGTACCTACCCTTATACCATGTTTGAACCAGAAAGACAGTATAATACGAACACGGTATTTATTTTTACGAAATAGCAACAAACCCTATTAATACGTTTTTGAATTGAAGTGTTTTAAAAACACACTGTCTTTTTGTTTTGTCTTTTTGGTCTAAGCCAGGGGTTCTAAACCATTTTCCTACATATACCTCTTTTAAAAGAATGATTTTCTTTATAGACCTAACATTTTTAGATAACTTATGATTTTTCTTTTTATTTTCTTGTCTTAAAGTCGCTATTTCTTTGACATATTGAAATTTGGTGCTTGAAAATTGCTATAAAATTTTGAATTTTAGATTTCGTTAAAATTACGTTTATTTTATAGAAAGTGGCGTGAAAAGTTGAAATTTTCAAACCGCAGTTCTGTATCTCAAACCGTTCTTGAGATATGGCTTTTCAAAGTTTTCGATTTTTGAAAATTTTAGAAAAAAATGGTCGTAACTTTTAAACGTGCGGTCGGATTTAATTTTTGTAGACGGATTTGAAATCAGGGTGTCAAATTCTATACAATGACATGTATAACACATGAAACTTCGACAAAAAAATTTTCGCGAAAAATCGAAAAAATTCCAAGGGGTATACATTAAAAAAAATGTCGATTTTTGACAAAAATTTTTGTTCGATTTTTAAAGTATTCTACATGTCATCTGATGGATTTTGATACGCTGATTTCAAATCTGTCAACAAAAATCAAATCCGACTGCACGTTCAAAAGTTACGGCCATTTTTCTCCAAAATTTTCAAAACGGTTTGAGATACAGAACTGCGGTTTGAAAATTTCAACTTTTAATGTCATTTTCTATAAAACAAACATAAATTTAACGATATCTAAAGTTCAAAATTTTATAGTAATTTTCATGCACCAAATTTCAATTTGTCATAGAAATATCGACTTCAAGATAAGAAAATAAAAAGAAAAATCATAAATTTCTATATAAATCAGAGGTGTCCTACATAGACCTCTTTTAAAATAATGATTTTCTTATGTACCTTCTAGTGATGTAACGAATATTCGCATTCGCACATTTTTAAACATTCGTATTCGCATTCGCATTAGCACATTTTTAAACATTCGTATTCGCATTCGCATTAACACATTTTTAAACATTCGTATTCGCATTCGCATTAGCACATATTTAAACATTCGTATGTATTAACAAATAAAAATATCGTTTTTTAATCTATTTTAATCAGAAGACCTTCTTTTTTTTAGCTTTTTTCACATTCGCGAATATCGACCAGCCAATATTCGCATTCGCATTCGCAAATATCGACAGCTAATATTCGCATTCGTGAATGTTTAAAATCATACATTCGTTACATCACAAGTACCTTCCATACTGTAAACATTGTCTTATTTCCTTACTCTTTGAAAAATCCCTCCCAGACGTCTACATACTGTCTCTTATAATAGAATTGAAGGCGCCGACATCGCGCACATTTATGATAGGTCGAAATACCAGGAGTACATAAGTAGTAAACAAGTGCACAGTATTAAACGTAAGGATTTTAATTATAGATATTCGATATATTTATGTTAACAGTACAACATATGCAATGAGTAGGTAGGTAACAAATATAGAATTTATAAAAAAAATTATATCTTGTACAACCCTTGTAGAAACATCACAGAAAGCATGGTCAGTTAGTATTACGTCGCTAATCTCTGAAGACCTAGTACAATTTCACACGAAAATCTGTCAAAGCGACACATTTGTTTGTAAACAAAGATGGCTATGTTCTATCTTATGAAATAGGTATACAAACAAGGTTTATATAAGGTAGGTACTACTATCTATTTTATAGTCGAGACTTGGTTGAATTAGCTGCGAAGGTCGGTGTAAAAAGAGAGAGATGATTGAAGAATATCACAATCAGAAGTTACTAACATGCCTTCATATTATTTATCATTCTAAATTCTAGGAATACCTATATATTATATAGGGACGTACTACGTTGCCGGCGCCGGCAACGATTCACGTTGCCGGCAGTTGATATGAATTTTTGCCGCTAGGTGACTTTACAAATAATGAAATTTTCAAATTTATATTGAATGAGGTACATGTGTACTTACCTACTGTTGTGCATTGAAGGAATAAAAACCTTCTTAAATATTTTTTTCTAGATTCTCTAATTTTGTTAGCATTCAATGATAATAAATATCCTAACCTAACCGGGATTAACCTAAATTACTATAGAATGTTGTGTTTACTATTATGTTTGAGGCTTCGCCACATATACACATTCTTTCAAAGACACGTACTATTATTATGTTTTAAGTTTTATTTTAAATGATCTAAAATAATATGCAAATAAATTAAAAATACTTCGTTTCAAAATTTTATGAAAATAATATAAAAATACAAAAAATAATTTGAATTACATAGATATAACATCAATAAACGTTAAATTACATTTTTGAATAAATGAATCCTGGTCTTACGTGGTATCAACTCTATTCTAAGTAGGTACGTGATTTTTGACAGTAGTGACAGCTTGTACCCCCACATATTCTCCATATCAACCCAAACATGTGCTGTTACACTATCTGGAAATCTACGAGATTGAATTTTTAATGTTCTGTTGTCTCGTATCCAGTAATTGTTAAAAACCAATTGCTAATATTCCTTAAGCTGTTCAAAGATATTGAATCTATTTCCAATTTTTAATATCTACAAATAAATCATAACGTGAATATACTGAATTTTTTATTTTAAATTCACTTACCTCGAAATTATTAGAATTCTAGTTAATTTTCAGTAGAAAATGTACGTCGTCTTTATTCAAAAGAAAATTTTATTCAACTTTGTTTACAAAAAACAAAACACAATAAATAATAATCGAACATAAAATTTGGAAACCCAGATACCTGTGACATAAGCGAGTGCCGGCAACGATTCACATTATATTCACGTTGCCGGCGCCGGCATAGGAGACAGTTCCTATTATATATATTTATTTTGCAAGAATGAAAATTTAAATACATACATAATGAATCTATATTTGCTTAAATATCTAGAATGGATCAGTAAATATATAAAGTATATATTACTTTTATAATAGCAAGCTTATTTGCACCAACTAGAAGCTAGAATATTTTTATTATAACATTATACAATATAGAATGCATCCAGTAAAATGTAATTAGGTAAAAATATTCTATTCATTTTCATTCTGGAATTTCAATTTTAATAACGTTCCACTAAATCAGCGATGTATAACTGGTAGGCTGGGAATTAATTTTTGTGGTTCGCCAATTATCTATAATTAGATGTATTAATATTTTTCTTCAATTTCACTTGTACTGTTTAATGAATATTTAATATTGAAAATTGTCCAAGAATAAATACTTTATCAAATAAATGGAAACAGAGTTAAACAAAAAATTATTCGGATGATTTTCAGACAGATTGGTAGTTATACTCAGCCAGAATTTTTTGTCTTATGCGACGATATATACACGAATTTAACCTAGCTATCACACTTTTTTTTGTTAAACTATCTTTTTAGGGTGCCGTAGAAAACTAGGAACCCTTATAGTTTCTCCATGTCCGTCTGTCCGTCCGTCTTGAAAAATTTTGACATAATAAGTTGAAATTTGGTATACGGTTGAAAGTTGATGACCCAAAAACATAAATGATAATGTTTTTGAAAAAAACAAACATTTTTTTAGACCCCCTTCCATAAAATGAAGTGTTTTTAAACAAAAAATTCACTTACCCCATTAAGTGACGTGTCGTTAGAAAGGTCTCCTAAAAAGCAACAAAAAATGTATCAGAACCTTTTGATTTTAACCCTTCAATCACGATGTATTTGCTCTTCAAAATCATTATAAAAGTGTCCCCCCTCGATTTTCTAAACTATCAATTTAAAAAATCTAAAAAAATTCCAGAATATAGATTTTAATTAGCATTTTCACTGAAAATTATAACGAACATTGTCAAAAATATTTTGGACCCCCCTTTCATAGACTGAAAAGTTAATTCACATTTTTTTTCCCTTACCCTATTGAGTGGGGTGTCATTTGATAGGTCTCCTAAAATGCAATAATAAAAGTTAAATGACTTTTTGAATTTAACCCTTTAGTCACGAAAATTTTGAAATAACTTTTTTTTTATAAATCGTAGTGAGAATGACTACGGAACCCTATCATGTGCGAGCCCAACACGCACTTGCCCGTTTTATTTTTTATAAGCAAAAAATAAAAATATGCACAAGAGGGTTAAAATAAATCAATTGTATTGTGTTATATTGTGTCACTGTTTGATGGTCACTATTCAGAGACATTAGCACGTTACCGGTGAGACACAATCAGTGAAGACAGATACAGAATAATTGGAACCCGAGTAAACAGATTACTGCCGAATGATACTATTGTTCATCGCGTTTGCCAGCACGGTAGAGATGAATATTAAATACTGTCGACTGTCTATGTGTCTATGGCGAACACAAACATTTAATTGCATTTTATTCTTTATCATATTTCTTGGTATAATGATCAAGTAGTAGTATTATAACTATGAGATATATCCCAAGGACATTTTTGTAATGAAGAAGATAAAAATGTATTTTTCTAGTTAATTAAAAATGTAGGTAGATATACACTGCCGTGCTAAGGTCTTTGGATACCTCTTTTTGCGTATTGTAAATATAAAACTGCAAAAATGGATGTACTTGAAGAACTGAACGTTCAATGAACGAAATAGTCGAAATATTTTTAAATATTTTAAAAACATTTTTTAACCAGGAAAGAATTAATACACCCCGCTAATTATGTCATATTTTAGTAATTTGAGTGTGGCGAACTCATTAAAAATAAAATCAACCCCCTAACTTGATTGGAAACTACCCCCAGGACAACCCTTATTATTGAAATTGTGTATTCTGCACTTGTTAATGCGAACACCCCGCTAATTTTTTAACCAAAAATGACTTTTACTTAGGGAAATTTAAAAATTAAAAAACCAACCCTCTAAGTGCATCGGAAGCCACCCCTACCGCCATCCCTAACATTAAATTTTTTTTTCTACACTAAAAATATGAATAACCCCGCTTATTTTTATTGGAAGAACACTTACTAGACATACGACATTTTTTTAAATCAAAACCATCCCTTCAAGTTCATCGAAAACCACCCTCAATGATAAGAGTCAACTTGTTTAATTTTAAATAAAAAATACGTAAACACTCTACTTATTTTTATTTATAAAATACGTTTTGATTTTTAGGTGATTTATGAAACCAAAACCAACCCTCTAAATGCATCAGAAACTACATTTGGCACAACCCTTAAAATTAAATATTTTATTGTGGCTCAGACATTGCGAACACCCCGCTAATTTTTATTGTAAAAGTACCTTTTGATATAAAGGTATTTTTTGAAACTAAAATTAACACTCTACGTGCATCGGAGACCACCCTTAACGCCACCCCTAATTTAAAATAATTTTTTTCTACAATAAAATATGGAAATACCTCGTTAATTTTTACTGAAAAAACACATACTAGATATAAGACATTTAAAAAAATTAAAACCAACCCTCTAAGTATATCAGAAACTAAATCTGGCACAACCCTTAAAATTAAATATTTTATTGGGGCTCAGATGTTGCGAACACCCCGCTAATTTTTATTGTAAAAGTATCTTTTGATATTAAGGTATTTTTTGAATCCATAATCAACACTCTACGTGCATCGGAGACCACCCTTAACGCCACCCCTAATATAAAATCATTTTTTTCTACAATAAAATATGGAAATACCTCGATAATTTTTACTATATAAACTCATACTAGATATAGGACATTTAAAAAAAATAAAACCAACCCTCTAAATGCATAAAAAAACTACATCTGACGCAACCCTTAAAATTAAATATTTTATTGGGACTCAGATGTTGCGAACACCCCGCTAATTTTTATTGTAAAAGTACCTTTTGATATTAAGGTAATTTTTGAAACCACAATCAACACTCTACGTGCATCGGAGACCACCCTTAACGCCACCCCTAATATAAAATCTTTTTTTTCTACAATAAAATATGGAAATACCTCGTTAATTTTTACTGAAAAAACACACACTAGATATAAGACATTTAAAAAAATTAAAACCAACCCTCTAAGTATATCAGAAACTAAATCTGGCACAACCCTTAATATTAAATATTTTATTGGGGCTCAGATGTTGCGAACACCCCGCTAATTTTTATTGTAAAAGTATCTTTTGATATTAAGGTATTTTTTGAATCCATAATCAACACTCTACGTGCATCGGAGACCACCCTTAACGCCACCCCTAATATAAAATCATTTTTTTCTACAATAAAATATGGAAATACCTCGATAATTTTTACTATATAAACTCATACTAGATATAGGACATTTAAAAAAAATAAAACCAACCCTCTAAATGCATAAAAAAACTACATCTGACGCAACCCTTAAAATTAAATATTTTATTGGGACTCAGATGTTGCGAACACCCCGCTAATTTTTATTGTAAAAGTACCTTTTGATATTAAGGTAATTTTTGAAACCACAATCAACACTCTACGTGCATCGGAGACCACCCTTAACGCCACCCCTAATATAAAATCTTTTTTTTCTATAATAAAATGGGGAAATACCTCGATAATTTTTACTCTATAAACTCATACTAGATATAAGACATTTAAAAAATTAAAACCAACCCTCTAAGTATATCACAAACTAAGTCTGGCACAACCCTTAAAATTAAATATTTTATTGTGGCTCGGACACTGCGAACACCCAGCTAATTTTTATTGTAAAAGTACCTTCTAATATTAAGGTATTTTTTGAAACCATAATCAACACTCTACGTGCATCGGAGACCACCCTTAACGCCACCCCTAATATAAAATCTTTTTTTTCTACAATAAAATATGGAAATACCTCGTTAATTTTTACTGAACAAACACACACTAGATATAAGACATTTAAAAAAAATAAAACCAACCCTCTAAATGCATAAAAAAATACATCTGACGCAACCCTTAAAATTAAATATTTAATTGTGGCTCAGACATTGCGAACACCCCGCTAATTTTTATTGTAAAAGTACCTTTTGATATTAAGGTAATTTTTGAAACCATAATCAACACTCTACGTGCATCGGAGACCACCCTTAACGCCACCCCTAATATAAAATAATTTTTTTCTACAATAAAATATGGAAATACCTCGTTAATTTTTACTGAACAAACACACACTAGATATAAGACATTTAAAAAAATTAAAACCAACCCTCTAAGTATATCAGAAACTAAATCTAGCACAACCCTAAAATTAAATATTTTATTGGGGCTCAGATGTTGCGAACACCCCGCTAATTTTTATTGTAAAAGTACCTTTTGATATTAAGGTAATTTTTGAAACCAAACTCAACACTCTACGTGCATCGGAGACCACCCTTAACGCCACCCCTAATATAAAATCTTTTTTTCTACAATAAAATATGGAAATACCTCGTTAATTTTTACTGAACAAACACACACTAGATATAAGACATTTAAAAAAATTAAAACCAACCCTCTAAGTATATCAGAAACTAAATCTGGCACAACCCTTAAAATTAAATATTTTATTGGGGCTCAGATGTTGCGAACACCCCGCTAATTTTTATTGTAAAAGTACCTTTTGATATTAAGTTTTTTTTTTAAACCATAATCAACACTCTACGTGCATCGGAGACCGCCCTTAACGCCACCCCTAATATCAAATCTTTTTTTTCTACAATAAAATGGGGAAATACCTCGATAATTTTTACTATATAAACTCATACTAATATACTAGTAGTGACGTTAAAATATAATAAATAAAACAACTAATTGTTTGATTAAATAAAATAAACAGTGAAACAAAAACTTTTTTAAGAAACAACACCAACATTATAGTGACTAAAGCTGACAAGGGTAATGTTACAGTAATACAAAATAGAACAGATTACCTTAATAAAGCATATAACTTAATTAATGATGCTAATACCTACTTAAAAATAAAAAATGATCCGACAAACACATTTCAAATATTTAATAATAACTTAATACAAAATTGGTATAAAACTAAATTAATTGACCTCAACACTAAAACATCACTTATGACATACAATGCAATCTCTCCCAAAATTTATTTCTTACCAAAAATACATAAACAAAATACACCATACAGACCTATAGTATCATGTATAGATTCACCTACTTATAAATTGTCAAAATATTTGGCAAATATTTTGTCTAATGTGGTGGGTGAAACTAAATATGGTATAAAAAATTCATTTGAATTTGTCAACAAAATTAAAAACATAAACATACCTACAGAACATAAATTATTTTCTTTAGACGTAACATCATTGTATACCAACATACCAATACATTTGGCCCTAGATATTGTTAATAATAAATGGCAGGACATTTCTCTTTACACTAAACTCTCAAAAGAGGAATTTAACAAAGCAGTAAAATTTTGTCTAACTAACACATACTTTGAATTTGACAATAGTTATTATAAACAAATAGATGGTTGTGCTATGGGATCACCAATTTCCAGTGTTATAGCTAACTTAGTTATGGAAGATCTTGAAAAGAGTTGTTTAGATCAATTAACCCACAAACCAGCATTCTATTATAGATATGTAGATGACATTATTACAGAGGCACATCCTAATGATATTAACGAATTTCTTAACACGTTTAACAAATACAATAGTAAAATTCAACACACATTAGAAATACAACATCAAAATAAAATTGCATTTTTAGACGTACAACTTACCAATGACAGTGGACAAATACTTACAAACTGGTACCAAAAAGACACACATAGTTGGAGATATACTAATTATTTTTCCAATCATCCACAACATATAAAAATTAATATATTAAACAATACTATAGACAGAGCACTCAAACTATCACATCCACAATTCAGAGAAGAAAATTTAAACAAAATAAAAACAGCATTTTTTAACAATAACTATCCAATTAATTTAATCAAACAATGCATAACAAAACGAGTTCACTTATTATACAACACAGTTAATAATGATAATAACAAATCTAAAACAACACCAACACAATACATTACAATTCCTTACATAAATAAAACATCAAATATAATAAAAAACACTTTTAATAAGTACAACGTAAAAACTGTATTTAAAACATACAATAAAAATATTAACAACTACACAAAACTTAAACCAAAAACAGACATTTTTAAGAAATCAAACTTGGTATACAGCATCCCATGTGGAGGTTGTAATAATATATACGTAGGAAATACATCACAAAAACTTATCAATAGAATAACACAACATAAATCAGATACAAGATTAAAACCGACATCCACAGCATTGGCAGTACATACAAATAGTACAGGACATCTTTTTGATTATGAACAAACTAAAATTTTAGATAATGAAAGACATAAAGCTAAACGTTACATCTCGGAAATGTTACACATAAAAAGAAACAACAATACAATTAACAAGAAAACTGACATAGCCACATTATCTACTATTTACAACACTATTTTAAATAATTAATTTTAAATCTGTCAAAATTTCATTTTTAAATATGTTTCTTTCGTTCCTTAGTAACTATTTAGTTACTAAGAGATTTGTTATTTTTTCCAAACAATTCCGTAGCTAATGAAAATTGTTGAGATAACGACACCGTTCTCGCATTCTCCCCTTTAAATAGGTATATTCTGAATTTTTATTTTTTAAAATACCAATATTTTGTATTATATTTATTGTATTTAATTATTATTTATTATTTTAGCCTGACGATGATTCTGTGAATCGAAAGCTCGCTACGTTTCCTTGCTTATTAAATCTTTGACGTTTAGACAATTAGTTGTTTTATTTAAACTCATACTAGATATAAGACATTTAAAAAAATTAAAACCAACCCTCTAAGTATATCAGAAACTAAATCTGGCGGGGTGTTCGCACAATAAAATATTTAATTTCAAGGGTTGCGTCAGATATAGTTTTTTTATGCATTTAGAGGGTTGGTTTTATTTTTTTTAAATGTCTTATATCTAGTATGAGTTTATATAGTAAAAATTATCGAGGTATTTCCATATTTTATTGTAGAAAAAAATTATTTTATATTAGGGGTGGCGTTAAGGGCGGTCTCCGATGCACGTAGAGTGTTGATTATGGTTTCAAAAAATACCTTAATATCAAAAGGTACTTTTACAATAAAAATTAGCGGGGTGTTCGCAATGTCTGAGCCACAATTAAATATTTAATTTTAAGGGTTGCGTCAGATGTAGTTTTTTTATGCATTTAGAGGGTTGGTTTTATTTTTTTTAAATGTCTTATATCTAGTATGAGTTTATATAGTAAAAATTATCAAGGTATTTCCATATTTTATTGTAGAAAAAAATTATTTTATATTAGGGGTGGCGTTAAGGGTGGTCTCCGATGCACGTAGAGTGTTGATTATGGTTTCAAAAAATACTTTAATATCAAAAGGTACTTTTACAATAAAAATTAGCGGGGTGTTCGCAACATCTGAGTCCCAATAAAATATTTAATTTTAAGGGTTGCGTCAGATGTAGTTTTTTTATGCATTTAGAGGGTTGGTTTATTTTTTTTTAAATGTCTTATATCTAGTATGAGTTTATATAGTAAAAATTATCGAGGTATTTCCATATTTTATTGTAGAAAAAAATGATTTTTTTATTAGGGGTGGCGTTAAGGGTGGTCTCCGATGCACGTAGAGTGTTGATTATGGATTCAAAAAATACCTTAATATCAAAAGATACTTTTACAATAAAAATTAGCGGGGTGTTCGCAACATCTGAGCCCCAATAAAATATTTAATATTAAGGGTTGTGCCAGATTTAGTTTCTGATATACTTAGAGGGTTGGTTTTAATTTTTTTAAATGTCTTATATCTAGTGTGTGTTTTTTCAGTAAAAATTAACGAGGTATTTCCATATTTTATTGTAGAAAAAAAAGATTTTATATTAGGGGTGGCGTTAAGGGTGGTCTCCGATGCACGTAGAGTGTTGATTATGGTTTCAAAAATTACCTTAATATCAAAAGGTACTTTTACAATAAAAATTAGCGGGGTGTTCGCAACATCTGAGTCCCAATAAAATATTTAATTTTAAGGGTTGCGTCAGATGTAGTTTTTTTATGCATTTAGAGGGTTGGTTTTATTTTTTTTAAATGTCTTATATCTAGTATGAGTTTATATAGTAAAAATTATCGAGGTATTTCCATATTTTATTGTAGAAAAAAATGATTTTATATTAGGGGTGGCGTTAAGGGTGGTCTCCGATGCACGTAGAGTGTTGATTATGGGTTCAAAAAATACCTTAATATCAAAAGATACTTTTACAATAAAAATTAGCGGGGTGTTCGCAACATCTGAGCCCCAATAAAATATTTAATTTTAAGGGTTGTGCCAGATGTAGTTTTTTTTATGCATTTAGAGGGTTGGTTTTATTTTTTTTAAATGTCTTATATCTAGTATGAGTTTATATAGTAAAAATTATCGAGGTATTTCCATATTTTATTGTAGAAAAAAATGATTTTATATTAGGGGTGGCGTTAAGGGTGGTCTCCGATGCACGTAGAGTGTTGATTATGGATTCAAAAAATACCTTAATATCAAAAGATACTTTTACAATAAAAATTAGCGGGGTGTTCGCAACATCTGAGCCCCAATAAAATATTTAATTTTAAGGGTTGTGCCAGATTTAGTTTCTGATATACTTAGAGGGTTGGTTTTAATTTTTTTAAATGTCTTATATCTAGTATGTGTTTTTTCAGTAAAAATTAACGAGGTATTTCCATATTTTATTGTAGAAAATAATTATTTTAAATTAGGGGTGGCGTTAAGGGTGGTCTCCGATGCACGTAGAGTGTTAATTTTAGTTTCAAAAAATACCTTTATATCAAAAGGTACTTTTACAATAAAAATTAGCGGGGTGTTCGCAGTGTCCGAGCCACAATAAAATATTTAATTTTAAGGGTTGTGCCAGATTTAGTTTGTGATATACTTAGAGGGTTGGTTTTAATTTTTTTAAATGTCTTATATCTAGTATGAGTTTATATAGTAAAAATTATCGAGGTTTTTCCCCATTTTATTGTAGAAAAAAATGATTTTATATTAGGGGTGGCGTTAAGGGTGGTCTCCGATGCACGTAGAGTGTTGATTATGGTTTCAAAAATTACCTTAATATCAAAAGGTACTTTTTCAATAAAAATTAGCGGGGTGTTCGCAACATCTGAGTCCCAATAAAATATTTAATTTTAAGGGTTGCGTCAGATGTAGTTTTTTTATGCATTTAGAGGGTTGGTTTTATTTTTTTTAAATGTCTTATATCTAGTATGAGTTTATATAGTAAAAAGTGTTGATTATGGATTCAAAAAATACCTTAATATCAAAAGATACTTTTACAATAAAAATTAGCGGGGTGTTCGCAACATCTGAGCCCCAATAAAATATTTAATTTTAAGGGTTGTGCCAGATTTAGTTTCTGATATACTTAGAGGGTTGGTTTTAATTTTTTTAAATGTCTTATATCTAGTATGTGTTTTTTCAGTAAAAATTAACGAGGTATTTCCATATTTTATTGTAGAAAAAAATTATTTTAAATTAGGGGTGGCGTTAAGGGTGGTCTCCGATGCACGTAGAGTGTTAATTTTAGTTTCAAAAAATACCTTTATATCAAAAGGTACTTTTACAATAAAAATTAGCGGGGTGTTCGCAATGTCTGAGCCACAATAAAATATTTAATTTTAAGGGTTGTGCCAAATGTAGTTTCTGATGCATTTAGAGGGTTGGTTTTGGTTTCATAAATCACCTAAAAATCAAAACGTATTTTATAAATAAAAATAAGTAGAGTGTTTACGTATTTTTTATTTAAAATTAAACAAGTTGACTCTTATCATTGAGGGTGGTTTTCGATGAACTTGAAGGGATGGTTTTGATTTAAAAAAATGTCGTATGTCTAGTAAGTGTTCTTCCAATAAAAATAAGCGGGGTTATTCATATTTTTAGTGTAGAAAAAAAAATTTAATGTTAGGGATGGCGGTAGGGGTGGCTTCCGATGCACTTAGAGGGTTGGTTTTTTAATTTTTAAATTTCCCTAAGTAAAAGTCATTTTTGGTTAAAAAATTAGCGGGGTGTTCGCATTAACAAGTGCAGAATACACAATTTCAATAATAAGGGTTGTCCTGGGGGTAGTTTCCAATCAAGTTAGGGGGTTGATTTTATTTTTAATGAGTTCGCCACACTCAAATTACTAAAATATGACATAATTAGCGGGGTGTATTAATTCTTTCCTGGTTAAAAAATGTTTTTAAAATATTTAAAAATATTTCGACTATTTCGTTCATTGAACGTTCAGTTCTTCAAGTACATAAAAATGGTTGGTAAAAAATCTTAAATGTTGATAAGAGTACATGATTATAACTTTTGTTATAATAATCCTAGCATATCTAAAATACAGCATTTACAATTTTCCATGTTAAGGAAAATTTTTGAATTATATGCCTGAAAGGTCAGGTTTACTCAAGTTGAAAGTATTGACCCACAGTGTCTTTCAAGCAAACGAGAAATTGTTTTTTTTTTACTATTTTGACTGCGAGTAAACATATTCTTTTCGCTATTTTGGAGATTTTTATTGACTGAAATCTGTATATTTACATTCAAAATCACAGGTGTCCAAAGACTTTTACACGGCAGTGTATATTTCTTCATATTTATATTGCAAATATATCTTCAGGATTTTTATAATATGAGTTGTCTATTTACAGTTTTGGTATTCTAGTTATATATAGGTATTCAACAGCATCAAAAAAGACCTTTTATGTCCGGTATTATAAAGGACCTAACAAATTTGCTAGCTAGCAAGCACTCTCAAATGAGATATCAAACTTATATGACAGTTCTCAGTAAGTTGGTTTTTACCGTTTTTTACGCAAAGTTAGTAAATACATTTTAGTAAATATACTTTACATACATTTTTTTTACTTCCTATGTATGATACTATTTATCTAAAACTTCTAGAGAACTGTCATATAAGTTTGATACCCCATTTGAGAGTGCCTGCAAGCTTGCAAATTTGCTAGGTCGTTTATAATACCAGACATTAATGTTCTTTTATAGTATAATGTAAGTAACGTGAAAGTAATACCGGCTACTTCCATAATCATATTTATTTGCAATTCGACCATTTTTTTAAATTACATAATTTTCGGTAGAAATAATGTCGTTTTTTGCCAAAACTGAGCTGCGTATTTTTTTGTAACCTTCAGCAAAAACCGAAAAAACTATTTAATAATATACCTGTAGAGGAAATGCTAAATGCAGAAATATTGTTTTTGTTTACTTAAATTGTGATTAAAAAGCTAAACTTTTTTACTATTTTAATTACTTCACTTATAATAATATGTAACTAAAATACATTGAAAATTTGTTTAAACAATTTATAGTTTTCTATACTTAGAATAAATCACGACCTCCTCTATAAACTATTCTTAAATATTTCATATACATTTTTGAATTTACGGGTTCGGGATCTTCCTGGTATCTAAGTATATAGAAAATATATCAGAAAGTGACCTACATTTATAGATTAAATTCAAAAATACATCTCCATTTGTAGACGGTAGAAGGTACAGACAGTAGCGTGGCTGCACTATACTAATAAATTACTATAAATGCATTTTATTTGAAACCACTTATGATGAATATAGCAGTATCTATAGAAAAAGAACGACTTATGTGAAAATCAATACAACACGGTTATATTTATTACAAAGTGACATAATTTATCAAACTTAACTTAACTTTTAACAGATATAGCTGATTAGTCAACTAAGAACAAATAAAAAAAATTGATCGATATTTCATAGATTTACTAATAAATTGCAGAATTGTTTTTTTATTTTTTATTTTCCAACTAATCAATTTAAAGTTACCTGTAATGTGAGTAGCTTAACTATAATAATTATTTTCAGTATTCATATAGAAACAAGTGCATAGGACCCGGTATTATCCGGGTTAATACCCACAAATTAATAAAATATTGAACCCATAAATTATAAAATTCCTTATTCAATGACTATATAGTTTTTATATAAATGATATTTGTATGAAATTTAGTATTTTGATCTTTAACCTTAAAATCTCATAAAATATTAATAGCTAAAAATATGTATAAAAAAATTATCTAACTTTTGGTGAAAACCGCACTAAAATCGGTTAAGTAGTTTTAGAGTTTGTCTTTCAGATATAGAAATATATGATTTCCTTTTATAGAGGAGTGTATTAATTACTCATAAATAATAATCAATACAGCGCAGATATTACCCGGTATCGCCGATAGTTTAAACTAATATAATTAATTTATATTTATAGATATTCAATTAATTAGATAGTCAATCACATTGATTTGATTGATAATAATCAAACAAGCTATGTATATTAAAATCTTCCTTGTACATATTCTCAGCGTGCGCGATGACAGCGCCAACTAGCTGTTGCAACTAGGGTGGACTTTGACATATTAACAATCAAATAATTTAAATAAAATATCGTATTAATATATACATTTTAGACGATTATTTATGACTATTCGCTATGGGCTCGAAGTCTACTAGCGCCGCTAGCGGGTAATAGAGAAGCATTGAACTCTCTTTTCATCATTGTTTAATATGTTTAATTTCGTGAAATTTTTTATTAAACAAATATCATTTAATTTAGCTGTTTGCATATAATATAAATTGTATAGCATAAAAGTTACGTGAAAGTTATTTATTTTGGGTATTTTTTTCTTTTTAATTATGACGTATAATAGAGAAATAATTAATTCGTTTACATTGACAGCATAACCTCAAACTATAGCGTCGATGATTTTACAATATTGCTCACCACGAACACTCGCATCGACATTATTTCTAACTCCACCCCCTTGCACATAGTCTATAGTGGGGTTAACCATGTTGATCTTTCTATTTTCAGTTAAAAACGAGCCTATTAAAAATGACAGTTAGTCCACCCAAAGTGTTATTTTTCGCCACGTCGTCTCCCCCACTACCTACTTTGCACACAGCGAATAGGTACATTAACAAATCATTTTATTTCATTTCAAAATCAGAACGTAAATTTGAAAACAATAAAACAATAAATTCTTATAATATATGTATTGTTCAAAATATCAAAGTAAGATAACACACATATGACATTAATGATAAATATTAGTTTTGAGGTGCTATAAAAATTTTACGATTGCTTATCACATAAAGTACCTTGAAGGGGGTAATATAGATGTTTTATGCGCATATCGGCCTTGAAAAGAGTTTTTTAATTAAATTAACGCTTCTTACGTCTTGTTACATATTGCACACCCAAGCAGGCTCTGCTTGGAAGTGTGTTCTATTATCGTGCTAAAATTTTTTTTCGTATATAAATTGATAAAATGAGCATTATATCTTAAATTTCTTCAGTATTCCACTTACATTTTTACATTTTCTGATAGAAAACATTACAGTCTCCATTTATACTTAGTTTAATATCGATCGGTTTTAATTTTCTGTTATAAAAATATAAATAAAGTTCAATTTGTTGATTTAACCCCCTTTTTTGATAAAAACGCCGAACTGTAGGCTACATTTCGAAATAAATTTGCACCAATCCTTCTGAATTCACTTCATCTATTATCAGAATAGAACCCTATTAAAACTCAACAAAATTGGATAACTAGAAGTAACGAAATTTGCAGTTTATTTAAACAAAAATTCATATTTTGACAAGAATTATTTTTACAAATAGAGTAGTTACTCGGTAGTTCATAAGATTACCGTAAGGCGCTATTTCTTCATACGTCACTTCAAATTCCAAGTATTACAATTATTATATTGTGTTAATTAATAATGATTAATACCTATATAAATACATGTACAATGTACATCGATACGTGCTGTATTTTAATTATTTTATTCAAAGCCAATCAATCTTTTTAATCAAGATAAATGTCCGGTATTATCAACCAATTTAAAGCTCCTTTAGTGCTAAATGCTCCTTTAAAGTAAATTTGGTGTATTTCAAACGTGATTTAATTCAATATTTAAGCTCTCAATGAAAAATTTACATAATATACGTTTATAAATAAATACTGCAGAAAATTTTAAATCTATTTAATTTAATATATTATGCTTGGATCTGTTGATAATATGACAGTTAATTAAAGGAGCATTTAGTTAAACTTGATAATACTGGGCAAAAGTCTGGTAAGTTTGCATTTTTAAAACAAATATATAATGTACATATACATATACCTAACCTATAAACGTTACATTGTTGTTTCATTTTAAATGCTCTGCTAGAACACAGCTGTTATCGCTGCAATATGTGGATGTATTTATCTTTATAATTATTATTATTAATTAATTAATATACTTTATACATTTTACAAAAAAAATATTTTATATAAAAATTGTAAATGAAAATGATTGTTGTTTTATTACTATACATCATAAATTTAAATAAAAACGGTAATAATCAATTGATATCAAGATTCATTGTTGATTTTCTAAAAAATCTTAATGAGTGATAAACTTCATTTTATATATGTATTTATATAATATTAATTACCTCCAATATTTTTTTCAAACATCCTTTTAAGTTTCACCAATTATATTGTATCGTATTTATTTGATATTATAAATTAATACATTTTTTTATGTTTAAGGGGTGTGCATTTTATGGCCTAGCCATAGTATTTTATTTTATATTCTTATCAATGATAAACAACATATGTATTTTAATAAACACACTGTAGTTGCGAACATTCTAATATTTTTTTAAAAGATAATATGATTTTTATTTAAGAATTATGATTCTAGAAATAAGGATTGCAATCTCGGGATTTCTGAATTGGATTTTAAAATTGTTAATATTCAAAAAGGTATAAATTAACATTGAGTACCTGCAGTATTTCATATATTTTATACATTATTATAACACGACTATAAAATAAAATTATTATAAGAATTCGTAATAAAATAAATATATGTACAATTTTTGCTGCAACGCAACCTTTGGAATTAAAGATTTAAAAAAATCGTAAAAGGACAGTTTTTTTTCAAAAAGTTCAAAAAATGCCATCCGCACGTAGGTACTCCCGGTAATACTTCGAACAACTTTATAAGTGACTTATTCCTTGCAGTTCCTTGCTTAAGAAAATGTTCGCTAATATATGACTTAAAAACAAAAACTATAAGTATGTATGTATATTGATTAAATTAATGTAAATATCATTATATTGAAAAGTGTACACATTTGATGAAAATAAAAATAAAATAAGTGTAATTTGCTTAGTCATATTTCCAAACAATAGATTTATAATAGTGATTATTTATTCATAGTTAAATATTTAGAATAATTGGCAATATGTTTTAAAATATTTTCAAACATTGAAAATCATGTAGCTACTACGTGCCTACTATAAGAAATAGCTACTGCCGACTATACATATACTGAAATATTGTAATAATCTGATAAGCATGATTTGTATTTTATTTATTTAAAATTTTCAAATATACATTGCAATAATTATTATCATAGATAGATAAGTATGATAAAAATTTAAATAGTTTCTAAAACTTTATTATACATACATAGGTACATAAAATATACGATATAATCATAGGTGGGCATTAACTCGTTAATCCGTTAATCGTTAATTAACGAAGTTAACAAAATGGTTGACCGGATTAACTTTTAAATTAACTCAAAGAAATGTTAACGCTTTTGTTAACTTCCGTTAAATTCAACTTTCGTTAACTTAGTCCGTTACAATGGTTGTTTGATATGAAAAATACATAAGAAAGTTGCGAAAAAGCAAAAAAAAGGTCTTCAAACATTTTGGATGGTTAACTTTTTAACGATTAACTTTAACTTTAGTCGAATTTTCGGTTAACTGTAACTTCCGTTACTTTTTCGGAATTTTAACGCTTTAACGGTTAACGAAGTTAACTTTTTTATTAACGGCTTAACGATTAACGAATTTAACTTTTTTATTAACGGATTAACGATTAACGAAGTTAACTTTTCGATTAACTGTGCCCACCTATGGATATAATATAGTATTTGAATCATAAGTTTTGAGTCCCTGAATTAAGAGGAGCTTTGTCTTATATAATTAGTTAGGTCTGTATTTTGTATGTATATAGGTACGTCGGTTTGTGGTGCCTCTATTTCCAAATCGATTAAACATATAAATTTAAATTTTCTTGTATACAGTAGATGTGCACCTACTATTTTTGAAGTGCATCACTAAACTGCATATAAGATGTTTAATCTAAATTCTACACATTTTTTTCAGTAGGTATTAAGTGGTAAAAGCTATTTAGATAGTAATATTCAACCATACTATTTATAGACACTCTCTTTAAAATTTGGCCTGCCCAAATACTCCCCTCATTTTTTCCAAAAAAATTGATACTAGAATGATATACACCCATACCTCACTTTGCGTCATGGTTACGTTCCAAAAAAACACGACGCAAATTCAAACGACGTAAAGTGAATTATTTAAGTTACTCTCGTTTTAATTAAAAAAAATTAAAGACTCGAACCCAAAACAACGCAACTTCGAAAATTTAACGACGCACAGTGAAAATTAGTACTAATTCAGCAGCGACGCAACATCGAAAAAAACGCAAAACGAAACGACGCAAAGCGAGGTATTGGTGTATTCATATAACACAAACCTATATTATTGACACTGCCAACGATATTAATATTTGATAAGCATTGTGTATTTTTATACATTGGAACATAATTACGGAAATGTCATTGTAAAATTCCCGTTGACATACATACACACACTCGCATTGTGTGTGTGTGTGTTTGTTTGTTACAATCCGAATGCTGTAAATAAATAACGCGATAAGTCTGCTGTATCAAATTAGTATATTTTGACAGTAATGAATGCAGGGGAATATTGAACACAACGCGACTGGAAAATAATATTTTCCGTTTCTCGCAACCTACTTTTTCAATGGAAATATTTTTTCGTGTTTGCATGGTAATATTTGACGTATGTATGTACTCGTATACATATTACATTCAATTCCTGATAAAAGTAGCTGAAATGAGAAATTCAAAAATATCTGTACATATGTATACAACTATACATGTAACAGAAAATGTCATATGTGACAAAAATATGAAAGCTATGAACCATAATATAAAATTGAAACTTACAATAAGTGCACAAATTAAAATATTTTTTGGTTATATATCTAAGCACCTATTCTGTGAAATTCTCTGTTGTCCAGAAACTAAAATAAGCTAGAAAGATAGACATAGAGATAGAGTTACGTTGGGTTTATGCTTGTCTTTATTTAAACATGAGTGTAAAAAATAGCGCATTTTTTGGGTTATATCTCTATATTGTAAATCAAATACACATTGTATTAACCTTTAGAGGGCCGGGATTTCAGGGGGCATTTCACCCTCAGAAAACTAGTATAAAAGGTATCTTATATCATTGATTGATCATAGGCAAAGTGTCGATCACGGGGTGAGCCAATATATTAGCTTTCCGGCCCGGAAGGGAACAGCCCGTGTTAAAAATTTCAAGTTCGAAAGAATATTATTTTAAATAGTACATAACCTTTTTTTATTATATAAATCTACGTTTTCGGTGTATTTTTGACGCCGAATCCAAATCTGACGTCAAAAATACAGTAAAGCCAAATACAACCTATACAGTAGGGTAAAAAGTACCCCTTTGCGTCGCGTGAACGATTTTTATTTATTTGGAAGTGCAAATATACGTTTTCGATGTATTTTAGTCTAAAAACAAAAATTTAAGATTTTCTGGTGCGCCAATATATTTGTTTTCCGACCCTTTAGAACAGCGGTTCTTAAACTAGGGTCCCAGGTGGCCGCCCAATTTTTACGGGGGTCCGTGAAACATTTTTGGCAAAAAATTAATTTACATTGATTAATTAGTATCTAACGACCTTTTTTGTTTTTCTATCAAGGATGGGGGTCCCTGAAAAATAATTGTTCAAAAAAGAGGTCCCTAGATCACATGAGTTTAAGAACCGCTGTTCTAGACGTTAATACAGATTAATCTCTATATCTGGAAAAATATTTTTTGACTACTACAGTGGAAAAAATGGCGTGGGTATGTCTAATTGTTTTAGAGCAGACTTGTATTAATAATTGATGTCAAATAAAAATATATCTATCTATATCTATAAAAGAGTTTGTCCTTAACCACTCACTCACTCATTCACTCACTCACTCACTTATATATCAACGTACAGCCCAAACCCCTGGACCTAGAAACGTGAAATTTCGTAGGTACCTTCCCTTTATGATGTAAGTACCCACTAAGAAAGGATTTTTCGAAATTCAACCCCTACGGGGTTAAAAAAGGGTGTCAAAGTTTATATAAAAAAATATTTTTTTTGTTCACATTTAATTGAAACTTATCTAACATACTCTACAATATAAATAATGAAAATAGTCATCTATTAAAATAAAAATTTCGACATTCAACCCTTAATGGCGGGGGTAGACGGAGTCTGTGTTTTTGATATGTTTATCTGCATAGCTAAGTTATAAAGGTGGAGTCGGGCAAAATTTTGCGATAAAAGAATTCTATATTCAGCCCCTAATGGCGAGAATATACAGGAGGTTAGTTTTTACAATTTTTAACGAAGATCCGAGATATTTACGTTTTTTTTAAGGTAATGAATAAAAATCAATCTAAAAAAATGTAATATGTCATTTATTATCACGTATGGAGGGTTTTAATTAGTTTCGAAGTTTACGCGAGCGAAGCCGCGGGATTCCGCTATAAATCGATAAAAAAAGATAGTTCTGATGATGTAATTAAACAAATACAACGTATATTGAAATTGATTTCAAAATAGTTTTTAGTTAAAATATAAATTACAAATTACTACAATAATTGTTGGTTTGGATTTACTTACAAAAAGTGCATCAAGGTTGGATTAAATAAGTAATTTTTTCGCTTTGTAAATGTAGATACTATATGTACATATTTGTTGTAATGCTGTTACTTTAATTTTTCAATGTCAAGAGCATGAGACACATTAATTAGTATAACGTTTATAATATTAATAATTAATATTTTAATAATATATTATACATACATTCATTACCTGCCTTCATTAATAAACCTATAACATGTTTCTAATAACCATATGAATATGAAATTTCCATTACATATTATAAAGTTAATGTGTATAAATTATTGATCTCACATTTCATATTACTCAGAAATTCCAAAACCCATCAAGCCAAAGATGTTGTCAAAATATAGTAAAGGGTAGGGGGTATATATTTATACACACAAAGCGCAGGAAGTTAATATATCGTCGTTAAAGAGTAGGTTTCAATCACATCGTGTCATCCTTTGCTCACTTAACTCAATGGAGTACGTACTTCCAGAGACGGATCAAATGTAAGTATATGCGGGGTAAATATAATGAAAATTAAAAGCATTATTATATTAATTACCTACTTATTCATTTGATAACAAAAGGGTCAGTCCGCGGTGACGGGTGTAACATTTCAACTCGGATTGGAGTTCATAATTTCTAAATAATACTATTTAATAACATGGTTTTACCTTTTTTCTGTAGATCTTAATGCAATACATATATATTGAAAGAATAAAAAGTCTACAGTTATTTTACAAAAAATTGTCAGCATTCCAAGCTCTGTGACGGTTGTGACGCCAACTATTGCAAGTTTTGTAACCTCTATCAAAAAACCCGAAAGTTTAGCGAAAATATTGAAGTTACTTTATAATAATCATACTTTAATATGTTACGAATAAATTATTTTTTAGTTACACAAGAGCATCAGGTAAATACCTACGTAATCTATTTAACTGGTTATTACTCAACAAACATTGTGACGGGTGTGACACGTTGAATAAAAGAATACAATAAGAGTACTATTTGTGTGTTTAATTGTTGATTGATATTATTAACTTATACTTATAAAAATTATTTATCAAATACATCAATAAACTCATTAAATTTATAATAAATGCGGTCATCCTTAGTCATTATTGTTGGTGAGGGTAATTTTTTTTTAATTTGGTCAAATGTCACGTTTGATATGTAATTGTCAAAGACTTTTAATAGTTTGCCACGATCGTCACTTATTCTAAGTATGTTATTGTGATTTCACCTTATTTGTTGTCTTTTTTGAAATTTTTTGGAATTTTTTTTAAATACTTTGAAAATTAACTAACATTTTTCTAATTTTCTTTTGGTTTATGAAAATTGATGTTAAATAGCCCGTTAATTTTATATTTTAGTATTCATTTTCGTAAAATATTTTTTTAACTATCTGGTATCGATTACCGCAGACTCACCCAAATGCTAATTATTCGGAACGTAAAATTGGAAGTGATCTTATCAAAATCATGTTGCCGTAATATAAAAGTTGTGGAGTTAAATTACAATACATAGGGAAATTATATTCAGGCTGCTCCATTTTAATTTCCCCAGGCTAATATCTCGATAACTAAGCAAGAAGGTAAAAAGTTGCAGCATTTCGAAGGGGGGCATTTTATAATGCTATGTGTTTTTATAATTTATGGGGTTTAATGAGGCAACTTTTTTTCAAATGATAACCTATATTTTTTATTGCATGAAGGATCCTTTTTTATTGTAGTTGAATTCATTCATTTTAGCATTTAATAGTTTGAATTTAAGGAGCGGGCTGACCTAGGGTCGTAATTTTTTAGGAGCCTGGATTTTCAAAAGTATGGTAACGAATAGAAACCTTACCTAATGCCCTTTTTTACAATCCTCTATAAATTAAAGCATCAACACTACAATAAAATACTTTATAATAATTATATAATGTCAAAATGAAATTAATAAAGTTTAAAAACATCAATTCAAAACAATTGATAAATTTGAATCAATCTTGAAAATAAAATAAAAAGTATTTAGTTTCTGATTCTCCTATATTTCATTGTTAAATTCCATACTGTTATTAAAAAAATTCAAAATATATATTAGCGTTATAAAATTAATAGTAGAGGATAGGTTAAAATATTAAATAAAGCTCGAAAAATATGTAAAGATTTAAAAATATGTTTCCCTTAACGGTTTGATTAATTTTTCGAGAAGTGAAAATATATATATGAATATTTATTTCTACCTTATTTTTTATTTTACCATTTTATTCAAGCCACCACCCCTTATAACCATGAAAGATGGATCCGCCCTTAGGAGTCCGCCCCTGGGGTACGGTAGGCAGTTCTTGTGGGGGATTAGTACTATGACAGTTCAATCTATTCAAGCTTATTGAATAGAAGTTTCTAAATTAGCGGCGTGTCACTGGCGAATAGAATCAGTCGAATGAAATAATATGCATGCAAAACAACGCAAGAAACTCCGAGAAAATCCACTTTTGTTGAGTGCGTACTCTGAAATGAAAAAACACTCCGCGCTTATTGCGTATTCAAAATAGATATACAGGAAATGTCATACTTTTATTTTGTTATCACGCATTTTAATGATTTTTTTTAATTCTTAGTTTATTGATTGTTATCTAAGTAAATTAACACATAGTGGGAACAAATAAAAAATACTGGTAAATAAAAGTTACAGATTGCAATTCTCATGCGATCAAAATGTTTTTTTTAACCCTTAGCTTACAACTTCAATGTAAGCTGTTTAAGTTTTACAAGGTTTTCAATATTTTAAATATATTAAATATTATATATTTTATATTCGCTGGGAGCAAAGTAGGTAGTGGGGGAAACAAAAATCGATCACAGCGCACAACGTGGCAAAAAATAACACTTTGGGTGAACTAGCTGTCATTTTTAATAGACTTGTTTTTAACTGAAAATAGAAAGGTCAACATGGTTAATCCCACTATAGACTATGTGCAAGGGGGTGGAGTTAGAAATAATGTCGATGCGAGTGTTGTAAAATTATCGGCGCCAAAATTTTGAGGTTATGCTGTCAATGTAAACGAATTAATTATTTCTCTATTATACGTCATAACTCATAATTAAAGAGAAAAAGATACCCAAAATAAATAATTTTTACGTACCTTTTATGCTATACTATTTATATTATATGCAAACTGCTAAATTAAATGATATTTGTTTAATAAAAAATTTCACGGTATTAAACATATATTTAGCAATGATAAAAAGAGAGTTGAATCCATTCAATCCTTCTCTATTACCCGCTAGCGGCACTAATAGACTTCGTGCACATAGCTTATAGTCATAAATAATCGTCTAAAATGTATATATTACGATATTTTATTGAAATTATTTGTTTGTTAGTACGTCAAAGTCCATCCAAGTTGCTACTAAAGTCCACCCGTTAGTTGACGCTGTCATCGCGCACGCTGCGAATATCCGATTGGAGTGCATTCCGTATCGTTCGAAGATGATAGAGGAATTCTATTGAATTAAAATATTTAATATTTTACGATTAGTAAGCATTTTAGTGTCTGGGGTACGAGGTGACCCCAGTGTGGCAGGTTTGTTATTCTGGAGAAGTGGAGCAGCTAAGGGTTAATTATTATACTTCATTAGACGCACCGCGTACGTATATTTTTTCCTGGGCAGTGAATAATTCAATGCATCAGGCTCGGAAGTGAGACGTTTATTCGAGTAAACTCGGAGGAGCCGAATGTAGGAGATAAAAATGTATTCGAAAATACATAAGGCTCTCACTCTTTCATTGGCTAACATTACCTTACTTGTCTCTGTCAGATTTAATCGAGGTGTGTTATATTTTTGATGACGTTAGCACTTTTACAGTAATTTCGTGTTACGTTTAGTAAATTATCATTACATTTTTCTGAATTTTCGATGTGGCTGAATACGAATCTAATCACTTAAACTAAAAATACACCTTAACCACAAAATTTATGTCAATCGACACGTGTTTCGACTTCACAAGAAGTCCTCATCAGGAGCCCAACGATTCCAGACGTGTCGAGTGACATGAATTTTGTGGTTAAGGTGTATTTTTAGTTTAAGTGACTAAGAAACCACAGTTTCTCCGTTTTTCAAGTACGAATCTAATGTTAAAAAACTAAGCATTAAACATAAAAATAAAAAAAATGTTACTGACCAAGACATTTAGGTAAATGTCATAATAATTCAAAATTATAATTTTTTATGCATCTTATCAATCCTTTTGTAATACAAAATTTTGGCATTGTTTTCAAAATCTAGATCGATTTTTCTTTTCCAAATTCATAAACGATTATTAAAAAAAAACATCTTTATAGGGTAAAAATTTCAGTCTGTAGAGACCTTAGTAATTTCTTATTTCCCCCACTGTAGCTTCTAACAGTAGGTATATTACGGTACGTTATAGGTATACTGTAATGGATGTTTTTTAGACTTACATAAATTATACGCTTGAGCACGAAAAAACGTCTACGTTATTTTTTACTACAAAAAATTGAGATAATATTGGATTTAAAATGCTACATTGTAAAAAGCACTTCATTAGGTTATACTTGATATTTTGTTATTTTTTCATATTAAACATTACAATTTTTCCCATTATTCAGATCTGTATATTTTTTTAAATAGTACAAAATTAGCACAGTCATTTATTATTATTTTTTTTTCGTATACGATGTACGACTATTTCACTGTTTTGTATGTATGAGTTCAATAAAATTCTCATTAGTTAAATTCAATTTTTACAAGTCATATTTTACTAACACGAAACTTACATTACCCCTAGGCATTATATTGTGTAAAATTCATTTTAATTTCCGACAAGACGTCAAAGATAACTATTTCCTTCATTTTCAACAATTAAAACAATAAAATCGCACGCCCCAGTACATATAAAATAAATTAAATTAACCATAAGACCAAGCATTATATATTCAATGTTTATTAAACAAAGAGACAAGTTCGGCTTAAGGCATTTATCCTTGTCGCACAATCCCCGTTCCACAAATCCGGATTAGTTCCGGGTTCCATTGTACACACATCAATGTAAGCCACGCTACACACGGATAATCTATATGTGACGCAAAATATGTAATATGGCGTACACACGGCGTCAACGGAACCGTATGTGTATCAACATGAACATTAACGTACATGCCGGAAACTGGCTCGCATGTGGGTGTGTACAGGAGACACGTGGTTTAACGAGATTCATACAGGGAAATAAGAATAAGATGGATTTATTAAGTTAAAATCATGGTTTGAGTTAGTTAATTGAAACTGTACAAAAAAAATGTGTTGGGTCAAGAAATATTTGTTTACAATATAACGAATGTAAATAAAATTGACAGTAGATCGAGGTTGATGCAAAAAACTATATGCATATTCTTCGCGAGGGAGCTACAGCCTTCCCAAAGATTATTAATTTTTATTTATTATCTGTAGATCGAACCAATTGTGATAAAAATTATTCGGTTCAATATTATTTAGTTCATCGATTTTTAGTATTATCCAGTAATTATTTAACCCGGATATATGGAGTATAAAATAATAATAAAATAATACAGGATAAAATTTATTAAAGAGCTCGGTTATCCTACACATTTCTGTGCTAAATAAATTTTGGTTGATGGTTTGAAAATCGATACCGAATATCAAACTTCATAACTGAACTGCAATTAGTTTTCTAGATATTAAATAAAAACTTATAATTCTTGAGGGTAAGTTTCTTTTTGTAAATCATCCTGTTTATCAATATTATCTTAACCCATTAACGTCCAAAAGAAAACAAATACATGCAAAAGATTTTTTTTATAAAATATACCTATATTCAATATTTTAAGTACATATTCAATATATTTAACTAAATATACCTACAACATAACTTTTTTAAATCCTTATAAAAAAATTAACAGTGTTTTGTATGAGACTGCTTTTCTGATTTTTATTTAGGTAAATTTCATTTAAAAGTCATGTTATATGTATATTTAAGTTATTTCATATGATTTGAACAAAATTCGAAATCTTATGCTCTAGTTGTATAAAATATATTAGCATTACACGTAGGTACCTCTTTTCATATAAAAATTATTCAGAACAATTAAAACACATTTAAACACTTATGAAACTAATAATTTTAACAGATTTTGTTTATTGCACTTCTATCAACTTATTTTGAAGGAATTTTTGTGAATTAATATCCATAGACAGCAGCAATAATGATAAAATGAGGTGTACAAAAATGTGCGGGCGTTAATGGGTTAATATTAGAATAGTCTTAATCCGACTACATATATTATTACTTCTAGCTTTTGACAACACTGTCGGATAAAAACAATAAATTTTCTATTTATATTACTAATTTATTTCGAAGGCAATATTTTCTCTTGCTTTAAGTAAACCTTTTTATGTGTGTTTAATATTTTACGTTCTTATTCTTTGTAATAAAACGTATTCTAGCTTTTTGAATGTCAAAATGATTGCTAATTTATACGATAGTTATTTAATTACGTTAAATTAGAAACGAACAAAAGTGTAGAACAAACTACCTTTAGGTACAAAACTCGTTCGTAAAAGAACAGCCTATATTTGAAAATTACTTAAATCTTCTTAAAGATGGCAACATTCTAAAAATTAAAAAATCTACTTGAGTGGATAAAATTCAAGAATTGTCAACTGAATTTCTATAAAACATTTTTTCTCTTAAATCCCTTTTCACGTATTGCCGTGAAAGCCACGGGGTGTAGAAAGAAAGGTGCAGATGAAGAAAACAAGGACAAATATACGAAAATGAGAAATATCGAAAATAGATAAGATTTGAAATCAGCGATGCCTTATGATAAAAAATCACAAGGTTTCACTCATAAGTTTCGATTTTCTGTACTGGGAGAATTTATTTCATACGAATATTAAAAAATAAAAGTTTCCGCATAAATTATACAGGTTCGTGACTTTACCATCCATTTTGTAATTATATATACTCAATGAAATATATTTTAATTTTTTGAAATTTAAAATTTTCCAACAAAATCATTGATTATTTTAAATAAAAAATCGAGCCAACATTACTTTAATAATATATTTTATTCATTAACAATTTTGTAAACATACACAAACCACCACTGGTGAAAAGTTTACTAACTACAAATAAGAGGATTATATGAAAAGATTCTGATCTTCATGATATGACATCTTTTAATGAAAACCTTTCAAATTAAGAGATATACGAAATTACAACTAACACATTATTGATTATATTTCCTTGAGAAAAATGAACTGATTAGTCTTATAATTGGATAAAATTTTTAATTAATAATATTAGCTATAGCATGCGCCTATAACCTTAATAAAAACATAGAATTTCGAATTTCGCTGAAGAAGAAAGGAAATTGTTTTGAGAAAAATAATTTAACAATTAAATATTAAAAAACAAGAAATATAAGTAGAGTAAAGTCGGTATATATGGACCAGGCGGGTAATTTGGACACCTCTTTTTGTTGCTCCATTTTTTATTTTATAAACACAAAATTTATATGTATTTATGTTTACACCTCTAAATAACTGCGTCAGTTGACATCGTATATGGAATATCGGTACGTTATTGAGAAAATTTAATTTTTTAATAATCAGTTTTGTCATTTTTGATTATTTACCTATGTTAAGGTAAGTTAATTTAAATTTTGATTGTATTAAATTGTTTTAATTAGTTATATTGCTGTTGAAATTGTAGGAATAAGGGTTGGCCGTATGTACACTGCTTTTAATCCACGTTATAATTATTGCCTCGGCGATAACAATTTTTTTAAATATATGTGGTTGCGGGTATTATGGACTATGAGGTTTTATACGGCTATGAAGTGTAATAATTAACCAGAAGCGTGGTGAGGTAAATAGTATGAAAAGTTAATCATCCAGTATTTCACAACTATTCATTTCCGCATAAAATCATTTTTTTAATACAAATCTTCGTGATGGTGCCCACTAAATGGGGTACCTATTACGGAGGTTTTGACCGCGTACTCTTTGCTACACCACCGCTATTTTTTTACAGTGACAACATACATATAAGTCTGAAATAAAAACAACAAAATAAATTTTAAAAACAAATGTTTTAACCACCTAATATAGATAATCCTGTATTATGGTAACAAGCGTTTAATATGGACCACTCTGATTTTTGATTGTTTTCGATTTTTTATTTTAATTTTTTTTTAATTTAAGAATTCAATTTTTGCCTGCTCGATCTCGTTAAAAGATTAAATTTTCTGTCGAATGAAATGAAAAGGGCTGATTTTAAATAATATTATCATAGTTTTCTTACCTAAAATATGAATGGTGTTTCATATATACCGACTTTACTCTATTGTAAAAAAATAGTCCTTCAATTATCATTAGCTTTTATTTTTATGTATAAAAAATATTTTAATAAACATCTCGAAACTGTTGCATATTTACATAAATAAAAACACGTAACTCATGTGTCATAGAATGACAAAGATGCAAGAGAAGCATGTTTTTTTTTATTATTATTTCAATGACAATTATATTTAGGTGGCGCGGCCTTGAATTAAATGAATTACTCTCGCGAGTAAAAAAAGCTGACGAACGACAACATTTTTTCAAGTACATAAAATATGTATTCATACAGGTATTTTTATAAGTTTTACCTCACGATTATTTTTGAAAGCTTATTTATAAATTTTCGTTTTTAAAAAAATCTAAAGTTAACTTGATGTATTTATGAAAATAATGATATAAAATTAATATTGAATGTAGGTGAAACACAAATGTTATTAGAAGCCAAATTACAAACGAAGCACAAATTATTGTATTTATTTATAACATATTAATATAAAAGTAGATATTTATATTATTAAACTCGAAGAAAAATAAGAAGAAAAGTAAAAATATTGACATGATCAAGAGTGAAATATTATATTTTTGAATAGCACCCATGCCATTTTTTATTTAATGTTGATATATACTAAAATAAATATTTAATTTCGAAATTCTATTAGAAAAAGACTGATGTCCGGTATTATAAAGGACCTAGCAAATCAAGCTTGCTAGTACTCTCAATTGAGATATTAAACTTATATGGCAGTTTTCTTTGAGTTTTTAAAAGATAGTTGCATGCACAGTAAGTTGGTTTTTACCATTTTTACGCAAGGTTAGTAAATACACTTTAGTAAATATACTTTACATACCTTTTTTTTACTTCCTATGTATGAAACTATCTGTCAAAAACTTGTAAGACAACTGTCATATAAGTTTGATACCCCATTTGAGAGTACTAGCTAGCTTGCAAAGCTAGCCCTTTTATAGTACCGGACATGACCCTTTAAAAATATATGAATATATTATTTTTATTTTCATAAAATAAAACTCACATAAATCATAAGCTGGGTTCACATTAGTAAAAACATTAACAAAATATCAGTGAGAATGTGTGTACATTGTACATGAACGCAAATTCAAATTTTCGCTATATAAACGCATACAATCTAAATTAAAAATCAAGATGATGGTGGCAGATAATTAAATACACAAATACAATCATTGGAAGAAAGCACAGATTAATAAAATTTTCATAATCACGAACGAACGTATTGATTACAGGCAAAAACGTCGAATTTGCGACAAACTTCATTATATCGCATTTTCCATGACGTCAGTTTTTACTGAAAAGCTGTGTCCATATTTCTGACGTCAAAATAACATAACAGTTTCTTACACATGACGAATATCATTTACTTACGTCAAACATCTGATTGTTTGCTCTTCAATGAAAATAACATATAGGTAATCAAGTTTCAGGATTGTAATATGATATATTCAATAATAAATTGTATATATATGTATAAAATTATATGTAGTTAATTTAAGTTTTCTTCATACTTTTATTAAAACTGTGCATATTTATATATATTTTTAACATCCGACATGTTAAAATTTAAAAGAACGTCTACTACAATTCATATATTGTATAGCAGTTTCTATGACGGCGATAGGCCAGATATGAAAAGTAATATAGAAACATAGTGAAATTATAGAGAATGTAGGTACGTAAAATTTTCATATGCAAGAAATTAAATTAAAGAATAGCGTATATTACTTTTTCAGAGTAAATAAATTTTAATGGGTACTATGTTAAAATTTACCAGTATGTCATTGTAATTTTTTATTTACTTTATTTTATATTCTACCGACTTTGCTGTTAATGTTTTTCAGAAATTGATTCTGTCCTCAGGTCCACATCATTTTCTATTAATTTTTAAAAGAATATTCTCTCCGTGTATATACATATCTCTTCATTTATATTTCATACAATTTAAGGTTAAAACAAAGTAACTAAAATACAAAAGGCTCTCTTCAAAGTGCAATAGGTATTCATTTAAATTTTCAGTAATCTATTGATGTATGATTGTATTTGCATAGTTTATTTAACGTTCATTGAATATTATAGTATCTATGTTTACAAAAACATTTTTTTGGTTGTTTATCTCTCACATATTCAACGTTGTTTTGATTTCCATTTATCATGTAACAAAAAATTGTCTACAAAAAATAAATAACTAAAATACTTTTACAAAAAACAATGTTATCAGAAAATTTTATTTCAGGAATACAAACCCCTATGATGGATTAACCTATAGATATCATTCAATTCATATCGAATCAACATTTTTGCCAAATATACTAAACAAAAAAATTCTGTAAATGCGATGTTATTTCTTCTCTTTTTCAAATAAATGCTGATTGTGCTATACAGGTTTTTATACGTTCACCGAAAATAGAGTCACGTGTAAAAAGCGTTTATAAGATTTCATAAGTCGAGGATTACAAAGCACATGTACAATATATCACGTTTTACTATAAACTGTACAAATAAAACTTTTAGTAGATTATTTACAAAACGTGAATGATACAAAATGTATATTAGAAGGATTTATATTACAGTAGGGTTATAGATGTATAAATTAATAATTATAATAACAATTACGTTGGGTTTCAAGAAAATTATAAACATTAGTTTTTTTTGTTGCAGCTTATTCAAAGAATACTTTGAAGCTTCTTTGATTTTGTCGTCATTGTTTTGAATAACCCAAAAAATGTTTTTACAGCATAGGCCACGTAATTATTTTATGTAGGGTTGCTATCCGTCCTCTTTTCCCTGGACAGTGTCCTCTTTTTAAGGGGGATTTTTCAAATGTGTCCGGGGTAAGAAAAATTGCCAAAATCACTAAAAAAAAGGTCGTCGCATTTTATTTTAATAAATTTTAGATGAAAACCCTAAAAAAGGTCACCGATATCGAAAATTTAACTTTTTTATTATTTATTGTTCAATTTATTCTCTTTTTTTAATGAACTAATCCTCTTTTTCACATCTTACCATCTGGCAACCCTAATTTTATGTCAACTTTAGCAAAAAAACATTTATCATTTAACAATCATAGTATTTCAGTGTTTTAAAAAACGTTGGTAGTTATAATTATATTAATAACAAAATAAACATAATACAGCAAACATCTTAAATAACAAAATATAGTTTTATTATCGTGCCCAATGTTCTAAAACCTCAAGCGAATTTGTAATGATTTGTCACTGCGTAGATAGCATTTAAGAACAATAAAACAAAAACAGCAAAAAGGTGTTTGTTTTTACAAAAAGTAACAAAACATATTTTTTTACATACCGTGTTACTGTTTTGTCTTTTTGGACAAAAGTTTTGTTTTTTCTCTTAATTAACAAAGAAATAATCTTATACTATGTATAAAAACATAGTTGGTAAACGTTAAAGTTACTTGATTTTGACGGAAAAATAGAAAATGTTATATTTTCACTATTAAATTGAGCATTAAATGGAACGTAAAATTGACAAATGCAAATGTAATTTCCAATATAGGCAAAATTTTAAGTAGGTATACGTAAAATTTGTGCAAAAAATTGTAAAAGTGTCATTCACGTTTTGCAGTTGCCAGATTGTTAAAAAAAATATCATAATTCTGGTATTTAATAAATTTTTAATCTCGAGAATATCAGGTGCTCTATAGGATGATTATAATAAATGTATTTAACCTTGCGAGGTTATGGTTAGAGAATCTCAATAACTACTTCATATTCAACAATATAATGTCAAAAAGTTATGTTTATTACGTAAAAATATTAAAGAGGAAATGTCATAAAAAATCATAAAAACAATTAACAGCATTTAATTTCATTACATAACTAAAATCTGTATTGTCTATAACTCTATAATTATTATGATGTCAGTTAAGTGTCAGTACAATAGGTCCAGGAAACATCTGGCCTTGTTAGAACTTTATCCACGCGTAAACAAATTATATTCTCACTACAAACATGTGTTAGATGACCAAATACAGGAGTGTATTATTTCACACATTAGATCTACCTGGATCTATGATATTAACATTGAAAACATCAAACGTCTTCATAACAATTCTAATTGGAAGATAGACGGGTTGAGGTTAATACGTATAAGACGTTAGAGAATCACACCAACTACAAACTAGCAAGTACCATCGACATCATAAGTTGTCTGCCACCCTAAAGGTGAGAATCGCTTACAACAAATGTGAAAATATATAAGATGAAAATCATGGGTTATTTTTCTAGAGCGGGGCATATATAGTTACGCCATTTTAAATAAAAACTCTTACATCCATTTCATTAATTAATTTTATATCAAGTTTAACATATTTGAATACTAAAATTCAGAATATCAAATTTTTACAGAATAATTTAATCGCACAAATATATAATATGAGTACCTACTATAAGGTAGTAGACCGGTGTGATGGGTCAAAAAAATCGTTGTTTTTTTTTACATTTTTCGGAAGAACCACATTTTAAAAATATGCTCTTAAATTTTCAGACCAAAATTTAGAATATTTCCAAAGTTACAGGCATTTATCGTTCGACGAGTGCACATTGCTATAAGATGGGAAAGTTTCAGCGTTTTTCTCGAAACCTTGTTTTTGAAATTTCGGGGAAGCACTGACTCAAAACTATTCAACCGATTTGGCTCAAAATTTAACTAGTTATTCTACATACACATATCTAAATACCTAACCTTTAAAACATTTAATTTTTTAATAATAAATTAATTTTTTTAAACATTTTATCAACAAAAAAAATTACATTTTGAGAACTTTTTTTTCATAAGTCCGCTATTTTTTTTTTTTTTTATTATGTATATTATTGGTTAGTTCATTAAAATAAGGTCTACACAATAATACTATTTTTGATTTTTTCATTTCAAATGACTACGGAAGGCTGTGTGCTTCCCCGAAACAGCTCATCATTCTTTAGAGGACTCCACTTTGACATTACATATTGTAAATAAATAAATGGAAAATTAAATAAAAAAAATAAATTTTTGTATCATTTAAAGTACTAAAATAAATATGTAAAAGTTACAAAACGATAGTATATTATTTACTTGTTAAAATAAGGTCACGAAAAAAAGTCGAAATTTCGGCCGTCACACTGGTCTACTACCATAAACGAAGAGTACCTACTTCTTTATCTAATAAATGAATTTTCAAATATTTGTCTCTGCTTGGTACATGGAGAAATGATTTAATTATTATAATAATCAATGAAAGGAGCCTCTACAAAGTCTGTGATTAACGAATTTCTATAAAACTGGACATGATGTCTTTTATAAATAAAAATATTACAAATAAAAGTTTTAGATTTTGTTGATAAACAAATAAAATAATTTTCTCGGTTTTGTCTCGTGTACAAGATCTACTACCTACGCATCAAAAATCAAAAACCTTCAAGACCGCCTATTTTTAAAAGGTTTTTTTTTCTAACCAGTGATATTAATATAAATTAAGTTTCTGTATGTACCTATAAAAAAAATTAAATCTTGGTTTTTGTAATGTGAATAAGACCAGACTGGCTTAAATTATGACGAGACAAGATTTTCAGTGGTTGGAAAACTCAAAACCTAAACTAGGTGATCTACATAGAAGCTTTTTTTTATTATACTCGAATTTATATTAAACGTTAAAGTGTATGCAAATTTTATATTTTACGTACTTGTATACAAAATAAAAAAAGACAATTTGAATACTATCTTTATAAAAGTATAGAAATAAATCTAAAAAATCACTATATATTTCGTGAAAAACAATGCATCTTGTTAAATTATTCAAGCATATAAAAACGAGCTAGCAGTATACGACTTCAACAAAGCCTTACCTATATATACCTGCTACACCTATATAGAAAACTACCAAATTATGTTAAATCTTCAACTAACAGTTTTTTTCAAAGTGGCGTGTACACTTAAAGAATTTAATAAGCAAAAATGTAGGTTACTATATAACAATGTAGACTAAAAAGAAATACCTTTACTTTTTTTTTATAATCCTGTCTGTCTATAATAAAGCAGTCTGTGAAAAGGTAATTTTTTACGTTTCTTTGTTTTCAATCCACCGAATTCTCATGAATAGGCAGTTCTTACTCCCCATCCCTAAAAGTTATTGTGAATTGTGAAACGCATTTTTTGAAATCGGATAAGAGTTTTTGATAATCATTAAGTCTGAAAACTGCCAGACGTACTTAAATATTTTGTACTGATAGAAATTTTTATGCATATTGTGAGTATGTACTTCTATTTTGTTTTTGCTACCACTTGGAATTTTATTTATTTATGGTTTTTACTTTTTGATTAAAAAAGATGAACTTGTATTTAGATATAATATGAAGTAAGGAGTTAAGGAAAATAATTGTTATTAAGTTTAGGGCCTGGTGAGTGGTTCCAAAAATTTTACATGAAATAATATTAATAATTTCAACTAAGATTAAATTTTATCCTCCCTTCCCGGGCTAGTTATTTATGTTTAAATTTTTTTTTTTTAATTGTGCCTTTTTTGTAAAAAGTTCAAGAATCCGTTGTTAGACACTTGACATAATATTTTTTGTATTTGATTTACTTCTTTTTTTTTAATTTTAACACAATTTTTTATTAAGGGGCTATACCAGTGTGAACGCTGGAAATTTGGGTGATTTTCGAAAATTTTTTGGAAGAAAAATACTCTATGAAATATTTTGGAAAATTGAGAATTAGACGTGTATTCCGTATTTTTTTCACGTAAAAATATCGATATCTAAGCGACTTATTCGGAGCCGCAAAAAAAATCTCCTCCACTGCGGCCATGATGGAGTAGTTGAAATTGAAAAAAGAAAAAATGTCGTCAAGCTGGAAGGTATTTTCTGTACGATGACTTACGATTTTCAAAAAATTGCTGTTTGAGTTACAATGTCAGCAAATTTGAAAAATCTCATTTCGAGAAAAACGCATTTAAAGATTTAACTATCGATTTTTACAAGATAAAATTATATTAACCATAAAATTTACTAATCAGCTACACCTGGCACATAAAATGGACCCTCTTCTTCCTCGAATAATGACTCCAAAAAGGCAAAAAAAATTGATTTTTTGAAAAATTCATACTGGTATGGCCCCTTAACATTAATTTCCCATAGGAGTCGTTTTATTTCAAGTTTTCAACACCTTTCATTGCAAGGAGGGGGGGGGGGGTAAGTTAGTTTCTCATGTATAAAAAAAATCTACAAATAAATATATTTGTAATAATTTGTAAAAGCTAATATCAATCAAATAAACAAATACTAGTTAAACATTGTTTTCTTTAAAAAAAGTTTGAGAGTCACTGTTTTACTCAGACTAAATCCATAGACAATATAACACACTAAGGTATATATACATACATATATACTTTGAAGAAGCTTTGGGTTAGGTTTTGGTTTCCAACAAATTCTTTATAATACCGGGCATTAGGCACTCAAGGAAAGTTGACTTAATCTCCGCCTCCCATCTAATCCGTGCCTGTGTCAAATCATCAATAGGGCAGTGTGGAACAGAGAGATGTGACGTTGTAATTTATTAAACACTTCCTGTTCGACGTACGTGTCATTGAGCTTCCCTTTACAAACTAATGACATTAAAACTGTATGAAACATTGGCGCGTATTCATAACTTCTATATACAACAATGATATAACGACATCGCTTTCTCCGCTCTTGCTACCAGCAGCGTGGTTTAATTCAATTTAACTATAGTGATTTAAGTTTTTATTGTTTATATAAATTGATTGTAATATCGTTTGTGTTTAATCATATTAATTGAAAAAGACTGATGATGTGTTGTGGGGAAATTAATGTTTAAGGGGTTAGGTGTAGTCAGAGACATGAAAAAATGACAATTTTAAATAATGTTTTTTTGCCAGTAAATTATTTTATTTTATAAAAGTAAAAACATAGCATCATTAAATAAGGTTTCGACTTGACTAGACAGAAATTTTAGAATTTTTTTTTATTAATTTTAAAAGTAATGGCTGTTTGTGTTGATCCAGTTCCAACCGAACCTCCTTGCGGTGACCATCACTTATCCTTGGAGATTCATCCAAATTCAAAAAAAATGAGTTTTATTAATAGATAATCTAGTGCCTGATCGAAGCTTTTTTTCTTTCTTAAATTAAAAAATGACAGCCTCAGGAAATTTTGTTCAAGATTTTCGGGAAAAAAACCAACAGTTAATTGTTTATAACAAATCGAAATAAAAAAAAATCAGGCACTAGTTTTTCATGTTTTCAAAAAGCTGTATAAATTTAATTAAAATCTACCGGTTTTCGAGCTACAGTGGTCACCAGTTCAAAAAACATAGTTTTGAGAAAAACGCATTTAAAGTTTTACACTCAATTTACGTAAAGTAATATACGTATTATTTAATTACTTACACCGAGTCAACTATTCCTGGGCCATAAAATAGTTCTTCAGCCGTTGTAGCAGCTTCCAAAAATGTAAAAAAACAAAAATCGATTTCTTGAAAATTCTGACTACACCTAACCCCTTAATATACACTCAGCGTTCTATAAGACGACGGCATCGGTAATTCAAAAATTCCACAATACAATGGCTAGAGGAGCCCCCACCACCACGCCTAAAAGTTGACAGGTAATAATAAAAATGGCGCTGTTGGAGAACGAGATCCTGGTTTGTTGACTTTTTAGAATTGAACTGTAGACAATTGTTATTCATTGCTTTAAAACCGGATGAAAAATGTATAGATTTCTATACAATCATATGCCAATAATTTATTTTTGTTATTTCCTTTTTTAATCGTTTTCAAATTATCAAATTTTAAATAAATTGTACCTTACACATTTTTTTATACTATTTATTATATTTCAATTTCAACGAAAATTTGTATTTGAATTTCATTTTTTTTCCACATTGAGTCACATCAAAACACAAGTTTTGTGTGTAAAATTTACATAGAAGACTTTAACGTCAATTTGTTAATTTAAATTTCGCGCTGAAATATAGCAGTCACAAAGGTATTATGGTGGGGGTTGGGGAAAGACGTTCTATAGAACTGTTAGGAACAGTCGTCTTGTGGATGGTCGGCTTACAGAACGCTGAGTGTAAAAGAAGATTTTGTTGTTGAGAAGTTGTCACTCTTTCGAATATTTTGAAAAAGGAAAATTAAAATTCGCTAGTTTATAGAAAATCAAAAGCAGGAATTGAAAAACGATTAATATGAGTACATTTTTTTGATCAGTTAAAAACCAATAATTGCCAAATGCTAGCCCAACCTAAACAAGTTTGTTAAGAGTTAAGTTATGGGTGTGATGAAAATTTAGAAGATCTACATGTCGCAGTCAGATTGTAAAATAGCTAGCCTTTTTAAAAATAGTTTAGTGTAAAAACGGGGATTAAATCTCCGCTGCAACGAACTGTAGAAATTTTAACGTTTATTTTATTTGACAGAATTATTAAATAACAGTTCATTGCAACGATGATTGAATCCCCGTTATTATACCATATTAATCCCATTTCACCCTAATAGATTGCCCTAATCAAGGCGAAGATTGAATTCCCGTGTTTAACCTAGCAGAGAGACTAACCTGCTTATTTCACTCTAAAAGAGTGCCCTAACCAAGGACAGTTAACGAGTATATTATTAGAGCATCAACATTTTACAAAACTATTAGCAGCTTTGTAAAGCGGCTAAATTAGCAATCCGGTTGCGACATACACACAGAATAAAAATTATATTAATTGTATAGTACTTTCATATAATACATACATATACTGTGTCTGAATTTATAGAACTTCATTTTAATTATATATATTTTTGTAAGAGATATTATTTAAGATATAATTTTAAAATTAATATTTAATGAATTTGTATGAAATATTTCTTTTGTTTTATTTATTTTCGTACGTTATATTAAATATTAATTATTTTCTAAGAAAACTGAAGAAGCCAGAAAATGTGGGTGTACTTTAACAATATTGTATTACCATTTATGGCATATACCAATAGTGGGCAACCTCCGGTTTGCAAACCAACTTCGGCCCACGAGATCTTTTTTTCATTTTATTTATATTTATATTCTTTGTTTTATGATTTATACTTTATATTTTTCCCATTTCTTTGTAATTTGTTATAAATGATAAGAGAAATAAATATAGTAATTAACTTTGTTTTATTATTATTTTTTTCAGAAAAAAATGTGTCCATTAATTACTACGGCCCACGGACAAAACGCAAATCTTATTCAAGCTCGTGTTATACAAAAGGTTGCCCACCCCTGCTATATACTACATTAAAAACAATTTTTGAACTAAAAATAATTTTATCATCTCCGTATTAAAATAATATCAACTCATTATTTATTAATTTGAATCTGTTGTACCTAATAATACAACACATAATAGTTAAATAAATATTAATAAGTACTCAAAAATTCAATTAATTTTGAAACGACACTTGAAAATATCTGATTTAGTTTTAATTACCAAAAACGTTATAATTACGAAATCTTATTAATTATACGAAAACTTTGCAGCACAATTCATTATTTATACATATTTTGTATCAAGTTTCAGAGAATTTATAACATATAAAGTGTCTAAAACAACAGTTCTATATTGTTTTGATGAGGTAATAAAAGTTCTGAAAAGTTCTTAAATTGTTTACAACTTCTAAACTATTTCTGGTTTTGACTTTATACTGGTCCGGATGCTGCCACGAATAAAAATTTTGATATTGATATTTTATAGATTTTATGCTTCATTATTTCTTCAAAACTCTCGTGAAAAACTGTCAAATTTTTGTTTATATATTGAAATTATTTCTCGGAATTTCTTGCTCGTAAAATGAAAGTTTACTTTTGCGTACATACTTTTGATATATTGATGTTTATGGTAAATATTGCTTATTAAAATTTAAAACCGTGATCGACATATTTTAAAATAAATCTCAACACTCTTGAAAATTTATTCAGGAAATTTAATACTCTTGATAAAAGTGTTTACAATATTTTGGTATTTTCACATATTTTTACTATCAGATATTTTAAATACTTCAGTATATTTATTTATTGTAATTTGGTTGATTTATTGCATTTATATTGAAATATTTCCAATTTAATAAAGGTTTAAATAAAACAATTGGATATTCGTTTTCATATTATTACGATTTTATTATAATTTTATCAATATTTCAAAATAAGTACCAATCAATTTATTTAAAAAAATTAACTTATATGCCGGGTATTATAAAGAATTAACTCCAGACCAAAGCCAAGCTAATGCTAAGTGGTCAAATCAATATTAATTTGCTCTAGATTTTAAATCAGAGGTACAATTTCACTACTACTTATAGAATTCTATTTAACGCGCATGTACCAAGGCCATTCATATAAATCATACAATTCATTAGAACTGTCAGTAGGTTGTCATTTATATTTAATACCTCGAAGTATCTATCTGAAAACATATATTCAGTAATTAAAATATAAAAATGAAATTTATCCTTTTGAGGTGTATTATTTTCTTGGAATTTTAAAAATGTCAGTGAGCAGGACACATGATGCAAAGTGTAGACGCAAGGTGGAAACAAAAAGTATTCGAATGGAAAAGCCCAGACTGGAAAAAAGACGAACACGATGGTGGGACAATATCAGAAAAATATCCGACACTCAATAGACAAGAAAAACTGGAGATCAAGAAAATTGGAATATAGAAGGCTAAATAATTTTTAACTTGAATATGAATAAACCAAATAAAAATATTGAAAATATAGCATATGAAGTTTCGATAACCCAAGAAGCGCTTATATGTTCGATTTTCCGTCCGTCCGTCTGTCTTCCACCGAAAGATCTCGGCCCTCTGACCATCTAGAGACCTCGGGTTTTAGCTAAATAGTAGATCTGTGGGTTAAGTTTAGCATATTTTAGGAATTTTTCTGGTCATGACCCTCCCCTCAAAAATTTTCATATTTTTTAGTGGGTTGCGCGGCAACACCCACGTGTGGGTTTTGATAAATTATTATATTAAAAAAATCCATATAGAAATAACTTATCTCTATTGTCCCATTTAAAGTTACATCATTGGCCATTGTACACATCTATAATGTATAAATATCTATAAGTGGCTGTATGTATGTGTGTATGATTCAATAACGTAAACTCTTTAAATCGGAATTACCTCTGTGTGGATTCAGATAAGCTCAGGTACGTACGTTCACATATATCTCCAGACGATAAGTGCCCTATGAATTTTTCAATCTTCCAAACCGATTTTCAATTTTCCAAAGTTATTTTTAAGTTTTATTATTTATCTCATATGTTATTTGCCATTATCGATCAATCCGTTGGCTTTTCAACTCTTTTTCTTACAATAAATGTATGCATCGAGTATCGAGATAAAATAAATTGTTTGAATAACTTTAATCAGAGAAGTATTCAGGATAAATTTCAGGTTTGACACATTAGCCCTCAATTTTATCAAAATCTGTTATTGGTACTAACCATGTAAATGTTCACATGTACCAATTTGTTATTTAACCCTTAATTACTCGTGCTGGTGTATTTTGTACACCAACAAAGCATTTTCTGCGATTACTAAATGTATACATTTTTGTGTGACTGTGCACCCCCCACCTAACCGTTTAGTCAATCTAGAACGTGATATACACCAATACCTCGCTTTGCGTCGTTTCCTTTGCGTTTTTTTCGAAGTTGCGTCGCTGCTGAATTAGTACTAATTTTCACTGTGCGTCGTTAAATTTTCGAAGTTGCGTTGTTTTGGGTTCGAGTCTTGAAATTTTTTTTAATTAAAACGAGAGTATCTTAAATAATTCACTTTGCGTCGTGTTTTTTTGGAACGTAACCACGACGCAAAGTGAGGTATGGGTGTATAGGAATTCGGCAGTCAAAATTTGAGAATTGTAGCAGTATGTTTTATTTTTTACTCATTAAATGTAGGTGATGTTAACGCACAAATAGCAGCTTCCTAAGCGAAGAACAGCGTTTTTGAAGACATTAACGATACTGCTGATGCAAAATTAAAAAAATTACCAACAAAAATAAAATTTTTGTTGTCCGATTTATTGCAAGATGAATATTAAATAGTTTTGTGTACTTTTTTAGATTTATTTTGGTTAGTTTTTTGTTCTTATCCTTAATTTTTAGAAATTTTTCTTAGTTCCTAAAAATACATAGTATATGATTTGGGCTAAAAAATGTATATAATACCTTCAAAATTTCCTAAAACTAGCTTTTTTTATGTGGTGTATAAAATACACCGCGCGAGTAACTGTGCTACGGTATTTCACGCGAGTAATTAAGGGTTAAAGTCGAAACTCAACTTGAATAGGAAATGGATTTTAAGAAATTAAAATACATGATAAAAAGCGCGAGTAATTGTGGTACGGTACATCACGCGAGTAAATAAGGGTTAACATAGATATAACAAATCGGGTATATTATTAAAACTAAAACTCAATTCGTTTAAAAGTAAATGACTTTACAAATACTAGAAACTATTCATAGCTATTTATTTATGTACACATTAAATCCCATAAATATGTACATATATCGATCTGTATAACAATAAGTAGCTACGGTTAAATTTCCATAATTAGATCGTTCATGTATAGTAAAGTTTCGTAAGATAAAAATAAGTCGCGTCTGTTTACAATTTAAACTATTAAATGGTAGGCAAACAACAAGTGTTACATATTCAGATGAATATATTATTGTATCTAATTTACATATTCTATATAGGTATTAGACGATGGTGTACATCACTGTAATATATTATACAAAATACTCTGCACATTCTAATTTAACACGATACCGTTCTGCATAAAATAATAATTGTCTAGAAACTTGGTAGTAAAATATATTTAGTGCCGAAATTTAACAAGTTTTGAGTCAACTGTGCCATGTAATAAGTGTTGGGGTGGAGGAAAACTGTCTGCGGCTTTTTTGAACGATCATGTGAGTAAAGATTGAAATGGAAATGTTATGAAAATCTAATTTAAATTAGTATCAGTAATAAAAATAATATATGTATGGTAGGAGATCAGTAAATAATATAAAAAAGTTGTGTGTGTCTTGCACACATAAACTCATGGTTGAAGTAAAACTTTGTTTGTTTTCATTAACCATGCGAATTAAATAAATAAAGCTAAATGTATATATTAAATTAATAATCAAACGTACAATTTTAACACAAAACCGTATAGAAAACACGTAGTATGATAGTAGGTAACTATACTTCTTAACCCTCAGAGCCTCTTGTGGGTCAATTTGACCCATACACCCACTTTGATCGTAAATAGCGCTCAGGTATTTTAAATTTTTCGCGATTTTTTTAAGTATGTTGAATACTTCAAAGGTATGTGTAACACTTATAAATTCATTTACCATGAGTCAAAGTATACCTTTGAATTTTGGTGAGTCAAAAGGTTTCGTAGTTGTGGAATTATAGGCGATCAAAAAGTAAGCAGGGTCAAATTGACCCAGAGTGTACTAGTAGGTTGAAAAAATAGGTGTGTACTCCGAGGGTTAAGGGGGATAGTCACTGTGACGAGTCAAAAAATTGTCAATGTTTGGGAATTTTTTTCACAGATATAACTAATTATTTTTGAATCAGGTAAAAGACGTTTTAATAAGTATATATTCAACTTATTTAATATCAATTTTTATTGAAAAATATTAAATATTTACAAAATTATGAGCCTCGATGTGACGACCAAAAAAAATATTTTTCTCTATGGTCGACTCGAAATTTCGAGAAGGGTTATATGAAAAAAAAAAACATTTTATCAATATATCTATGAATGTAGCTATCGTTGCACGTAGCCGTTTTTTTTAATTTTATTTTTTCACAAAATGGCGATCGTTTGAAATTTTTTTTCATTTTTAAGACCTATTTTTTTATTATAGCGGTTTTAAAAATAGTAATTATCAAAATTTCAAAAATCGGCTACGTGCAACGATAGCTACTACAATTACGAAAATTAATAAACAAAAAAATTAAATCGGTTCAATAGTCTTTGAGGAATCGTGTCGACCAGGTCGAATAATGTCATTTCGAGATAATCATGTTTAATGTTTTGTTATGTTATAACCGGCCGTACTACATCGTCTCACTAAATTGACTGTAACTCTGTCAATTTTCAAAATTTAAACTCAATTTTTTGTATGCATATTTATGAATATGTATAGTTTAAAAAAATGTAAGAAATATTTGTTTTTTCCCGTCACAGTGGCTTAAGGTACATTCAGGTTAAAATTTTAGTATTGTAACGGCAACGAACAGCGTTGCATGCAAAAATGCGCGCGCATCACGTAATAAAATAAGGTAGAAATTACGAAGATAATATAGATTTCTGTTATGATAGTCGGTAAAACAGGTTTTTAATTTTGCATTTACACGCTAGATGTCACTACGCCATAGAAATATAACTACACACCATGAAGATATAAAGAGGAGGGTGAACTATGTATCCTTATAATATAATTTCTTGAGTCAAAATATGACCCCAGAGTGGAGTGGTCTCTCGTGTACGAGTCAGTGCGCAGTAATTGCCTGCGCATCCATATAGTTGTGTGCGTACCCCGCCTCATAACATTTGACCAAATAGCCGCCGCGTGGAAATACGTCATTTTCTGAGGAACCTGCGTACAAAGTAAATTTCTTAATTCTGCGGCCGCCTCTTGTAGGGTCTGTTTTTTGGCTTACCCCTTCCACTTATCTTCAGTCTCCTTATTTGTAACTTATTGTAACAGAGTTATCGAAATAATGTCCAGTATATAAATATTTTGAAATTGCTGACATTTACAATAACGTTAAAAATTAAAACTTTTATAGTAAATATCATACTTCATAAAACAATGAAATATTTGCAGTTTGTAAGTACATTAACTACTATACAAAATATCTCTTTCAAGTAACGTATTTAGTACTAATTAATAATTTTACTGCAAAACCATAAAGAACAATATATTCATAACAATTTATATAAACCTGTCTAAGTTACGTACTTTTTAGTATTCCTTGACAGTATTGTTACAGTACCTATATTAATAACCATACAATAAAACTTCTAAAATAAAACCGACCGTATGATGTTATTTGAAACCCCGCAAATACGATTCAAACATGAAACTCTAATGCTATACTGCTGTGAAGGAAATTAATATTCTGAAACTTATAATTTCTTTATACTTTGTGTAAAGTCATGGCAATGCGCGACATAGCAAATTCTCACTCGCGATTCTTTTGTAATCCTGTATTGACGTACGGATGATATATTACAATGCAGGTATATGTTGTATGTTTTAACACGTTAGTTGCCACAAGAAATGAGTTGCATTAACTTACATTAACTTACTAATGGTTCTGAGTTGTGTATAATAATCAGGATGTAAAATGTAGTTAATTTTCACAAGTATCTACGTTTACAGAACGTAACTGTCAAGTTTAAAATGGACTAATTTTTTAATTTTAATAATTATCGGATAGTTTTTAGATAATTATATGAGTCTGATTCATGAAGTAACTAATTTCTTTTTCTTCTTTAACCTTCCTATACTCACGCATTGGTCTGTCAGACCGACAGATTACAAATTTATATTTTTCTCAATTACGGAGAATGCTAAGACAATGAGCTTACTGGTAGCTTAATTATTTGACGCGATCTTCATATAAGTGCAGTGCGAGCATTCGTGCGAATAGGGCATGTACCAGTACATGACATCAATTGGTCTATAAGACCGACGCGGGTATAGGTGTTACACTGTTGAGTATGCTCCAAATGCTATGGTGAAAAATTGGGTGAGAATAGTTTATAATACATTATTCCTACATTATTTTTAGTTTTTGTTTTAAGGGGCTATACGCAGTTAGGATTTTCAAAAAATCAATTATTTTTTTTTGCATTTCCGGAATACTGACTATATTTCCTGAAAATTTCAAATCGAACCGGTGAGCATTTTTTTGAGATATACGCATTTTCGTAGGGACGTTGCGGACTGTTAGAAAATAGGCGGAGTCAAAACCGGTTATATCTGAGGGCTCCATGTCTCTGGCACCCCCTTTTTTGAAATTCGAATTTTATTATATGCAGTTCGTTTGTGCTTCGTTTGTGCACGTTTGTGCAGGAAATCCTTTCGTTTGTGCTTTAACCCTTTAGGAGATATTCAAAAAAATCAAATGGGGGGCCGTAGACATGCGAGCCCCCCCTTTTTGGAAATTCGGATTTTAATATATGTAATTCGTTTGTGCTTCGTTTGTGCACGTTTGTGCAGAAATTCTCATCGTTTGTGCTTTAACCCTTTAGGTGGTATTCACAAAAATCAAATGGGGGGCCGTAGACATGCGAGCCCCCCCTTTTTGGAAATTCGGATTTTAAAATATGTAAATCGTTTGTGCTTCGTTTGTGCACTTTTGTGCAGAAATTTTTCATCGTTTGTGCTTTAACCCTTTAGGTGGTATTCACAAATTCGAACTTTATTATATGCAGTTCGTTTGTGCTTCGTTTGTGCACGTTTGTGCAGAAATTTTCATCGTTTGTGCATTAACCCTTTAGGTGGTATTTACAAAAAAATCAAAGGGGGTGCTGTAGACATGCGAGCCCCCCCTTTTTCGAAATTCGAACTTTATTATATGCAGTTCGTTTGTGCTTCGTTTGTGCACGTTTGTGCAGAAATTTTCATCGTTTGTGCTTTAAATTTTAAATTTCAAGAAAGGGGGGGCTCGCATGTCTACAGTTATATATAATTAAAAAATATACCTATACATAAAAAAAATTACGATGAAATGTATTTTTCAAATATAATAAATCAAAAGTACAAAGAACACATAAAAACGAATGAAGATAGAGACATTTGGAATTTTCGTGCACGTCGAACATAAAATTAACATATTATTAAAAGCACTATTCATGATACAGCCGAAACGAAATTTAATCTTATATATAATGGCATATAACTGTAAATGAAATAATTTTTTAAAGTAATTTCAATGCATATTTTATCTAGCATCCTGTTTTTTTGTGGTTGTGTTAAATCAATACCTGAATTATTCAATCTTGGCTTTAAATCACGAAAGTTCCTAACGTAAAGGAGTATGGGTCAAAGGTCAAATACCACGCCTTCTCATTGATAAATAAATCAATGGCTTTATTATGTTAAAGGTCTTAGTTTAAATTAACATGAAAAAAAATCTATTGGAAGATTATTATCATCTTAAAAGGGTCCAGAGAAAAATATGATTTATATTCGTGAAATTAAATATTGGATTGCGAACTTTTGATTGTTGTTGAAAATTTATTCAAGATTATATTTTCTCTCCACGAGCAATACAAATATGTTTAAATGTATAACTTTCAAAAGTCAGAAGGGTCAATGATAGAATTTTAAATTATAGACCCTGGTAACTTATGAAGGCGAATAAAATGAAATACAGTGATGCCTCGCATAACGAACATATTTCATTCCAGGAGCAAGTTCGTTATGTGAAACGTGTTTTTCCAACAATACATGTTAAAAATTTTAATTCGTTATGTAGCATAAAATACGGTACTGTAACATAGAAACGATTGTACACACGTTTTTTTTATTTTTTAGTCAGACTCAGATTTGGGAGAGTCTACCGAGGCTTGTATGGTCAAATCCTCACACACAAAATTACATTTATTAAAACTAACACGTGTGTGAGTTAAGCGCAGAAAAGAACGACTTACGCGCGTTGATGTATGTTTGTGCAAGTTTGAGCATAGACTGCGTGCAACTTTAGAAGTTCGGGCGACTTCGTGATACGTAGGAGCGTTCGGGCGGCAAAAAGAAATACGATGCAGTTCGTTGTGTGAAGCGAAGTTCGTTGTGTGAGGCGTTCTTTGTGCGAGTCATCACTGTATAAATTTTAAATTTTATAAGTTTTCAGTAATAAAACATACGCTTGCGCCCCCCTCCCATGGCTTTTTGCCAATCCAACGATCCCATAGTTACACCATTGATAATGGTTATACTTTTAACAATATATGTCTCTCTCTCCCTTTATTATGGCAGATCTAATTTCGGAAATGTTGAAGTAACATATTATGTCCTTTTCAAAGGACCTCTCTTATTATGTTTGGCTTCATGATATAAGTTGTATCTTATTGGTGGTATATACACTACTGATCAAAAAAAAGTGGACAGCGGAAAAATTAAAATAAAATGGAAATAAATGGGAATTTATAAATAAATTAAATGAATGTGTGTAGTTATTATAAAATATATATTGTTACTTAATTATTCAATATATAATTACAAACAATTTTCATAATTTGTAGCCCCCCCACTGTTTTTCCTGACCGCATCTAATATTCGTGGCATTGGCGATATAAGTTTATTTATTGTTTCGACACTGATTTCACTCCAATTTTATTTATATTTGTCCATAATTGTTCTAAAATTCTATTATCACATTAATGTTACTCCCTGTCAGTATGGTACCATAAATTTTGAATTCGATTTCAATCTGGGCCCTGTGGAGGTCAATCATCCTTAAACGTTATTTTGTGGTCATTAATCCAATCAATAACATTTTTTTCGTATGACAGAGGGTATTATCTTGCATAAAAATTAAAATTCTACATTTATTAAATGCGCTAATACTTGTAAAAAACCCTTTTTGTAAATTTTTTTGTATTTAGTAGCGTTAATTTTTACATCTTTTTCCATTCAGTACAATTTTTCCTCACTCTGTGCACTAAAACAACATTATATCATTATCCCATCTGATTTTTAACTGTTTTGGTTGTGTACTCTGGTAAAAAACAGTTCTCCAGATCTTCGTAGACATCTTTCAGAATGATCTGATACCAAACAAAGTCGCGATTCATCGGGCCATATTATTTTATTCCAATCAGCATTTTTTATATTTCTGCACCCAAGCCTTCCTCTTCTTTATATTTTATGTAAAAAGCAAAGAAACTCTTCTACACCTATAACTTTTTATTCCTTTGTTTATTAAACGTCTTCTGACCGTATGCCGACTTAATTTAAGACCACTGGAAGTCTCAAAATCATCCGCGATTTGTTTATATGACGACTTTCTATGCTTGAGTGCCAACTTCTTAAGCGCGTTACAGTCTTCACTGTTGTTTTCCGTGATTGACCGGAACCTGGAGCGCGTCAAACAGTTCCCCATGTTTTATAAATATAAATTATTTTATGCACAGCACTTTTAGTATCATAAACTCCCTGTTTTTACATTTCAACAACAATGTTTCTAATTTCCCCGATTTTCTAAAAATAATAATTATTCCACACTCTTCTTCTGATAGCTACGTCGTTCTATTTTAAAATAAAAGTAAATAAATACATAAAATATGAACTTTTATGTTAATTTAATTTCAAAATAGTTGATTTAACTTTGTAAAATTTGTTTAAAGTCACTCTACAATCTTTTATATCGGAATAATATGATTTTTTTTGTTTTTTATTTAATTCATGATAAAAACATTTTGAGAACTGGTTGAATTATATAAAAAAGGTAATGAAATTAATGCTTGCCGCTTACCTGGTACCTTTGATTCATAAAAACTTCAAAAAGAATTAAAAATTGCGATTTAACACTACTTAACAATAAGCGAATTTTTGTAACCGTAAACACAAATCAAGCAATATTGCAAGAATAATATTAAAAATACATTTAATATTCCTCAATTATACAACATATTGATACCAGTGATATACTAATTCAATCTATTGATTAAACTACCCCTCATATTAACGGGACATTTTGATAGACAACAATAAATTTAATCGTTGTGCTTAAATTTATGCTGTCCACTTTTTTTTGATCAGTAGTGTATGTATGTATCAATTTGTTGGTGTCTTTGAGAAAACCCAGAGATGTAACATACCCTCTGAAAACCAAAGAATGACTATTGATTACCACATTATTTTTTTTATAAATTTTTATAATACTGAAATTGTGTTTTTATTGAATGTTTTATGTTCTCCTTATTCATCCTTGTTTTAAATTTTTATACTTAAATTAATTATATTTTCATTTATGAATGATAACAATATCTTTTAAATGTGTCTTTGATAAAGCTTTACATCTATAACTGATAAGTAATTTTTAAAGTATGTGTGTACAAAACGATAAGAAATATTTTAAATATCAGTTGAAAAATTTTAAAACTTTTAATTAAATAAACTTTGATATTCAACCCATTTAATTAACATTATCTTTTAATGACATTTTCAATCTTGATTGAATTTTGTATGAAAAAAATCTGTGCTTTTCACTGAATAAAAAATTCATTAATTTATATTTTAAGATATAAGTTTGAATAAATTCCAACTGATATATTCAGTATGAAGTAAATTTTAATTTACCTACATTGATATACATACACACAATAATCCGCAAAATATAAATTAACCCTTTATTCCCTCGCCTAATTTTCAAGTGAAGTAATGCACGAACATTTCTCTGTAAGTTGTTTCTCCCCCTTTTATGCTAATGTAGATAAATTATGTGGATAAAATACAGAATTATAGTATTTTAGCTTTCATAATAATTCACGTTTATAGCTAATAAGTGTAAAATGACACTACATTTATTTAAAAATTAAAATATTACAGCAAATAATTTACTTATTTTTAGTGGAAAATTATATTTATAGCTTTGGTGGTATAAATTGTGCTTTTCTGTGGTTATATTCAAGTGATTCAAAACTGTCGCGCCAAACTTGAACAATGAATTAAGATAGATATTTGAAGCAAAAAACATGAACATGTGTCCGAAAATTTTCCATGTGGAAGCTACAGCCCTCTAAAAATTTCCCTAAAGTGAGTTTTTGTTTAATATTTTGAGGACTTATTGTCCTATTGTGATACAGTAATGAAATTTGATAACCGATGTAGTATTAATAAGTGTTATCGTTTTCAGTAAACCAAATATAAACAAAAGTTCTCAACTAATTTGGGGAAAATCCTTGGAGAAATGCAGCTCCTTCATGAAAAATATAAAGTTTGGCACGACAGTGCTGAATCATCCTGTATAATAATATTTTTTAAATAAATATTTTCATTTTATTAATATTACATTTGTAATGCGGTGTTCTAAAAACAAAATAGAAACATCGTGTCTTTAAAATACTTCGTATCTAAAAATGTATAGGGTTTATTGCTTTTGGGTCATAAAAACACCGTGTTTCTGTTTTGTTTTCACGGTGTAAACACCGCAAAATAACAGATTACTTTTTAATTTGTAAGTAATTACATAGAAAATGAAATAATATAGCTGACCCTATTAGCAATTTTCTAATCCATTTTGTAACCTTTTTATGTCGAAACTCATTTGATAGAAAGTGGTATTAATTCAGTCAATAGAGCGAAAAAAAGGTTCGTAATGCAAAAATAGCGCAAGTCTATTTTTTCATAAGTATTCGGGATTTCTCCGGAGTATTCCGATAAGCTGATAGGATCGAGAAAAAGGGGGGGGGGGGCATCTTTGTGAAAACTTCAAACGTAAATATTTCTCGAACCGTTGATGCTACGATAAAAATGGTATGGAACATTTTGTTCAATAATAAATTATACATAAATTCTCTTAAAGTTTCCTCGTTTTTAAGAATTATTTCGTAAAATGATGATTATACACTGCCGTGCGAAAGTCTTTGGACACTTGTTATTTTGAATGTAAATATATCGATTTCCTTCAATAAAAATCCCCAAAATAGCGAAAAGAATACGTTTACTCGCAGTTCAAATAGTAAAAATACAATTTCTCATTAGCTTGAAAAACATTAAGCGTCAATACTTTCATCTTGAGTAACCCTGACCTTTCAGGCATATAATTCAAAAATTTTCCTTAACATGGAAAATTGTAAATGCTGTACTTTAGATATGCTAGGATTATTACAAAAGTTGTAATTAAGTACTCTTTTTATCAACTATTTTTGCAGTTTTATATTTACAATACGCAAAAAAATAAGTGTCCAAAGACGGCAGTGTACATATAAATTTCAAGTATCAATTTTGTGAAACGCATCTAATGTTTTTCCAATTTTAAAATAAAAATATCAATTATTAATAAAGTCATGAAAATATATTATTATTAGATTTTATTTGAAGTAGATAACAAAGTTCGTGTTATTAAGAAAACTTTCTAGATGCGTTTTCTACTTTCAATATTATGCTGATTATATAAGGGAAAGTTATGTGAGTTTGATTGTACAAATGATTTGTGGTTTCCTTTCACGTCCTTTTAAAACAAATCCATAAAGATGATATGGATTAGAAAATTGGAAATACTATTTGACAGATTCATTTGAAAGCTTATAAAAGTTTTATCGTATTATTTATTTTCATTTATTATCGTCTTAGAGACAAAAAGTTTCCTACAATTATTGATAGATGAAACTGCGTATGGGTCATTCCGCGGTGACGGGTGTAACATTTCAACTCGGATTAGAGTTCATAATTTCTAAATAATACTAGTTAATAATATGGTTTTACCATTTTCTGTAGATCTTACTGTAATATATGTATATTCAAAGAATAAAAGGTCTACGGTTATTTTACAAAAAAATGTCAGCGTTAAAGGTCCTGTGACGGGTGAACGCCAACTATTGCAAGTTTTGCAACCTCTATCCAAAATCCCAAAAGTTTAGCGAAAATATTGAAGTTACTTTATAATAATCATACTTCAATATGTTACGAACAAATTATTTTTTAGTAACACATTAGCATCAGGTAAATATGTAATCCATTTAATTGGTTATTACTCAACAAACATTGTGACGGGTGTGACAAGTTGAATAAAAAGATACAATAAGAGTACTATATATTTGTGTGTTTAATTGCTTATTGATATTATTAACTAATACTTATAATAATTATTTATCAAATACATCAATAGACTCGTTAAATTTATAATAAATGCGGTCACTCTTAGTCATTATTGTTGGTGAGGGTAATTTTTTTTAACTTGGTCTAACGTCACGTCTGATATGTTTTATCAAAGACTTTTAATAGTTTGGCACGATCGTCACTTATTCTTCTTAAGTAAGTAATTGTGATTTCACCTTTTTTGTTGTCTATTTGAAATATTTTGAAAAATATCTGAAATTTTTTTAATGGTTTATGAAAATTAATGTTAAATAGCCAGTTAATTTTATATTTTAGTATTCATTTCCATAAAATATTTTTTTAACTATCTGGTATCGATTACCGCGGACTGATTCGTAAATAAATAAATAAGTATTCGATATTATTTTGATTCGCAGAAAGATATTATGTATGTCATAAACATGTGCGATTTTCAAAAGAATTATTAGTTTGTTTTCTGAAAATACATCAGGTACACTATGCACTATGTATGTGTACTGAATTTTTCATAAACCTTGTGAAAATAAAACCATAAGGAAAAAATATATACTTTATTTATAATCAATTCAAATATATGGCTTCTAGATAATATATCTTGACATTCTGCAAGTGAAATATATTGTCGCAGCTTTTTTTTCGAATGCGTTGCACATTCGACTACAAATGCGTAGTCGAGATGTTGCAAGGAAAAATGCTTTCTGTGGGAAATTTATTTTTTATCACGTCGACCGCCATTATCTTTATAGTAGCACAAACATTCTGTTTTATAAGACAGAGGTTTCACCCAATTGGGATTTGAATTTTCTGACAACATAACCTTATTCACTTCTTTGTGTTGTAGCAAAACGTCAACATTTTAAATTGGAATAATAAAATATGTTGCTTATAATTTGAATAATAAATTTGAGCACTGTTTCTTTCTACATTTATTGGTAGAATATTATGTTCGTATATATAAAGTTCCACGGTCTCGTTTCATCTGTACGACTGATACTGAAACGAATCAAGAGACAGACTTAAATTCTGATAAGACGAGACGGAAACGACATTAATTTTATCTAGAGTCTCGGTTTTAACTTTTACAATCTTAGTGGTAGATACACGGCATACGTTATACATATAGTATGTAGTATACCACTTTTTTGTACCTAATACTGCAAGGTGGTACAAAAATTGTACCATTTATTAAATCGTGCTCCTTTACTGTAAGAAAGCACAGACAATGTTCTACTTGGTATATAGTAGTTAATGATTGTCATACAACTATTGCTGCAGATTTGAACCTATTCAAACAATTTTCAATGGTTTTAAATCACTTTAATTTAATTTTGCTTAATGTAGCGTAACCTGTGTGTAACCTGGGTAAAAATAAGTGTGCCTGTAAAAGAGATTGTCAATTCAACATTAGAATCGCTGATGACAAAAGTAGTTAAACCACGAAGAATTAATCTAATGCATTGTTTACATGGCTCGGCCGAGTACAAAGTACAGTACATGGCCAAGTGAAATGAGCGAGCGAATGAATAGAAACTTGTGCTCGGCAGAGCAGCATAACGAGTACCTAGGCCGAGTACTCGTCTCATGTAAACAAGGCATACATTTTCTCAACCTTTCTGTTGTAAAAACCAAGACGAGATGAGTTTTATTTAAAATTAGTCTTGTCTCATCACGACTGAAGCCTTAATTGTTAGTGGGCTCTCACACCGAAGCAATATAGCAATATAGCAACAAAGCAATAAAGTAACTACCAATTAGCAGCTAGCAATATAGCGATATCATATTGTTTTGGTGTGAGACAATATGTCCATGTCCGATTCAATGTATAATAGACAGAAAGCAATAATATCGCTAGTTATAAGTTGTTAGTTGCTATATTGCTATATTGCTCCAGTGTGAGAGCCCACTTATAGTTATTTAAAGGATGAGAAAATCATAACGATTAATATGTTGACAATTAATTATCTGACCCGATTCAAAATTTACAGATAAATTATAAAGTATTTTTTACAAAGGCTTGTATTTATTTTGAAAACTCATCTATCCAAATATAAAAATAATTCATTTGTTTATGGATATATCTAACCAACTGTTTATTTCTGATATGAAAAATGTGTGTTCCTTTGTGAACTTTATTGTGTAATAAAAATATGAAATATTCGGATAATGCTCAAAGATTATTATTTTATAAATGAGTAAAAAATTATAGCATACTAAGAGTCAACAAAAAAACAAAGCAAAAAATTTAATTAAAGTAGGCGTATTGTATATGGCATTAAAACAAAATTAATTTACGTATATTTATTAAAGGTTCTTTGTTTATAACGCCATGCGTAGGTGACATATTGAATTTTCTGTTTATTTTTTGCTTCGTCGATAAAATGACATAAAACTTCTTTTGATTACTTTTTTAGAATTAAAAAATTATAATTTATAAAACTGACATTGATTTCTCCGTCGATATTTAGGTATATTTTACAACTGCTGCAAATTTATAAATCTAGAAATTGTTTCACAATTTGAATAATTGTCAAATGACTAAAATGATTATTACAAAAAAAATAAAAAACATTATTGTGTGATTAATTAGCATATCAATATTTTTCTGTTAATAAATATAAATCATATAGATACATGTAAGTTTCATAAGAACAATGAAGTTATAAATTACTAGCTGATACCCGCGGCTTCGCTCGCGTGCATTTAAAAACTAATTACAAGTCTTCAGGGGGTGAAATATCAAAATTTTCTTTAGTATTGCTTTTAATTCATTCTACAAAATCGCAAATATCTTGGTTCCAATAAAATTACCTAATTAACTCTAGTTTAAATCGCAAATACCTAAAATATGACTGAATAATTTCGTTTAAAGTGTGTTAATTGTATAGAAAATGACGTGAAAAGTTGAAATTTTCAAACCGCAGGTCTGTATCTATCAACGTTCTCGAGATATGGATTCTTAAAGTTTTAGTTTTTTTTTAAATTTTGGAGAAATATGGCTGTAACTTTTAAACATATGTTCGAATTTCATTTTTGTCGACGAATTTGGAATCAGCGTGTCAAAATCTATATAATAGTTTGTATAATACATTAAATTTCGACAAAAAATTTTTTGTTGAAAATCGGCATTTTTTTAAGGTATACCCCTTGAAAAAATTTCAATTTTCATCAAAAAATTGTTTGTTTAATTTTAAAGTATTATACATGTCATTACATAGATTTTGGAATGCTGATTCTGAATTTATCAACAAAAATCAAATCCGACTTCACATTCAAAAGTTACGGCCATTTTTCTCTAAAATTTCGAAAAAACCTAAAACTTTAATCTCGAGAATGTTGATGGATACAGACCTGTGGTTAAAAATTTCAACTTTTCACGTCATTTTCTATTTAATAAACATACTTTTAACGAAATCTAAAATTCTAAGTTTTCCAGTAATATTTCAGTCATCAGACTTAAATTTGTGATAGAAATATCAACTCAATTTAAAAAAATGATTTTCCTTGTAATTTTCTATGACAAATTTAATTTGATACATGAAATTTAACAATAAAATTTCATAATAAAAAAATGACTTGAAAAGTTTAAATTTTCAAACTGCAGGTATTTCAAACCGTTTTCGATATATGGCCGCTCAATTATTATACAAATTGCGCTGTTACTATAAAACCGTTCAGTAACCATGATTTTAGTTGACGAATTTAGACGTATTAAAATCTATATTAATGATATAATATTTAAAATTTCGTCAAAAAAATTTTATGTCGAAGATCAATATTTTTTAAAGATTTTCTTCCATGGATTTTTATTCAACAATTTCAATAGATGCACTGATATGGGTTAACTAACATTCACAATAAAAAACAAACAAACGAAGTCTTGATAAGTGTACATATTTACATTACCCCAACAAAACCCAAAATTGTCCCGTTCGATCATAATTTTATTCACTTTAAACAATTCACCCTTTAACGATCGAAAATCGGTAAATAGAAATTTAAATTATTCATAAATTTTCAAGCGATCAATCAAAATGAAAACGATTACGTTCGACATTATTGGTTTCGATTTACTGATACCCTCCCATGCAGTGGCTAGGAAATCAAAATTGATTAAGCACATGAATATATGCAAATGTGTAACGTCGATTAAAAATTATCTGATATTCCCGCAACTATGCTATTGATTTATATGAGAGGTTTCTATTTCACCTGCACTCAAATATACGTGTAATTCAAAAGTTCGTGTACTAATCCGTGAACATTTTAATACCCGCGTACTTAATACGTATGTAGATATTCGAGTGGATAATACCGTGTTCACAATTAGAACGGTACCAGTTTGCTTATTGTTAAACACGCCCACAGCTTATTTTTACCAGTGTGAAGTACTCTACATACAACTGTACATACAACTGTACAGTAGATCATAGTTTAATAAAGTTTAATAAAGCTGTCAAATGATATTTAAAAATAAAAAATCTTGTGCATGTGACAGGGTTCCGTAGTCATTCTCACTACGATTTATAAAAAAAGAGTTATTTCAAAATTGGCGTGACTGAAGGGTTAAAATCAAAAAGTCATTTTACTCAATGGGGTAAATGAATAAAAAGGTGAGTTCACTTTTCAATCTATGTAAGGGGGGCCCAAAATATTTTAGACAATGTTCGTTATAATTTTCAGTGAAAGTACTAATTAAAAGCTACATTCTGTTTCTTTTCAGATTTTTTGAATTGATAGTTTAGAAAATAGAGGGGGGAGGGAAGCTCTAACAACGACATTAAAAAGCAAATATATCGTGACTGAAGGGTTGAAATCAAAAAGTTCTAATATATTTTTTGTTACATTTAAGGATACCTTTTCAACGACACCCCACTCAATGGGGTAGGTGAATTTTTTTTTTGAAAACACTTTCTTTTATGAAAAATTTTTTTCCCAAAAATCTTATCATTTCTGATTTTGGGTCATCAATCTACGACCGTATACCAAATTTCATCTTATTATGATTTTCTTCATCGACCTCCTTATCTTTTTCTCTATAATATACAGCATACATACAACATAATCATAATACTAAATTTTGCACTATAGTAAAGACCCTTTTTTATCTTCCATCAACCCTCAAGAAGTTCACTTCGATCCCGTTAGGAATCCCTGCTTTAGAGTATACCTATAGAAGAAGGTTTAAAAATAGATGTTTATCAAAATTTATATCAACTGTAATGTAATTTTTTCCAACGATGAAATTAATGTTTTAATAACGTATGCTGTCGGCTAAAAAATTTAAGTAATTATAGTATAAACAGTTTTGGCGAAAGGTCCCTTGATAGAACACCTATCCCCCGATTTACACGGCACTTATTTTACACGATTTATAAATTGACAATTCTAAAAAAAAACTAGTAAAAATGTTTATTCCGCTCCATATTCGCCTATACAAAGATTTAATGTCATTTTCGAATTTTTTTCCTTCGGTAACCTGATCAAAAGAACAGGGGATTCCGGGGCTTGTAAAAAATACATTTATGGGATAATTAATTTTTAAGAGTGATTTAAATTTTTTGTTCCTAATGTAAAATAAATAAAATATCTACTTATATTACTTTTATATGTTTGTTGTTTTATGAACTAAGAACAATTTTGAGTTTACCAAGAAGTCTGACTTTTGTTTTACTTAAATAAATTACTGAATCATTTAATTTTTTTTTTCGTTTTACACGATTTTACTTAATAGATAGATTAATAGATTTTACTTAAAAGATTTCAGTTTACACGGTTTTGTGCATAACGTATCAACCGTGTAAATCGGGGGATAGGTGAAATTTTGAATAATATTAAAATGTAAACAAATAAAGTAAAATATCATAGGTATAGTATTCAGATTTGTAGACACATCAATTACATAAATCAGAAACAATTCCAATTTAAAATGAAAACAAATACAGCTCATAATATAAAAACAAAAGTTAAAGCGACATTTTCATAAAAAAATCCTCGAAAAAATTTATTTTCATCCTTTTTGATCACACGATTTCATATTCGGTCCCTATAAAGCATGTAACATACATTTGCGTTATTTCATAGTGTGTGGGTGACACTAGTGGGGGGTTTAAAGGTATATACGAGTGAGTGAGAGAAAGAGAGAGAGACATATACAATGGTGTGGGTGTTGAGGATAATCGCGTTCGTATGGGGGTGCGGAGGGAGTTATGCAGCTGCATTGAACGCGCCGCGCCGCCTGGGGAGAATGTAGGTCACGATGACAAGCCCAACGAGCTATGTAGCTCGCGGTGCAAAGGTCACCGTGGGTGGTAGACAGTAGTATGTGTAGGTACACTTTGGAAGACCGGATTGTTAACATAAAAACAGTCGCCCGCTTTAAGCTGCGTTAAGCATGCAATGTGTATAAATAACGTGTCGTTTTGAATTGGAAAATGAATTTATTACTAACAAGTTACAGACACTTTTTATGCAATGTTTTATACTCGTTGTTTTTATTGTTTAATAACAAGTCTTAATGTTTTAATTAAATTTTATATTCATATTTCGTCGGGTTTTTAGTGTTTGTTTTTTTTACGTTAACGTTGCGAATTCACACGCGTTCTTTACGAAGTCAGATCATTTATATTTATATAGGTATTACATGATTTTTTAATAAATATTTTAAGTCTGTGAAATATACATCAATACTTATTGATTCCAGTAAATTTTGTGTCCAATCGAAACATAGATAAACCGGAATTAAAAAATGTAAAACATCAAAATTAAAGACATATTACTCTACAGTGTCTTCCAAAAGTTCGGAGCCACCTAAATAACTTTTGAATGGCTTGAAATATAAGATTCAAAATAGAGACACATTGGGATCACCAAATCTATTATTTATCTACTAAAATAAAAAATAAAAAAACAGAAGAGTGGAATTTTTTGACACAACGATGACACTTATAATAAACTGATAAATGTCAGATTTTCATCTGAATCTGTTTTTTAACTTTTTTGAAAATGCATTTAACCTCACATCAATAGAAATTTTCAAATGATCATAACTCTTTGAAAAAAAATCGTAGTTTCCTCAGCAATGCCGCGTTGTTTTTGTCTCGGTTAAACCTTTCGAACGAGTCCTCATTCAACCCCATGTGCTATTTAAGATTTCTTTGCTCCACCCTCCCCCCGCCTCACGGTGATATGTTAGCGGGTGCTTTTGTAGTTAAATAGATTTAATGATCCCATTGTATCTTTATTTTCAATAATATATTTCAAACCATTCAAAAGTTATTTAGGTGGCCCCCCGAACTTTTGGAAGGCGCTGTATATTATTTTTTATATTTATGTATAAAAGAAATAAGTGCAAGAAATATACAAAAATTGTCTTAACGAATTTGTATAGAGCTATAAAAGTTTTTCATATACATTTTTTGAAATAAATAAACAGTATTTTTACTTCAATTCAATTTATAAAGAATGAGAGCAATAAAAGTGTTTAAAGTCGGATTATTCCTAAATAATAATTATTATCATTGTTCTTGAATAAGTTTTCACTTGTCTATACATTATAGCAAAAATATAAAATCCTTTTACAGAAATGATAAACACAGTTGTTTTGCAAATATAATTTTAAAAATACTGATAAAATTATTTACGGTTGATATCCGTTCACTTTTCCCCGGACACTGTCCTCTTTTTAAGGACATCCGGGGGAATTTTTCAAACGTGTCCGAGGATTTTATGAAGTTTGCCTACGTAAAAAACGTAAAAAAAGGTCGTCAAAATTACTAAAAAAAAAAAAGGTCTTCAATTCATTTTCATATTTTCAATGGCAATTGAAATAAAAATCAAAAAAAGGTCTTCAAAGTCTACAAATCTAATTCAGCATATACTTTTTTATTTTTCTTCAATTTATCCTCTTTTTGTCCACTTTTTTAATGAACTAATCCTCTTTTGACACCTTAATCTTCTGGCAACCTTTCCTATAATAAACAATAATAACATAACGTTTTGTTTAATTGAATAGAAATTCAATGTGCAGATTCATACTAGAGTGACCTCCTTCCCCCCACAAAGTTGGCACCTATGCATACATATTTGTACAAAAAATGAACTAAAATATTATTATTAATTGAAATTGTACAAGTCATAGACATCACAATTCAAAGTAAAATAATTAAATTATATTTGCGTTGTTCTACATATAACTAGAATCCAATTAAATCAAAACTTACGACATTATTGTCCATAAGAGCCTCTCCTAACTCTATCTGCCTCTCTCTATATATAAATTGCACGTAATTTAACTTTGTATTCGAAACTCTAAATCAACATAACATTTGTATAACCAACCTCTTGTTTACAAAGGAGAGCACTTATTGTTAAATTCCTTTTATTTGTTTAGAAAGCTCTTGGAGTCAGATAGCTCAGGGACTTAACTCGGTAAAATTAGCCTCCCTTACCACCATGTTTGAAAAGTTCAAAGTAAACTTACAGAATTTGTTGATTCAATGTCCGACAAAAATAAAATAACGTATATTGTGATTTTTTTTATACAAAAGTTTATCCATCTAAGAACACTAGAGGTTCATAGTAAAATAGAATCTATATTTACTATGGAAATCAATACTATACTATGAAATAATATTTACAGGGTTTTTCAATAAGAGTGATATGTTTTCATTTGTTATGTGTGGCCATATTTGAAATGTCAAAACATTCTGTTACTGTCAATTGTTTTCAATAAGGTTTGCAATTTAATCATGGAAAGATATACGCCTGAACAACGCTTTCAAATTATCCAATTTTTTGTTCAAAATAATCGTTATTTTATTGCAACTTATCGTGCACTTCTTCCAATTTATGGTCGTTATAATCGGCCTAGTGTGTTCGCTATTCGTCGAACTGTGGAAAGATTTTAACAAAATGTTTCTTTACACAATATTCCCGTGCCAGTAAGACAAAGATCTGGTCAAAGTGACGAAAATAATGTGTTGGTGAAACTCCATCGATTCCAACGCTTCAATTCGTTTCTGTTTTATTTGACAAATAAAACATATCACTCCTATTGAAAAACCCTATACTTACTATTATAAAAATGTTATTAGGGATATATTTTAAATAATATTAATTCATTTTCTAATTTTACAAGATTTTTACACACCTAATTTTATTGCTGAGATCATCATTTATAAAGAGATGAATTTAATATTGTGTGTAATATCAAATGAACACCAAAATCCTGAAAAGAACAACTCATATATCAACTAATATGTTATAAATTCAACCAACCCTAACAAATTAATAACAAATTAGAATTTCGAAGTTCTTTGTGCACTGAATTTTATTCTGAGTTGCCGAACCAAGCAAATTAAAAACGAATTTCATCCGTTAATTATAATGCTATAACACAGTGGTTGTAAACTATGTTAGTTTTTACTTAAGATAAATGTATCTCAGCTCTTCGCTCTATATTTTAGCTAAATATTCTAGTTAAAATTATTCAACGTTAAATGAAATAATAAAATAATGTATTCTTTGTGTTTGTATAGAGAAAAATTTATCAAAATCCACACGTGGGTGTTTCCGCGTAACCCACTTGAACTAACTCAAAAAATACCCTTGCCAATCGATTCGTCAATCAATCCCGAGTCCAACGGGGTACATAAAGCCATTTATGAAAATTTTTGAGGAGGGGGGAGGTCATGACTGGAAAAATTCCTAAAATAGGCTAAAATAGAACCACAGACCTCCTATTTAGCGAAAATCCGAGGTCTCTAGGTGGTCAGGGGGCCGAGATCTCGTGGTGGAAGACAGACGGACGGAAAATCGAGCATATTTTATGAAATAAACTATGTCCGTCCGTCTGTCTGTCAGTAATAGCCTTTTAACTACGAAACCGATTGACCTAGAAAGCTGAGATTTATATATTTATTTATTATTTATTTTTTATTTAATTATATATAAAATACTAGCAGACCCGGCCACGCGTTGCTGTGGTTAACCTATACTTTAGCAACATGTGGTGGTTATGCTATTAAATTGTAGGTTATATGAAACGTTTGGAAGTTTGACATAGCGCCATCTATTGAATACTTACTCAATCCAGTCAACAGATGTCACCATCTGTTAGAATCGTTTGGAGCTAACAGATAAAGACAAATAATTTGCAATAAAATAATATTGCGATCATAAATTGAGATGTAAGCTATCCTATCTTTCAAGTTGGATCAAACTGCACACGGTGTACAAATTTGATTAAAATCGGTTAATTAGTTTAGGAGTCCATCGCGGACAAACATGTGACACGTAATTTATATATATTAAGATTATAATATTTTCTGAGTAAATCGATACATTTTTTCAATGTATTATGTAAAATAATAACTTGCCATAAGACCATAGGTTAGCATTAACTCGTTAATCCGTTAATCGTCAATTAACGAAGTTAACAAAATGCTTAACGGATTAACTTTTAAGTTTACTCAAAAAAATTTTAACGCTCTTGTTAACTTCCGTTAACTTTAGTCCGTTACATTGGTTGTTTGATGACAAATTGTCATTATTTGTTTGAATAACGCAATTTACGGGGGGATTTGCAAATGATAACTTACATAAGAAAGTTGTCGAAATAACAAAAAAAACTTTTAACGGTTAACTTTAACTTTCGTTAAATTTTCGGAATTTTAACGCTTTAACGATTAACGAAGTTAACTTTTTTATTAACGAGTTAACGATTAACGAAGTTAACATTTCGATTAACTGTGCCCACCTATGCGTAAGACACATATAATAAGATCCACTTATTCAGTACTGCTGTATATCTGCACCTAAGTGGGCGCTTTTATAAATTTCGTTCTTGGTGTATAAAATTCACACACGTATAATTAACAGCAAACATGACTTAACCCATGTCACGAGCAATGCCATGCGGAAAATTACCAAAGGGTTGTTAGAATCGGTATTTTTACTCCGGTAATGTTCTTGTGTGTGCGTTATTTATAGCTAGGTATGAAACAAGTAACTTTCTCAAGCAGCCTCCAACCCTGGTGGTTAGTTTGAAGATGAACAAAGCTGGTATTAGAAAAAGGTATTATAGGTTGTAGGTATACCTATATAAAATATACGGGTATCTCAGATTACTTTCCTAGCATTGGGATCTCAGTATCTATAAGAGATACAGGTTTGGTTAAATGAGATAAATTATTTGTTAATTATATTATTTATATAAATTTTGAAAAATTACACCTAGTTTAGGCAGTATACAAAAAAATCATTTTTTTTAAATGACTAACATTTTTACTAAAATAGATAGAAACTTTTTGATTGCAGTTTGTTAAGGCACTTTTTGTGTAGTATTAAATGGCGCTATTAGCCTTTTTATATCACTTTTTGTTTTCAAGTTACAAGCACTAAGTTGGATATCATATATTTCAATGTGTTTTTACTTTTTTAACGATGTGATACTTATAAAAATTATTATATTTCCTAAAACAAGTTGACCATTAAAAACGAATAGTGGAACAAAAGTAATAGCAACAATAAAACTAACAAATGAATATCTTAAAATAATAAACCATTACAAAATTTGTTTAATTAATACCAGTGACTAACGTTTTAAAAGTATACAGGGTGTCTAAATACCAGGGGACACCATGGGGATCTCGGAAACTATAAGAGATATAGATTCGGTTAAATGAGAGAAAAGTTACCTTTAAGAGGGAACAGTTCAATAGTGCATTTACATTTAAAAAAAATTTCATAGCTCACTAGATATTAGCCAAAAACCATTTTACTCCGAAATCTTTCATCGTGAATATTTCATAAGCGACTTGAAATTTAAAAAAATGTTTCAAATAAATACTGTAGGGTTTAGTATTGTCTATTTAAAAATATTTTTTTAATTTCCAGAAATCTCATTGTTTTTGAGATATGACACTAACTTATGTTTTCTTAAATAGAAGCAATATGAAATTTTGTAATTTTTGAATAGAAGATTTTATTACCTTTTCAATGATATGCAGCTTGATATACTTATTTTTCAAAATATCTCAAAAAATGATGAAAAAGTACTTTTTATTTATTTAATACACTGGATCATCCTAAGATGGCTATGACAAATAACAATAAGATTAAAAAACAACTGAAAATTTACTTATAAGGTTACATAGCTTGAATTAACTACTTTATTTATAAAAAGAAAACATATTTCTATTTATTTAATACGAAATACCAGCCAAAGATGGCTATGGCTATCGACAACAATATAAAAAAAAACAATAAGCTATTTTATTTAAAAAAGAAAACACATTATTTTTATTTCCAGTCAAAAATGGCTGTGGCTGTCAACAATGAGATTTTTAAATCAATTGAGAAATTGTTATTTTGCCTGTTTGTAAGAATACTAAAAAGTAACATCATTATTTGTGATACGTATTTGTTGATAATTTTTTTTTAACATTTTAAAAATGCAATATTATTCACCAGACATAACTTCGTTGGATTTTTTTCATATGGGGTACCTATTGTTAAAGTTTTTTCTTTAATTTTCCACTAACGATAAGACTGGTATTCTGTATTAAATTTAAAAAAATCAGTTTTTTTTGTTAATAACAATAATGCTATGTATTTTTCGCAAATTGTTTGTGAAACGCCAGTACACTGGGGAAACTTACAACGTATTCTTTTTCTACCCAAATCGGCCAGTAGCCGATCTGGTCCTGCTTTATTGCCAATAGTTACGTAATAATACGTAAGTCAATAGGTTATGCCATCTGTGAATTTTACTTGATACTAAGTTATTCAGTAGTATGTTATAGTAGTGTTACACATATTTGAATGAATTAAATATATTTAAATACGTATATTAGAGGGATTATTGAGGTTTGTTACAGAAATGTCACATGAGGCTACAAAGAGTTAAGGTTCGGAGCCCGTCCCCTCACCGCCATAGTCTGCTACTGAATTTATTTATACATATCATCCCAATCATCAATAATTATGTCTAAACATTTAATATGCGTAGAGAATCCAGGCACATATCCTTTATTGATCTTATCCATTAATGTCCTTATAGTAAGACGTTATTACTAAAACTTAAATAGTTAATACTGCCTAGCACCTTAATGATAATCACTAAAATCAACATAATAATCTGTACAATCCTGTTGTTGTTTATTTTCCTACGCTCTCATATTCTAATTATATTTGCTTAAGCTCGTTATTCAATATTAATTAACATTTGTAGTTATATAAATGCTTGCAAAGTCGAACGTTTCAATGATAATCTTTTGTTTTCCTTTTTATATCGTTAAAACTCATTTAATGAAGCAGTAACAAGTTGTCATTAATTGGATGTATCTAATTAAAAAGTGGCTTATTAAAAGCAGTATTCGTTGGAGTTTTGTTTTTTTATTTTGTGAAAAATGCAGTGTACTGATTCGAAAATCAATTCTTCCATGAAGCCATTTTAATAGCTATAAAATATATAGATAATTTGATTTCTTGGCATTTTTCTTTACTTATTTTACTGATTTTTTAATTTTAAGCATTAAGATTTTAATGTATCAACGTTCGCAATTTATATTTTAATCATACTATACAGTATTTAAGTTCATTCAACTAGAAAATCATTGTAGACTTAATTAGTTATTATATTACATTATATATAAGGCTTCAAGCTTTGTCAATAACTTTGACATTTCACAACTATACATAATACAAATAATACCAAGCAAATATCCAATATAAAATTAATTTACTGACAAATTTTATAAACAGATGTATTCTTATTTATTGTAACTTGTAACTAATTATTAGGAGTCAAAATATATGTCCGACCTTTTGACCAATCTACTGCATTATTGCATATAAAAGGTATTGAATGTTTTGTTATTTGTCCTTAAACCTGGCTGTAGAAATCGACCTTGACCTTCCCTACCACCACGTATCGATCGCGACTTTGAACTTTATGATAATTTGTGTTAGCAAACTAGATTTGTTTTTATATGGGACATGCAGTCTATTATGTATTTTTATTATTTACCAGTCGTAATTTTGAATTGTTCGGACGTCTATTGTTTGTAAACGTCATAACATTTGTAACTGTCTGAGTTTGTTTCTATAATATTTTAGTAGTTTGTTGTAAACATGTATGGTATATTATATTTATTATGTATACATTTTTAAATATAACTATTTTTCTGTTTATTCAATACTTCATATTCAAAGTAGATTTGCTTTGTATTAGTCATATAGGTATAAGATATAACTTTAATGATAAACAAAAGAGCATAGGTGGGCACAGTTAATCGAAAAGTTAATTGTTAATCGTTAATTCGATAATAAAAAAGTTAACTTCGTTAATTGTTAAAATTCCGAAAATTTAACGGAAGTTAAAGTTAACTGAAAAACTGAAAATTTAATGAAAGTTAACTGTTAAAAGTTAAAAGTTAACCATCTAAAATGTTTGAAGACCTTTTTTTGCTATTTCGACAACTTTCTTATGTACTTGTCATCAAATAACCAATGTAACGGACTAAAGTTAACGGAAGTTAACAAAAGCATTAACATTTTTTTGAGTTAACTTAAAAGTTAATCCGTTAAGCATTTTGTTAGCTTCATTAATTAACGATTAACGGATTAACGAGTTAATGCCCACCTATGCAAAAGAGGTATAGTATAGAATAACAAAATTGATTGAAAACTCTACAACTGGAAAAATGTATTTTAATATCTAGATGAACTAAAAATGATTTAAGTAATACTAAATATGTTTTATGACTTAGAAGTATTTAATATCTAGAAAGCTAGTGTCTATTTTGAAAGCAATAAATGAAATATCTTCCACCCCCTCCCGATTTGAGTCACCAAAAATTCTTTCAGTTATCATCATCTAGTGTATAATGGAGTATGTGGTAAAAATTGAATCCAATCGGAGGACTCCGGTTTTCGAAAGTCAGCCAATATTTTTTTTCCTTTAGAAGTAAGCATAGTGGCGTTTATACCAGAAAACTTTATTACAAAATGTTACTTTTATTACCCATTTTAATTTATTCATTTATGACACGTATCACTTTATATGTAGGGTACTCACGTTAGTTTGTAGGCACTCTGGTAACGATATGAACCTCTTTCGTTTCTGCATGTGACCCATATACCAAGAACTACACTACAAGTATGTAGGTCGTTCAGAGTTGATGACGTATTTTATGAAGATGTGACAAAAGTTATATAATATAATTAACTACTACAAAACTATCTACATATTTTAATATTTCTGAGGTTGTAGACATTTAAATATACTTATATACATACGAACATTATTTTGGTTAAATTAATAATATCTTCATTTATACTAATATTTCTAAAATTTTCTTGCATTATTATAATTACTAGGTACTTTTCTCCTGGGCGCTTCACGCCCCAACCCTAATTGCATCTTATTTAGATACTCAAATTTCAAAAACTTCATTTAACAAAAATCCACTGACATTGACAGCTGTCAGTTGCCAGTGTCAGTTGTAAACCATGATACAATTAATATTATTGATTGTAAACCAATACCATTTCAGACGTAAAAAATATAAATCCAAATTCTATTGAATTTTAAAATTAATTCGTAGCTCTGTTCATGCGTTATATGACACACACTTATTGCTTACTATTTATAGTGAATTATATAAATACCTTAAAGAGCGTCGTCAAAAATAACAAAAATTAAAACACAAATGTAATTTTCCCATTGTTACAGAGTTATGCCTTGTTTACATGGAACAAGTACTCGGTCGAGCCAGCAAGCTCGGCCGAGTGCTCGTCCCATGTAAACACAAAATATAGTACTCGGCCGAATGAAATGAACGAACAAGTGAATAGAAACTAGTGCTTGACCGAGCAGCATAGCGAGTACTTCGGCCGAGTATATACTCGCCCCATGTAAACAAGGCATTATAGATACATACTACTCGTATATATATATGTATACTAGCGGAATCCCGCGGCATCGCTCGCGTAAACTTCGAAACTAATTAGAACCCTCTATAAGTAATAGGGGATGACATATTACATTTTTTATATTGATTTTTATTCATTACTTATAAAAAAACATAAATATCCCGGATCTTAGTTAAATTTTTTTTAAAAACTAACCCCCGTCTACTCTCGCGATTAGGGATGGAATATCAAATTCTTTTATTGGAGATTAAATCAATGCTAGTCCCCGTCGAACTTTCATTTTTAATTGAATATTAATTTGTCCGAATTTATTTTAATATCATGAACAGTTATTATTATTTTTCCCATATGGGTTGAATTTTTGTAACTGATATTTCTCTTGTAGAGTACCTACTTATGCCATGTTTCATTCGGTTAATACAAAAAAAAATTATTTTACAAAATTTTCCACCCCCCTAGCACCTTAGGGGTTAAATTTTGGGAAATGCTGAAATAATCGTTTCACTATTTATATTTTAGAGTATGTTCGATAAGTTTCAATTAAATGCGAACAAAAAAAATATTTTTTTATATAAACTTTGACACCCTGTTTTAACCCCGTAGGGGTTGAATTTCGAAAAATCCTTTCTTAGTGGGTGCTTACATCATAAAAGGAAGGCACCTACGAAATTTCACGTTTCTAGGTCCAGGGGTTTGGGCTGTACGTTGATATATGAGTGAGTGAGTGGTTAAGGACAAACTCTTTTATAGATATAGATAACATATTATTATTACAATTTAATAGTAAAAATAAAATAAACCTTCTGTATGCGCGGGGTATTTATTGATATTATATGCTGAGATACTCACATACATAAGTACTAAATAATTGTTATGCTGTTCTGAATTAAATCAAGAATGAATTATCATGATATTTTATTGTAGATGATTTTAATAATGGTAATTTATGCAATATTTGTAGGTATGATATCAATGATATTTAAAATTGATGAATGTATCAACTTAAAAAATGGTAACCTTCCTTTTATTTATTTTTATCTAGGTTTACAATCATAATCATAATTTATTAAATTCTTGTTGATTGGTTAATTTATATATTATTGAAAATATTCAAATTGATCAAACTACACTGGTAGAAAGGATTTCTCAAACCAAATAAACCTTGTTTTGTATATAACGAAAACAATATTTTCTTAAGATAAGCAATAATCTCTTAAACCAACTATAGTATTCTTGAACGAAGAGAACGAAGTTGGATTAAGAGTATGTTTCTTATATTAAGAAAATATTGTTTTCGTTATATACAAAACAAAGTTTTCTTGGTTCAATACAGTTTTTTTCTGTATATTATAGGCCTGGTAATCTCGATATGGTATATACTCATAAAAATTGGTTAGATAAATTATCTTAAAAGATAAAACGGATATTATAAGTCATTTAACTATGATTTTATGTTTAATAGTAATAATAATTATTTAATAATTAGTATTTCCATATATAGGATAACTATAAATACCCTATTCACGTTTCTAAACAACAATAGTGCACTTTTCTATCCACTATAGTGAAAGGTTGTTTTGTATCTAACAATGAAGAAAAATCACATTTTGATTTTATTTCTTGCAATATTTATAGTATCAACAACGCCTTCAAAGGTTTGTGAAATACTTTATGTTTATTTAGTAATTTTAAAATTAACATTTTTTAGAAAAATTTTAAATGCTGGCTGAAGACGGTGAAAGTTGAGTACTATAATCCAGATTATATCAGAAAAGTTAATATAACGATGTCAAAAGTAAACAGAACAACATCTGCCCTATTTTTTGAAGTTGATGTAGTAAAAGAAGATAAAAGATTACGAGTAAGGAGAACAAATATTCAATTATTTTTATTTTTTATTACAATATTTTATTTTAGTCAAAATCACAAGTGTATCAATGGAGAACAAATCGATTTATAGAATCTGCGTTGGTAAGATACGATCTGCTTTTTTGTGATACTTTTCTCGTTGTAGGAACTCTATTAAACATTGATACTAAAATGGATACTAATGTTCCAAAACCAATTCGATGTACCAATGGAGTCGTGAGTGTTCTATATTTTGTAGAGTTTTATTAATAATAATATTATACTTATAGGTACATTAATTGAAAATACAAAATGTCTGTCATTATTTTTGTTCATACATTTAGTGGGTACTCGTATTCAATCCATTATTTGACAATTGGTTATTTCTATAGAAGTTTATTTTATTTAAAATATTGTATCTGAGTCGGTTAATATGCTTCAAATTTATTATGAAGCAATATATTCAAATATTTTAGATAATATCAACAAAAAAATTCTTTCAAATTTATAACCATTAATTAAAGTAGGATGCAGTGACGTAAGCGACGGAAGAGGGCAGGGAACTTTCCCCCCACACAGTCCCATGTAGTAAATGCCAACCTTAACGATGGACCCAAACTTGGCTCAATATTGGATTGCCAAGTATTGTTTTTTCGATATTGATCCCAGGCCAGACCAACCTTTAGACATCGAGCTTTGGTCACCTATTATTTACCCAAGATTGGCCCAACCTTCAGATACTGAGCTTTGGTTACATATTATTTGCCCAAGATTGGGCCAGCCTTCAGATACCGAGCTTAGGTTATCTATTGTTTACTCAAGACTGGACCAACCTTCTTATGTCAATGTTATATCGGCCAAGGCTTGGGCCAGCATCGGTACTATATTGGCCGACAAGCCTTGGCCGAGCCTTGAACGAAGTTATCATTTGTATGTTGGTCCAGCGTTGGGTGCGAGGCATGGTCTATCGTTGGCTAGCATTGGCACAAGCCTGGGCCAAGCCTGAAGAACCCCTTGTAATTCCTTATATGGGGTGTTGAAACCAATAAGGAATCAGATTGTTACAAAATATAACTTATGTAAAATATATTTGTTACATGTCAGTGCCCCCATTAAAAATGATATGTTTAAAAATATCTATAATATTCAATAATAATTTTTTTTTTTGTTTTTTATAGATTCCAATGAATCATTATTACGTAAACAATTATTTACTAAATGAGGATGTTTTGGGTATAATAACTGGCAAACTCGAAGGTAAATGGAATGTGACATTTGAAGTTTACGTTCCACCTAACACTTCTGTGATAAAACTATGGTGGATAATAAGTTCAAAACGTGTCATGTAACTATCAAAAAGTTGTTTCACTATCAAATAAAATATTTTATAGAATTATTTTGATGTATCTTTATGTTTATATAGCTTAGCAGGTATACACATTAAATAAATAATGAATATTTAAATTGTTTATTTTTACCAATTTACCACAAATACAATAGAAGTCAAAGTGATATTACCACATACATTTATATATGGATAGGAATTAAAATATACTGATTATATTTAACTGAAGACATCTTTTTGACTAATTCTATATATTTATGTATTAATATATTTAAAAGAAAGGCTAGAGTCTGGAAAATCGGAACCCTCCGATTGGTATCAAATTTTTACCAGATACTCTACTATTTGTGGTGAAGATTGAATCCATGTTAACCCCAACCTAATCAAGACTTACCAAATTTTTTCAACCCAATATATTGCCCTTACCAAGATGGAGATTGAATTCCCGCTTTTAAACTAAACTAACCTCTTTTCGCCCCAATATATTGCCCTAACCAAAGCAAGTGTGTATGTTAATACTAAACTGATAATCAAAGTTCATAAATGTACAACAAAGGTTTCTTCAGATATTAAATTAACACTTATTTAATCTTTGAGAGTCTGTAGCTCCCTTTTCGGACACAGATTCATATGAACTTTTTTGATTGAAATATTTTTCTCGATCAATTGTTCAAAGTTTCACCTGGTATGATTCAATCTGTATTTTACAAAATAATGAAAGATCTGCATTTTTGTAAGACTTTATTAATTATAGAAAGTCTATTAAACATTAATACTACAATGGATAGTAACTAATATTCCAATACCACTTTGATGTTTTTATTTTTTTTAGAGTTTTACACGATATGAGACGAGGCTAGGTTTAAGTGAGTCTCTTCTGTCTCAGTATCGGATTTTACAATCAACAGTTTGTCTAAAGAAAACTAATTTTTCATATGAGATATAGATACTTTTATTAATTTACAAGGTTTTTGCTTTTACAAATATAAAATTGCATTAATAACATATTTATGTGTAAATTATCATAAAGTTTAAATTTCTGAAATAACTATTTGATAGTTTACAAAACACGTTTTGATTCTGCTATCAACCATAGTTTTATCACAGTCGTGTTAGGTGGAATGTAATTTTCAAATGTATATTTCCATCTACCTTCAATTCCGCTAGTCATCTTACCAATCATGTCCTCTTTTATTAAATAATTATTTAGGTAATAATAGTTTTTTGGAACCTAGAAGAAACATTAAACAATTTTATTGTTGTGTATCATTATAAATATTCTTAACTTTATACCACTACCAAAATTTCTACTAGTGGTGTAATCAGTGTTTTAAGGGGAGGGGAGATTTTTAAGTTATACTTATTTAGGCGCATCTTATATTCTTATATGTATGTGGATTAACCCTCGGAGTGCACACCTATTTTTTCAACCTACTAGTACACTCTGGGTCAATTTGACCCTGCTTACTTTTTGATCGCCTATAATTCCGCAACTACGAAACCTTTTGACTTACCAAAATTCAAAGGTATACTTTGACTCATGGTAAATGAATTTATGAGTGTTACAAATACCTTTGAAGTATTCAACATACTTAAAAAAAATCGCGAAAAATGTAAAATACCTGAGCGCAATTCACTATCAAAGTCGGTGTATGGGTCAAATTGACCCACAAGAGGCTCCGAGGGTTAATGTAGGTAATAAAATAGCTTATTTTTTTCTGAAACTTAAATTTAAATGTTTAATTCGCACGCGTTCGATTCGAAAACGCTTATATTTTTCAAAGAAGAGACGAGACAAATTAAACCTATAGTCTAGTCTCATCTCGAGTAAAACTATAAAATATATTTACACTTACGATTCCATTTTTACATCGAAATGGTAATTGAATATTTGTATCCGTTTTAGCATCAAAATTCATTAGACTTCCCATAATGTGTAAAGCATCACACAAAAACAGATCGAATTGTATTAATGCAGTTTCTAAAAATCTATTTGCTCTCCATATGTACGTTTTCGATTTTGACTAAAATAAAAAAAATCAGTAACAATAAACAATTTAATATTTGTTTCCCTTACTCGTAATCTTTTATCTTCTTTTATTACATCAGCTTCAAAAAATAGGGCAGATGTTGTTCTGTTTACTTTTGATATCGTAATATTAACTTTTCTGATATTGTCTGGATTATAGTACTCAACTTTTACTATCTCCAACCGGCATTTAAAGTTTTTCTAAAAATTGTTTATTTTAAAATTATTAAACAATTATAAAACGGTATTACAAACCTTTGAGGACGTTGTTGATATTATAAATATAACAAAAATTAAAATCAAAATGTAATTTTTCTTCATTGTTAGAGAACAACCTTTCACTGTAGTTAATAGAAAAGTGCACTATTGATGTCTATAAACGTGAATAGGGTATTTATAGTTATCCTATATGGAAATACTAATTATTAAATAATTGTTTTATACTATAAAAAATAAAATTATGTTTAAATGACGCTATAAGTAGTATGAAATCCATATATACTTATTTCTATTTGATTGATATTTATAAAAAAAAAAATAATAAAATAAATACATTTTTTTAAAAGTATATTATATAGAAAATGACATAAAAAATGTAAAAAAATTTTAAATTACAGGTTTGTATTTCAAACTATTCTTTAGATATGACTTTCCAAATGAAACAATAATTTTTTTTAAGAAATATCTATGAAAAGTGACATTAGAATTTTGAAAGACTAAAAAAATTTTAGTTTTAGCTTTCGTTAAAAGTATGTTTATTATATTGAAAATGATGTGAAAAGTTGAATTTTTCAAACCGCAGGTCTATATCTCAAACCGTTCTTGAGATATAGCCTCTGAAAGTTTCAGTTTTTTCAAAAATTTGGAAAAAATGGCCATAACATTTGAACGTGTGGTCGGAATTGATTTTCGTTAACTGATTTGAAATCAGCGTGTCAAAATCTATATAAAAACATGTATAATACTTAAAAACTCGACAAAAAAAATTTCACGATAAATTGGAAAAAATTCAAAGGGGTATACCTTAAAAAATGTCGATTTTTGGCAAAAATTTTTTTGTTGGATTTTAAAGTGTTATACATGCTATTATATAGATTTTGACACGCTGATTTCAAATCCATCAACGAAAATCAATTCCGACAGCATGTTCAAAAGTTATGCCCATTAATCTCATGAACGGTTTGAGATACAGACCTGCGATTTGAAAAATTCAACTTTTTATACCATTTTCAATTTAATATACATACTTTTAGAGAAAACTAAAATTAAAAGAAAATAGTCTAATTTCATGATTGAATTAAAAGAAATATCAACTTAAAGGTAAGCAAATAAGAAAGAAAGTCATGATACTATGTTAACAAAAAATTTAATTATTTTTTAATTAATTTTTCATTTAAATCACATTTTTTAAATATAAAAATCGAAAAAAAGAGTGCAAAAATTCACGTGAAATCACGCCCTTTAATGCGATCGCTCTCCCCCCCCCCAGATGAGGGCCTTTTACTGTACAATATTAAATACATCATTTTTTTAGAGTATCTTTTATAAATTATTTACAACAATAAATATACCACTTGATTCTGCTGATATTTATATAATTGATACTATCACTGAATAAAATATAGAATAAATAAATCATTAAATTATTCCGGCCATAATGTTTGTTTAACCTGCCCTGAGCAGCCCAGTGGCAAATTCACAATCCTATCTTGTGTCCCCGTGCTTGGAAAAAGGGACAGAAAAAAAAAATGAATGAAAAAAAAGTCCTGGCTAAATCATCATAGATGGAAGGCCAAAAAAAAAATCATTAAATTTTATTGTAGCTTATTCATTTAATGCAGATTTATAGTTTATACAATAGATACCTATATATTAAATAAGTATTAGATACCTATCAAACAAATGACTAAATCGATCAACATTAACATATTATAAGCATATAAGAGAAATACTGTTAATTATTTCAACACCAAATAATATTCATACATCTCTTGATCTTAATAAATAAATAATGTACATACATATGTACCTATAAGATCAAATGAGTTAAATCATTGATTTCCTAAATCTTAATTGTAGCTCTACTGATAGAACATGTACATATATGAATATTTTAGCTTCTGTTATCTGATTCTAACAATAAGTATGTTTAGAATTATGATGATAGATACAAAATATTTGGAGTTATTAATTATTTCTTATAAAATAAATCAAATGCAACATTTTGTATATGAAACTGGAGTACCAATGTAGACCCCGCCATAAATTGTTTTTAAATTACTCAAGGAAGAAAGAGTTAATTATATATATCTGATAATTATCTTACCAATTTATTACCAGTCCTAAATGTACCTTCTTCGAGTGCTTTATTTCGAATTCATAATATCAAATACGGTCATTGATTGTAAAAGAAACTTCACAACCTACTCGATGTAATTAAGATTGATTATTAACAGATAGATGGCTATCGATTCCTAATTACACTTCCTCTTCAATAATTATGAGCTTTGAGTAAAGCTGCCTACTTGTGTATCCAATTAGATTAATATACTATTGGCTTTCATTATTAATGTTTGATATAGTTAGGGACATGGGTAGATACTCGTGTTTATATCATTGTCGTCTATAAATACAGACTGATTAAATTAGTTTGCGAAATTTGAGATATTCAGAAGCTAAAACGGTTAAAATTAACGGTATGGAGAACCATACATGACTTCCATGTTCTGTAATATATTTTACAATAATTTTTAATATAAAACTCATCTTTGTTTTATAAATATTAGTTTTCTAATATTCTAATGTCAGTTGTATAATACACATTTTTGTAGAGTAATAATTATGTCACATTTGAATTTAACTGCGTTTGTTTCCATGGCAACATGAATTTAATAGTATTTGAATTTTGAGGGTGTTTTTCACCCCTTCAGTGGCTTTTTCGGCACATTTGTGAAATAAATGCCCCTTAGAAAGTTTTATCAAAATTGGTGAGATAATAGGTAACAATTTTTGAATATTTCTGAAACTCCTAATCTGCTTAGCACTAAAATCAATAGGTCTGGAGTACTCACTGAGACAAACATTTTCCCCAAAAATAATTCAAATCGATGCATATTTACCGTAGTTATCGTAAACAGAAGAAAATTCTACATTCAGACACACAGACACACGCACAGCTGCCATGCGGAAATCAATTTTTCTTTGCGTTTCGAAGTTAATACAATCAGAATCTGCTCTTATCTCGGACACGATTTTTCGACGGTATTACAATACTTCCATTTCTTCGCATATGGAAGTAAAATGATAGTAGATTAAAAATATTAAATTTTACGCTAGCGAATGAATACAATATACAGTATTAATTAAATTTTCCTTTAATCAACTTGAAATACACTGTATATTTTAAACATTCTATTGAAGTACAATTTCTCCTCATTTAATTTACTATATTTGTATTAAAGTTTTCACGTGCCAGTGATTAACATCATTAAAAGTATTACAATAGAAATACCTTCGATTGAAAATACAATTCTATCGCATTTGGTGGAATTAAAATGAAAAGGATTCGATTCTAATTACAATTCGAAGTAAATGGTGTAGAATGAGATTATGTAGGGTAAATCTGTGCTAATATAGGTCAACACACACATATATTTGAAAAGTACTACTGGTTGTAGATTTTCATCTCTCCACTCTTCCCTTGTGTCCTCGATTGCATTTTGTGACGTCATACTCACTGTCTCTCTTGCTCCACCAATACTCTGGAGCTCTTGGAATATATTTAGGTTATGGGGACACTGCTGCGTAGATGCTTTGTTATACAACGATTTAGGATTTATTTCTTCCCCTTATATGAATAATAATAAACTCAGCTTATTTTTCCGAGTAATGTTAAAAAAACGGTACTTGTCTATTATAACCTCCGTTGTTTGAAAAAAATAAAATCACTAGGAACAAAAGAGACTCCGTCTTTAGATTGGTAATATACTCGTATGATAAAATCAGCGCCAATGTTAGTAAAGTTTGTATTAAATTCAATATTCATATTTATATAAGTATTATCTACATTTTTTATTATTTTTGAATTATAACTTCTAACTGGCCTTGGTTAGGATATAATATATTGAAGCGAAATTGAGTTTTTTAGGGTTGGTTAGTTTTTCGATTGGTTAAAAGGTGAAATATTAATATCAGTAAAATACGACAATTAGAATTTTAAATTCGAATAACATATCTATATATTTACCGATCACTTTCTATTCTGGATGGTATACATTATAATTATTATTATAAATTAATAAATGCATTTCATGTAAAATTCTTGTTGTTTATTAATATGTATAAATAAGATGCGGGTATAAAAACTTCCCTATTTCGCCCCAATAGATTTCTCTTACCAAAATTGCAACTCAAACGATTAAATCTTTACCTTTTCATAATGTAATTAGCAACAGAATACCTATATGTATAATAATTACCTATTTAAAAATATTGAAATTAATAGTGCAAACTTTACTCATATTGACGCTAATTTCATCATGACGATCATGACATCATGTTCCTAGTGATTTTAGGTTTTTCAAACCACGGAGGTTATAATAGACAAGTGCCAAAAAAAAACTTTAATTGCAGAACCAGAAAAGTAAGCAATCTTCTAAAAGAATAATATACATTACAATATGTAATTAAATAAATTTAAAAAACTAAACAGCAATTAAAGCTGTAAATAAAGAGAGAGATATTTAGTTAAACTTCCAGCAAAGTAAGAACACAAAATATGACATAGTGGACAGCAGCCCGAAAGATAGTTCTTATATAGATAACAGCCACGAATACCTACAGAGAAGAAAATTACCACAACGTGTTCCTTGAAATTTCAGTAAGCAGGTAACCAAATAAATGCTCGGTAGGCCGATCAAAACTTAAAATACATTTTTAAAACATTGTAAATTGTTTCCTAACATATTTAGATTCTTGTCAATAAGTGCACTATGGTATATACTTTTAATTGAGCATTTAAATACCAGGTTACCTGTCCTATCAGCTGTTTGTTGAATATATTAAAACTGAAAGTGGTATGTCAATAGTTAGAACCGAGCGATATACATATGCTATTTCCAATAGTACCAAGAGAAAGCATGTGGCATGCCATACAAATGGGTGCATTTGAGTGGTAAACGATTTGATTTCTTTTAGATATCGGTTAGTGCTACTTACATAGGAAAAAAGGTGACTTGGGTCAAGACAATCCTTAGTTTATATACATATAACGAAAAAAAAAGATAAAGAGCATATATATTCTTATACTTGTATTAAGGTTGTTGTTCACTGAACGTCGTGGCATCTAGCGAAATTTAGCATGAACTACAGGGTTTTGATTAGTCGGTAAAAAAGAACAAATAGATCTGGCAACAATTTATAATATTAGACAAGAATAGAAGATTCATTTTTAACAATATTATAATTATTACTGTTGTTGACAATTGTAATAATTATAATAACAATAGTAACTATTATTATTATAAATAAAAACATTAAATGTAATCAATAATCGCTTGATATTTACAACGCGCGTCAGTTTTCAATACCACGTTTTTATATTTCAAAGATCGCGCCGAATGCGCTGTTGCCATATCGTATATTTACGTCATGTGTTCGGGAATTTATCAAAGTTAAAAATTAATAATTATTTAAGGAGATGGTAAATCATTCTAAATTTTTATATACACATTCCTTAATTACCAATCTATTAAATATCCGTTTTTGGTTAAAATCTGACGTTTAGTTTTAATACACGAATTAAATGAATATCGAATTCCAAGTTGATCCCTATGCTTGCAATGTATAAGAGGCCAACTTTGCACGTTTATAATTAATAAACGAAATGGTAAACTGACCTGAATTTTTTTTTACAAATGCGAACTAGCTTACTTAACACAATATTAAAATTTTAACAAATTCTGTAGTGATCGAGTTTAGTGAACAACAACCTTAAGAAAACATTGTTTTCCTTAGATAAAGAAAGATATTCATTTTTGTCTATAGGTGTGTCGCATGTACATAATATTAAACAGCAGTAATATGATTTCGCTTTAAATTTAAAGACTAATAAATTATACACATAATAAATTAAACTAAACGTCAAAATAATTAAACTGAGTTTATCTTTTATACGATAAATTTAGTTCCACTAAATTTGTAATATGATGATGTTCATAATCAAATTAAGATAGTTATATCTGCACATAAGTTATAGAACTATTATGTAATATTATAACCTAAAGGGCAAATGTTAAATTGAAAGCGTGTTTGGCATAAATTATCGATCAAATTCATTATTCATATACAACTCACATTCCGGAATTGTCATCGTTAATTATGTACCGTATAATGTCAACTATTTAAATTTTAAATATTCATAGATTACTATCCTTTTTTGCATTTCACTTCTATATAGAGTATACATCGCTATCTTATTGTTTATTGATTTTGTGGTTCAAATATAAGTTTTTATATATTTTATTTTTAAATATGATATTTCTAATAAATCATTCTGGGTGTTACAGAACTTTTTTTATAGAAATATTTTGTTTATTTATTTTTTATCGATTTTTCAATCATAACTATTTTTATTCTTAAATTAATTCAGAAATACCTATATGTTACAGTTAGAAAGTACTGGTATATTTACAAATTATCATCAGTGCATCAAGCTGAAAATTTTTTGGTATGAAATTTAAATTAAGGTTATTTTTTATTAATATTTATTAAATTTATAAGTTAAATTATTTCTTAACTTTATTTTGCAACTAGTTAGTATTTTAAATTTTTTGCATTACTCAATAAAGTAAAGAAAAACTTAATTTAAATTTCGATTCGTTGTTCATTTTTTTAATTAATCAAAAAATTTGAAAAAATTACCTGAAAGTTTATGTCAAAATTAAGTCCGGTATTACAGCCTAGTAATAATTTTTGGATTGTAAATGGGGTACACAAAAAAAAACTGTATTGGACCAAGAAAATCTTGTTTTGTATATAACGAAAACAATATTTTCTTAATATAAGAAAAGTACTCTTAATCCAACTACATTATTTCTTCGTCCAAGAATACAATAGTTGGTTTAATAATATATTTCTTATCTTAAGAAAATATTGTTTTCGTTATATACAAAACAAGGTTTACTTGGCCCAAGTAAACATTTCTACCTGTGTATCAAACTTATATGACAGTTCTCTTTACGTTAGTTGTATACGCAGTAAGTTGATTTTCTTAACGTATTTACTCAAGGTTAGTAAATAAATTTTGTAAATATATGTACTTTACATCCTTTGTTATTAGGTACTAACAATGCATGCAACTATCTGTGAAAAACTCCAGAGAACTGTCTTATAAGTTTGAAATTTTTATTGGCTAGACTGTAATACCGGACAATAGTTTTTCTAACTAAATATTTTTTCATATTAATTTCGTATGTTTTTACTTTCAGGTACAAACAACACCTATCTAAGATTAAATCATTCACTAATTCATCTATTTATCTCAATTTTTGTAAGTATATTTTTATTAAAAATATCTATAAGAACAAAAGTACCAGTAAATAAAATTATATAAAATCAAGTTAATTAATTCAAATGGCTTTATATTCGTAATTACTGAAAAAATAAAATAAATCGAAGCATTTTATATGTATGATAATAAAATTTAACTTCAAATAAAGTCCAGCAAATTAAGTTTACTTGAAGCAGACATAAAAAGATTAATCATTTCATTAAAGCATCAAGAAATAGAATAAAAGTCGATAAAAAACGTAAGATTTACAATAAACTGTGCAGTTCAATTGAGTAAAGAGCGCAGTAGCGGGGAAAACATCAGCGATCTAATTAAGATAACAAGACTGACTCTAAACACGAGAAACACATATAAAGACACTGGTGTAGCAGAAAAATGTCAAGGGTAGAGTAATATAGACAAAACATGTCGTACAACCTAAAAGATATCATCAAAATCAGGGTGAGCTTGTTTTTTATTGCCACTTATAGTAAAAATTTTACATTGATTTTTTGGGGCTTTAGTGTTTTTATGCTGGTTCGAAAATATATTTATTATACCGTAACATATTCCAAAATATGTCTGCAAAAATAATATCTGCAATACATTTCATTTCCGCAAAACATTTTTTTTTCAAGGTCCTCAAGCAAAAAAAAGCTGATTCGTAAAAAATAGTTTTTTTTACCAATATTTAATGAATTTACAGCCATTTTTAGGCCTTAAAACGCAAGAAATTGATAAATACTAACTAATAATGCAGCATTAATAGTTAGTATTTAGATGACTCCTACTGGCGAACCAGTGTGAATTACAGAAAAAAAACACTAAGGCAATTTTAAAGAGCGTGAAATTTCCCGTAAGGTCCATCAAACCGATTCCCAATATGATAAAAGGTGTCTAAACATTAGAAATTTGAAAAAAAAAATTTTTTACATGCATTTTAAATGGGAAAACTTCATATTTAAATTGCAAGTACTTAAAATAGGAATTAAGAGCTCAATCTTGGTGAGAATTTTTTTTCTATATGTAGATTAAAATTTTGCTTGAGGACCTTGAAAAAAAAATGTTTTGCGGAAATGAATCACCCTAATCTGCAAACTACTGCAGTTCTTAGGTAAAATAAATTATAGGTTGGTCGATTCAAGAGAATAACAAGGGCTTACCTTTTGAATAAAACCTCTGTGCTATCAAAATAACCTTTTCTGAAACTAGGATGGACAGCTATGATTCAGGATTCAATGTGGTCCTTAATTGGCTGGCAGTTTCTTATTTCTCTCGGCAGTATTTCAATGCTCCTGCAAATTTTACAACGTCAATTGAACTCACAATAACTTATATACACATAAATATAACTTATTATTATACACTCTACAAAAATTAATTCAACTGTGTCATTAATACGACGTAAAAAATAAATTATCAATGTGTCAATATATTTCACTTTACATTGTTCGACCCTTGGACCGGTCCACAAAATTGTTACAATAATAAATTCGGCAGGTCGGACTGTTACACGAAATGTCTAATCGACAAAAGTTAAAGTATCCAAGTGTTGGACAAAACATATTTTATATAATTCCACTCAATAAAATTAGACAAGTTGTAACTTAATTTATCAGCTGATTCACTTAAATCTAAATACTTATGTATTATGTCACAAATGCGCACCACATACCAATACTAACATGATGCCGGTATATTTGAATAAAATTTTAGTATGTTATTTATGGATATACATTTTTCTATATATATATTTTTAAATATTGGACGTATGGTTTTTGAGTAAAAATAAATTTTTCGAAATCAAATCTTTGTTTTTGATGAAAAGACGGATAATTCACAACTAAAGTGGTGCTTGGCCAATAACTTTAAAACAAATATCAATTGTTGGGAATTATAAAATTAATAAAAAATAATTTCTTATATTGCCTTTAAAAGTATTTCACTGATAATTTATTAACATGAGAGAAAAATATATTCCATAAACTTGCCTAATCTATTAAATAATATTCTTAAAGTGGAAAAAGTATATAATACTTTATTTAAAAAAAAACGCCTTCTTGATTCTAGAAACACTTATTTTTATATTGACTGTTGTAGAAAATCAATTTCGAATTTATAAAGGTTCTTTGTTTGAATTGAATAAAAAAATTCGATTTAAAAGCAATAACATTTCGTTGTATATTTTTTTAATCTATTTAAATGAAAAAACATTTGACAATTGAACAATTGACACTTTTGCCTAAAAGAAAAGAAATAGGAAAACATTTAAAGAGTGGAAATAAAAATGTTGGCTCAGTATAATTTAAGGCTGAACATGCTATTTGAATTGCCATAAGAATTACTATAGAGAAATTACGATTTTGTGTTTTAAGTTCAGCTCTGACCAGTATTAATAAAACATTCAGGAAAAAATACAGTGATAAACTAGATTAATTTTTCTATGTTATGACATACTTAATTTTTCAATTTAATTTTTTTATATTAATAATAAAAAAATCTGAAAATGTGTGTATTTTTCTTGATATAATAAAACTCAATATATAACAAAAATTCTTGAAAAATACGGAGAAAAAAATATACCACGACATAGATATTTGTTTAAGCTTTCTAATTTTATAATAATTCTGCAATTTTCATTTGAAAATATTGAATGTAAGCCTAAAAACATAAGAACTAGTTCTATCCTTTGTAGCTTCATCTCTGTTTAATTTCGAGAATATCCCATTTTTCATTCGATCGTCAATTGTCACTGAATTACTTGTATCTGTCATTTCCCCTCAGGGCTAGACTTGTGCAAACAATTTTTGTTTTCTACGGTGGCGACATCTCGTAGAATTTAGTTTCGTAAAAAACGACATGAACAGCCTTATTTTAAAAAATATTTTTTATTATAATAAAAACTTAAAATATTATATTGTAAATACTATAAAATTTGACGTAAATTACAATTTCCTTTTTTTTAAAAACATTGATTTTTTTTGTTAAATGGTCGAACAAATTCGTTGTAAACAATATTTGCTCTTGTTTTAAATAAACATTTTTATGCGAATTGAACATTGAATAATTCTTTCTCCGCGCTAGTGACGCCACTGTAAATGGTAAAATGGCATGGCTTTACTGTACACAAGAAGTGCATTCGTTACTTCATCACATGAATACTGAGGATCGAATTATGCACAGAAGCACAAGAGAGGTTGTAAAATTTGATCGGCAATTCAAAGGTTCTGCAACGTCCCAGTGCGTGGACGGAATGAATATCTCTATCTCTCTTTCCACCCGCCCACGAATGCGCGACAGTTTTTATCTTATAGAACAAATTGAAATTTACTCGTGCGGGGGTTGTACAGTACTTTATAAATGTCGGCTTCTAATGGTTTATATATAATGAAATGAAAATAAATAAGGATTCTTTTTTTCTTTGACGATGGCTTGTATGTGGTGTTATTATATATCATTTGAGGGTATTTTATTTTATTACAGGGTCATTTAGTTCAGATAGGGTTTTTTATAAATTATTTTGATAGGCGAGGAGCCACCAATCCTGAAAGCTCCGTGATCACGGATTCTAATATTTTTAATAAAAAATAAAAGTTAACGTTTAGACGAACAAGATTTGCTTAGTCGGCGTGGATTTGATTGGCCGGAAATATTTTAATTAAATTATTTATTATTAAATTTCCATAATTTTTTTCCGTCATCACGGATTTTGATCAATCTTATATAGAATTTTGTGTGAAATATTATGTTCAAGAAGAAAAAATCCGGCCGACCAATGATTTTTAGCCGGAAAGGTCACGCATACCTATTTGAATGGTGTGATAAGGGGTAAAATTTATCCATTATCACAGAAACCTTTTTTTTTTTTTTTAATTCACGCGTTTTAATGTCACATTTATAATTATTTTGGTATGCGTGCTTACAAACTGCCGAAAGTATCGCGCATACCAAATTTTATTGTGTGAGTGAGGATTATACTGTTATAGATTTCACTTACTTGATGACATTTCTTTTAGAGTCTTTCTTCTACCTCTGGTCTCTTCCTTAAGTTTTTAACTATTTATTATACTAATCAATATGGAAAAGAGGAAATACAGGAAAATTTTTATTTGGGTTGATTATATAATAAATGAAGGTTGATACAAAAAATATGTTCAATGTTAAATTCGTAGGGAATAGGAAGAGACGAACTCATGCAAGGTTTCAACTTGAACCAAAAATCTGCCTCACTCACTCTTTACAGAAATATAGAAACCGTTGAAAAGCGAATAGTTAAAATTTGGTATGCGCGATACTTTCGGTAGTTTGTAAGCACGCATACCAAGATAATTATAAATGTGACATTAAAACGCGTGAATTAAAAAAAAAAAAAAAAGGTTTCTGTGATAATGGATAAATTTTACCCCTTATCACACCATTCAAATAGGTATGCGTGACCTTTCCGGCTAAAAATCATTGGTCGGCCGGATTTTTTCTTCTTGAACATAATATTTCACACAAAATTCTATATAAGATTGATCAAAATCCGTGATGACGGAAAAAAATTATGGAAATTTAATAATAAATAATTTAATTAAAATATTTCCGGCCAATCAAATCCACGCCGACCAAGCAAATCTTGTTCGTCTAAACGTTAACTTTTATTTTTTATTAAAAATATTAGAATCCGTGATCACAGAGCTTTCAGGATTGGTGGCTCCTGGACTATGACCCAAATATCGATTTTGTAATCTGTCTCTAAATGGACTTATATTTAAACGGTTACATACAACAAACGGCGGAAAATGTAAAGTTACACAGAAAAAAATTTTATTGAAAATTTGAGATGGAAAAATGCTTAATAAATTTTTTCTTGTTAATATAACAATATTTCCTCAATATAATAATAAAAAAGTATTTTTGAAGATATTTTATTCATTTGAAAAATATATCTTCATGTTTATCTAAAAAAAATTTTATTTTTCAAATTAATAAATAGTTTATTACATCAACTTACGAAACTCTCAAATAGATTTAACATAATGATTGTATTAATAAATATTTATGGCAGTGTGAATATTTTTTATACCATAAAACTAATGAAAGTGCAATTTTCGATATGGTAAATTCAGTGATGTCATTTATAAAGTATTTTTTTGTATTTAAAATATATGTATTCAATACAAAACAAATTTTTCACCGTGATAAGAAAATTTTAGTAATATTATACATTTATCAATAAGATAAAGGTGGATATTTCCATATTGGTAAAAAAATATTATATTAACAAACAACCTCTATCGGAGCCAAATCGGTCACAAATTTTTTATATTGATCAGATTTTTTAATAAATAGACAAATTATTTTATTCTGAGTACCTCTGAAATTTTTTTTAATAAGAAATGGTTTAAAAAAAAAAATTAAGAATATATGTTATTGCTGGTAAATTCTCATGCAATAGGTACCTACCCATTGTACTTTTAGTTTTTAAATTTTTTATAAAAAAAAAATTCTTTAAAAACATATTACATACATATAAGGTACTTTTTGACAATCCCGACTTGAAAACATTTTTTTTTAAATAAAGGCTATTTGAATGTAATAACCATATATTTTGTTTACATAAAAAATCGGTCCTCATTTATAAGACAGTCGTATAAAGTTTTGTGAAATACATATTTCAACTAAACTAGTCCATTAGTTATTAAGATATTTTATATTGGATACCTTTTTGAAAATATTTTGAAAAAAATGTGTTTAAAGTTTTTTCTATGATTTTGGCCTATTTTATTGTATTTTATGCTCTCTTCTTGGCCTATCTGCGAGCATTGGACTCGCATCCTAAGACGTGAAACTATATTATCAACACCTAACCAAACTTCATGGTGTTGTTTTCGTTGCATTTTGTATTGTTTACTTTGGCTTACGAATGAAAATAAAAAAATAGGGAGAAAAAAATATTTTAAAATATATAACCACCAAGGAGGTTGAAAAAATATTTTTCTGAATGGTGCAGTAAAATGAATGGGTCGTTTCAAAATTTCATGCAGATAATTGCTTCATAAGATTTTAAAAATGAAAAAAAAATAAACTATACACTAGTTTTTTCTATGTTGACGCTTGTAATAACTCCTTAATATTGACTTATAGTAGTTAGTAGCGAAGTTTTGCCGGTAAATTTGTTTTTTTTCTGGGTTTAATGGCTAAATGGTAAAATGTGTAAAAAAAAAATTACCAATTGACTTTTTTTGGTAAATTAAAGTTTAAGGGGTGATAACCGTCAAATTTATTAAAAAAATATTTTTTTTCTGTCGTTAAAAATTCACAAGGGGTGACACCCACTTTTTGTGCAAAAAAAATTTATTGGGGGGGGGGGGTGATACTCTCGATTTCCACCCCGGGTGTCACCTCCACTAGCGACGCCACTGAACAGAACTAATTACTGCTCTGTTACTTACTCTACAACTCTGTTAACATGAGCTAGTAACAGAGTTGTGTAGTAACAGAATGGTAAATTTGTCGATTCGTAAGGTATTTATCTCTAAATTAAGTGTTTAGCAAAACTTGGTTCCAAATATAAGATTTATCCCCTTTAAACTACTTATATTTAATAAAATCATATTGAAAATAGCGATTATTTACTAAAATTTGTTGGTAACAGAGCGGACACAAAATAAACACACGCGGTAAGTTTGACGTCTCGTGACCAACTGGCTGGCTCGTATCACCCCTCACCCCGCGGCGAATAACAATACTGGTAACAACACATTGTTGCAAAGTTATTGTGAGCTGATTATAACGCCATCTGTTTTTTAAATCCTAAAATGCTATAGTAACATAGTGGAGCTACAATTCCATACAGAGCGCGGGACAAAACTTAAAAAAATCATTAAAAAATATCTATTAATACTTGAAGATTCAAACATGTATTTAGCACATTGTTATAAAATTTGCAATAAGGTCACATTTTAAAGTAATAAATTAATTGAATGTAAAAAAAGTTTGCGGCCTATAAACATTCTACATAGTAGCGTGGGACACGAATTGACAGCATGTGTTTATATAGAAAACAACTCTGTTACCGTTTTTGTCCACTATGTTACTTAAAAAAAAAGGAAAAATTAAAGTGGGATTTATTTGTCTTTATAAAAGGAGTTTTATAACAGGGTGCATTGTTTATTGATTCCATAATATTTTCTAAGTTTGAATGTAACTAACAATAATCAATGTTTTTTCTTCCGGGACACGTTTACCTGCAACAAATTTTGAAACGACCCGAATATATTTTCCTCGTATATAAATATATACATACATATATAGCTGGTATAATGCATTAGAAACAGTGCATCCCTTGATACGCATGTAAACAAATTGAAATTTTCTTGCAACAACGCATCGATACGCGACCCACTTTCCTTTAGTTTTATTGGCCGTCTACTCCCGTTGCAGACATTCGATTTTATCCAAACTGGGGACTTTATTATAATACAAGCTAAATTAAATTGCTCTGTTGTTGTTTTTATTTTAATCTACCTAATTAATATACAATATGCAAATGTAGTTGATGCATATTAAAAATATACACCAGGCTGTGTTCCCTAATGTTGATTTTATATTTAGGTTTTGAAAACTTAAGATACATAAGTTAGATTTATCCAGTTTTACAGAAAATTAAAATATGCAACGAATTAGTTGTGCATTACGGTTGTGCCATTTATAAAAATTAAATCGCTATTTGTCAAGAATGACCCACATCGATTTAAAAAAAGAAACTTCCTTTGTTTAATTTTTTAACTTAATGAATTTTAAGATGCAATAATTTATTTTTAAGAATTAAGATGTCTCCAGGCTAGAATAAATTAAAGATAAATTATGAAGAAATGAAATAACAAAGGAATATTTTACCAAGTTAAATAAAAAGAAGATTTAGCTATGTGCATATCACGATATATTTTACAAAGAACAATTGGTATAACTATGCTAATTTGAACAAATCGGCACAAATTGTCAACCTACTTTTCGAGGATGGTTTAATTTATAATATCTACTTATATTATAAAGTTAAAACTTATCTAACTTAGATAATTCTATAATATGTAAATGCGATGAGAATGGCGATTCCGAACTTCTCGAAGATTTTACTGGATTTAAACTTATATATTATTATACTATACGTAATAATATTTTGGCTAAGTACAAAATTTAATTTAAAATTACACTCTTGTTGTAAATTAAGTTCGTACAAAAAGACGAAATTTAATCACTTAAAATTTTTGAAAATGTCAGAAAGTTAAAATTATATTACATGCCGAATGTGTTGAAGAAAATTCATTTATTTTCCAATTCTTTTTACGAGACGTAATAAAAAAAGAAATAAAACAATTGGAAAATAAATTTTTAAACAAAGAAGCTCATTTCTCAATAGTCTGATCTGTTCCTCAATTACCTTAACAAGTATGGTATTATTATTGTTTAGAAATACAAATTAAAAAAACATTAACACAAAGCAATTATTCTTGGGGAACAAAAACAGGCAATCAAGATGTTTTGCTATTATAAAATTATCTACAATCCTACATTCACAATAAACTATATCTCTTGTATCATTTAAATCAATATACAAGCAATTAGTTCTCTAAATGTATATTACATAAAAACAGAATCACAAGAGAACTATTTTCCTAACAGCAAAAACACTACATAATATATTATACATATTATATAGACAAACATATATACATATAGAGTGAATTCAAAATAAAGAATTTCAGTTATACACATAATAAACATAGTTCATAAAAAATTTTTTTTATAAAATCATTAATTAATAATTTTTGTTCTATTTATACATATTGCCAATGTAAGATACCGTAGAGTTGATTTATTAAAATTAAAAAAAAACACGCTGAAATTTTTATTTTATCATTGTATTTATATTTTTTTATTAATTACTACCTAAGTACATTACGTAAATAAAATTTTTAGCGCAACCCACGGAGTGATAGTGCTTATATGCTCGTTTTTCAATATATTTGTAAAATATACTACAGATCAGAAATTTAATTATAACAAAAAAATTTAATTGAAGATAAAAATATATTTAGAAAAAGTATATTAACGAAAATATTAACAATTTCTCACTTTTATTAAATATAAAATTAAAATTGTGTTTTCTAGAATATAATACATGATTTTTTTTTATATAGATATAAGTATATGATCAACAAGGAACCGTAAAATATTTCAGAGTGCTAATAATACCTAAATAAAAGTATATGTGTCTATGACGACTATACTATGCATATAAAACATATTGACAGTAAAATTACTTTTTAATTAAATATATCATAAAAATGGCTATATCTCTTTAAGTATAACGTCAAATAAAAAAACGAAAATAGGTAGTAAATAAAAAAAATTAATAAAAAGCATTTTTTCATATGGTAAACATTTCTTACTTTGTAATCACCATGTATAAAAACCCCGGGGTTTGTGATCAAAACAACCCCAATCCCATTCCACGCCTGAGTCTTTCGTGACCTATTTTCTCGAAATGACCCAGTTTCAGTCACACACACACACATACACACACAATGCCTGCGACTCTGGCGAGGGGCGTTTATGTATGTACCACGTTTATGAAGTTGGCTCCTGTATTAAATGCATGTACTTGATTTAATGGTTCTAAAGATTAATTGTTTAACTTTACTACACACTCGTATATTATATTAATTTTAGGTGGTACGCATTTTTTATTATGATGACCTATATAGATGTAATAAGGTTCAAAAGTTTTCACGGGATGCTCTGAATATAAGAAACATATCTTCTTAGTTTTGGATTTTATAACTTACATTTGTCATAAGTAGGAGGTGTAATAAATTAGCTACTTAAAATAATTTAAAAATAAGTTAAAATACTATGGCTAGGCCATAAAATGCACACCCCTTAAACATAAAAAAAATTATAATATCAAATAAATACGGTACAGGTACAATATAATTGGTGAAACTTAAAAGGATGTTTGAAAAAAGATTGGAGGTAATTAATATTATATAAATATTAAATATATAATATGAAGTTTATCACTCATTAAGATTTTTTAGAAAATCAACAATGAATCTTGATATCAATCGATTATTACCTTTTTTTATTTAAATTTAGGATGTATTGTAATAAAACAACAATCATTTTAATTTACAATTTTTATATAACATATTTTTTTGTAAAATGTATAAAGTAAATAAATTAATTAATATCTAATAATAATTAAAAAGATAAATACATCCACATATTGCAGCAATAACAGCTGTGTTCACCTGATGTCTAGCATTTAAAATGAAACAACAATGTAACGTTTATAGGTTATATGTTATATGACGTATATAATATATTTGTTTTAAAAATGCAAACTTACCAGATTTTATCTTGATTAAAAAGATTGATTGGCTTTGAATAAAATAATTAAAATACAGCACGTATCGATGTACATTATTGTACATGTATTTATATATTAATTAACACAATATAATAATTATGGAATTTGAAGTGACATATGAAGAAATAGCGCCTACTACTATTAATAAATTATAAATAGCAACTACTCTATTTGTAAAAAAATTTCTTGTCAAAATATGAATTTTTGATTAAATAAACTGCAAATTTCGTTACTTGTAGTTATCCAATTCTGTTGAGTTTTAATAGGGTTCTATTCTGATAATAGATTAAGTGAATTCAAAAGAATTGGTGCAAATTTATTTCGAATTTTAGCCTGTAGTTCGGCGTTTCTATCAAAAAAGCGGGTTAAATCGACAAATTGAACTTTATTTATATTTTTATAACAGAAAATTAAAACCGATCGATATTAAACTAAGCAAAAATGGAGACTGTAATGTTTTCTATCAGAAAATGTAAAAATGTAAGTGAGATACTGAAGAAATTTAAGATATAATACTCATTTTATCAATTTATACACGAAAAAAAATTTTAGGACGAGAGTAGAACACACTTCCAAGCAGAGCCTGCTTGGGGTGTGCAATATTACTATTAATTCCATAAAAAATAATAGTCCAATCAAATTAAATTTTTAAATAAAATTAATATTCGCCAGGATGATTTTGGTGTCGATAGATGGCAAATGATACCCTCAGTAAAATATTTAAAATGCAAGACTGTAGGCCCCCGGAAAATATACGCAAAAAAAAAAAAAAAACAAAAAAAAGGTGAGTGCCGCTTATGCTTAAATCATCGATACAATGAAAATTATGTAAAATAAAGCAAAAATGAACAAGAATAATTTTACAGATAATAAAATTTCCTATAAGAAACTTACCTACGGTAAATATCTAAAACTAATAGTTCAGGTGTTATAGTCGTTCAAAACTACAAGATCAATATGTCGTTTTTTGAAAATGTTACAATTTGCCTCTATTATCAATAAAATGTAAAATCGGTATTCAACAGTAAATAAAAATTTCCTAAAAAATCACGGTTAAACAAGAGTGTAACTAGATACTATAAGGAAGCTATTTACGAGTTCAAAACTAGTTTTTACTTTAAATTATTATAGAAGTCATACTAAAAAATAATTTATTTTTTTGCCTATTTTGTATGTCAAATTATTCATAAACTAATAACCGCAGACCAAAACACCAATATTTGTTTGAAAAGAAATTTTATCCTCTTCAAATTCAATCTCTTGATGTTAAGTCGTAATTGCAACCATTTAATACAAACAAAATTATACATATTTTTGGAAAAATTAAAATATTATTAAAAATAAAGATAGCATGGAAATTTTTATATGGAGTAAAATATTTCACAGGAATCTTTCTTTAAATAAAATAAAATTTTGTACTCTGTGGGCAAAAGAAATTTTAAAATCTTGAAAATTAAAAAACTGGTAAAATTCACAAATTACTTGTAACATTTTTGAAAACACTAAGCTTTTGCACATTAGCTGATATATCTAAACAATTAAGACACATTAAAAAATAAAAACTAATAAATAAATTATATTTGCTACTTTTAAGACAATTTCATTACTAAATTTTCAATAGATCTCAGTAATACAACTAAACTAGCGAGCCGTAATATCATCTACATCAGCAAAATGATCGTTATTAGATATTAATATTGCTATTAAGACAAGCTATAAATAGACACCTAAGATATACACATTTCTGCGAGCTTTACAATATTGATAACGGTGAAATGAACTTAGGGGGTTCAAGTTTACGTCAGAGCCGGAGTTTTTACTCTTTCATAGGCACTGGATTATTATTGACAAAGGTACATCTTTAATTAGAACCATGACCTTTAGTCTCGCATTGTTTGAACTTAATTAAAATGAAGGTGGTTGATATTTAGAAGGATTTCTGTTTACTCCCATGTAGTTAACATGTTTGTGCAAAAACATATTTGCCAGTGGCGTAATTACTATGTACTTTTCAGATGTAACGGGCTTGAAGTTGGAATGAACATGGCGGAATTTACAACTCTGTATTACACGGGTAGGTAGGTAGTTGTAAGATTAACCTAGAAAATATTTTAACAATTAACAATCATATAATTATTTTGATTTTAATTCTTCAAGAATGTAGGTACTTATTTTTTACTATTTTCTAACCATAGAGACATACATAACTCTAATGGGCGAACGTGCGCTGATAAAGATAGTTTTCGACGTACTGCTTTGCTACTCCAGTAATTTTAGATATAAATGCAACCATACAAAAATTCAGCTAACTTGTATTTTTTTCGCAGTTGAAAACTAAAGTTACTGGATTATGCTTCCAGTATTCTCTAACCTAAAAATGTTTCAATTGTTTTTGAGAGAGCATAGAGATAATATTACATAGAGTTAGTGAGCCATAACACTTTATGTAAGTGGACGTTAATCGTTAATAATAAGAGAAAGAAAAATGTGTACCTACTTGTGTTTTTTCTTTTGACGGTTTCGTAAGTCTTTATAAACCACCATCTCTACGGATACTGATTTGTTTGACAAATATAGATGGCGGTTCACATTTTTTGTTCTCTTTTTACTGACAGTTGCAATTTTTTGCTGGCTTACTGTCTCTATATAATATTATCTCTATGATAGAGAGTCAGTTTACGTTGTCAGCCAATCAGAGTTCGTTAGACAAAGAAGTACGGTACCCGAGTATAAGCTATCTCTACTGACACAGTCATAACAATTAGTTATCGCTCCATAGATATATTTCATCTCTATGATTCGGTTTTAATTAAAAAAAATGTTTGTGACAAAGGTATGATGTTGTGTCAATCAGAAAATCAGAAATAATTGAAGGTTGAATACAATATATCGAAAAAAAATGCGTGAATGAATCGCGCCCTGAGGGTTCCGTACCATTATATAAAACTTATTTGTTAACAATAGTTAGTTATGTAGACAATGGACTTGTTTCCAAGCCTGTATGAAAGAAACCGAAAAATTAAGTTTGTTACGTAGTCATTCCACATTGAATAAGAAATTAGTGAATTTTCGGATTTATTCCTCTATACTTATGATTTGAGATCTTCCTTCGTGTCAAATTTTTAGATGATCGGTTAATGAGTCAAACTGTCAGTATCAAAATACATATTGAATGGTCGTATTTTGTTATTGAATAAATACAGAACCTTGAATATTTACAGAGCTATAAAATCTAAAAAAGATTTAATTTTTGTAAGCTAAACAAGTCAATTGTTTTGTTCGTATTACCGCAGTTATTCTGTAGTATTTTATGTATTAGTGTATTACTATAAAATTATAATGTATAAAAGTATATTTTATCCCTTCTGCTTATTAATAAATATATGGAAATATAAATAGTTAAAAACTCGATGCTTCAAAAAAATAACTAAAATCTCAAATTTCATTTTTAGAGATTTCTGAATCCACGCGAAGTAGGTATCAATATTTTACAAAAATTTAGGTATGTTTGTTTGTATTTTATATCTACAAAAAACATATTTTCTTTGTTTATTTGTCCTGTTTGAAATATGTGAACATAAGTAAATACTGTTTTGCTTTTCGCAAGGCTTTTAGAGACACATTTTTTCCAACAGTTCCATCTATCAATTTTACTCCATGATAAATGATCAGTGAAAGGTTAACATTTTATATGTGATATATTTTATTAGATAAGTATATCGATATATTTATGACATGCCATTTAGAAAATAATGGATAATAAATTTCTACTATTTTTTATAAAGATACAAGCAAAGCATTTTTCTTACAAAAAATAGGTAGTGCAGTTTTTTGGACTTCTAAAAATTACTATAGTATACCATAATCAATTCGAACGCATATCCCATATATACAAAGTTAAAACTAATTATTAGATTATTTCTAATGTAATATATGAACATCATTTACCATGTTACTTATATTAAAGATAATTGAAAAAAGTTTTGATTATATGATTTACGTATATACATATTCAAAATTTTTTTAGATCTACATAGTTAATTCAATTATTAAATGAAGATACAAAAATAAGAAGAATAAGATTTATATTTTTTATAAAAAAAAACTATTCAAATGGCATTTTAAAAATGCAATGAAAAGTAAGCAAAGAAAATTACATCGGTTAAAAGACTGACAGTAAAATTTTACGTTGTAGCATAAACAACAAGTAGATATCTAAAGACAAAATTATATAAAGTAAAAATTAATTTCAAACATTCAAATTTTTCCTTACATTACCTTATTTTTATATATGTACAATCCAACGAAATGTCAGTGGTTAAATATTAATTTAAAACCACCGGTAAATCAGGAAAACAAAAAATATTGCGCAGAAATATGAAAAATATGACGATGAAATAAATTATAAAACATATACAAAAGATTACTATAAAACTTGAGATATATCATTTCCAGTAGATTCACCATGTATAGATTTATCATGTTTTGCGAATAATTCGTTACATGAATAAGCAGCAAAATAAATCAAGTTAATGGACATTTTATTTCAACAAGTTCCACCTCGTGCATCGATCAAAATATAAAGTGGAAAGATTCGGCACAATTGTACCGGCTTGTCGGAGATTGCGGCGTAGTATTATGGGCTTAACAGGGACGGGAGTGGAAACGTAGGGGCAGCAACATGTATTACACAGGGCTGATAATACTAATGCGGACATCAAATATTACTTATTTCGATGTTTTTATTAATATTACAATTTGTATTTCAAGTACAGGGTTTAGTTAGGTATCTGTTTTTTCTTTACAAAATATACCAATATGATATTTTATGATTGAATATGTCAGTCACAGGTTTTCTTATAAATTCAAATATCGTCAGTGAAGTATTAATATATCCGAAATTTTTTTTTTCTACAAAAAAAATGTAATGCTGTAAAATTTATCTTAATATTTTAATAACTGTCATATTTTTTTTAAATATTTATGTAACAATTTACGGTTTCTACACTGAGTTTACCGACATCTAAAAATTTAATTAATTCATTCAATAAATGTTCAAATTAGATGTTAGTAATTTTTTTGAATTATTTGATAAGAAAATAAACCTACTATATTTGAATTTTAGTTGAAAATGTTTGTTTTGTTGATCAGAAAATCGTTGCATTCATAGAATTAAAAAGTAAATAACTTGACTAAAACTAAACAGATTTGAAAAAAAAAAACAAGGAGTACCTTGTTTAGAATGAAAAAAACTATCAAATAAAGTATCACTTGCCCTATCATGTTATTTAAAAATTTAAGAGTTGTGCTCATAGCGCTGAGAGTTGAAAAGATTCTTGCAAATATTTTAAAGCAAAAGATGTCTTCCTTGAAATAAAAATCGACGTGTTCGAGCGTTTTTTTTTTTCAAAATCTTATTTTAACTGACCAAAAGCGCGGTCGTTTCGTTTTAATTGGGCCACCCTATATAGAATATCAGATAAGTTTACATTCGAAGTTATTCATTACGACTACCAGTTTGATATATCCAGGGCCGTAACTCTTGGGTCCAGAGGCAGCAAGTGATCGTGGGGTACTTTATCTCCCAATTTTCATTTATTCGGAAACCCCCTTTGCTCGGAGATCCAAGCCATTGATTCAGTAGTAGTTACGGCCCTGAATATATCCTACTAGAATCCTGCTCTATTATATTTGTATTCATGAACTGCAATAATAGACATGTCAACTGCAAGAAAATATATTACCTATACCAATTATACATAACCAAATGCATATTTTATAAATAAGTACCTACAGACATCATATTATTCAGAAATGTTTCAGAAACATCTTGGGAAGACTCCGACAAGAAAGTCAAAACATTAAGTAATAAATATGACAACACGTTTTAACCAAGAAAAATTGCATTTTCGGATTTTCACATGTATGATATTTCACTGCGAAAAGTAGCACAATTTGTTTTCCACTATGTTAACTAGCATTCATAATAACTCGCCGCAAATATTAAACGTTTTACATTTTGTATTAGTTCTCGTGATAATATTTCAAACGTGTTAGTTTTCGTATGAAGTTTGAACATAATAATTTTCATATGAAAATTAAAACGTTCTATAGTCTTTCAACAACAGTAAAAGCGTCGAAATAATGTTGCTAATAAATATATAATCCTACATACCACCATTGTATTACGTAGTAATTCTAAAAACTAATTTAACGCAATGAATGTTCTTAGCTGCGCATTAAAGTAAAGAAGAGTATTTCGCTATGTAGGGCAAACAAACAAATATCACCAATTAAGTTGTGTAATGATTCAAATCACAAATTTAAGGGAATGTGTACAAAACAAACAAACGTATCCCCTCGTTGATTTTATAAAGGTGCGAGTCTTAAATGAACACACTAAATCAGTAACTGCAGTAAACAGGACGTTTTTGCGTTTGTTTGTTCAGCAAACAAATAAGTTTTGTGCTTATTTTCTCGAAATCTTCGAGTGTGTGAATGTAGAAAGAAAAACAGTCAAGTATATTGGAACGTAGAAGGTGTAAATATACATATATTTTATGTACAGTGCTGCCTCGCATAACGAACATAATTCGATCCAGGAGCAAGTTCGTTATATGAAACGCGTTTTCCCATAATAATACATGTTAAATTTTTTAATTCGTTTTGTAGCATAAAATATGGTACTGTAACATAAAAAATATTGTATACACGTTTTTTATTTTTTAGTCAGACTCAGATTTAGGAGAGTTGCCGAGGTTTGCAGGGTCAAATCCTCACACACAAAATTACATTTATTAAAACAAACACGTGTGTGAGTTAAGCGCAGAAAAGAACGACTGACGCGCGTTGATACATGTTCTTGCAAGTTTAAGCATCGACTGTGTGCGATCTTGGAAGTTCGGGCGACTTCGTGATACGTATGACAGGCGGCAAAATGAATACGATACAGTTCGTTTGTGAAGCAAGGTTCGTTGAGTGAGTCGCGTAATGAACGAATAGAAAGTTCGTTGTGCGCAGCGTTCGTTGAGTGAGGCATCACTGTATATAAATATTTATTGTTTTAGGATGCGTCCATTGTTGACTGATTTTAAAAAATATAAACTGCATTGTGCATAATAAAATTTTTACATTTATGATTTCATTTTAACCAATATAATTTAATATAGATGTTTTAATGAACTGTAACGGGAGAAAATGAAGGAAATACATACATGCCTTACTCATCAACGCACAGCCCAAACTCTTGGATTTATAAACGTGAAATACTATAGGTGGTTTTCTTTTATGACGCAAGCACCTATCTAAAAATGATTTTCTGAAATTCGACTCCTAAAAGATGCTAATTTCAGGCAAAGTAATGAAATAAAAATACTCTCGTATTATATTACGATTTTTCAAAGTTCAACCTGTTAAAAGTTCAACTTGTTACTGAAACTATTTCCTATCTCCGATTACTGTAATTTTTTGATAGGTGTATCCTTGCCAGGAAAATAAAATAAAAAATATATATGTAGTCTGGAAAATGAGGTGTTTTATAACGCCCAGTAGCAATGAATAAAGCATAGCAAAAAAAAGTTACAGTTAAATTTTGTTAATTGTTCTGGGCGTTATAACGCCCGGTAGTAAGAAGTGGGTTAATTGGGGTTAAAATGGTTCCAGATTAAATTTACAAATGATATTCAATTTTATCTTAATATATATAAATTACGTGTCACATTTTTTTCTCCGCGATGGACTTCTAAACTACTTAACCGATTTTAATTAAATTTATACACCGTGTGCAGTTTGATCCAACTTGAAAGATAGGATAGCTTACATCTCAATTTATGATCGCAATATTATTTTATTGCAAATTATTTGTCTTTATCTGTTAGCTCCAAACGATTCTAACAGATGGTGACATCTGTTGACTGGATTGAGTAAGTATTCAATAGATGGCGCTATGTCAAACTTCCAAACGTTTCATATAACCTACAATTTCACCACATGCTGCTAAAGTGTAGGTTAACCACAGCAACGCGTGGCCGGGTCAGCTAGTAAATTATATAAATGTTCATAAAAATGAATATACACATTTATATTTCATTATTCACCTTCAGTTGCTTCTGTTTATTGTTTTAAAATACGTCTATTGTTTACTGAGATGTAAAAAAGACACATACAAATTTATATTCATGATTTCATTTTAACCAATATAATGAGTGCTTCAAACAACGTTAATATTACTGTAGGTATACATTTACATTTCATTATTCACTGTAATAACTAATTATAATAAATTTTGTTTGTACTTCGAAATAAGAACCAAATAATTAGCTTGTGAAACTTAAAATTCGATTGAGATAACCATTTTCTAAATATATAAATATTTCCCACTTTTATTCAAATCGGAAAATACATATTTTATATTTTTTTATTACGTAAAATAAAAATAAAATATAATATGCAAATATAACGTATCTACATACAAAAATATAGCAATACTACAGCTTCCCTGTTTGACCTACAAACACATAAAACTCATTGAAAGAGCGCGTCTGGCCAACCCTTGTGTATTTATACTGACGCGTTATGGCTGTATCGATTGGTAGCCCCGCCGCAGCCGCCTCTGATCGCAGCAGCACCAAGTCTGGCTGACACAGTGAACGCGCGCGCTGCAGACAACTGTGGATTCCGTCGCCGCCAACACCCATCTCCCACCCACCCATCGCACCGCTGTCCGACACTGGCAATATGAAAACAGTTAATGTCCGTTTTGTATGGAAGTAGTGTACTCATGGCGGTTTGAGACCAATATTTTATTATTAAAGTAAATGATTAAATATCGTATTTAGGTAATCTATATAATATTTAATTCAAATAGAATATTTTGAGCGTGTGTTCATTTTAATTGCTTTATATTTTTTTTACAATTCGTGTACAAATAGTAGTTTTAGTATTCTCCTCATGGCGAAACTAAGCCAACATCAAAATGACATGTGTGGTCAAACTGCTGACCTAGCATCATGAAAAACAGTTAATGTCTGTTTTGTATGGAAGTAGTGTCGTCATGGCGGTTTGAAGCCAACATTTTATTATTACAGTATATGCAATCAAACTAATAATTTCTTTCAAACAATCATTAATTCGAATGGAACAATAAAAAAAAACGTTTTAATTGCTTATTTTTTATAGATCGTCTACAAATGGTAGTTTTTTGTATTCTTCTTAAAGTGGTTTCTAAATCAACATTAAAATAGCATGTGTGTTCAAATCACTGACCTGGAAACATGCAAACCTTTTGTCTATTTTATATGATAGTAGTTACTAGGGTAGTTTTAGCGTTTTGAAACCAATGGTGAAATATAATAAACAGGAAAATAGGGGATTTTGGTAGACACAAATTGAAAGTTTATAAGTAATCGGTTGCTCTAAGCTAAATTCAAGTATAAGTCGATTTTGGCAAATTTTATAGGAGAACAAAAAAAAAACGTTTTTTTGCTTTAAATTCGATTATCTCCGATATTAATAATCCGAACGATGTAATTTTTGACATGTTATAGATATAATAAAGCTCTTAGATATAATTTAGCGTATTTTGCATCTTACCCCCCCCCCCCCCCCATTTCATTTCAGCTTAGTTTTTTGTCTGATTTAAGATACTCGACGATAGCTCTAAAATTAAAAGGAAATATGAGGTTTTTATGATCTAGAAATATGCGGAATAGGATATAGAATCTAACGGTGTGGAAAAAAATCGAAAAATTTGAGATACTTGATTTTAGCTTAGAGCAGCTACAAGTGGCCGTACAAGTAACTTTTTGGACTGTTGTCAACATTATCGTGTATGATATTACTTGACATTTCGACTGGAATTTCTGAGTTTTCTCCAGAATTTTTTCTGAAACTGTTTTATAAATACTTCTGAAGATTGGAGTTGAAACGTCAAGTAATATCATACGACAATGTGGACAACAGCCCAAAAAGTTAGCTGCTATGTAAAATACTGATGTTATACGATTATATTTAATTTAGTTAATCCATCATGAATTAATTTAGGTTGGGTTTTCTGCAGTCTTATAACAATGCCGTTTTTTATACAGTAGAGCGTCGATTATATGAATTTGAGTCGAGGGTAATTCGCACAATAAGACATAGTAGAAGTGGATAAAAAAAATCTTATACGAGAAAAATAAAACAAATTTTAAGACTTGGACTACATATTTCTAGTGAATTTTTTTTACGAAGTACAGTATGAATGTAAAATGTTTTATTAAATTAAAAAGAAAACATAGGCTTAGTTATATTGCAATTGATGCTTCATATTCTTCGCTTTAACAACTAACATAGATTGTATTTGCTTTTGTTTAGGTGATTTGACTTCATTCTCTTCACCGTATACATACTTAACGTTTCACAACATATGAAGAAACATTTCACGCTGCGTAGAGGAAACCATAAATACTTGTTGGGAGTAAGAACAACTGCTGATATACAACACTAATGATAAAATAAAGAAAAACAGGAAGAGTATGTGGAAAGAATATCCGATCAAAAGCAACACAGAGAATATGTTTTACTTAAATAGAAAGCTGAAAATATCCTATTTGAGAACCGTGTAAGCTATAAATATCTAATGTATGACGATAGATTCATAAATAATATATTTATGGTACAGAAAAATATGAACAAAGCAATAAAATAATAATATTAACACGATATAGCCATTGACATATTTTCAGAATTATGGCGGGAAAAACAAAAAAAATATCGAAAACAAATAGAGGGATTGGTGAAACATTTAATAAACAAACAAATGGGGACTTTTTTTAAAACACCGTGGTGTTTTTAAAAAAAAGTAAAGAAGGTGTATACAAAAATTCAGTTAACTGCTTTTTCGCAGATAGGTTGTTTTAATGTCTAAAAGTACTGGAATTATATGATAACGTAAAAAATCACTTTACTGAGATAATTGACTATGGCTTAAATTTTCACAACTTGTGAATCACAAGGAAATATTTTACCAAAAAAATTGCAGTTATGTTTTTTATAGAAAATATAACATTTGTATATTGAATCATCTACTAGCCAGTTCATGAAATGCCAGTGACAAGGATTTGGAGGGCACTCAGACAGACAGACATAGAAAGAAAAGTGTTTGTTTTGATCATGAAACGGAAAGATAAAATGGAAATTTTGAAATCGGAAAACTGCTTTCAGAAATGATCAAATGGCTTCCTCTATCCTTAAAATATGGCGAGGAAAAAAAATCATACAATTATAGAAAATTTATGAATAACTTCAGAACTTTAGTAGACAGTTCCTACCAACGTTATCTTTTAAATGTTGAAGATTGTATTTAAAATATAAAATAATGATAAATGTAAACACTATCTGCTAGAAACTTTAAGAAATAACATTAACTTACTTTAATAAGTAACGGTAAATATTATAAAAGTTTATATTACTAAATAATTTAGATTATAAAAAACATAAACTCATTAAGTAAAAAAAAATTATAAATAATTAAAATACTTCCGTATTTATATTTTAAATAAAATTACATGGAAAGCATATTTAAAAATAATGAAAATAAGGTTCTAAAAATAAACAACAAATTTTAGAATGAAGTAAAAAAATTCTTCTGGGTTATTAAAAATATAATATGTAAATATTATATGTATATATCAAAGTCGCTACGTTAAAATCTTATAATTGCACAATACAATTTTCCAATAAAGAGCTTTATCATTTTAATATAAACCCACACAAGTACCCTATTTAAAAATATGTTTGTATATACTAAATATTATGATAATAAGCTTCTTTTTCCATCTTAAAACCGATTTGAAAACCACTCATCTTATCTAAATGACTTTCCGGAATGTCTATATAAAAACTGGACCGACGCAACTCGATTGCCTGGAGTGGAGCGCTCCGGGCTCCGGTAGAGATTCTGCAGGACTCTTGCGTTGGCGGAACCAGGACGATGTGAACTTTGACATTTAAAATGTAACAAAAGAGCTGTGCGCGCTCACTCGCCACTTCCCCTTCCGTCTCGACGTCTCTCTACAGGTCCTGTTTCTTATACACTCGTTTATGCTTGTTATTATTTGTGCCTTTCGTCGATAATCAAACATTTGTTTTTCATTTTTATTTTCATTGTGTACTTTTGTACTTTATGCTCGGTTATAAAAAATTTGTACAAGCACAGAAACAATCAAAATGATAATGTATTTATACGAAATACTATACATTTGAACATCTTTCTTTACATTTTACAATACAAGTTATTCTTATTGTCAGTATCTTTTATATTAGAATTATATTTATATTTTAACGCGATTTATGTAAATATTAGTTTGCTGGTGTTCAGTACATATTTTATTATCCAGGAAAAAATTGTAGATCTACTCAGATATCAATAGATCTCCATTTTGAGACAACATAATATTTTTCAATGGTTTTTGATCTGTGGAGACTTGAAAAGATCTACAATGACCTACAAAGATCTAAAAGGATCTGCAAAGATCTCTAAAGATCGTTGTAGATCGTGATAGAGATTAAAACGTTGAAAAATCATTAATTTTCAACGTTACAATGATCTTCAGAGATCTTTGTAGATCGTTTTAGATCATTGTAGATCTTTGAAAGTCTCCACAGATCAAAAACCAGTGAAAAATATGATGTTGTCTCAAAATGGAGATCTGTCGAGATCAATTTTTTCCCGGGTAGTTATGTTTGAATATTTGAAAATTTATTTAAAAAAATGTTATCAAACATACGATTATGTTATTTTTATGTCACAATAAAGAGGTGGTAAAATATTTTCCCAATTGATCCCAATGATTCCAATATCGATATTTTGAAAAAAAAAAAACGTTTCATAACATCATAGTCTCGAAGGCACGAAGAAAAAAATTAAGCATGGATTTTCATTGAACTTTTATTGATATACTTATACGAAAATTGATCGCCCGATTTACAATTTTAATATATACTTACCCTGTATATTTTACACTGTTTTACATTAGATACATATGTATATATGTATGTAGTTCGCATCACTAGTTTCATTACAACATATAACAAACAATTAAATAAGCACAATAGATATAAACATATATAAATACAAGCTGTATCGTACCTAATAATTTATTTCTATAGAAATATTAACGAAATTATAGTGGGTACCATTCTGCCCATTTGATAAATATATAAACATACTACCTGTAATTGCACCCTACATAATTTATTTTAAATAATGCAGAATAATAATACAAATTACCAATATGGCAAATAATGGGATTAATTTATATTTATCTACATAAACTGTTAATTATATTATTTCAAAATATAATTATTTAATAAATTTTCGTTAAATTTTATGTAATTATAATATACAAAACCATTTGTTATAAAAATGTTTTAAATCTCTGCTTGTATATGTTTTATGTTAAATGTATTTTTAAGCGTATGAATAGAAATGTTGTTTTTGTTAACGGTATTAAAATGTTTTATTACTGTATTAAATTTGATAGTATATTCACTGGATTTATATCTGCAAAAAATTCAAGATATTTTGTTTAATATAATGAACTCGGTTTAAAGCATTATGTTATGATAATTACAAATTATTTATGAAGTAAAAATGAATATTTATTATAATGAATTGAAACAATTTTTTGAATACCTACTTCACATTTTATGATGTTTACACACGACTAGGGAAACATAAAATCGCATAAGGTTCTCATGAAGAAACATCAGAGTATTCCTAAATTAGGTATACCCCAATGACTCGAGTAAGACCCTAATGTCATAAATCAGAGGTACGCCTAATAGTGAAATGCCATATGAAAACCACATACGTTCCTAATTAGAAAAAATATTCCTAACATTATTATTAAACTAGATAAAAAATAAAAATATTTTTTTATTACACCCCTCCCCTTTTCTCCAAAATTTTAAATGATATTGGTGACTTTAATATTTGTCGTTGGTAGTCTTACCAAACCCTCATTACCAATTTTTTAAATATTTTTTGAGCCAGTAGTTACCGAGTTAGAGGGGGGGGGAGCAAACAAAATATTTGTCTGTGCCCCCTGCAGGCGCCATTTTTTATTAAAAATAGTGTCATATTCTACTCACTGAGGTCTACATTTTGACACCCCACACACCTTAGAAAACAATTTTTTTTAAATTTACTTTAAAGCCCCCTACAGGCGCCATTTTTGATTTATAAAAAATAAGAATGAGGGTCACTAGCTTGGTTACACCTTTTGATGTGCCACATGTCTTGTATAAAAAAAAATATTTTTTTGCCTGGCTTAAGCTTTTTAGTACCCCCCAAAAAAAAAAATCCAAAATATTTGTACATATTTTACTAGAGGGTGTCATTTTACATATTCAGTAAAATTTTCAAGGTTCTAGCTTATATAGTTTATGAGCTATTGAGCTTTGAGTGAGAAGGACGGACGGATGGATGGACGACAAAGTGAGATTAATAAGGTTTCTTTAGAACCCTAAAAAGTGGATGTATGTTAATTCTCACTACCCATGTATTTATTGTTTCATTATATATACACCTACCAGACAACACGTTAACTATCGTCTGATTATTCTTAGGAAATAATCTGGTGACTTCTAAATCGAATAGTAATTCTTCTATATAGACCGGGAGGCAGCAACCAAAATTTGGTCATCATAGCAGCCCGCAAAATTTGTTATGATAGTTGTTAATTTAGTATAGCTGTATATTAAAAGTAAATTGTCAGTCATAAAATACGCTGCTTTTACCCCTGAAAGGTTGTCAAAGTCGTCAAGTTTTTGACCTAGGGTGACATATAGCAATCTGCCAGATAAATACATTTTGATATATATCATGTTCTCCAGATCAAGAAAATATAGTTTTCTGACGCCTACGCCACTGCTTAAAAAAAGTAGAGTGAATTAAACAAAAAAAAATGACCCAAAAAAAATTGTTTTTAGCAGCCCGTCAGATATTTAAGATTTAGGGTGATTTGATTATTACAAAAACAGAAATATGTATATCTGACGTAGTCACCGCTGCGTTTTTATTTTATAGCGGGACAAAGATGTTAAAAAAATGAGGAAACTTTTTTTTAACAGCCCGTCAGATGTGCATACTATTTTGTAGAATAATGTCCCCTTATGCAAAAAATATATACATCTGACGTGTGAAGTGCTGCATTTGATTTGGAGAGCCCGTCAGATAATTTCGTAGCTCAGGCAACATAAATTTTTTTTACTGTTGTAAAAACAATTTTTTTAGTGGTTAGGCTTGATTTGTTTGACCTTTTTTTGGAAATACATAATAATAATAATAATAATAAAAATAAATACACTCATTAATTGGTTATTTTTTTACATATTTAAATTGTTATAAAAAAATAAAGCAACAACTGAGGTGTCAGATACAGTTATTTTCTTTCTCAGAGAACTTAAATCTATTGAATAAAACAGATTTTGAACGGGCGGCTATAAATATGTCGGTCATTTTTTTTTTTACATGTTTCAATTGTTATCAAAAAATAAAGCAACTATTAAGGCGTCAGATGTTTATATGGCAGTTCATAAAAAATCAAAATTAACAAATTTTATAAATATCTGACGGGTTGCTATGAATTTTTTGCCTATTTTTTTACATATCTGACGGGCAGTCCTATCTAAATGCAGCGTCCTTTGATCTTAGGACCTATCTAGCTGAGTTCCCTATATCCCAGTTAACAAATTTCATAACAAATTTGGCGGGCTGCTATGATGACCACATTTGGTCGTTGCCTCCCCATCTAATATGATTAGTATACAAAGATTCCAGTGAATTCATATTGAAATTATACTTGAAGTATCACGTACTTTCATTTTTTTTAATATGCTTAAAATAATCACGTCTGCTTGAAATAATGAGAGCTTTGATTATAATGGTGCATTTATCTTAAATTAGTTTAAATATATTATTCATCGTACCTCAAAAACGTTAATTTTTTTGCAACTATCATACTAAAAACCGACAACACAGTTTTTTTCACTGTTGAACAAAGTTCAAATTCGCGTTCACATAAATGAAACAGTTATTTACGTAGGGCGCGGCTAACTTTTCACTGAGAATGCATGCCACATAAAGAGTTTAGCACATGCTTTGTCTCAAACAATCCAGAGTGTGCAGTTTTGTTGAAAAATCGCTGTCTATTTATACTTGTTACCAGTTTCCATTGTAGAAATTATATAAATTAGATACTCAGTGTTGAAAACCTCGGCGACTAACACTTTACAAACATTATTCTGCGGTGCAGTTTTGTTTCATTTTTAAATCCTTTTTGTATGTGTTTTGGAAAACTCTGAACGTGCTCTCGCATTCGTTGTAAATTCGTGCAATTTATAAATTGAATTGTTGATAGAAATTTGCACACATTTTTAGGTTTTATTTTCTTATGTATGCGCATGATTTGTTTTTCTTATTTTACATACAATGCGACAATGTTTACATATGTACATTTTCATGTACAATAACGTTCAAAATTACTAGTGCACTATACAAAATACCCATCTTTACAGGTTTTCAAAGTTAAACAGACTAATTTTAAATCCACTTCTTAAATATGTTTTAAAATCAATAATTTTTCCATTGCATGATAAATTAAACTAGCTGGGCCCGCGCGACTTCGCTCGCGTGGACTACGGAATTATTGTTTAGGATTTAAAAAATATATATTTAGAATTAAGTATAAACACGATAAGTTATTTTTCTAATAAAAACTAAACAACACTTAAATTACCTACCTAACAAAAGCGAATCAGAACAAAAAGTAAAAATAATTTTTGTTCTATTTGAATTTAAAAGTTAATTATTGAAAAAATGAAAACAAAATAAACAACTGATGGCCGAGCGCAGTATCTCCCCTCTCCCAGCGACACTATCTGAGTTCGCCCGAATTGTCACGAATAATATATGTTATTATATGTATATTTCACGTTATTTCCTAAACCAAAATACCAAATTGGATTCTGTAAAAGGCAAACTATATCTATATTAAGTACTTATGATGATGAAATTATTTATTTCGATAAGGATTAAAGTTTTGCAGGTCATAAGTGCATGTAAACAGAACCTAAATATTTTATGTTTTCTTTGTAACATAAAAGCAGTTATTGTGGCTTAAATATAAAAGTTAGACATATGGTGTCGCGGACTTTATTGTAGGATTTTTGATTTTACAGAATTCTTTAATACATTATTTTGTTCTATATTCAACGGTTTAGGCAGCGTATTCAAAACAGCGCCCCGACGGCAAAAATTTTTCCGACTTGATTTACTATTATCGTCAATGCTTAGTTGTTATGTTACCAAACGTAACAAAATATAGCCTATAACCTGGCCAGAGAATGTACCTATGAATTAAAAAAGAAACCACGTAAATCGGATAAGTGGTTCTCGAGTGATAAGCGCACTAACGAACAGACAGAGAGACGTTGAGCTTTATATACAAATATTAAGGATGACGGTTTTAAGATTTTTTGGAAGAATTTTCTTTTAAAATCAAGTACTTTTACAAATCGAAAAAATTTGGACTGACAACTGAAATGAATGACATGATATTTAATACCATCTCCTGTTTTCATGAATACAGTAAAGCCTCTTTAAATCCTTAAACGTATGCATAATCCTCTTTTAAATAAAGTCTTTTATAAAAATATATTTTCACCTGTCTCTTTATGTTATTTTAAATTATATTTGTAACTGTCGTATATAATTTGAAATGTAAAACAATTTTATATAGGTTATCTACCTTTAATTTGACGTATGATTTTTTTACAAATAAATACTTGTATGTGGGAGAAGGACTGTTAGAAGTAATATACATTTTTTATAGAGTTGTCATGTCCCAACGGTATTCGTTTATTGTACTGTAACATGCTGATTCGATATACTTTTTCTTATGTATTAAAATTGATATATTTTCTTACATATGAGGCAAAATAAAATTCCAAAATTTCAACTGCTGATATTACAAATACAAGTGTAAATAAATAATTTAACTTTGACTATACTCGTTCGTTAGAATAAACATTTGCTTGTTTTGGTTTCAGTGTTTGTCTTTTTACATTTCATATTTGTTAACGCCATAGTTTTACGTTTATATTTTTTATTTTAAATTATCATCAATGGATGACATTAAACAGTTTAAAGCAAATATATAATTCTAAAAGTTATATTTAATTGCACTATATAAGTATTAGATAGGTAGTATTTACTTTGTACATCGAACATAAATTTAAATACTTTTTTTGTTTCTTCAATGCATAAAACGAATATTTAATAATTTTAAAATATAGAAAATCTTATTAAAAATATTAAATCTTTGGGGCGAAAAGCGGTTGATGAGTTTTTACGTTAGATTAAAATATAGAAAATCACATTAAAAATATCAATTATATTTGGGCTAGCTAGGAAAGGGGTTAGTATAAGGTTAGTATAAAATATATAATTTTTGAATCTGACAGGTCCAAATTTAGGTCAAGTGCAAGATATTATTTTTTGTGGAAAATATTGTATTAAAGTGATATAATTTGTTTTAGGTTCAATATATTAATTTAATGTTGAATAATTATTTTTTTGTGCACTATGTTCACTTTATTTTACAAAACTAAAATAATTAAGTAAATGTTGGAAATGAAGATAATAAATAAAGCGCAGCTTATATAATTTTTAAATTTATGGAACCAATTAATAAAAGAATATTTTCAACATTTACAACAAATAAAAACTTTATGTAAAAATTACATCTGTGAAATAAATTTTAAAAATCCCATTTGACTTTCCACTTTCTATTAGGTGAAAACACTTTATCATGTCAAACCTGGGCTTGATACAAATGAGGTATAGTAAATGTGGGTGTATAAAATGTATTTTATAATCCGACTTCGCATAAATTTCATCTAACAAAAAAACATGCTGATTTTATTATTACAGTGGCAGTTTTTCCAACGCTAGTTCCAATCCTGCCGTCACCATTAACATTTATTTATGTATAATATGAACATTGGTCTGTAAATAGTTCAAATTATATAACTACATATAATCAAATTGAGAATTCCAGTTTTTTTTTGTTTTCAACACAAAAAGAGCTATAGTGATTACGTTGATTTTATATTCTACGCATTTTATTCTTTTATTGACTGCATAGGTTTCATTCACAAGTCTCAAAAATTCAAACTACAGCATCTTTGTCAAAAATAAATACAAAAAATAATATTTATTTATTTGTATAGTTTTTTCAATAAAATGAGGCTTAATTTTTTAATTAAATATTTATGTATATTTTTTGTATTCCAAAACTCTACAAGGACTTCGAAGTTTGCCATATTTAACATTATCTATAAAAGTATATTCAATATCTATCCACTTTTTGGGTTAATCTCACTTTGAAGAATGAGAATTAACCTTTTTTATATTTATCTTTAATTGGTAGGATTTTATAATAATAGCTAATCATATTTTTTGTGATTTTCTAATCATAAATATAGCGTGCATCGCATTTAATCGTTAAGTTCCATATTTTCCCCACTTACTCTACTCACTTGTTGGATGTACAACTACACGTTAGAATAAACCCTGTCTAGTGGACATTCCTTTAATTAAATTTTTATAAGACGATATGGAATTTTATAATTGAAATACCTATCAGAAGATGTTTTGATTTTATTAATAAATCAGAATCAACAATGTTATTAAATAAATTATTTGAAAACCAGTAAGTAATTCAATTTCTCGTATAAAAAGAGTAGGTATCTATTGATTGTAAAATAATGGTAGACAATTCCTTCCTCCTTTTTTACTTTAACGGAGAACCCTACTGTGACGAAAAAATCAATTTTTTATGTATTTATTTAAAGTATATCATGTTCGAAAATATGTAAAAGAAATTCAGTTAAAATTGCCTGAATTACAATCAGTTTATATAGAAAAGATACCGTGGCCGGTTATAACCCTCAAAAAACTTTAAATGCATTCATTTTGAGTAGACTTTTTTCGACCTGTTTCCAGCGATTCCTCAAAGACTATTTAACAATTTTTTTTGTTATAAAATTTCGTTATTGCAGTGACTATTTCTGTGTGTAGTCGATTTTTTAATTTTTAATATTTACTATTTTTAAGACCACTTAAATTTAAAAAAAAGGAGTTAAAAATAAACAAAAAATTTCTGACTATCACCAATTTGTGAAAAAATTAAATTAAAAAAACGGCTACGCACAACCATAGCTACATTCATATAGATATTGATAAATTATTTATTATATTTTTGAGATTAACCAATCCCGAAATTTCGATGGAACCATGGAGAAAAATATTTTTTTTTGGTCGTCGAACCAAGGATCATAACTTTGTAAATTTTTAATATTTTTCTATAAAAATTGGTATTAAAAAAATTGAATTTATACTTAATAAAATGTCTTTAATCCGATCTCAAAATAATTAGTTGTACCTGTGATAAAAATTCCCAAACATTGACAATTTTATGACCCGCCACAGTGGCTTTCTCCTTTAATTACTTTTAAAAAGTAACAAATTTTTATTGTGTGTTGATATATAATATTTATGTACATAAAATTATTTATATTTTATTATAATTTAAGGCATGATTACTATTGCATAATCACATTTTTAACAAATACAAAAAACATCGTTACAGTACAGTAATTTTTATTCGTTCAAGCATCATTTTAATAAAAAAAATCTTCCACTCTCAATTTCAAAGCGCTGTCTCATTAACCTATATTTAAAATTTTAATAAAAATGCAATCTCCGGTGAAACAAAACACCATAATAACAGATTATTTCCAGATAGTTAGGTTTGCAATTAGGAACACTGTCCGAAAAAAAACGTCTTATTAAAATCGATCTACCATTCTGGCATTAATATTATAGGGTTATAAGGATACTTTTTCTTTACAAAAGCACCTTAAAACAGTTAAGGAATACTGTCATCGTCAAATTCATCGGGTAGGGGTAATTGTTCAGGGTTGTACGTATTTCTCTCATCAAATTTAATGATGATTGGAAACGCGCAAATCACTCAAGCCAATTTATTTATAATTTAATCTTCAATATATTTTCTCAAACGCAATTTTTTAAATATAATTTATAAAGGAATTTAAGTAATCAGTGGGTGTAGATTTACAAATTTAATAAAGAAGACCTTGTAATTTATTTGAAATTAATCCCAAAGTACTACCTACGCTCGAAAATATAATTAAAACCAACATTTTTCGAAAATCTTTTGAACTCATAAAGTAACATACGAACGCGTGTAATAAAAGCCAGCGCAAAATACAGAAAGTGTTGATAGTGTATGTGCCACTCATGTCAAACTGACCAAACTGATTCTACAATGTAAGCCACTCACATTTTTTGTAATAAAAAATAAACTGTTACGGTGACCATGTAAAAATTTGTCAAATGTAAGTCGAACCTCGTGTACCTACTCGTGTTTCGTACAATATACCACAAAATATTTACAATAAATGTTTTTAAGGCTGAACATGCTATTTGAATTGCCATAAGAATTACTATAGAGAAATTACGGTTTTGTATTTTAAGTTCAGCTCTAACCAGTATTAATAAATCATTTATGAAAAATACAGTGATAAACTAGATTAATTTTTCTATGTTATGACATACTTAATTTTTCAATAAAATTTTTTTATATATTAATTAAAAAAATCAGAAAATGTGTGTATTTTTCTTGAAATGATAAAACTCAATATATAACAAAAATTCTTGAAAAATACGGAGAAAAAAATATACCACGACATAGATATTTGTTTAAGCTTTCTAATTTTATAATAATTCTGCAATTTTCATTTGAAAACATTGAATGTAAGCCTAAAAACATAAGAACTAGTTCTATCCTTTGTAGCTTCACCTCTGTTTAATTTCGAGAATATCCCATTTTTCATTCGATCGTCAATTGTCACTGAATTACTTGTATCTGTCATTTCCCCTCAAGGCTAGACTTGTGCAAATAATTTTTGTTTTCTAAGGTGGCGACATCTCGTAGAATTTAGTTTCGGAAAAATCGGCATTAACAGCCTTAAAAGTTAAGAATCAATTTATAAAGAAAATACATGAATTTTATAACGTATCGAATCAAAATGCAATTCTCTTAACTATATCATCACATAACTGAACATGAATATTGTATTGAAACATTAAGGAAAGGTTCAATATAAATAAACTAAAAATAAACACAATTTAAATGTTAAACATATACATTACCATGGATATTAAAGGAAAACCTAGAAAAGACATAATAAACCCTGACTTCCGGTTGACCGATTTATGTTGAAATCTAATTTCAAGACAGACTAAAACATACACATAAATCAGATGTTATTTTGTCTATCTATTGTATTCCATCTTTTGTTCAGACGAAAACTACACTATATAATATATACGAAAGTTTAGTTATAATATAAAAGTACTAGGTATCACATTTTAATATAAAATTTTTATTTTATATAATATATATAATATAATTTTAAATTTTCTTAATAAAAGTTGTTTATTTGCATGTCTTTATTATGATAAAGTACTAATTGATATACCATTGTATTTAAAATTTTTGATTTATCCCTAATAGAACCTTTGCATTTTTGATATGTCACGAATGACACTTTAAACTATTAAAATTTCAAATAATCATACATCCTTACAAAGTTCATTATTTCTACTTTCTAAATTTAAAAAAATAATAAAATTCCATAAATATTTAAAGAAATTAGAGCACTTTTAATAAAACCCTAAGATTTGAGAACAAGTCGCCATATTTTTTGAACAATTTAAAGTATGAAAATTTTTGTTTTATGAAAGTTTCTTATTTTTTATGATCTTTACAAATATGTACTTTTTATATACCATTCCAATTGATTTTGCTGAGAAACGAGCATGTACCCCTCAAACTACCCCCCCCCCCAAGAAGCGGTTTTAGGTGTTCGAAAATATTTTCCTGAAATTCTTTAAGGTCGATACATATATAGTAAATGTTTTATCCTAAATCTCTATCTTCAACAGATTGGGCGTAAAACATAGTGGACGGGTGGTCTGGTATACACCCTGTATATATTTCACACTTTTGCATAAAAAAAATTCTCTCTTAATCAATAAATATGTAGATAGAAGACAAAATAAAAGTTTTAATCAATAATAATATGCTAGGTGTTCGCAGAAATATAAAAATAGTGCATTAAAACTTTTTTCTCAAAAACCATTTTAATATTTTACCTTGTTAAACGAAATGAAAATAAATCTATAGATATACCCGCACGGAAATTTTTATACTTGAAATATATTTTTAAAGTATACGGCGTATATTTTTTTATAAATTTTGTATACGGCAAGTATAAAAAATAAATTTTACATAATTCTCGTATACGACAATTATAAATAAAGTATACGGCGTATACGTAGAATGTACGGAGCGTATATCTCATTTATATTTGGCACATATAATTGAAATACTTTCCAAGTATACATTTTAAATGTATTTAACAAATATATTTAAAATATACTTTGAATATATCTCAATATGAAATTTGTATATACGCTTGGAAATTATATTTTTATGTGCGAAAAAAATATGTTTTCTGTATATTTAGCATATACTTTAGGGCACTTTTTTTATACTTGTTGAGTATATTTTTTAATTGTTTTTCTACACATATTTGATGTATACATCAAATATCATACCTATATACTTTTCAAGTATATTTTTTTTATACTTTCTGTAACAATATTCCTCGTATATTTAATAAACATTTTTATGTTCATACAGGGTGGGCCAAGTAAAACGAAACGGGCGCGGTTTTGGTCATTTAAAATAAGATTTTGATAAAAAGCTCGAACACGTCGATTTTGCTTTCAAGGGGACATCTTTTGCTATGAAATTTTTGCAAAAATCTTTTCAACCCTAAGCGCTACGAGCGCAACCCTTAAAATTTTAAATAGCATGATAGGGCAAGTGATACCTCATTTGAAAGGTTTTTTCATTCTGAATACGATGCTGTTTTTCAAATCTGTTTAGTTTTAGTTAAGTTATTGACATTTTGAATTCCATAAATGCAATGATTTTCTAATCAAAAAACAAAAATTTACAACTAAAATTCAAAACAAAGTAGGTTTATTTTCTTATCAAATAATTCAAAAACATCCAATTTGGACATTTATTGAATTAATTAAAAAATAAAAATAAAAATTATTAAAAAAAATTTATTTATATCCAAAATTTTAATTAATTCACTAAATGTCCAAACTGGATGTTTTTGAACTATTTGATAATAAAATAAACCTATTTTGTTTTAAATTTTAGTTGTAAATATTTGTTTTTTGATCAGAAAATCACTACATTTATGGAATTCAAAATGTCAATAACTTGACTAAAACTAAACAGATTTGAAAAAATCAAAAAGCACCGTATTCAGAATGAAAAAACCTTTCAAATGAGGTATCACTTACCCTATCATGCTATTTAAAATTTTAAGGGTTGCGCTCATAGCGCTGAGGGTTGAAAAGATTCTTGCAAAAATTTTATACCAAAAGATGTCCCCCTTGAACGAAAAATCGACGTGTTCGAGCTTTTTTTCAAAATCTTATTTTAAATTACCAAAACCGCGCCCGTTCCGTTTTACTTGGCTCACCCTGTATATCTACTTATTTTTATTCCGTCCATCGAAAAATATACTGAAATAAAGTTTTTAAATATACCGCCAAAAAAGTACATATAAAAGAAAAAGAATAAGAACTTATGTGTAGGAAGACGTCAGCTGACGTACTAATGCTTTGATTATGTATGCCGAATTAAGGCGTAAATTGTTAGTATTTGTAAGAAATAAAGTTAATTAAGTGAAAATAAAGATATTTGGTGTGTTTTTATATTAAAATTCAGAATTGGGATACATTTAAATCAACGAAAAAGAGACATAAATGTGAATAGTGCAGCTACACGGAGAAAACGAAACACCAATGAGTTGTGTTTTGGAGCATTAATCTAGTCAATGTAGTGTTTTTTATCGTAAAAAAACCAAGCATTACGGTTGTGACAGCAATGAGACTGTCAGACACACTATAGGGAAATGTTTTGAGCATCACAGCAAAAGCAGGTAATTGTTTCTGCGTATGATCTACTCACGGATATAACCAAATTAAATTAAACAGTTATTTATAGTTGAACCACTGAACCGATCTCGATGAAATTTGGCAGGAAGATAGCTTACATCCTGAGAAAGGGCGTATGCTACTTCGAATCTAAAAAATTCATCCCCTAAGAAATTGCAAGGGGGTGGAAATATTTGTATGAGAAATATTTCACCCCCTGTCACATATTAAGGGTTGTAATTATTTTCATTCCGGCGGGAAAAATACTACCGGAGTGAGGGGTTTTAGGGGGAAAAACAACCCCCTATCTCCCATAGGAACCGAGATATTTACGATTTTGTAAAATGAATGAAAACCAAAACAAAAAATATATAATATATTTCACCCCTTGCACATATAAAAGGTTGTGTAATGAGTTTTATTCGATCTGGCGGGAAAATACCACGGGGTAGGGTTTATAGGGGAGAAACAACAACCTCATATGTGGAAGGGGGTGAAATATATTTATATTTTTTTTGTTTTGGTTTTCATTCATTTTACAAAATCGTAAATATCTCGGTTCCTATGAGAGATAGGGGGTTGTTTTTCCCCCTAAAACCCCTCACTCCCGTAGTATTTTTCCCGCCGGATCGAATGAAAATAATTACAACCCTTAATATGTGACAGGGGGAGAAATATTTCTTATACAAATATTTCCACCCCCTTGCAATTTCTTAGGGGATGATTTTTTAGATTCGAAGTAGCCTACGCCCTTTCTCAGAATGAAAGCTATCTTCCTGCCAAATTTCATCAAGATCGGTTCAGTGGTTCAACTCTAAATAACTGTTTAATTTAATTTGGTTATATCCGTGAGTAGATCATACGCAGAAACAATTACCTGCTTTTGCTGTGATGCTCAAAACATTTCCCTATAGTGTGTCTGACAGTCTCATTGCTGTCACAACCGTAATGCTTGGTTTTTTACGATAAAAAACACTACATTGACTAGATTAATGTTCCAAAACACAATTCATTGGTGTTTCGTTTTCTCCGTGTACCTACATAAAATATTTTGAGTTGGACGAGGACAATATAACGTAATGCGAAAGAGTGTGATAGATAAACGCTATAATACAATTGTGAAATTTTGGGCTTTAAAAACTGTAAATTTCTATTCAATTGCACTGAGAAATTGCAATCGAGTAAAAACTGAAATTGAAGTAAGTAAAAATATCTGTTTACTTAAAACTTAAAACAACAAAGTTCTTTTGATAGTCGAATTTATCAATTACTTTTTTTTAGGACCCACAAAAAGACAATAATACAGAAAGAGCAGCAATTCAGAAAATGAACAAGATTCTTCTTAAATTATTTCTTATTTTCAACACATTTTGTTTTTAGTACAAAATAATCATTTATATATTCTCAATAAATATTTAATGATCTCAACTCTGGTAATTATTTCTAACTATATTTTCGTATCCTACGATAATATCACGTATGAAAATCTAAATTTAATATATTCGATATTATACGCAGGTCCTGAGAGAGCTGCCACGGGGCCCGGGCCATATGGCTTTCCTAGCCTCCCTCTATCAGGGCCTGACTAAAAGGTTATAAGTCGAATGTACGTTAAATATATGATTAATATATTTAAAAGTATAATTTTTATATACGTAAATATGTATATAAAAAGTATACGTATAAATATATTTTACGTATATTTAAAATATATACATGATAGATATACGTGTAGCGGCAAAATCCATACATTTGCGTATACGCCAAATGCATGGATTGTACGTATATGCTGTACGTATAGCCATCAGATATATTTTAAATATACGTAAAATATATTTATACGTATACTTTTTATATACGTAAGTATCAAATATGTATATAAATATTATACGTACAAATATATTTTACGTATATTTAAAGTATATATAACGGATACGTACAGCGGCAAAATCCATACATTTCCATATACGAAAATATATAATCGGCGTATACTTTGACGTATGATTTGACGTATATTCCACGTATAAATATTTCCGTGCGGGTAGTTTTATTAGTTTTTGATAACTTTTAATAGGGTTTAAACCAGAACCTTATTAATCTCACTTTGTCGTACTTTCGTCAATCTGTTTCTCGTTTCATATCACGCACATGAAAATTTTTTTTGTGAAATTATTGTCAAAGAGGAAGGAAGAGACATAAAGCTAAATTTATGCTAAAACATTTAGGCATGGGTATAAAAATATAGGTCCTAATTAATATGAATATAATTTACATTACTTTATCTCTTTTAGTAAAAATCATAGTATCTGCGGCTTTAGGGGGGGGGGCGACCCTGGGCAACCGCTCGAGCGCCAAGGTAGCAGGGGCGGCAAGAAGCGAAAAAGAATGAAAACAAAAAAATAAGAAAAGAATGATGCAACAACGAAAAAAAAGCTCATCAGATTTTTTTTGCGGTAGAAATTAACTATATATTCGAGTCAACTAAAAAAAAGGTCTTCAAAGGTCGGGAGGGCGGCAAAAAATAATTCTCCCGGGGCGCCGAGCTTGCAAAAGCCGGCTCTGTAGTATGCAAAGGTGTTATTTAATCTACAAGTTCCCAAAATAAAAGCAAATTCAAAATTTAAATAATGGTATGATCAGAATAAATTTGAGTAAAAATATAAATGTAAACTAATTTACAAATAAATCATCATTGACAAATACTAAACAGTTCGCATTGACTGGAACAATTAATCTTGTTTCTAATGTCCTTGCGGTGACCTTTAAAGATAATTGATAATACGTCCCTGTGTACCCGGATGCCCTTGTCAAGCTCGCAATCCATCACAGCCGATTGAAGTGCCTGCTTATATCTGAAAACTTTAATGTTGAAGGAATGAAAGAACCGACCGATTCCATTTCACTCTTTTCAAGTAAATATAAAATCTCAATGTTTTTACTGAAAGGAATAAGTGGCAAAGAAAATTTTATGATGATATTTAACAGAAGGGTCTAAGAAAGAAGGAATGTTTTTTCGACGGAGAGAAATATTTCGTACGAATAATAATAAAAAGTATGTTATTAATATATTAAAGTGTAATTCGTATTACGTCAATTGTGCTGCCGGAAGTAAAGAACATACACAAAGAAGAAGACGGATATGAAAAATTTTAATCCTGGAATGTTTATTTTCGTTCAACTTTTATAAATTTAAGGTTTGTGTATTTTGGAAACAAAAGCTTAACATATTTATAATACACATACAGTTTTACTCGATCCCAAGGGGGGAGTAAACCCATCTAACCTCAAACCTCCAATCTTACACATATAGGTACTATAGGTTGAGTTGTAGAGCTCGATATTCGTATAGAATTGTCTTCCTCTTTACAATTTTTCATTCTTCTGAAAATTTCCGTAACTTTTCATTTTTTCCTATTTTGTTATGGTCTAACGCCACAACAATGGATGCCTTTTTAGCTTAGCTACCCCTTCTGGACCATATTTGGTGAACCATTCTCTATCCACAGTCTGAGAAGATAGGTACTCGACGTAATTTTTTTTATAAATCAAAATAATATTTAATATAATTATACATATGTTTTTGCAAGGTTATTGGTTTTCGAGTAAAAAATTAATGAAAATTAAATTATTTTATTAAATATTAAAGAAAAATGAAATCATACAAAAAATTATTTACAACAAAATCTTCTTGTTTTTTCCATACAATAAGATACCGCAATAAAAAATACAGGTTTCCATTTGAAAAAAATGATTGCCTTATTTGACCTTTAAAACGTAAAAAATAAATAAAAAATTAACAACGCCATTTTGGTTCCCTCTTAAAACCAAACAACTTTTATTTGAAACATTTTTTGATTTAATTGATAGATAACAAAAATTAGGGGAGTGACAAATTAAAATGGGACACTCTGTATATAATTTAGGCCCTATTAATTTTTTTTTTCATATCTTTTTATCAGTTATTCAGAAATACTGTTTTAAATAAAAAAGATTGCAAATATAAACAAAAAAAAAAGATTTTATTTAGGTACTATACCTTAATTTATGATAAAAACGATGTATACGATACGGTGGTTCGAACACGACTGACTGAATGCTCTGTTGTACAGCCAATGTTCCCCCACTCTTATACCTTAGCTGTATGCGTGACGAACGTATCTACGTACTCTGCACATTTCGCTTACAACAACCACGCCCTTTTTGTATTAGTGCGCTCTGAATTTTGATCCAATCATGAAGCATAGAATTAGGAATATAAAATGAACTACTTATGTATCTCTGTAATACAATTTGTTGAGTCAAAATATGACACTCAAACCGGGAGGTCTCTCGTGTTCGAATCAGTGCGCAGTAATTGACTGCACATCCGTGTATAGCTGTGTGTGTGTACCCCACCACATAACATTTGACCAACCAGCGGCCGTGTGGAAATATGTTTTCCTTCTTTATGCTGCATGCAAAGTATATTTCTTACTTCTGTTAAGCGGTCGGGCCGCCATCTATAGCTTTTTGATCTACCCCTTCCACTCATGTATCTTCATGGAACCAATAAAACAAGGTTTGCTGTGGATATTTTGACAATCGCCATTTTATATACATTTTTTTTCGATGGCGTATTAAATCGATAAGAAATTTATGATGTCGCGCTTCAAATAATTGATCTATTATGTAAATATTTTCTGTATAAATAAGTATTTTTTTGGAAATAGGAGACACGTAAGATCAGTGGCATAGTAACGAGGGGGGGGGGAATATTTGTTCAAAATACCTTCCAAAATTTAAAATATATGTCTATATCCCCCCCCCCCGAAATTTTTTCTTACTACGCCACTGCGTAAGATCATCGTAGAATAGTTTCTTTTAAATTAGTCATCATGCATATTGTTAGCACAAAGCAAGAAGAAATGTGAAATTTAAGTACCTACATATTTTATATGTAGCCGGATTGCATTATATTTATAAATAGAAAAACATAGATTTTATTTACTATACACACAGAATGTCAGAACAATTTATAAAAATAATAATGATGTATACGATACGACGGTTCGAACACGACTGACTGAATGCTTTGTAGTACGGCCGATGTTCCCCCACTCTTGTACCTCAACTATATGCGCGACGGACATATCTACCTACGTACTCTGCACATCTCACTTACAACAACCACGCCCTTTTTGTATTAATGCGCTCTTGATCATGATCCAATCATGAAGCATAGAACTAAGGAGGGAGAACTATTCGCTGGGTGCAAAAAAACGAAATCGATGACAGCGCACAACGTGGCGAAAAATAACACTTTGGGTGGACTAACTGTCATTTTTAATAGGCTCGTTTTTAACTGAAAATAAAAAGGTTAACATGGTTAACTGTACTATAGGCTATGTGCAAGGGGTGGAGTTAGAAATAATGTCGATGCGAGTGCTCTTGGTGAGCACAATTGTATAATCATCGGCGTTATAGTATAAGGTTATGTAAACGAATTAATTATTTCTCTATTATACGTCATAATTAAAGAGAAAAAAATACCTACCCAAAGTAAATAATTATCACGTACCTTTTATGCTATGCTATTTATATTATATGCAAATTTGCAAACAGCTAAATTAAATGATATTTGTTTAATAAAAGATTTCACGATATTCAACAATGATAAAAATACAATTCAATCCATTCAATCCTTCTCTATTACCCGCTAGTAGACTTCGTGCACATAGCCAATAGTCATAAATAATCATCTAAAATGTATATATTACGATATTTTATTGAAATTATTTGTTTGTAAATGTGCCAAAGTCCACCTTAGTTGCGACCGCTAGTTGGCGCTGTCATCGCGCACGCTGCGAATACTCTGTAATACAATTTGTTAAGTCAAAATATGGCCTTCAAATCGGGTGGTATTTCGTGTTCGACATTATGTGTTAAAGTTTTTTATAGAATTAAATACCAAACTAAAAGTTTATAGTATTTATTTTTATTTTAACAAAAGTAAATTAGATTTTGTTTCATTTAGATGTTAATTACAACCTTGAAATTCGTCTGCTAACGACGGATCGTATTTTAAACTAGTGTTGATTGATAACCTCAGCCTAATGAGCTGAAAATAAATAAGTACTGAAACTGCTGAAATTGACAACAACAACAACTGCTTTTAACAAAAAGCTTCTCAGATAAATGCATTACCAAATAGAAAACAACATATACAAAAAATCATCTCAATGATTTTAAACCTTTTACGAAAGAAAAACAAAATACATGTTTATAAAGTTTTTTTTAAGAAAAATTAAAATGTTAATTTTGTAGATTTTCTGTTTCTTACGATGTATTACGAATGAATGGGAAGTTTACATTCTTTGAAATGAATTTAATGCCAACTTCATTCGTTAGGACATTCAGATAAATGAAAAGGCAGTAATTTTTACAAGAATAATTACATAAAAGTTATGAAAAATTATTTATAACAATTTTTATAAAAGATTTTTTTTTAACTTGTCAAAACGAATATTTTCTTGAAGCAGTGGCGTAGATAGCTTTTTGCGATGGGGGGGGGGATGAAAAAATGTTTGAGTCATGGGAAATTTTGAAGACCTTTTTTTTAGCTCTTTTGGTAAAAAAAAACTGAAGACCTTTTTTTTAGCTCTTTTAGTAATAAACTAAAACTGAAGAGCTCTAACACACATTGATCCCTTGTACCAATCTCATGGGGGGGGGGGTATGACAGTATTAAATCATCTTTTATATGGTGGAAAGTTAAAAAATTGGACTCATGGGGGGGGGATTGATCCCCTTCATCCCCCCCCCTATCTACGCCACTGTCTTGAAGGAACAGTAATAATAATGTTTATTACGTAAATAAAATTCGAAGGAAAAAATAAAAATTCAAATTCAAATAGAAAATTAAAAATTAAAATAGGTAATCAAACATAATTGTTTAAATATATATCATTTATTGAATAACTATGATTTTTTTTATTACTAAATATTTCTTCGATTTCTCAATTTGTTAATATTATTAATTTTCAAACATTAATTTATGTTTTAAAGTAATTAAAATTTACAAAAAAATATGTATAGTTGTGTTGTGCAACATTTCTTTTTTTAGATTTTAATATCTATCAACTTTAATCTTGTTGACTAGTTTTAAGTTGTAAATTCAAACATCAAAGTCTTTGATGTAAACTGGATAAAAAAAATAAGGAATTCACATACTTCGTAAAGTTTTCTTGTTAAATTCGATCTAAATTGAATTCTAAAGTTATACAAAGGGTGCTAAAATAAACTCACAAAATCAAAATAATGATGAAAGGTATCTGAAAGATATCTAAACGTAATTTAAATTCAATAAATAATGAACTTTTCTCTCCTTTTATTTTCAGCTGAATATCTATCTCACTTTAAGGTCTGATAAGCCTACCTATGTATATAAAAGGTGTTTGTTTTCAATAAAAAAGTTTTTAATCAGTTTTCTATTAGAAATATGTAAATGAAATGAATATTGATTTCGTTATAATTAAAAATTAATTATTCAAGGTACTAACAATTAGAAATAAATTATTTTATTTATTAGATTAAAAAAAAATCTATACTATGAACTTACTCATATATGAAATTCTTTCCAAAATTGATAATAACCTAATACCTGCCTCATTCTCTGCTCTAAAAACGTTAAAATAGGGGGGAAGTATAGTTTAATTATCTAATTACAATTACATAACATTATAATTTGACTTTTATTTTCATAATATTTTTTCTGTAATTTTAATAAAATATAACACAGTCTGCGCTATTGATGGGACCATGATATCCTATATGTAATCTAAGACACAACAAACAGGAAAGAGCTTTCAAAAAAATACATCATTTTTTCATTTATACAAGCCTGTTGAGTAATATTTTATTATTTTTAATTGTTATAAATTAAAAAAAAAACGTTAAGTAAGAACTTGGTATAGAATATTATTAGAAGCTGAATTATTGTAAAGCTATAAAAAAATTATTAAGTACCTATATATGAAAATGTCAAAGCTTTATAATGTGAATGTGGGTATTCAACACAGAAATATGAATTTGTATGTAAATAGAACGAAATAACGAAACGAAATTCAAAGTATATTAAAACCTCGGAACTGAAAACCGTATTCAACACAAAAACCGCAAAACAGTGTACACAAGGAAAAAAATTAAAAAATGAATTTATGAATTATAAACTAATTAAATAAAAACATTGTGTTACTTTTTATTTTCATTTTCAGTAATTCAGGACATGTATTGTGTAATGTGTAAAAGTTTAAAAAAAATGCTACAGAGATTTTGTTTGTGTTTTTTAATTTTATACATATTATGTGTATATGAACAATGCATATACCTACACCTAAATATGAATTTATAAAACTATTTTTGAAACTAATAAATAAATAAATAACGTAAACCATTTTTTATGAATTTATAGAAAGTAAAAACGTCTTAAATATTTATAAAAAACAAATGAAAATATTAAAAAAAGATAATTTTAATTTTATCCACTTACAAGGAAACCTTTTCAAGTCGATTTGTATCGAGTTTAAACTTTGTATATAGTTAGAGGAGATTAAGGCAAGTAAGAAAAAAATTATCATAGCTGCGATAAAATGGTTTAAGGGAGTGAAACACCCCTATGAAAATGTGCAAAATAATCATATTTTTTCAAATAGCTCTAAAATCTACAATACAAAATTTTCATGACTGTTTATGCTCTTTCGAATTTTAACTATCGTCATTCAAAAGAGCATACAAAATCATGAAAATTTTGTACTGTTTTTACTTTCTTATACCTATGTATATGAAATATACATATAGTATAAGTAAGTATAGTAATCGCGATTTTTTTCGAAATCCGGATTTTGATGGAATTATCAATTTTGACCTTCCCTGAATCCATTCTGACTATTTTCGCCATGATGTCTGTGTGTCTGTCTGTCTGTCTGTGGGCGCTGTAACTCAAATACGACAAATCGTGGAAAGGTGAAATTTTATACTTAAGATTAATTTTTGCCTGGGATGAAAACCTCCTATTTTTGAAAGCGATCTTTCAACTGGAAACGGATGTTTACCTACATCGATTTTTGAATTTTTTGAATTACATTGAAACAGTGCGAATTAGAGAAAAATGGCCAAGTTAAAAATTGTAGGTAATATTATTATCTATAATTTATGTTCTATTCATTTTTTCGAAAAAACAAATTTAATTTTTTTTTTTTTTTTTACTAAGTATTCGATTTTAAGTATATTTCAAATGGTTCATAACAGAGAAGAATATCTGCCATGAGTGTCATGGGACTTTCTTATACGTATTACAGAGACTGTACGTGTTTGCCATAGGTACCATGGGTCTTTCTTATACGTAATATTGAGAATAAACACTGTACACTCTATTTCATTTAGTTTGCAGTGATTGCCGGGTGCCTTGACCGTATAAGTCGTGATCTGTACCGTCAAATCACCCGACAACCAGTATACATAATCTAAATAATTATTTTTAAAAATTCTTTCTGGCTAAATCATAAGTGTTGGAAAAAAATGTATGGGGAATAAATTATAGATAGTAACATACTCGACATTTTTTATCTATAACATTTTTGTCTTATTTCAAAAAATTCAAAAAATTACATGAGTAAACATCTGTTTCCATCTTATTGTTAGTAATTATGTTAAACAAAATTCGTTCGATACATAATGTATAAAATAATATTTCTATAGTTTATGTCTCATTCATTTTACTCTATCTTTTATTAGTTTGTCAGAAATATCCTTCACTAAAATAAAAATCACGTACACTGTTCACTGTCATTATTACGTATAAGAAAGTCCTGTGGCACACGGCAGATTATTTTTTTAATTTTCATTAGTTTCAGAGTTATTTGAAAAAATATGATTATTATGCACATTTTCATAGGGGTGTTTCAAACCGTTTTACCGCAGCTTTGATAATTTTTTTCTTACTTACCTTGACCTCCTATAACTGTATATATACAAAGTTTAAATTCGATACGAATTTTCGACTTAAAAAGGTTCCCTTAATAGTTATTTTTTGTAATATCTAACAGTATCATGCATTAATAAATAATATTGTTATAAGTTTATTGTCTACCCAGATATATGTAGTTATACCCACATTTGAAAGATTTAGGTAATAATTTATATTTTATATATAAAATATCGAATAAGTTATTAGTCACTTTAATTTTTTAATGACCTATTTACGAGTATTAATAATGTTATTGTTCTAAACTCTAAATCATTTACAGGCATGTGAATGAGAGAGTAAGTAGATTCATTTTATTTAAATAATAAATAACTAATTAACTTGCAGTGAATAAACAAACATTGAGCATTGAGGAACAAAAGTACGATAATTATTTACAAACAAATGGAATTGTTCATTAACGATTCTATAAACTAGAGAGAAGGAGAGAAAACAACTTCACAGAGATGAATATATTAACATAGAATTCAATTCAGGATGAAATTACATGCAAACATCGATTTAAATACACTCTTTTATAATTTAAATACCATAGGTCATTATTTTGCATTTACGTTCATATTTCCCTCAGTTGAAAATAGTTTTTTTTTTATAAAAAAATACTTTAATTAAATGATATCATTGTACTACATGTTCGTATAGTAAAATAAAATTATATAAAAAAATATTTTTTAAAAACAAGTTTTTACTGAAAATGCACTGAAAAGTAAACATATTTCAGCTATCACAAAATTTTCAGATTTTTATGGCTAAAATCAATAAAAGCGCGGGGTGCTCACGAAGGCAAGTGTATAGCTTTTAATTAATTAATTATTTCATTATTGTACGTATTTATAAAATTGTTAAGTAGTTTTTCAAAAATTCTATATATTTATTTGATTTCATGTGCAAATTTTCTACTCTTATCTTATAACAATTTATAAGGTACCTTCGGGTAATAAGGCCTATCGGGTAATAAGGCCTAGGAGTCAAAAATACGTTTAAAACCCTCGCACGCACTCATAAACCCCAACAACATATACATTAAGTGTAAACATGTTGATTTCATTACGTAACTTCGCAGTTCACCATACCCTGCCACCAATTTTAACTTTTGTTTCGAACAGTGGAGAAAATTTGTTCAAATAGTAAAAAATTGTTGAAAATGTTTGTAAGTTATTTTCTATATTAATACATTAAACTAAAAAGTTTGTGTTTAAAATAATCTATGTTTATTATATTTCATTAAATATGTATATATTGTTTCTTTTCGTCGTTCTTAATATAATTTTTTTTTATTCCAAAATTTATTGAACCTGCGGGTAATAAGGCCTATCTATAAAATTAGCATCTAAATCTAATCTTCAGCAAAAAAAATGTTCGTTTTGAATAAATTAAAATGCAATATGGCATTGCTACAGTTGCGGAGAAGACAGGATAGCTGATATGAGGAAGTGCAGTCGATGCAGCAAATGGTATTACAAGAGAATGTGTCGGTCTAACAACATATGATGCAGATGTTTTTGATTACCCTTATAGCTGTGATTACAGTAATTATTACTGTTAAAACTATTTACAATGTTTATTTTGATCTCAATTTCCAAATCTATGTTGACACCTAGTGTAATTTTGAAGATTTTACCCTTAGGCCTTATTATACTACCATAGTATAATAAGGCCTATTTATGGTAGTTTTTAAAATGATTATTTTTATTTTGGTTATTGATAGAATTTATCTTATTTTTGTTTTAGTTTATTTATAAGACACAGAGAGACTGGCTGATAATAAATTTTCTTGATTGCATGCAATATTTTTCATTTTATTTGAATTTTAAGCTTAGCTAGGCCTTATTACCCGCAGGTACCTTACTTCATTTCTTATTGTGCATAAGAATTTTTATTCACACATTTGTCTTTATAGCGCCCCGCGCTTTTTTGGTTTTAGTCATAAAAATCTTAAATTTTTGTGATAGCTGAAAATTTATTTTTTACTTTTTAGTGTATTTTCAATAAAAAATTGTTTTTAAAAAAGTATTTTTTTATATAATTTTTATTTTCAAATTTTTAGTAAGGTACTGATTGACTAACTAAAATACTAGCAGGTAAAGCTCGACAAACTCTTTCTTTTGTTACCCATATAGGGATTGTTATAAAGAAAAAGGTAATTCACCATCTTAGGGCATCCGCCATATTGAATTTAGAATAACGTCACATAGCTAAGCGTATTCTACTCGTCAAACCCTTTCATTTGATACCCATATCAAGATGATTATGAAGAAAAAGGTAATCCGCCCTCTTGGCGTCCGCCATATTGAATTTAGAACGATATTAGATACTATATTGCATTGTCAGCGGACTTATATACGTATACAAAATTTCAAAGCTCTAGCTTAATTAGAACTACTCGAAATTTTGATTTCAATATTTGATCTTAACAAATTAACTAACAAGTGAAGTTGAATAAAAGGTAACTTTTTTCGCATTTTATGATGAACACTTATTTTTATACGTATTTAGTTTTGTATTTTATTTCATTTGGTCTGAAAAGCGTTAAAATAAACTAAAAATTTAAATAACTGAATTTATATTCACATCAAATTTCTTTTCAAAGAAAGCACACCAAAAATAAACATCTAAATATAATAAAATACTCTTGTTGTCTTGACAATTAACTCGTTAACAAAAATATACGGGTTTATTGTCATAGTTCTAAATGCAGCACTGCACATTGCCAAAAATTTATATACATATCTTTATCCACACTAGCATTGTTTGTCATCATTATTCACTGTAATTATTTACAAACATATGTTTTGGGAAATACAGCTAATTGTAGTAAATCAATAGTGCTTTCATATATGTATATAGTATATTATGTACGATAGTGATGCTTAAGTCAAGTTTGTTTTTGTATTATATTGAAACTAGCGGAATCCCGCGGCTTCGCTCGCGTAATAGAACCCTCCATACGTGATAGGAGATGACATATTACATTACCTATAAAAAACGTAAATACCTCGGATCTTAGTTAAAAATTGTAAAAACTAATTCCCTGTCTACCCTCGCTTTCATTTTTAATTGAATATTAATTTATCCGAATTTACTTTAATATCATGTATAATACAATTATGATGATAAATATATCAAAATTTACCCCCTACCCATTCCCATAGGGATTGAATTTTCGTAGCTGATATTTGTTTTTAGAGTACCTACTTGCGCCATGTTTCATTCGGTGAATACAAAAAAAAATTTTTTTACAAATTTTTCCACCCCCCTTACACTTTAGGGGTTAAATTTTGGGAAATGCTGAAATAATTGTTTCATTATTTATATTGTAGTGTACGTTCGATAAGTTTCAATTAAATGCAAAAAAAAATTATATAAATTTGACACCCTGTTTTAACCTCGTAGGGGTTGAATTTCGAATAATCCTTTCTTAGTGGGTGCTTACATCATAAAAGGAAGGCACCATCGAAATTTCACGTTTCTAGGTCCAGGGGTTTGGGTTGTACGTTGATATATGAGTGAGTGAGTGAGTGGTTAAGGACAAACTCTTTTATAGATATAGATGATTAATATATTATATTATCGATATTTTTTACTGGTAGAGTAAAGTCGGTATATATGGAACACCATTCATGTTTTAGGTAAAAAAAACTATGATAATATAATATAAATTCAGAATTTATCATTTCATTGGACAGAGAATTTAATCTTTTAATAAGATCGAATAGGCAAAAATAGAATTCTTAAATGAAAAAATAAAAATAAAAAATCTAAAACAATCGAAAATCAGTCTCTTAAAAAATGTGCGTGTAATATGTGGTCCATATTAGACTCTTGTTACCATAATACAGGATTATCTAAGTATATTAGGTGATTAAAACATTTGTATCTAAAATTCATTTTGTTGTTTTTATTTAAAACTTATATTTTGTCACTGTAAAAAAATAACAGTGGCGTAGCAAAGAGTACGCAGGCAGAATCTTCTTATTAGCACCCCATTTAGTGAGCACCACTATGAAGATTTGTACTAAAAAAATGATTTTTCTGAAGTGAATAGTTGTGAAGTACTGGATGATTAATATATTTTTCATACTATTTGCCTCACCACTATTCTGGTTAATTATTACACTTTATAGCCATATAATACATCATAGTCCATAATACATGCACCCACATGTATTTAAAAAAAAATATTATCGCCGAGGCAATAATTATTACGTGAATTTAAAGCACTGTTCATACAGCCAACCCTTGTACTTACATGTTTAAATAGCAATATAGGTAATTAATTTAAACAATTTAATACAATGCAAATTTTAACTAACTTAACAAAAATAATCAAAAATGACAAATTTCATTAAGTTGCCCTCAATGATATACCGGTACTCCAAAACTGTCATGTCAACTGACGCAGTTATTTAGAAGTGTAAGCTTAGATAAATATTAATTTTGTCTTTATAAAATGTAAAACGGAGCAATAAAAGTAGGTGTCCATATTACCCGCCTGGTCCATATATACCGACTTTACTCTAATCTTAAAATATATTCTAGTATATGTTTTTGTCTTATTCATTAATTCACTGTCTTATTCACAAAGCAGCTACATAAGGGTGTGTTATTTTTGAGCAATTTTTTTTTCAACTAAAAAACAGGCTAAAAATTTTCTAGAAGGTGAAAAAAGAAGCCTCTAAAAATTTGAGCTCTTAATATTAACATCAAGTGGTGCCTGTTCCTAACTTTCCATTTCCCATTTAAATAACATGAAAAAAAAAATTATTTTTTTATTTTTGTAGCTTGACATTTAAGCATTGTAAAAATGATCTGAAAAGTTATTTTAGTAGGAAATTGAACGCTCTACAAAAAAGTTCCGATTTATTTTTTTTTACAGAGTGAGCCGTTCTGAAGATATTCAAACTTAAAGTTACAAATGTATGAAATTATTACTTTTATTGATAGTAAATAAAATAAAATGCAAAAAAAAAATTGAGATGTAAGTATTATTGTTTTTCTATACGAAAATAATTATTTTTTCTTGAAAATAATTTTTAAGATATAAAAAAAGTCCTCAGTATTAGTTTAATAAAATAAAAGTCATAATTTCATACATTTGTAACTTTAAGTTTGAATATCTTCAGAACGGCTCACTCTGTAAAAAAAATAAATCGGAACTTTTTTGTAGAGCGTTCAATTTCCTACTAAAATAACTTTTCAGATCATTTTTACAATGCTTAAATGTCAAGCTACAAAAATAAGAAACAAAAAAATTTTTTTTTTCATGTTATTTAAATGGGAAATGGAAAGTTAGGAACAGGCATCACTTGATGTTAATATTAAGAGCTCAAATTTTTAGAGGCTTCTTTTTTCACCTTCTAGAAAATTTTTAGCCTGTTTTTTAGTTGAAAAAAAAAGTTGCTCAAAAATGACACACCCTAAGCTACATACCTCAAAGTAAAAAAAAATCAAAACTTTTTAGGTCACATCCTACAAATATAATGTCTTATAAATCAGCAACCGCAGCTATAATCCCATTAAACTATTTAATTCATCTTCGCTAAATGAAAAATAAACCAAATCATACTATAATTAAAACAGCATGTACATAGATAAAATACAAACAACATAGAAAACATTCAAGCTTTACAAAAGCCCTCCTACACAAACAAGTACACGTTAAATTAAAACATCTATCAGAGGCGGCCGTGGCCACACATACACACACAAACAACACAGTCGGTGCACAGGCTGGAGAGCTGCATAAAGCTGCACCGGCCAAGTGGGCTATATGTAGTGCACGGTTGTGACGTCACACCACCATCGCTACCACTCCGGGCGGTGAGCGAGCGAACGAGCGAGTGACTTGTAGGTCAAGGTCGGTACAACTCGGTAGATCGATGCAGCGCGACGCGGGTATATACGTGTAGCTCTCTTGCTCTGTTGCACAATGTTTGTACGGTGGTATGAGGTGTGATTCGTCCTGTCTCGCTTCGTGGATGGATTCTTTGTACTGTTTGTTTGGGTTGGAGCTTAGAGTAATGACTAGGATAAGTCTTCAACCTTCCATTGGTATCAACTGTCTTATAGCTAATTTATCTATGTGTTTTATTTATCAACTTAAGGGGTTTTAAATATACAGTTAGAATTTTCAAAAAATCGATTTTTTTAATTTCATTTTCGTAATGTACGTATATTTAAGTACACACACAGAAAATTTCAAGGCAATCCGGCGATTATATTCGAAGTTACACGCATATTTGTAAAGACGTCTCAGAGCGTTTGAAAGTAGGAGGTCGGAGTAAAACGCGTTTTTCTCAAATCTGTGTTTTTAAAGTCGGTGACCAAGATTTCTCGGAAAAGGCTGAACCGATCAGTCTCAAATTTTAACACAAGATACTTAAGTATATTTTTTAGTAATTAATCGAAGGTTTTTTCTCGCCGATAAATATATTTTTTTATAAAAGATTTAAGGTCAAAATTTGTCAAAAATCGTTTTTTTTTTGAGAAGCCGCCATTTTGTCAAAAAAATTTATTTTGCTTATTCCTTCGATTAAGTACAAGATTATACATTACTTTAACGAAATCCGTTTGGTTTTTTTATTTTAGATGATCCAGTCCAGAGACATCGTGATCACGGCAAGGCGCCTTTTTTGAGAGGACTTCCTGGAGATCAGCTGTGGCAGCTTTCGAAATTATTATTTTTACAAATAAAAAATGTTAAAATACAATTAAAAGTTACTATAATATGTGTACACATTTTTAATAGAAGACCAATAAGTTTAAAAGTCTTCTATTAAAAAATTCTTGAAAAAAAACCTTCTTTGGGCTTTCTGACTGCATATAACCCCTTAAGTAAGTTAATTAGCCTACTTACTAACTGTCATATTATCAACAGATCCAAGCATAATACATTTAATTAATAAGATTTTAAATGATCTGCAGTATTTTTTTACAACGTATATTATGTCTATTTTTCATTGAGAGCTTAAATATTGATTTAAATCACATTTGTAATACACCAAATTTAGTTTAAAGGAGCATTTAGCGCTAAAGGAGCTTTAAATTGGTTGATAATATCCGGCATGTAACGAATAAAAAATTAATTAAAAATAATTATTTAAAATTGCAATACATTGCAAAAAAAATTGTAAAACAATTCCAAAGTTTTTATGGTTAATAATTACAGAAGAAAAAAATGGATCTACTTTTTTCTATAAATTATAAAGTTAAATATATTAATTAAATCCCATTAAACTGTTTGATAATATACATTTTGAACTACCTATACGTCTGCATTGTTTGTTCAGCTTTTTACTTAATGTACCTAACATAACAATTTAAAAGAATTGACTACTTAACATGAAAAATAAATCAAACCTAACTTTAGCACAAATTCCATATTGTTTTGCAAAAAAATACGAGTAAAAATATATTTATTATTTTCCGATGCCACAATGGCATTTTCCAATATCAATTTTAATAAATTGTTGGTGGATTCTTTCATCGAGAAAAACTGTTTACTTCTTCGCTTCCAATCTACCTGATAGAGCCACAATCACTTTGTGGTCAAGTCCACAATGATTTCTAACAATCGTTTCGTTTATGATTTATAGCTTTTACTGCTTTGTTATTAGCTAAAGTCACCTTTACGCAGGTGTGGATTCCACTTTTTATATCCCGTTCAATATTGAATCAAATAAATCAAAAAGATTTATTGATTCAATTTGCAGTTCATTTATTTTTTGATATTATACGTTTTAGAATTGTTTTGAACATACATCTCTATGAAATATCTATTTTGACAGTAGTTTTGTTTCATCTGCTATTTGTCAACTATTTTTTAAAGAATATTCTATTGAATGAAATATTTCAAATAATTGCGAAAAATATATGATATGCAATTTGTATGCGTACAGCCAGGCCCTGAGAGAACTTCAAAGGGGTCTGGGTCAACCCACATTTTGGGACCCCGCGACCCCCCCCCCCCGAGCGTAAAGTCATTCCAAACAAATTCCGTACTATTAAAATTCTTATAACTTTCTAATATTATTTTAGTATTAAAAAGAACATTTTCATTTTTTTTTTGCTTCCTACTTGTACTTTATCACAAGGTGTATATCTCCTATCTATGTTTTTTAAATGAACCCAGTTAAATAAATATGTAAAAATGTAAACAATTTTCAGGGCGCTGGGGCCCCTACGGCACAGAGGGCCTGGGCCATATAGGTCTCCTATCCCCCCTACTCTATCTGGGCCAGCGTACAGCTATAATACTTTTTAAACATTCATAAAATTTATTATTATAATGAGCTTAATAATATAAACTCCTCTTATTAATTTACATAAAAATACTTTAATTTCTATATAATAATAAATTCACTTAGAGAACACAATAGAAATAATTAATAACAAAACAATTTTACTGTAATGTAAATATTAATTACGACTCCCTCATTAATAAACTGTACACTGTAATTAATTATGCTTTGTTAAGAGTATTTATATATGTATTTAAAAATATAAATAAAATAGAGCCTGCGTAACTGCGAAAAAACCGGTTCTGTTGTTTTTCTTGTTACAATATTGATTGTCTCTTGTTTTCGACGGTAATGATTATTTTTTGGAAAAAACATAGTCTTCATTGTCTTATCATTTCGGGATAATGGTTTTGCCTTAAGCTTGGCAAAGAAACATTAATATTAGAAACAAAATGATAAAAAAATGAAGCAAACAATGATGTAGGCATAAATTATTATATATTCATTAAATTGCCTTTTTATGTGAAATAAATAGAAAATATATTAAATACTTGGATATGTGTTAATTTACATATGTATAATTTACAATATTAGTTTTTGAACTACGTTAATTAATTATACGAAATAAAACCAAAAGTTATAAAGCTGTGTTGTGTTCAGAGCTGTGAAGTCGGAGTTGAAAAAAAAGGTTACTGACTGAATCCGTTAATTAAATAATGGTCTTTGCACAATTTTTATTATATTTTTAAAGATAATATATTTAGAAGATTATATTAATTTTGTTTTAAAAATCAATAAATACAAGATTATAAGTAAAGCACAAAGTTTATAAAAGATAAAACGTGTTGTTGAAAGTTACATACAAAAATATAAGATGTCTACGTAACATTCAATTAATTCAAAGTCTGCAGTTTTTAATGGATATACTGTATAAACTAATTAAACTGTCGTGATAGATATATGATAGTTAAGCTATTGCCACAAAAAAAAACACAAAAACATCTCCAAAATAATTTTTTTACTGATGTATAAAAACGCCAATTTTTTCATTAATCCCTCTACATGCTCGTATTTCAAAAACACTGTGTAATTCATGTAAGGGTAATGAAATGATTTGTACCAACTTTTAGTAAAAAAAAGTCGAAGTCGGAGATGGTTTAAACAATATGTTAAATAACCTACCCTATTTCTTTGCACCTCAGAAACAAAACAACCAACATTTTCATTACCACTGAAAACATATACATGACGTAAGTACATGCGTACACGATTACATCACTATTAATATCTACAGATATAATATAATATGTTTATTTTCATTTTCCGCAAAAACAATATTTAACATATTATAATAGATTTATATTTGTTAGCCAAACATAATTACATTTTGTACACAAAACATTGGGAAATAATAAAAGGAAAAGCAACAATAACATATGAGAAATGTAACAACATACAGATATGTATACACTATATGAACAATCTCATTTTGTTCAACATATAATCCAGGGTTAAATGCGAGGTGAGAGCACACACACACACATACATACACACACAATACTAATACTTACACCCACGCTTCGTATCCTTTCAGGACAATGGAAGCACTATTATGTTCCTTTGTTCTTATAGCTTTTGTACGACCGCAACTTCCACTGAATCAAACAAGGCTGATTTTTTGATGAAAGGAGATTATTTTATGTTCGGAGAGAGTTGAACCTTTTTTATTATAACTTAACAATAAAATGTTAAATATAAAAACACAATTTTATTTTTACCAAGAAATGTTTTTTTTTCCTTTTTATTACTAGTTTTTAGGAGTTTTAAGCCATTGAAGATAGAGGCTTTTTTGCAGAAATGTGTTCATTAAGAAAATAAATTGCTGTAATTCTGGATGCTACTCGTACTTAACCCTTTATTTATATTGATAAAGCTACTTTTTTTTATTTAACTTTTGCAAGAAAACGTTTCTTATGTTTTATATTTATATTTTTTTACAAATAGTCGTGTGACAAACGAGACTATGCCTATTGTAAAATCCGAAAACGAGTGTCGTATAATCAAGTGAACTATAAATATTATAAAATACTCCTCTCGAATTAACGACCGCTTGAAATAACGACGGTCTAAATACTCGAATTAGCAACCTTCCCCTATCCCCACCATAATACCACCGACTACTATATTTCTGTGCGAAATATAGTCACCAATTAACGTTGAGGTTGGCTCGGTGGTGGAGGTCCCTCTCGCCGTCGTTAATTTAAGAGGATGAATTACTAACACCGTCGTTAATTCAAGCGTCGAGTGTATATAGAATATAAAAGTAAGATAACTAACATTAGTAAGAGTAATATCAATAGAAGAGTACAAAGTATGCACAACTGCACACAGTGCCGGCTTTAGGTACAATAAAAAAACAACAATTCAAATATATTTTAAAGAAGAAAATTATTTCAAATATATATATTTGAAATAATTTTCTTCTTTAGTGAGCGTAAAAAAAGGTAACAGAACGAAACAAAAAAATTTTTTGCGCAGCAAATTTTTTTGTCGTTTTAAGGGGGGGGGGGGGGGTAAAAAAAATCTCGCCCGGGGCACTAGAATCGCAAAGGCCGGCTCTGATTGCACATGTCTACGCATGTTATGAAACATTTTTTTTAAGTTTATTTATACTTCTTAAAATGAAATAAAATCGATTTGAACACATATCCCGTATAGAAATACAATTGATTGTATTTGTTGGGTATACGTGGATTAACCAATATAATATTTAACCTATAAAAGTGCAGTGGACTATCAAGCTGGTAAACGGTATATTATATTTATAATTGTTTTATAAAAATTTTACTTACAATTTCGGTGATTCTGATTTTTCGGCTTCATCTGGTAAACTGCACATTTGATTAGGAAAGTTTTAAAGAAACTGGGAACACAGTTGCACGTTTTAACAATACACATAAAAATAAATAAGATATAACTTAAATGTCACTCACGATAATATAACTATAATATAATATACCACAGCGCGGTGTGGTGTATAAATAAAAATTATCTTTTTCTATTAATGCGAAACAGTTGCATAACTAGACGGCTAGTTATTGCATACACGCGTAAATATACACTACTCAAACTGTACTAAATTAATTTCAAACTATTACATATATAAAAACAAATAAGTTTTATTTTTTGCAAGTAATAACAAGAAATAAAATAAATTTATACTTTATTACTAGATGGCACCACCAACATTAAAAACTATATTATTTTATTATTTATTAAGGTAGTTGGTCCGTAAACATTGTTTTCGTCAGATTTTGTTTAAATTGCACAGAAATATTCCCTAGATTAATATCTGAAAAACAGCCCATTTTTATTAAAATTGACCATCTCAAAGTCATGAAAAACGATCTCAAAGTTTATATTTTTAACACAGCTTATATGGACTAACCGTACACTAACGTAACGTTTTATTAGATAAAATTTAAACGTAGCGTCAGTTTTTCATAAAAAACTGACATGTTGTATATTTATATGAAAAAAAACAGTATACAAAAAATTGGAATTATTGACCATCCCGTTATTAAGATTTATAACCAGATTTAACTACCAAACCATCACATAAATTACAGTATTGTTGACAATGTGGCAACAACGTATTCATTTGATTATAGTAAAAAATACACGAAATAATGAAATAATTTTTTACAAAATATGATAAGTGGATTGAAGTGAATTACAATCGATTTCATTAATTATTAATATATTCTGTGGTAGTTTAGATGATAAAATATAATCATTTGACAAGTAAGTAGTTAATAGTAGATAATGTACAGCGTTGCCATGATCATTTCTCTAAATTAAAAATATGTACTCATGGCCTAATGTGATCACATTATGATGGACCAACTACCGTAATGTGCTTTACAATTTACAATTGCGTTTCTATCTTATATTAAAAGGTTTTTATACCACTGCATACCACTTGAAATGTTATGGATTGTGCTAAAAATATACAGGGTGATTCAGCACTGTCGTGCCAAACTTAAACCGTAGATTAAGAAAAATATTTTAAGCAAAAAACTTCTAATGAACATGTGTCCGGAAATTTTTCGTGAGGGAACTACAGGCCTCCAAAGATTTTACTAAAAATGAGTTTTTATTTAATATGTAGAGAACCCTTTGTGATAAAATTATGAAATTTGGTATTCTGTTTAGTATTAATAATTGTTATCGATTACTCATATTAACTAGTTATAATTTAGACTAGAGATGTATGGGGTCAGTGGGCCCATCGATTTTAATCTAGTATTTTTTGTTCTTTAATATTTTTATAAAGTTGGGCACTTATTTAAGTTTATATGATACAAAATACACAAAAACATACTTTACTTATTTATCATAGGATAAACCGTTTTCGAGGAATATCGATGGAAAAGAAAGCATGCAGAATTTAACTTAATAGGGATGCTTCAAATTACAAATAATAAATTTATATTCTTGTTCTATGATAAAAATTAAGACAAAAAGTTAACATTAGTATACCTCAAAAAATGCATCCTTATCAACAAATAGCCATTTTTAGTTTCGTTTTTTAGTCAAATTATTAAAGTTACATAATACAGTATTACTGCTGGCTATAGATCTTAGAGGATTCATATTAGGAGGTTTCTTTATATGAACTTTTTTTCCTACTTTTAATCATAGAACAAGAATATACATTTATTTTTTGTAATTTGGAGCATCCGTATTAAGTTAAATTCTGCATGCTGTCTTTTATATCGATATTACTCGAAAACGGTTTATCCTATGACAAATAAGCAAAGTATATTTTTACGTATTTTGTGTCATATAACCTTGCATAAGTACCCAAATTTATAAAAAAATTAAAGAACAAAAAATACTAGATAAAAATTGATGGGCCCACAGGCCCCATACATCCCCGGTCTAAATTATAATTGTTTAATATGAGAAATCGATAACACTTATTATTACTAAACAGAATACCAAATTTCATAATTTTATCACAAAGGGATATCTAGATATTAAATAAAAACTCATTTTGATGAAAATCTTTGGTGGGCTGTAGTTTCCTAACCAAAAATTTCCGGACACATGTTTATTGGAAGTTTTTTGCTTAAAATATTTTTCTCAATCTATGGTTTAAGTTTGGCACGACAGTACTGAATCATCCTGTATATAAATTTACATTAAAAAAATATAAATTCATTAAATTCCTTCACGAACCCCCGTAGAACAATCTAAACTTTAATAATATTTGTCTACAAATAATTTTCCAAATAACTTTTCTCTACATTTAAACAAGTTTGTTATTTTTAATTACAAAACTTTTTGTTATATCAGATATCGTTATAGGCATATAATAAATGCTGTACAAGAACAAAATATTATCAGGACCATTTGTGTTCGTCTTTTATTGATGATTAAACTCAATTAAAGTTTTTATTTATCGTTAAAAATTTAAAAAACTTATATCGAGTAAAAATTGTTTACAGATGTCGTATAATACTACAAACAAAATTATACTTAAAGTATGTACATAAGCATTTATTAAAAGAAAATAAAAATTGTTGTTTCATATTTATAGTGTAAATTATCTGTTAGTATCCAATAAATTCTACCATTACGTTTTTACGATAAAAATGTTAGTTGGTTACTATACATATACAATATTTAATATTTCTTTTTTTGCAATACATCTAGCTTTTCTTATTATGTACTTTATAAATTGGAACAGAAGGATTCTTAAAAAACTTTTTTATTTTATTATAGTATTTTCTACAATAAAAAGATACATTTTCATACTGACTCTCTATTTCGAGCGTCAACTCTTATCACGTGGCCGAATTTTGATATCTAATGTCCGGTATTATAAAGGGGCTAGCTAATTTTCAAGCTAGCTAACACTCACAAACGAGGTTATTAATTTTGTGATAGTATTTATGGATTTGCTACAGAATTTAGAGCAGTGACACTTCAACGTTAACGACTCTGACCGTATAAAATAATTTTCATAATATCACCACTGTTTTAATACCGTTGGTGTTTACATACAACGTGTGCGCGAAATCTGTCAAAGTCATCACAAAACTCCAAGAGAACTGTCATATAAGTTTGATATCTCATTTGAGAGTGCTAGCTAGCTTGCAAATTTGCTAAGTCCTTTATAATACCGGACATAACTCGTTTGGTGTGTAGAGAGATTGTAAAAGAGAAACAACGTCAAGAACGCGGTCTCAACGCCTGCCCTGACATATATAATCATTTACGAGGTCTATGATGTCTGTTCGATTTAGTGACTAGTGATCGATTTGCTTTTCAATTAGCCCATCAAAGCGAAGAAATAACGTTTCTTAACAATTTTAATAGATATTTACCTATTCGAAATTAGTGATAAGTTCAACCCACCCTTAACACGTGTCTACTTTTGACGCTAGAACGAGTATCGAGCGTTTTTTTGTATGAAAAGATAACATAAAGCAAAAAGTAAATTGAATAAAAAGCTGAACAAAATTCGTCCTTTGAACTTATCTATTGTGTTATAATAAAAATATTGAATAGCCTGCCCCATAGAGATGTAATAATATAATCAGTTGTTTCCATGGTTACCACAATATAACGCGAATTCAATATTTTTTTAGTACAGACAAGGAAGTACGATACCTGAGTATAAACTATCTCAAATGACACATTCATAACATTAAGTTATATTATATTTTTGTGGCCTGCCCGAATAGTGTATTTGATTAAATTTTAAAATATATTGTAAATCTTGTGTATGTATATAATAGATACTTCTTTAGTATCTTTTTCCAAAATAATGTCGAAAAAACGCTGTAAATATTTTTTGTCTATTTACATGAAAAAATTCCCGCCAAAACGCGCATTCAAAGTCACGTAGTATGCTCTGTGACGTAACTGTTTACAAAACAAACTGAAATCAACGAATAGGGATCGAGTATTCTGACGTTTTTAGTAAGAATCTACGTCATATCCGTGACAGTTCTGCAAGACGCGTTTGCGATCACGTGACAAATAGGTTAAATATAACATTATAAATTTGGTTTATTATTAAAATACTGACTTATTTCACGTAAAAAAACACTTGATTGTTAATTATAGTAATATATACTACACTATTTAGAACATATTAGTTTTTATTATTAATAGTGTCAAATACCATATTAAAGTACTGCTGTTATTTGATACAAATTTTTGTTAAATTATTATTTCATAATGTAAATATATTGGGGCAAATAGACCTACTGAATGTAACGGATACTGTACCAAAGCATATTTATATGCTCAAGAAAAATCTCCAGTATATCATTTCATCTTTGTTTATGTATATCTACAACTAAACATGTGCATAAATATTTCTGCACGCACGATATCATGTATGTACATTTGTGCATACTAATGTATTAAAAAATTATTATTCCTCTCACGAAGAGGGGAAAACTGTTATCTTGAGTAACGTTAAATTCGTTCAAGATAACATTTTGTTTATTTAACACGTTGCTTACTGCCTTTATATAGCAGAATCACCCCGTAAAATTTACTATAATTAAATTGATAAAGTCTATTCTTAGTTTCAAATTATTTATATTATTAAACTTATGATGATTATAAATTCAATTAGTATGTAGCTATATTTAAATATTGATTAGTTAATAAGCTAAAAGAATATACAAGGCGGATAGATTATTCCATAACAATCACTAAAATTTTAAAGAAATATTACTATTTAACGTGGTAATCTTTAAACGGTCCAAAATATTTTAATTCTTGCTATAGGCCACGCGCTACTAAAGTTACAATACTAATAATGATTTTTGCCTGCAGAATCGAAATTGATGGTAAATTTTAATTTGTTATACCAATAAAAAATATACTATTATAAACTGAATTATGATATTCCTTCTTATTTTTAAATGGACAGTTGAAATAAAAACCATGAAATTTGACAATTTTTTTTTAAGAATTTTTGATTACGTTAAAAGTATGTTTAATCTATAGAAAAAGACGTGAAAAGTTAAAATTTTCAAACCGCAGTCTTGTATCTCAAAGCGTTCTCGAGATATGGCCTCATAAAGTTTCATTTTTTTCAAAAATTTTGAGAAAAATGGCCGTAATTTTTGTACGTGTGGTCGGAATCGATTTTTGTTGACGGATTTGGAATCAGCGTGTCAAAATCTATCTAATGACATGTATAATACTTCAAAAGTCGACAAAAAAAATTTGGTCAAAAATCGACATTTTTTTAAGGTATACCCCTTTAAATTTTTTCAATTTTTCGCAAATTTTTTTTTGTCGAGTTTTGAAGTATTATACATGTTATTATATAGATTTGGGCACGCTGATTTCAAATATGTCAACGAAAATCAATTCCGATCACACGTTTAAAAGTTACGGTTATTTCTTTCCAAAATATTGAAAAAATTGAAACATTGAGAGGCCATATCTCGAGAACGTTTTAAGATACAGACCGGCGGTTTGAAAATTTCAAATTTACGTCATTTTCTATAGAATAAACATACTTTTAACGAAATCTAAAACTCGAAAATTTTTTAGTCAAATTTCATTGTACTAATTTCACTTTTCATAGAAATTTCATTTAAAAAAATCAACTGCTCATGAAAATATCAACTAGAATACATTTTGTTTATAACATAATCTATTACATTTTGCTGAGTGTGAGTTAAAAATGCAATTCATGAACAAAAATTATAGAATTGGAGTATTTCAGCAATAAAATAATAATAATAATATTGGTATACATATCGCACACCTATGTAGATCTAAAAGACATTAACTCAAAAAAGCACTTTTTTCAGAAAAGGTGAAAACTTATATATGTCTCTGTGCACTGCAGTAGTTTTCTATATAGATTTATGCTTTTTATATGCAGTTAGAAGAAAGATATTTTTAAAACTCAATTTTTGAGTTAGCTCCCTTTAGATCTAGGTGTGCGATAGCGCATTACATATTTACATATATAAAACTTGTTTTTTGAGGCCCCTTATTTTTCAATAATATAGCATCACTCGGAGTCACCGTAGCTCGATTATGCCTGATTTTATTTATCTCTTTATCTATCACAAACGTGACCCACCACGTCTGAAAGTCACGATATATCTGTTCCCCTAATCCCCGCTTGTCACGGGTCTGGTTTTCCGTACTTTAAAACAACTATATACTTAATTGAAATATTTGCTTTTAACTCCGCATAAAGGAAACTATCCGTCAAGTAATAAACCAATCCAGAACAAAAATTACAACCCCCTTTATGTAAAAATACAATTCACACAAGCACGTATTTCGTTTATATTTTCCTACTCTTGCCATTACCCACTCTCTAAATTTAAAAGCTAGATTCTATCTAGTGTACAGTGTATTATGTATATGAGTGTAAAGAATCCGTGAATAAAGAGAGTGAAGAAATTTGTGTATTATAGATTAATGTAAAGCGAAAGTCGTTAAAGAACCATTAAATACCTAAACTTGAATAACTCAAAACTGGGTTAATTAGTACAGTGTATGTATATACAATACACGGATAAAATTTACATAATTGCATATAGTAAATGTTTAGTTACATTAAATTAATTAAGCGTCAGTCAATACTTATTTTTAATTTACACCTAACCTAACAAAATAGTCAAAAATAAATAAATAATGGTACAGAAAATATTAAATCAGGTATTAATGTCTCATATATATTAAGAGTTATTATACTTTTCCTTAAGAGGGTTTACAAGTCTAGCGCCTCTGAAAATACTCAATATTTGAGAATTTACTGTGGTCAAATGAAACAACTAATTAAAGCAAAATTAACACAGCTGTTTAAACACTATTTAAAGTACATTTTAATTTATTTTTATGAATGAAAATTATTAATATCTGGCCGATGTTGAAACCTTCCGTACTTGCTTTTAGCCAAATGGTCAGATCTGGAACAATTTTACAAAGTAACTTTAGTTTTTGAAACTATCCTCTATGGAATGAACCACTTTTACACCTCAGAGTTATAAATTTCAATAGTTATAAGTATGTTTATACTCTAAAATTTAAGCTTTATTTGAACTGTAATTTTCATTGACCAAAAAAATCTACAGGATTTTTTGTTTCCAACCAAAGTGGTTCATTCCGTAGAAGATAGTTTCAAAAACTAAAGTCACTTTGTAGAATTGTTCCAGATCTAACCATTTGGCTAAAAGCAAGTACGGAAGGTGTCAACTCCAAAATTTAATAACGGCCAGAGATTAATAAAAATCTAAAAAAATAATTTAAAATTTACTTTAAATAGTAATTAAACAGCTGTGTTAATTTTGCTTTAATTCGTTCTTTCATTTGACCACAGTAAATTCAAATATTGAGTATTTTCAGAGGCGCTAGACTTGCTAACCACCTTAAGTCAAATATGAGGAAAAAGTTATTGTACTTAATTAAGTATACTTTTTTTTAATTTGCTCACAGCTCTGATAAAAACTTTTTTTACTTTATCGTTTTCAAGATTTTTAATGTCAATATAAAATATGTATAAGGTTAGCAAGTAATATTTATAATTGTACAATTAGAACATTCTATTTGCAAGATTCCTTAATATAAAACACAAATACTTTTATTCTTTATTATATTTAATAAATTGTGACTTGAATCATACATTTTATAAAATATGTACCTACCTTATACAGTAAAATGTTTATAAAAAGTTATAAAAGAAAGTTTAAGAACGAAAAATTAGAGTTTCCGATTATTTAAAAACCAATTTTTAAAGAAAGTTTTCTTTTGTTAAATTTGTATAGAACACAATTTTATTTTCATTCCATTTTATTAAAAAGTATAAATTCTTAATAACAAAAATTGTTTATACGAGTTTTGAATGACAATTTTGTATTATATTTCAAACATTTTTTGTAAAAATTTAACCGAAATTGTAAATATAAAATTCAACAATATAAGTTTACAAAAATTGTTCAGTATATGTAAAAGTACGAGTAATTTGAAATGTTGATTTTTGTGCGTATATGTATTTACTATTTTTCGTAAATTGCACACCCATATCTTTATTATTACCTATAATATCTTATCACATTTTTAATGATTGTATCGATTTACAACAATAACACATAAAGACAAGGTCGAATACGAGCTCTAACATCGGTCTAGATAAAAACTAATGGACCGATCCATATAAAGTTTAGTTTGAAATAATTGTTATGATCATATAAGTACCGACTCCAGAAGGGCGAATTGAGAAAACTGTGGTTGAAATTTAATATAGAAATATCAACTGGTCAAAAAATAAGGTCATTCTTTTTCACGTTATTTTTCATTTATATCATATTTATTGGGCAAATCGCTTTAAAAAGCACATTCTAATATTCAATCATGGATTTTAATATCAAGTACACTCTCATCGGGTCACGACTGTGAATGAAAAAATAAACGAACTGCGCCCAGCTCTACCATGGATTCAACATTGATTTTATATTTTGGTTAGCCCACAGGGCATTTTTCTAATTGCTCATCGTATGTGGACCTGTATACATTATTGACCAGGATACATGCATATTTGTAAAGACGAGCTCCATTATATGTAGTTCGTTTGTGCTTCGTTTGTGCACGTTTGTGTATGAAATCCTTTCGTTTGTGCTTTAACCCTTAACGCATTAACAGTTTTTTTTACGAATAGCTCCTAAAGGGTTAAAGCATAAACAAATATAATTTCAGCACAAACGTGCACAATAGAAGCAAAAACGAACTGCACATTCAAAAACTTAAATTTCAAAAAAGGGGGTGCCAGAGACATATTTTCGGTATTTTTAAATATAAATAACATAACAGTTTTTTTACGAATAGCTCCTAAAGGGTTAAAGCATAAACAAATATAATTTCAGCACAAACGTGCACAATAGAAGCAAAAACGAACTGCACATTCAAAAACTTAAATTTCAAAAAAGGGGGTGCCAGAGACATATTTTCGGTATTTTTAAATATAAATAACATAACAGTTTTTTTACGAATAGCTCCTAAAGGGTTAAAGCATAAACAAATATAATTTCAGCACAAACGTGCACAATAGAAGCAAAAACGAACTGCACATTCAAAAACTTAAATTTCAAAAAAGGGGGTGCCAGAGACATATTTTCGGTATTTTTAAATATAAATAACATGTAAAGGGTTAAAGCACAAACGATGAAAATTTCTGCACAAACGTGCACAAACGAAGCACAAACGAACTGCATATAATAAAGTTCGAATTTCGAAAAAGGGGGGGCTCGCATGTCTACGGCCCCCCTTTTGATTTTTTTGAATATCTCCTAAAGGGTTAAAGCACAAACGAAAGGATTTCCTGCACAAACGTGCACAAACGAAGCTCAAACGAACTACATATAATAAAATTCGAATTTCAAAAAGGGGGAGCTCCTTTTTTGAGAGGACCTCCTGGAGAACAGCTGTAGCAGCTTTCAAAATTATTATTTTTACAAATAAAAAAATGTTGAAATACAGTTAAAAGTTACCATAATATGTATAAAAAATTTTACATTAAGAAATTAAAAGTCTTCTCTTCAAAAAGTTCTTTAAAAAAACACTTTTTTGGCCATCTGACTATATATAACCCCTTAAATACACAAATTGTGGGGTTTGAAGTTTGGCCCTTGTAAGACTAAAGTTCAATTCAATTATTTCGTTATTTCGGAGTTTTGCTCACCCTATGTATGCATAAATTAATATTTAAAAAGCATTGCACCAAAAAGTTCAAAAACATTTACTTTAATAATATAATATAATATTTGCAGTAATAAATCATCATTAAAATACATCACCCAATAATTCACACAAACTTTCCGTACATATACATTCAACACAAAGTTTCATACAAGAGAAAACATATCCTTCTATAGGTAATTACACGAAATGAAAATAACGATCCATTTGCAGCATCCACATCATTTATTCGTTGTTGTTTTTTTGCGTGTACATTAAAACCAGATGATGTGATCATTAGCACGTTGTCATTTATTTAACTTCAGCGATTCGAAACTTTGCTTCCATACCGCCGTAAACAATCTTTCTCTCCTTACTAGCTACACCTTGGATTGCTTTTGTCGTTGGAAACCAACTTACTATTTCCTTTTCTTTTCTACTAATTACCTAAAATTTAAGTGTGATTATATAATTATTAATATTTAAGATAAATATATCCCTACCAACAACAAAATGCTCCATTAACCAATAGGCATGATACTACTAACAAAGTATCATTGAAATTATGATTTTCAATAATGAAATATGTTAATAAAAAGGTTCTAAAAAATGTACATAATTATTTTTTATTTTAAAAGCGAGATTAATATAATGTTTGTTAAAATAATAAAAAAACGGGCAAGTGCATGTTGGGCACGCACATGATAGGGTTCCGTAGTCATTCTCACTACGATTTATAAAAAGTATTTTTCAAAATTTTCGTGACTGAAGGGTTAAAATCAAAAAGTCATTTGACTTTTATTATTGCATTTTAGGAGACCTATCAAATGACACCCCGCTCAATGAAAAAAATGTGTGTTCACTTTTCAATCTATGAAAAGGGGGTCCAAAATATTTTTGACAATGTTCGTTATAATTTTCAGTGAAAGTACTAATTAAAAGCTACATTCTGAATTTTTTCAGATTTTTTGAATCGATAGTTTAGAAAATAGAGGGGGGGGGACGCTCTGACAGCGACATTAAAAACCAAATATATCGCGACTGAAGAGTTAAAATCAAAAAGTTATTTGACGTTTTTTATTGCATTTTACGAGACCTATTAAATGACACCCCACTGTATAGGGTAAGTGGGAAAAAAATGTATGTTCAATTTTCAGTCTATGAAAGGGGGGTCCAAAATATTTTTGACAATGTTCGTTATAATTTTCAGTGAAAGTACTAATTAAAATCTACGTTCTGGAATTTTTTCAGATTTTTTTAATTGATAGTTTAGAAAATAGAGGGGGGGGGGCGCTTTTTTAATGACTTTGGAGAGAAAATATATTGTGATCGAAGGGTTAAAATTAAAAATTTCTGTTACATTTTTTGTTGCATTTTAGGAGACCTATCTAACGACACCCCACTCAATGGTGTAGGTGAAATTTTTTTTTTAAAACACTTTTCATTTTATGAAAGGGGGGTCTAAAAAATTTTTATTTTCAAAAATCTTATCATTTCTGTTTTTGGGTCATCAATCTACGATCGTATACCAAATTTCATCTTATTATGACAAAATTTTTCAAGACGGACGGACGGACCGACGGACGGACATGGAGAAACTATAAGGGTTCCTAGTTTTCTACGGAACCCTAAAAATGTAAAATACAGCAATCAGTTATGTTTAATGAAACACCAATGAGAGCGAATGACGTCACGCCTCAGTAAACGTTAAAAGTGGTTAACTTTTATTTTAGACAAATATCAATTCCTTTTACAAGATTATTAGGTACATACTCGTACTTTATTTAAGAACTTATATACTTTGGAATTTATTTTTAACACATAAAATAATTGAATTATTGTCTAACTCTGAATGTTTGGTTATTGTTGACAAGGAGTGTGACGTCACAACTCTGAAATGTCACCTGCGAGCGTTTTGGCGTCAAATTCAAAATTACTTTTAAAAGAGTCAATTTTTGCGATTAAACTTTTATTTTCTGCAGAAATAAATATTTTTTTGGAAATAGGAGACCCGTAAGATCATTATAGAATATTTTTTTTAAATTAGTCATCATGCCTATCGTCATTTAGCTTGAATCTTTATTTGAATTTTTCATCGGATTATCAACAGAACCAAGCATAATATATTTAATTAATTATAATGTTTTTACAACGCAAATAATGTACAGTTTTCTATGAGAGCTTATAATACCCCAAATCTACATCAAATGAGTATTTAGTTGATAATACTGGGTATAAGAGTATTAGTTTTCTACTTACTGATGAAATAGCATCGAAAACAAAAATATACTAGACATTTCTTCGATTATTGTATTACAAAGATTACCACCATTTTACCTACTTTTAACCATACTTTTGATACCAATTTTGACGTACTGTAAGGACTAATGAAAAAATGTTTAAATATTTACCTCTAAAGCATAAGTTCCACTTCCACCAGCTATTATAAGATCGTCCTCTAAATATCCATTGAAAAATTGGGCCGAGTACAAGTATTCACCAATTACGTTATCGGGACGATTAGAAATTTCAATATTTTCTATCAATTTTCCAGAACCTAAATCCCAAAGCTGCAAACTATTTTTCTTTACCCACGATCCGGTTAGCATAATATCTCCCTACACATAAACATCTTTTATTAATAATATAATGCATTTTACATAACTTTAAATTAATTTCCAGGTGTAGATCGTATTTTATTTAGAGCTTTTATTGAGGGTACAATTGTAAGGTAAATCTAACCTCTCAGGTCTGGTTTTTATAACCGAAAATCGCATATCGGATTCGTATCGTCGAAATTTTAATTAAGTTAAAAAATTAGTTCATTCGTGAATCATGAATAAATTTTTATTTGAAGTATTATTCGAAATTATATGTCTATTCATAAAATATCAACGAAGTAAACAAATTTTTTGTCAATTTATTTATAAAACATCTTTGTTTACTTTCTCAACTTTCAGTCTGAAAACTATAAATCTAAAATTTACAGAACTTTTATAAATTATGAATAATGATTCAAAATAATTTTAATACAAATTATTTTGTAAATGTCAACAAGAAACTCATTTCAAAACATACAACCATTATAAAGATTAATTAATATTCATAACAAGATTTCAGTTTCTTCAGTGACTTATGACGACACTTATTACATCACAAACACATCTTTCAAAAGCTCATGCACGCACGTATCGTAGGGTTGCATGCCGATATAAGACAAACAAGTGACGAGACTAAGGCGGCTATTACACTATCAAAGAAATGTGATAAAATTTCTTTAATCAAAGAAATATGACAGTGTAATATGTCAACTTTTATAATATTTACGTAATATTTACTTTCATAATATTACTTTTATCATAGATAATGACAGTTTCTTATATTTAATCAAAGTTTTTTGACGGATAAATCAAAATGGCGACTGAAAAGAGTTTGTGGACGGTTTCGGCTACGAAATTACTTATAATTTAATATATGATCAAGTCTTTGTCAAAGATTTTTGACATATTTATTAGATAGTGTAATAGCCGCCTAAGACGATACCACATTAATTTTAACGAGACAAGACCGTCTACTCTAAAACGAGACGATATCAATATCATTAACCCTTAATTACTCGCGCTGGTATATTTTGTATACACCAACAACGCATTTTCTGCGATTACTAAATGTATAAATTTTTGTGGAACTGTACACCCCCATCTAACCTTTGTTAGGCAGTCAGTATGATAGGAATCCGGTAGTCAAAATTTGAGGAGTGTAGCAGTATGTATTAATTTTTTACTTACTAAATGTAGGTGGTATTAACGCACAAATAGCAGCATCCTAAGCGAAGAACAGAGTTTTTGAAGACATTAGCGATGCTGCTGATGGAAGACATCTTGCCAAAAGAGCAAAATTTAAAAAATTAAAAATCAAATATTTGTTGTCCGATTTATTTCAAGATGAATATTGAACAGTTTCGTGTACTTTTATAAATTTATTTTGGTTAGTTTTTCATTCTTATCCTTAATTTTTAGTTGGGTTAATTTTAAGAAATTTCTTTTAGTTCCTCAAAAATAAATAGTATCTACATAATATGAATTGGGCAAAATAAATTAATATAATACCTTTAAAATTCCCAAAAACTAGCTTTTTTTATGTGGTGTATAAAATACACCACGCGAGTAACTGTATTACGGTACATCACGCGAGTAACTAAGGGTTACGGGTCTTGCCGAGATTCTAGGTTTTAAAGAATTACACTGAGCATCATAAAATACTTTTGTTTTGCTGCCGAGACCTGAATAGATGCTCTAGAATGGTTTTGACGTTACAGAAAATATTTCTCGAATATTATCATTCACGATAAGAAATATATAGAGAATAAGAACTATTTATTAATTTTACTTTTACTCTACGATTTGATTTCCATGTTCCAAAGGAAATGGAAGTATTGTAATACCATTAAAAAATCTACCTTCGTAGAGAAAAATTTAATTTCCGCTCGGCGGCTGTGCGTGTGTGTGTTTGTATGGATGTAAAATTTTCTTTCGTTCACGATAACTACTGTAAATATGCACCGATTTTAATTATTTTTGGGGAAAATGTTTGTCTCAGTGAATACTTCAGACCTATTTTTGTACTAATCGGATTAGGAGATTAGGAAATATTAGAAATGTTGTACCTATTATCGTCTAAAAAGTTAGTATTATCTCATCAATTTTGATAAGACTAGGTACACTCGTAGTTCAATCCAATCGAAGGGGCACTTATTTTTGTGGGACTAAGACGAAACCGATTTATACACAGGTAGAAAGGTTTACTTGAGCCAAGTAAACCTTGTTTTGTATATAACGAAAACAATATTTTCTTAAGATAAGAAATAAATGCTTAAACCAACTATAGTAATCTTGGACGAAGAAATATTTGGATTAAGAGTACTTTTCTTATATTAAGAAAATATTGTTTTCGTTATATACAAAACAAGATTTTCTTAGTCCAATACAGTTTTTTTGTGTACGAAACGATAAATGTTTAATTCTCTCGTGTACAGCCCTAACGCATCATTATCTATTAATACCATATTAATAGATTACATTTATTGCAATCCCCAACTGCATATAGATTAAAGTCAAATCACTATCATAGCATAAAGTCAAAGTAATAATTACTAAATAAACTACTATGTAACTTATTACAACTGCAGACGACTAGACAAAGTTTCGAAGTAATTATACTATCACTATTTACTCGCATGCACACAAGTTATAACAATTGCCCAGTTCAGACATTTTGTAACAATTAAACACGAGCGAGGGTGGATATCTAGTACCTTGGGAGCTGTTAGCGTTAATTGCACAACATTTTGTAAATCCGATTAATACATTAAGTACACATCGATTTTTTTTAATTAATTTATTGCAATGAATTTTAAACTCTAACAAAACAAAAACTTAAGATAGTAGAGCAGTCTATTTATTTCTTATTACGTTTGTTTCTGCTAAAAAATGACCATGCTTAGTTTTTACATTAAAAAACAATTATAACTCGAAAAACACAATTTTTATCAGTTTGTCTGATAAAACAGTCGAATAAACTCGAAAACCAAAGTTAGTAAATTATTAGGTTTGCTTACTTGCCTGTGACGTCACCACGAAGATCATTTCAACCTTCTTGATTTCAAATGGTCGCCAACGCTGTCAAACTGTCATAATATAAATTTGATCGTGATTAATTTATTATTGTGTTCTGTGTTTGTGCTATTCATTTATTGCTATAGTGAAGCTTCACACATGAAATAAATGAAATTAAGAAGGTTGAAATGATCTTCGTAGTGACATCACAAGTAAGCAAACCTAATCATTTAAGGACATTTATTTATTGTAATTATACGAAAAATATAGGTATATTTTTGATTTATAAATACAAAATAATAATTTTTTGTACGAAATTGAAAGAAAATGTCGTCTCACTTACAAATATTCTAAAAAATACTTTTATAAATTTTTTTATCGATCATAGACAGAACATGGACTGAGCATCTGATTCGAAAATCGACTCTTCACAAAAAAGAGATAGAGGATATTCTTATCTTTATTTAAACATGAGTGTAAAAAAGAGAGTTTGGGTTATATCTCTATTTTCACATTTGTGAACCAAATTTTACATTATGTTGATACAGAATGCTTAATCCATGTCTTTATATCTATGGTATTGATCAATAATCTTCAAATATAAACGTTTGTTCTTATGTAGATATATATAATATATATAATTAGGCATTATGAAATACTAAATATACATATCCATTGATATGAATGTAAATTACAATAAAGGTTCCTACCCAACTATCAAAGCAGTTTGCTTATTATAGACATTAAAGGATAGATACCTTGATATCGATGGCTTCTCCGCAAATATGCGGACCGTAAATGTTGCGTACAAAACCTTCAGCGACCCTCATATCCCACATCTGTGAAAAATTCAAATCTGTTCATTTTATATTTATAGGGTTCATGTTCCATTATTTTAAATATATCCAGGTTTATTTTATGAATGCATAAACAATATTTATTGATTTTAAAAATAATACTCACTTTTACTATATCGTCCCATCCACCTGTTAAAAAGATTTCATTAGAAGTCGGAGCAAATTTCAATGAAAATACCCGTTTACTGTGATAATTTGCTTCTATATCAGATATAAAATTGTGTTCTCTTTCGTATGAACTTAGAACCTAGAAAGAAGAGAAATTAAAGGTACTTAAATACATTCGTTTACAAAATGAATTGCCACAAATCTAAAACGAATACAATATTTATAGTTTTTGATCCTACTTTTACATTAAAAAAGATGATATGAACAGAAAGACCAACTAATTATTCTATTAAACATCAATTTATTACTTTTAACATACTGTTGGAAAATTCATTTTTATGCCCAATACATTTTTGTTAATAAAATTTATATCGAGGTATTCCACATGAGCATATTTTATGTTTTATTGAGATTTACCTAATTTGACTATGACTTACGTAGCTGAATCTACTACATTTCTGTTTTTCAACTATTAGTAGGCATTGGGAAAGTTTCCTATCGACTGAGCTATAAGTGTAAGATAGGGTATCTAAAATTTGAAAAAAGTTGGTGTGTGTACTTATATACATGTGTTAGAAGTTATTCTTCTTTACCATGATTGAATAACAACTGCTGAGACTAGTAATGACATCTAGCGAGAAACTGCAAAATTAATAACTTCAATAAGCATGTTTTATCGACTATCATCACATAAATATGTATCATCTAAGTGAATATATAAAATTTCACCCTAGACGCGCCTAAAGTAGTATAACTTCAATTTTATATTTTATTAGAATACATTCAGTATAAAATTAGCATTTTGTAATAATTAAATAAATATTCTATCATCAAAAGTACGGAAAACCAAAACATAAAAATGGCTTTTGTTTCAAATCTTTAAGTAAATTCTTTTTTGGAATAATTCCCTAGTCCTTGGAAACTACGATAAAATTTTTAATACAGGTATTTAATCATATTGAAAATAATTTTCAGAAAATGCTGCCTTAATAAATATAAATGCGATTCTAAAAATAAATTAATTAAATTTGCCAACACGAACAGAATTTATGGTAACCACAATCATACCAAAATAAATTACAATAATTCCGTAACAGCAACATCTACAAATTATGACAGTAATACAAATAAGTAAAACCAAAAATAACAAAGCAAAGTGCTAAAATTAATAACTTAATTAAATTTATATCTACCGAGAATGTGCTTATTACAACTCCAAAATCAAATAAAACATATAGCCTTGCAAGGTTGTACAAATTTCTAAAGGGCTAGAGAGAGAGAGAAAGAGAAACCCAAACGAGAAATAAGCAGAAACTTAATGGAAAGCATTGTAAAACTGTTTGCTAAACGTTTAATGTTTTATTAAAATTAATTAAGTTACCCCGCAAATGCCTACTATTAATTAAGATTTTGTTTGATGATATGATGTAAAGAGGATTTTCAATAAACGGAGGATAAGCAATCATCAGGTTTAGACAACTTGAATTCAAATTTAATCATGTAATTACAGAAAGAAAAGATGTAATAACGTACATATATCCTTCAGCAAGGATAAAGTTAAATTAATTTACTAATACGTCAATTATTAAAGTTAATTGAAACATAATAATTTAATCTGACCTAGTAGATATTTCCAAAATATAAATCTCATCTCAACCTATAGACAATGATATAAGAAGGTATAAGACGATATTATGAATTATAATATATTTATTTTATGTTGACCGTCAGGAAGTTAGCGAGGAGGAAAAACATTGCCATATTACATACATATTAATGCAGTTTTACAACAATTTAAGTGAGAAATTTAAATTTGAATTTTGACTTAAAAATATTAATAATTTTGAAAAACTAAGTACACAGCATTTCGGAGCAATTAGGGAGCAATTGATTGACCATAAGAATTATTACAAAAAACGATTAGTTTTTCAAAAATATCATATAACAATTATTTTTTTTTGTTTAGAATAACTTTTGTTTAAATTTTTGTTGTTTTTCACAAGTCCGCGCTAACTTCCTGACGGTTTTATGTTGACATAAAATATATACGTACACTATATTTATATAACAAGCCAGCGAGTTTAGAAGCTGCTAGTAAACTCGCCCAGTGTAATCATGTTCACCAGTTAACAAGCAGATTGTAAACAATCTTCACAGTGGCGTAATTATAGAAATGGGGGCCCCAGACAAGTTTTCAGAAGGGGCCCTTGCCAGGGAATTTTTTTACATTATTTCACATTCCCTGATGTATTTGAGACGTTTGAAAAAAAGGTGATTTATGTAAAAAAAAATATTTTTATGGTACAATACTAAATGAAAAACAGCCAATATCACACCAAATTGTCAAGTTTTTGAGAATTCAATTTTAATATTTTAAAATAAAATAAAAACGTAAAGATATTAAGGCCAGATAAACGAATATGAATAAAAACATTCACTAAAAACTTTTTTTGATCCATTCGATTCTAAAAAAATCAACACAGCAATTAAAAAATATTTATTCACCACTTTATTGGAGGCCCCCTGATGCTCGGGGCCCCGGACAATCTAACCGGCCAGACCGGCGGTAGTTACGCCACTGAATCTTCAACAAAAGTTGAAAGCCGTACTACTTTACTCGCTACTCGCTGGCGTGTGGGCTTGTTAGCTAGTAAACTAGCCGTGTGTCATGATATTAGCTAGTGAACTAGCTGCGAGTATCTCGATGATTCCTATTCACAACACGTGGTTTAAACTCGCTGGCTAGTTGGCTACTGAGCGAGTGGAATGTTTTGTGTATTATCATCACTATCGTACTAGCCACTAGCTGACTCGCCCGCTTCTAAACTCGCCGGCTTGTAGCTTGTAAGCTCACTGACTTAATGTAATCGGGGCTTTATAAACTGCCAAGCATTTAGAAAAAAAAATAATACTTTATATTCGGAACACTAATATATTTATAATTATATTTTAAAAATACAGAAAAAATAAATAAAGTTAAAAACTCAAAATAAAAACACCTATAAATCAAAACAACATATTAGTATCTAAACTTATCTTACGTTACCTCCTGATTTTAATTATGCTCTATTTCAGTGCTTCACAAACTTATTTTGCCGCGGAACCCTTACATGATATTTCAAAATTTGCGAAACCCTAACAATATTTATATTTTATGGACCCCTTCCTTTCAAATGAGGTATCAAACCTATATAATAGTTCTTTTCAAGTATTATAAACTGTTTGACAAGTTTCTCGCACGCGCGGTAAGAAAACACAATTGGTAGGTATTAAAACAGGTGTGATATTATGAATGTTATTTTGTACAGTAATATTCCAAAACAAATCTATAGAAAATATTACAAATGAATGAAAGAAAAATAATTTTATTAATAACATTAACCCATTAGAGGTGTGATTTAAGCGTTATAATAATACCTAAGCAAAGAAATATCAAAAACACGTGAAATTCCTGAATTTTTCCGCGGCACCCACTTTGGGAAACGCTGTTCTATTTCAATCATCATTATTATTAAAATATCATATCATTTTCTTTCACATAACACATATTTCATTAAATAGTAACTATGCTATTATTTCTGGCAAATGCAATAAAAACAAGTTAATATTTCTCAATATTTATTTATTTATAACGACCAATTATAAAGGTATTTATTAAATTACTAATTGCACATCTTTTTCCCCATTTACCATCCTAATATAGACTAATTATAAATCATTGTATAAACATATCAGACACATAATCAGAGTTACATTCCAGTAATTTAATTGGTTACTAATTCAGTACAAAAGCGACCACCTCATTTATACTGTAGCTAAAAGCATAAATGTATGATGAAATAGTTTTGCATATGCCAGGAACATATTTTACTAATTTACTATTTTCTGTTTTCAATTCAGAATGGGTGACGTGCCAAATACGACATATGAAAGCTGATATTTCGTCATTGTTTGAAAGGATTAGGAAAATTAGATATAAGCTATTTTAGTATACTCCTAATTAATTAGTTATTAGATTTACTTAATCAGTGAGTTAAATTTAAGATATTTTGCTGATCTTTCAGGCTTTGTCATATGTATATGTCAAATATAAGGTGCTGGTACCAGTATAGTGTTTTTAACTCATGTTACTAATAAAACAAGTAACTCTTTATTAAGGCTGTTCATGCCGATTTATCCGAAACTAAATTCCACGAGATGTCGCCACCGTAGAAAACAAAAATCATTTGCACAAGGGGAAAAATATGCACAGATACAAGTATTTCAGTGACAATTGACGATCGAATGAAAAATGGGATTCTCGAAATTAAACAGAGATGAAGCTACAAAGGATAGAAATAGTTCTTATGTTTTAAAGCTTACATTCAATATTTTCAAATGAAAATTGCAGAATTATTATAAAATTAGAAAGCTTAAACAAATATCTATGTCGTGGTATATTTTTTTTCGTATTTTTCAAGAATTTTTGTTATATATTGAGTTTTATCATATAAAAAAAAAAAAAAAAATCAGATTTTTTTTATTAATATATAAAAAAAATAAATTGAAAAATTATGTAGGTATGTCATTACATAGAAAAATTAATCTAATTTATCACTGTATTTTTTCCTTAATGATTTATTAATACTGGTCAGAGCTGAACATAAAATAAAAAACTGTAATTAGTATAGTAATTCTTATAGCAATTCAAATAGCATGCTCAGCCTTAAATCAATTAAATTACCAAATTCCGCAAATATATGTATTTAGTTTATTTTTTAAATTATTTACTTTATGTTTTTTTCTCCAGTAATGGATAACATAAAATTAGTAATAGGTAACCAGTGGTGGACATTTGCTAATAATTACAAAATGATAAATACTATAACACAAAAGACATTTTTGACAAGAAATGTAAAACATTTACATAAAAAATATACTTTTCTTGATAGTGTGCTGAACCGCGAAAATCATGTGTCCCCTATTTTTTTACAAAATGATCAATTATTATCAAATCACGCTTTAAGACAGTTAAATGTATATAAATTAATATTCAGTAATAGCAATAATCAAATTTCAACAAATATTTCTGATTCAGTACAGTTAATTAAAAATTGTCCAACTCTGGGGTAGTGCCCAAGACTGTTGCCAGTACCATAGATAGGCAATCATGTAATAAAATATTTACCTAAATATATAAAACGTTACCTTCATTCACTCACTGTCATCAACGTACAGACTAACTGGGTTTTAAATATATCATAAATAGGGATTCAAAATTCAACCCCAAAGGGGGGCGAGAAAGAGAATTAACTTTATTCTATTTTGAAACATTTACTTGAAAAATTGCTCATATTATAAAGCAGTGATGCCCAAAATGTTTGTAGTGGAATATTACAATGATAATTAATAAATTTGTTTCATTTGTTTATTATGTCCTTTTTGTCCATTATAATTTTTCTGGTGTTATACTGGTGTTTTATTTATTTTTATCTTTCACTTATGATGAAAACCTTATTTCAAAAAAAGCTTTGAATCCAAAACGTTTGAGGACCACTTTATTATATTTTAAATAATGTAAATAATCATACAACGAATACAATATAGAGGCGAAGTCACGGACGGATGGCTAATCATAAATTTTCAAAGTTTACAAACATTTAAATTTAAATAAATCTCACACATAACATGACGATAATGGACCTAACTAATAAATATACTCATAATTACTAATGCGTTCAACACAAATAATATGGATTAAATATAAGTTTAATTATTTATCCACTAGTATCAGTTATTTAAACTATAACATGTACCTGTATTAACGTTAGGGTATTAAAACTTAATATGATTTTAAACACATTAGTGATTTGATTAACATGTGAGTTAGTGATATTTAATTATTATATTTACTTGTATTGTGATAACAAAGTTTTTAATCTTTTAATGAATATATCTTGAATAATTAGAATTAAAACCTTTATTATTAAATTGAATAGTTATAGAATTAGAAGTTAATTTTTATTTAATATAATTAATATATACAGTAGGAATAGGGTCCTATTTACGCAGTTTTTTTTACACGTATTTTAGGTTATTGGTGCGATTTTCATGCAAAAACAGGGATTCCCCGTTTCGGCGAATAGAGTTTCTGACTTTAAATTAGGAATTTAAATATATTCGTTTAAGAAGATTGTGTACCTACTAATTCATAAACGGTGCCGATTTTTATTTTCAGATAATGATGATAATGATGATGGAAAATATAAAAAAATATTGTTACTGTTAGGTTTTACGTCAATTTCTTTCAGATTTTCGAAATAATTTATTTGCTTGATTTGGTTTAACGAGTATTTTTTTAAATATGGAACGTAGGTATCCCTAAACGCGATTTGCTGTGGAACTTATCTACTGCGTAAAAAGAGACTTTATTGTATAATATTAGTTTTACCTGTTTTGTATTTATATCGTATATTCTAACTCCAGCATCTTTACCACTTGTAGCCATGTTGTAGCCTATTGGGTTCATATCTAATGTATAAATTGAGTTCGTGTCTTCTGTAAAGTAAAGAAAAAAATAATAATTATAATTGTATTAAAAAAATAATAATATTCATAAAGATACAAATATAGGAAAATAGTATCATGACTTTACCTTTAAGTTAATATTTCTTTTAATTCAATCTAAATTAGACAAAATTGTTTTGAGTTTTTGATTTTTCTAAAAGTATATGTTTATTACATTGAAAATGATGTGAAAAGTTTAATTTTTCAAACCGCAGGTCTGTATCTCAAACCGTTCGTGAGATATGATTTCTAAAAGATTCCGTTTTTTTCAAAATTATAGAAATAAATGGCCATAACTTTTGAACGTGTAGTCGGAATTGATTTTCGTTGACGGTTTTGAAATCAGTGTGTCAAAATCTATACAATGGCATGTATAACACTTTAAAATCCGACAAAAATTTTTTTGCCAAAAATCAACATTTTTTCAATTTTTCGTGAAATTTTTTTTTGTCGAGTTTTGAAGTATTATACATGTCATTATATAGATTTTGACACGCTGATTTCAAACCCGCCAACGAAAATCATTTTCACGTTAAAAAGTTACGGTCATTTCTTTCCAAAATTTAAATTTAAATTTTGACTTAAAAATATTGATAATTTTGAAAAACTAAGTAGAGAGCATTTTGGAGCAATTTGGGAGCAATTGTTTGACCAAAAGAAATATTACGAAAAACGATTAGTTTTTGAAAAATGTCATTTTAGGATTTTTTGTTTTTTTGTATAGTTAATAAATATTGTTTAATTTTTTTTAGAGTTGGAGCAACTTCAGATACATGAGGAGCAATTAAGGAGCAATTTTTTGACCTATAAAAAACATTGCCATATTGCATACTCATTAATGAAGTTTTACAATAATTAAAGTGAGAAATTTTAATTTTAATTTTGACTTCAAAATATTAATCATTTTGAAAAACTAAGTAGACAGCATTTTGGAGCAATTAGGGAGCAATTGATTGACCATAAGAATTATTACAAAAAACGATTAGTTTTTGAAAAATACCATATAACAATTATTTTGTTTGTTTAGTTAATAACTTTTGTATACATTTTTTTAGAGTTTTTGTTGTTTTTCACAAGTCCGCGCTAACTTCCTGACGGTCGGTCATCATGAATCAGTAATACCATCTTTAGTAATAAATAATCATATCCTTATGTTTTTTAAATGATAAACGGGACCTCCCCCTTGCTACTCCTCTTAAAATTGTAAAAAAGGGTAATATTTGATTTCATTTTGGGCCATAAACTACATTATTTCGTAACGAGAGCGAGGGAAAAAATCGATTTTTTTGACACACCCCATACTATCATAACCACTATTATTTTATTTATTTTGTTACAAATTTTTACCCTTGGTCGCATTTTGGAAGCAACGGAAAAATCTGCAGTATACTTATGCATGTACATACAATGTAGACAAGAGTGCGTGGTAGCGAAAATTAACAAGAGAAGCTGATCGAGACACGAATACAAATAATCGACCATCGAAAAAAAAACACTTTATTCAATAAGTGCTTTTTATAAATGAGAAAGGTAAACATAGAAGGCCGGTTTCATAAGTTTTTACATTCGTATGTTTACACAACTGAAAACGAAGTAAGAAACTAGGTGAGCTGAACGGATATATACATGACCACAGTACAAGTAATTTCATTAGTTTTTGGTATGTCTTAGTTTACAAATTGGAAGAAGTAGAATAAGTTAATGAAAACTTTATAAAACAAGCGATCTTTATTTTAGTAAAACAAGTAATAAAAATCAACATGCAAAATAAGTTGTGTATAAGGGTAAAGATGAGAACACATATTTGCTTTCAAGAAAAAGTTTCTTTAGTTGAAGGGACGCAGACATCTGAAAAGCAATCTCAGTCGTAAAATGAAAATTTCAAAGTATCTACTTAAATACCCTTTATACACAAAAAGTTAACAACATACTTATACTGAAGATTATATTGTTCATTTCACTTAGAAACCCTGTTGACGTAACCGGCATGTTTGCACACAGGCGAATTTCTATCCCGTACCTCTACCCCCTTCCTCCACCTCACATGAAAATTTAATTACGAGCTTACACAGTGGCAGCTACGTTATTTTTATATTTATATTTCCAAAAACATAATTGAACTATTCACAAACTTATGTTTTAATATAACCTTACTAAAAATTGTATAAGCTACAAAAATTGATTTTCTGAAAGAACATTTTAATTCCTTTATTGCATGTTCTGTTCATGTTCCAGACAAAAACAGAAATTACACATTTTTTTGAAGCAATAAATTTCGAAACAAAATAGGAATCAATGAGACTAAAAAAACGATATTTTTTATATGTTTATTGGAACGAGCTATGTCTAACTTAAATAATACCGTTCGATTTTTTGCCTAGCACTTAAAATGGCTTCACAATAATTTTTTATATTTGGCTATAATAGACCACGCCCCCATTTTTCTTTACTGCAATGCAACGTCACTGACGTCACGAGCGCCGATATCACAGCTCACTATAATAACACAGCGAATACACTGCAAATACACGACCGGCGCTTGTGACGTCAGCATTACCCCAACTCTGGCGGATATAGTGTCGTCGGATAGACGCGCGGTATTAAAATTAAAAAAAATATATCTCCATAAATACTTAACGTATTGAAATAAAATAAGCGGCAATGTGTTTGTGGCAATTATTTCTAATAGGAAAAAGTTAAATATTAATTTTATTTTTTATTGTTTATTCGCAGCGTGCGCGATAACAGCGCCAATTAGTGGTTGCAACTAAGGTGAACTTTGACAATATTAACAATCAAATAATTTAAATAAAATATCGTAATAAGTACATACATTTTAGACGATTATTTATGACCATTCGCTATGTGCACGAAGTCTACTAGCGCCGCTAGCGGGTAATAGAGAAGGATTGATGGATTGAACTCTCTTTTTATTATTGTTAATTATGTTTAATACCGTGAAATTTTTTATTTAACAAATATCATTTAATTTAGCTGTTTGCATATAAGTAGTATAGCATAAAAGGTACGTGAAAGTTATTTAATTTGGGTATTTTTTCCTCTTTAATTATGACGTATAATAGAGAAATAATTAATTCGTTTACATTGACAGCATAACCTCAAACTATGGCGCCGATGATTTCACAATGTTGCTCACCACGAACACTCACATCGACATTATTTCTAACTCCACCCCCTTGCACATAGTCTATAGTGGGGTTAAAAATGTTGATCTTTCAATTTTCAGTTAAAAATGACAGTAAGTCCACCCAAAGTGTTCTTTTTCACCACGTCGTGCGTTGTGATAGATTTCGTTTCCCCCACTACCTACTTTGCATCCAGCGAATAGCCTCATTGTAGTTGAAATGGTTAGGTTAGTAGACACCCAGCCAACTATTAGGTTAGCATAATTAAAAATTAAAACATCCGCCACTGTATTAAAGTTGATTGCGCGCTGGAAAGTTTTTTGAATGAACAGTTTGCACATCGGTGTAAATATTGATTGTGCACACTCTGTTCGTCTTAAATCATTTAATTAGCGGCGCTCAGATCTCCCGTAGGCTTTGCCAACGTATTTTCTTTTACCTCCTATTCGTTTTTCCACCAATTCAAATCGTAAATCAAGATGTAGATTATTCATGCTGGATACATTTTCGTACTATGATTATAGAATTGGGTCCTGAACAGTTGTTACCGTCCAAATAACAAAAAAATCTTTGAATTTATTTACGATATAAATGAACGTTTAGATGTATTGCTTATTTTTTTATACGTGTACATTCGGCACTCTGCTATACGACCATCTACACGACCGCTCCATTACACAATGTGCCGACAGTTCTAACCAACGTCCTTCCCCAATCCCTACCATAATACCACCGTGACTGCTATATTTCTGCGCGTTTAAATTCACCAATCAACGTTAAAGTCAGTGGTGGGTGCCCCTCTAGCCGTCGTATAGTGGAATTTTTTAATTACCGATGCCGTCGTATAGCAGAATGCTGAGGGTATACATTATTTTAGATTTTAATATTAATATTCCACGTTGCTTTCTCATATATTATATAAATATGTAGACATATTGGTATAAATATTACACAATATTAAATATGGTTTCATTTTTAACAACAATTATTTTAATATTTTAGTAAAATTTGTGAATTGTGAAAGTATGTACAGTAATGTACACATAGGTACCTTTTTTTAAATAATATATTTTAAAAAATTAATTATACATACATGACGAGAATAAAATTTTTTTATAAAAAAATTTAAATAAGTTTCATCAAATTAAAAATTCCATAACTTCCGGGTAAAAAATACAACATATAAAAGTAAATAAAATATTAACATTTTTACAGTAACAAAGATGTATGCATATCTTATGTAAACGTAAACTTCGTTATAATTAATTTGCTCACCTTTGAGAAATCTCGAGCATTTTTCTGTATCAAGCAAACACTGGAAAATATAACCACAAGAACTCGCCACAAAAAACAAGTTATTTTCTCTGGGATGGAAACGAATGCACATTGCAGGTAAGTTATGGTCCATACCTCCTCTCACTGTGGCAATTAGCATACCTTTATGGGCACTTCGTATCTGAACATTAATGCATAAATTATATTTTAAATATTTTCAAAAATAAAATAACTACACGAGCAGCATTACCAATCTATATAAAAGAAACTGTCCTTAACCACTCACTCACTCACTCATTTATTAACGTACAGCCTAAACCCCTGAACCTAGAAACGTGAAATTTCGTAGATATCTTCTTATTATGATGTTAGCACCCACTAAGAAGGGATTTTTCGAAATTCAACCCCTAAAGGGGTAAGCGGGGGTGTAAAATTTTGTATGGAAAAACAATATAAATAATGAATCACTTATTTAAGCATTTTTCAACCACTAAGGTGTTGCAAGGGGATGGAAAAGTTTTTATAGGAAAAAAATATTTTCGGTTGTATTCACTCAAATGAAACTTGGTAAAAGTATAGGTAATGAATAAAAATCAATATAAAAAATTGTAGGGAGTGATCCCTGTCACGTATGGAAGGATTTAATGAGTTTTCATTTAATTCGGTGTAAAAAAACCATAGAGGTGGGAGTTTTAGGATAAAAAACAACCCCATATCTCGCATATGAGCCGATATATTTACGATTATGTATAATGAATAAAAAGGAAAACATATTTAATTCCCTATCATGTATGTAGGGTTGTAATTATTTTCGAAATCGGCTCCATGTCTCTGGCACCCCCTTTTTTGAAATTCGAATTTTGTTATATGCAGTTCGTTTGTGCTTCGTTTGTGCACGTTTGTACAGGAAATCCTTTCGTTTGTGCTTTAACCCTTGAGGAGATATTCAAAAAAATCAAATGGGGGGCCGTAGACATGCGAGCCCCCCCTTTTTGGAAATTCTAATTTTAATATATGTAATTCGTTTGTGCTTCGTTTGTGCACGTTTGTGCAGAAATTTTCATCGTTTGTGCTTTAACCCTTTAGGTGGTATTCACAAAAATCAAATGGGGGGGCTGTAGACATGCGAGCCCCCCCTTTTTCGAAATTCGAACTTTATTATATGCAGTTCGTTTGTGCTTCGTTTGTGCACGTTTGTGCAGAAATTTTCATCGTTTGTGCTTTAACCCTTTACATCAGTGGTCCCCAACCTTTTTGTAAGCAAGAGCACATTCTAGAATACCGGTTGGGCGGCGGGCACCATTTATTTTTTCAAGGTGCCCACATCATTAACATTAGCATTAATAATTATTTTAACATTAATAAACAATTAGGTAACTTATTAGTAAATTATATTTATTTATTTTTAATTAAAATAAAATAAAAATCAACACTATCGAAGTGACACCTAAAGGGTTAAAGCGTTAACAGAGCTTCTAGTTAGAAAAATAAGAAACACAAGAAGTATAATTTTTTTCGAAAACTAATATTGAGAATGTTTATAACGCATTAACAGTTTTTTACGAGTAGCTCCTAAAGGGTTAAAGCATAAACGAATATAATTTCAGCACAAACGTGCACAAACGAAGCAGAAACGAACTGCACATTCAAAAATTTAAATTTCAAAAAAGGGGGTGCCAGAAACATGTTTTCGGTATTTTTAAATATAAATAACATGTAAAGGGTTAAAGCACAAACGATGAAAATTTATGCACAAACGTGCACAAACGAAGCACAAACGAACTGCATATAGTAAAATTCGAATTTCGAAAAAGGGGGGGCTCGCATGTCTACAGCCCCCCATTTGATTTTTGTGAATACCACCTAAAGGGTTAAAGCACAAACGATGAAAATTTCTGCACAAACGTGCACAAACGAAGCACAAACGAATTACATATATTAAAATTCGAATTTTCAAAAAGGGGGGGCTCGCATTTCTACGGCCCCCCATTTGATTTTTTTGAATATCTCCTAAAAGATTAAAGCACAAACGAAAGGATTTCCTGCACAAACGTGCACAAACGAAGCACAAACGAATTGTTATATAATAAAATTCGTATTTCAAATTAAGGGAGTGCTTTTTTGAAATTCAGGGGGTGCCAGAGACATAGAGTTTTCAAAATCCCTGCGAGCGAAGTCGCGGGAGTCAGCTAGTTAACTATAAAATAATAATACGAATAAGTTAAAATAGAAAAAACCAACTAAAATTAATTCATGAAAGATGGTACGATTTTTAATTTAAAATTATATAAGATATCGAATATTTTATAAGATCTTTAACTTTAGTTAAAACTGACTGAGCCATAAATAAAAAGGGAAACAGATGAAACAGCCCCTACCTACATAAAAAATTAAAAATTAAGACCTAAAACAGCATCTGCCTTATAACATGACATATTTAAAAAATGAAATGATTAATATTTAAACTTTTAAAAAAACGAACAGAATACAAATGAGTATGCAATATTCCACTAATGGATACATAACATAAATGGCCAGAGTGCTAGACTAACGTACTGGAGGTTGCGGTTTAGATATCCATCTCAGCAGAGCCCGTCTAATGGAACGTCTTTCGTTAATGAACTAATCATGAATAAATAACACCGTCTGGCTAAATCAAAAGATACTCTTCATATCTTTTATTTTGGTACCTTAGATGTCATATATACCAAAAAAACTTATATGCATATCTATCGTATCAAAGTAATGTACTATTTAGCACTTACAATATTGCAAGTAATTCTATTTATTGTATTGAATAATTTATAATATAGGTAGTAAATATTTTATAATATCAAAACTATTACCCTGCTGCGGTAGCGCCAAGTCTCACAGACCCAATTTTTTTAATATAGGTACAGGATGTTTACGGGAACCGAGTGATCATTGCTAACTTCGTTATTGTTGGATCTGTTAAATGGGCAAAGATCAGTATTTTTCCCGGGATGAATAATGGCGGTGTCAAAAAAAACAATTGATTGTCGATAGTCTGTATATTATTATTGAATTTTATAGCTGAGAATGTTCTCTTTATAAAAGTGTTTACATGTTTTATGGTAAAATTGATAAAAAACAAGAGTTATAACAAGGTATAAAATTAATAGAAAATATCGAAAAATAGTGTGCTATGTAGATTTAATAAAAGGCAAACAAATGATTAAAACATTTAAGACAATAGTTTCAGGTTAGTTTTAAATTTAATTGGTAAATAAAAAAAGTATTTATTATAATGAATTATATTTTTTATGAATAATACTCAAAAACGATAAAAAACTGCAAAATAAGGCACACATACCTGAAAATATTGTTTTACATTATTTGCTTTTTTAACCGACTTCAAAAAAAAGGAGGAGGTTATCAATTCAACCCGTATATTTATTTATTTATTTATTTATTTATTTATTTATTTATTTATTTATTTATTTATTTATTTATTTATTTATTTATTGCACACCCCAAGCAGGCTCTGCTTGGAAGTGTGTTCTACTCTCGTCCTAAAATTTTTTTTCGTATATAAATTGATAAAATGAGTATTATATCTTAAATTTCTTCAGTATCTCACTTACATTTTTACATTTTCTGATAGAAAACATTACAGTCTCCATTTTTGCTTAGTTTAATATCGATTGGTTTTAATTTTCTGTTATAAAAATATAAATAAAGTTCAATTTGTCGATTTAACCCGCTTTTTTGATAGAAACGCCGAACTACAGGCTTCAATTCGAAATAAATTTGCACCAATCCTTTTGAATTCACTTCATCTATTATCAGAATAGAACCCTATTAAAACTCAACAAAATTGGATAACTAGAAGTAACGAAATTTGCAGTTTATTTAAACAAAAATTCATATTTTGACAAGAAATTTTTTTACAAATAGAGTAGTTGCTATTTATAATTTATTAATAGTAGTAGGCGCTATTTCTTCATATGTCACTTCACAGAACATATACATTTGTATTTGTTCTGTGTGTCACTTCAAATTCCATAATTATTATATTGTATTAATTAATATATAAATACATGTACAATAATGTACATCGATACGTGCTGTATTTTTATTCAAAGCCAATCAATCTTTTTAATCAAGATAAAATCTGGTAAGTTTGCATTTTTAAAACAAATATATAATATACGTCATATAACCTATAAACGTTACATTGTTGTTTCATTTTAAATGCTAGACATCAGGTGAACACAGCTGTTATCGCTGCAATATGTGGATGTATTTATCTTTTTAATTATTATTAGATATTAATTAATTTATTTACTTTATACATTTTACAAAAAAAATATGTTATATAAAAATTGTAAATTAAAATGATTGTTGTTTTATTACAATACATCCTAAATTTAAATAAAAAAAGGTAATAATCGATTGATATCAAGATTCATTGTTGATTTTCTAAAAAAATCTTAATGAGTGATAAACTTCATATTATATATTTATATAATATTAATTACCTCCAATCTTTTTTTCAAACATCCTTTTAAGTTTCACCAATTATATTGTACCTGTACCGTATTTATTTGATATTATAAGTTAATACATTTTTTTATGTTTAAGGGGTGTGCATTTTATGGCCTAGCCATAGTATTTATTTATATGTTTATATATTTATTTAGCGATGTTCACGCATAATTTCACATTGCGTGGACCGATTTTGATAATTTTTAGTTCGTTTGAAAGAATATACTCTCCAGGTGGTCCTTTTGTAAATTTTATCAAGATCTGATAATGTAGTCGGAAGATGTACAACGAAATGCTTAAAAAAATCCACAATTTTACATTTCTAGTTATCTATGGAAAAATAAAAAGCAAAGGCCGGTTAAATTTTTTAGTGATAAACCTTTCTCATGTGTAATTTTTATTACTGATGTAACATATAGAGTGCAAGATCTTTCAATCAAAGTATAAAACATTAAAATCGGTTGAGTATTTATTATAATAAATACCAATAACACTTAAATTATGACAGATGTCAAATGACAGTTTCTTAATTATAACGCTATTTTTTCTAATAATTATTGTTTATTGTATATTAATTTTATATGTATCTTAATGGTGAACAAAATAACAAGGGTTAAAATATGTACGCTTTTTTTGGTTTTACAAATGTGTAGGGGCAATTCCTGTGAACGCATTTTTTCATACCGGTATTATGCTTTTTAACATACACTCAGCATTCTGCTATACGGCGTCATCGGTATACAATGGCTAATGAGGCAACCATGGTTGCCTCTTTAGCACGGCGCCGACTTTAATATTGAATGGTGAATTTAAACGCGCAGAAATGTAGCAGTCACGGTGGTATTATGGTAGGGATGGGGGAAGGATGTTGGCTAGAACTGTTGGTAGTGTAGTGGATGGTCGTATAGCAGAGTGCTGAGTGTAAATTAAAATGTATCAAGAAGAGACAACTAAAAAGTAAAAAATAAAAAACTTTTAAAAAAAAGTTGAACCGACTTCAAAAATAAAAGCACAAAAAAGTATGAAATAATTTTTTTTAAATAAACTATTTGATTTAATAAAAATCAGTAGTTACCATGTAAGGAATGTATGAATGTATCTATAAAATATTAAAATTTAGCTATCTATCCAAATTACGATCAATTATTTTGATGTCGGGGCGCAAATCTCAATGCAATTACGGAAAAAAAATATCGAAAACAAGAAACATTCGTAATAAAACACAATGGACTAAAAATTAAAACGATCACAAAGCGTCTCGTATCTTCGATAATGCGAAGAAGCAAATAAGTGTCGTTGTCATTCTTTAATTATAGATACGTTTGAAAAGAGATCTAATTAAATAAACAAACAAATAGTATGCACTAATTTACAAAGAAAGCAATGCTTACGTTATTTTATGTGAAAATTAGTGATATAACGAAAAAGCAATATTCGTCTATGAAAAGAACCAATTGATAAAATTAAACCTATTCCTAAGTAATATGTACATATAAGCTAAAAATGAATATAGGTAGAAACCAATTAAAGTTGCGCCCCGGCATCAAAAAAATTGATCGTAATTTGGATAGATAGCTAAATTTTAATATTTTATAGATACATTCATACATTCCTTACATGGTAACTACTGATTTTTATTAAATCAAATAGTTTATTTAAAAAAAATTATTTCATACTTTTTTGTGCTTTTATTTTTGAAGTCGGTTCAACTTTTTTTTAAAAGTTTTTTTAAATATGCATAGCACACTGTTTTTCGACTATTAAATTTATACTTGTTATCACTTGTTTTCTATCAATTTTACCATCATATTTGTATACCATAGGTACACTTTTATAAAGAAAACATTCTCAGCTATAAAATTCAATAATAATATACAAGGTATTCCATTCAAAAAAAAGTTTTGTATAGATATATCTCTGAAATTTGACATTCAATTGTTTTTTTGACATCGCCATTATTCAAAATACTGATACTTTGCCCATTTAACCGATCTTTTAGCTCCAATACTAACAAAGTTAGCAACATGATCATTCGATTCCCGCGAACATCCTGTACATATTTATATTATATTTTAATAGATTATTAATTTGTTCGTCTTCTAATCAAGTGGTTCTAAAACTGTGTACACAGGACGGAATTACAGTAATATTCGAGAGGAACGCAGGTTTAATTAATAATAATAATTTGGTACCACTCTTCTAATCATTTACGTTTATATTCAGGTATCAAAATTAACAAATCAGTAATAAGTGGAGTTTTAGTTTTAAATGTAGTTTATAATATTACGAAAGTTGTATGTTAAAGTACTACATACAAGAAACATTATTAAAGATCCCTAAAGACTTTCAACAATAAAGTGCGGGCCAAACTTCTGTTAACAAAAACATAAAGAGATTCCACTAATATCTCTAAATCCTTTCACTTCAGATGTAACTATAGAAACTTCGTACATCTATATTGCAGACATAGTCTAATTAATTGAAAAAGCACATATCTATGTATGATATTAAATCATATCTTTCCTTTAATAAACTATAATGTGTCCAACTAATCTCATATGTTTCATTTTATTATACATACAAAAATATAAAAAAATTCCCATACTTTTTAATCAACATTCATAAAATTCTCATAGCTCTAATATTATTTTTTATTCATTAAATAAGAAAAATGTGCTCTATCTTTATGTAATATTTTTTTGATTTCATATACCGACATGGATCGACATATTTTTTTGTGAAGTTAACCAGGGCCGGATTTTGAAATTTGCCGCCCCTAGGCAGTTGCGAAAATTGCCGCCCTTTTTAATTGAATAAAAATAAAAAAAGGAAAGGTTTTTCATATCAATGACTGTTTTTTTTTTAGGTTTTCATATAAAAAGTTTATCAATTATTAAAAATAAAATGTGTAAAATGTATCAATTATTAATCATTTCGCTAAAATTTGCCGCCCCTACATTTTTGCCACTCTAGGCACGTGCCTACACTGCCTGCATGGTAAATCCGGGTCTGAAGTTAACCCTTAATTACTCGCGCTGTTGTAACGCATTTTCTGCAATTACTAAATGCATACATTTTTGTGGAACTGTACACCCCCATCTAACCTTTTTAGTCATTCTAGAGTGTGATAGGAATCCGGCAGTCAAAATTTGAGGATTGTAGCAGTTTGTATTAATTTTTTACTTACTAACTGTAGGTGGTATTAACGCACAAATAGCAGCATCCTAAGCGAAGAACCACGTTTTTGAAGACATTAGTGATGCTGCTGATGGAAGACATATTGTCAAAAGAGCAAAATTAAAAAATTACCAACAAAAATCAAATTTTTGTTGTCCGATTTATTGCAAGATGAATATTGAACAGTTTTGTGTACTTTTTGAGATTAATGTTGGTTAGTTTTTCTTTATAAAAGAAATTTTTTCTTATTTCCTCAAAAATAAATAGTACATAATATGAATTGGGTAAAAAAATTGATATAATACCTTCAAAATTCCCAAAAAACTAGCTTTTTTATGTGGTGTATAAAATACACCGCGCGTGTAACTGTGTAACGGTATTTCACGCGAGTAATTAAGGGTTAATAGTTCGGGCCAGAATTTGAGCACGGTAAACTCACACCGTGACCCAACGTAAACGTGATTTTGTATCGTAAGTATTAGTAAGACGAAAAACAGTTTCACAATTCTAAATTTCACATACAACAACGCGAAAATAAAAAAAATATCAACAGAAATTTATATTAAAAATATTATACAAAATATAATTTGCCATATTTATTAAAATCTCGTCATGAGCATAACCCTTCGTGCATAACCTGGCATGAATAAAATAATTTAAATAGAAACAAAAATTACTCACGCACTCAACTTTAATCTGGGCTTGCACTAATTCATTAGTAAACTTGTAAATATAATTACAAAACCAACTCAATTTCTTAATTCACCTGTACAGATCCTGACCCACAAGCAGTAATAAACAAATCTTCCTTTGGAGAAAAGCAAACGCAGTATAATCCGCAAGAATCTTGCGGTAAATTAATTTCTTTAATGATTCTTCCAGTATGCGATATTGAACCAAACCGCTCATGAATGAACTGAATTTGAAAAGGATTTAACTCCTCTTCTTCCTTGGATTCCTCTACAGAATGTGTCATTGTCGAACCTCCCTGTATTTGAACAAATTATAATCATTTTATCCATTCAACATTTTTAATCAAGATTATGTACCTATAGAAAACTGCATTAATTAATTGAATGAATTACGGGGTTATATACAGTTAGATTTTTAAAAAAATCGATTTTTTAATTTCATTTTCGTAATGTTTTATATTTAAGTACACACACATAAAATTTCAAGTCAATCCGGCGATTATTTTTGAAGTTACACGCATATTTATGAAGACGTCTCACAGAGCGTTTGAAAGTAGGAGGCTGGAGTAATACGCGTTATTCTCAAATCTGAACCGATCAGTCTCAAATTTTAACACAAGTTTTTTTAGTACATTTTTTAGTAATTAATCGAAGGTTTTTCCTCAGCGATAAATATTTTTTTATAAACAATTTAAGGTCAAAATTTTTGTCAAAAATCGATTTTTTTTGGGAAGCCGCCATTTTGACAAAAAAAAGTATTTTGCTTATTCCTTCGATTTAGTACAAGATTACACATTACTTGCGTTTGGTTTTTTTATTTTAGATGCTCCAGTCCAGAGATATCGTGGTCACCGGAAGGTGCCTTTTTTCAGAGAATCTCCTGGAGATCAGCTGTAGCAGCTTTCGTAACAAATAAAAAATGTTAAAATACAATAACTAAAAGTTTCCATAATATGTGTACCTACAAATTTTTACATTATTAAATTTAAAAGTCTTCTCTTAAAAAATTCTTGAAAAAAAACTTTTTTTGGCCTTCTGACTGTATGTAACCCCTTAAAAAGGATGTATTTTGATATATTTATTTCTAATGAGAATAAAAATTAAATTAATTAATATTTAATAACTAAGGTCATATTCGGATCAAAGAAAAACGTAAAAAAATCATGCAGATATCAATATACAAAGTTTTTAGAATAATGTAAATAAATTTTACTCTAACATTTCCCTTAAAATTTAATAAATATTAAAATACTCTTAATACTGACGTTTATTCCATCACTTCATTCTACTAACATAAGCAAATAATTGTTAAAAAAATAGTTTAAAATATAAACCGTTTACCTAGAAATAACTCCACTCTTAATTGTTTTAAATGTCAAAACTTTATCTCTCAGATTAGCATTGATTTGTTTTTCTTTACACTTTCATCAAAGTTTATCCTTTTCAGCAAATTTGTATGTACCAATCAAGCACTCTGGTTTTTGTTAGGAAAATAAAACATGAATGGCGACGTATTTTTGTCTTTTATCATAATTATTTTTTCGACCCTCTATACATATTTCCGTAAACAAAGTGTCTTTATTTATATTTATTAATGCGGAACATTATTCAAATCTCCAGTATTATTTTTATAATATTAAATTAATAATATCATGAATGAAGGAGATATATCAAAAAGGGAGGTATGTAACGATAATTTTTATACAATTTCTTAACTTTACTTATTTTAAATCTTATTTTGACAGGCCTACACTAATCTACTGTCATCCAATGAATTAGACCAGAATAAAGAATTAGACTTATTAAATTTATGGTGAGTTATTTATTTTTAATATTCTAAACTTTGAATGACATTTCATAGCAAATAATTTAATGAATTAGTTATACAAAAAGTGTGCGTTGATTTTTAAAATTTTAATAATAGATAAATTTATTCTGACGTTTATGTAGTTTTTTTTTTAAATTCATTTGTGCAGTGAAATTTTTCGATAAATTTAATATTGTGTTGAACTTTAGGTAAACTCTATTTTATTTAATCTATTTCTAACTTCAAGTTAAACATACATATTTAAAAATGTATAAAATATAATCATATTCTAACGTTAAAAAAATGTAGCATTAAAAATCTACTGCGATGTAATATAAGAAAAATTATTACAAGATTAAAGTTTATTCTGTCTGCAACGTTCAGAACCTAATGATAAAAATAAAATGATCTACACGTTATTTTATGAGATGACAGTTAATAGACGATATTTTAAAGCTCCTATAAAAAAAATGTCAATGCAATGTTTCATCACATGCTTGCCGAACAACTTAAATCTTTTTATAATACCTTTGAAAATGAATCGAATGTTTTTTTTTTTCAGTGACACATATTTTTTTAAGAAAAATAATGGTAATTCTAAATTAACTAAATCGGATGACATAAAGAAAATTAAAGAAGGTGAGTTTTTGAAATTCTAAGATTAAAATTGCATTCCCGAAATGTTTCCTGTTATTAAATTTTGTGTTTCAGAAGAAAATAATTGCTCTCATGAACATAGAACTTGGAGTGGTAGAAACATTCAACAAAAATCTTTTAATCCTCAGGTTAGTAAACATTTCTTTCTGCTTTAAAAAATGCAAAAACGATATATATTACGGTAAATAACTGCACACAAATGTACGTACATTTTGTTAGTTTAGTTTTTTTTTTTTGCTCGGAATCAACAAACAATAAGTAAATATCATCGTTTAATAATCTTTAGAGGGCCGGGATTTCAGGGGGCATTTCACACTCAGAAAAATGGTACAAAAGGTATCTAATATCATTGTTTGATCATAGACAAAGTGTCGATCACGGGGTGAGCCAATATTTTGGCTTTCCGGAACAGCTCGTGTTAAAAATTTGAAATTCGAAAAAGTATTATTTTAAATAGTACATAACCTTTTTTCATTATACAAATATACGTTTTCAATGTATTTTTCGACGCTGAATCCAAATCTGACGTCAAAAATAGAGTAAACTTAAAAACAACCCCTATAATAGGGTAAAAACTACTCGCGTGAACGATTTTTTTTATTTGTTTGGAAGTGCAAATATATGTTTTCGTTATTTTAATCTAAAATTCTAAGCAGTGGCGGCTTTAGGGGGGGGGGGGGGCGACCCTGGGCAACTGCCAGGGGCGCCAAGGTAGCAGGAGCGGCAAGAAGCATAAAAGAATGAAAAGAATAAGAATATAAAAAAATAAGAAAAGAAAGATGGAACAACGAAAAAAAAAGCTCATCAGATTTGTTAACGGTAGAAATTAATTATATATTCGAGTCAACCAAAAAAAAAAGGTCTTCAAAGGTCGAGAGGGCGGTAAAAAAATATTTCGCCCGGGGCGCCGAACTTGCAAAGGCCGGCTCTGATTCTAAGTGCCTATAATATAAACATTAGATCAAATATTTGCATGCATCATAAATAACATTGATATCCTTATGTTCCGTAGTTATTTCTACACCATGTATTATGTATACCTTTGACTACATTTATTATACAAAGTACACTCAGATGATGGCCTAAAACAACCCGCCATATATCTTGTTATCATTGTAGTATGTGGGAGCAGGTTTTTTTATTTGATCAAAAAATTCACTCGCCGTGGAGTCTGTACACGACAATGATTGGAGTCACCTCTGTTGGAGTGTTTAGTCAGCAGAAAGCTCTATACCGCCGCGGCTAAATCGATTATTCGCTCTCACAGCGGGATGTGTGTATGTTTTTTTTTATATACGCGCGTGTGTGTATGTGTGTATGTATGTTGTACCTATATGTGTACAATATAATGTCGGTGCATTTTTGTGGCGGCGCGTTTTTTAATAGCAATTACTTTGCCGGAAGGTTTGTGTGTATGTATGTATGTGAGTGTGTGTGTGTATGTGTGTGTAAGGTGCATGTACAGTGGGTGGTCATTAAATTACGGCGAGTGAAGAGTATGGTTATGCTTTTTAGTTATGTTTTTTTTGCTGTATTTAGTTAGCTTGCAAAAAATATAAATAAAAATTGTGGACAATTGATTGATTAAAAGCTGCTTTTTTGAAGACTGTTAGCAAACAAATATACTAATATAGATTACCAATATGCTAACATTTTTATGTTATTATTTTTTTCAAACGTTGTACGAAAATAAATAAATTAAAAAACCAGCAATTATCAATATATTCTGGCTTATATTACACGAGCTTATAAAATTAAAATTGAATGACCATCCAATTTATTCTTGAACATTTTTATGTGGTAAATTTTAATCTATTATTGATTGCAATTATTTTACTATACGCTATGTGGCATTGCTCCATACAATTAATAAACTCATCAAAAATAACAGAGATATTAATTTTTGTTATTGTTCTAACATTGTAATTTTTACGATAAATTCACTATTTAATACCTTTAAACTTTTTAGAATTTTTTTATATTAGTAATTCCCTGCGTTTCATTCGATTTCAGACCACTTTCATTTTTATAAGAAAATACCAATATGAATGACCTGATTACTAAATTTTTATTGTTAATTTAATCACATCAGCATTGCAAATATCTTTGATTTTTTGTTCCATTAATTATTACGTTTTTTATTATACAATATCAAATTTAATGTAAATTTTCCTCAATACTTACCTACCATAGAGATACTCATAGTAAACATTCTGATAGCCCGAATCGACTTCTGATTAATTGTAGTAGCCAATTCTTAGTCACGATTTGGCTGAACTTGCAGACATAAGTCGGCTCTCACACCGGAGTAATATAGCAATACAGCAACTACTTAGTTACTTATAACTAGCGATATTATTGCTATAATATACATTGAATCGGACATATTGTCTCACACCAAAGCAATATGATATCGCTATATTGCTAGTTGCTAAGTGGTTGTTACATTATTGCTGTGTTGCTATATTACTATTACTATACCTTTACAACTTCAAATTGAGACTAGACAATTTCAAATTGAGACTAAACAATTTCAAATTGGGAATAAACAATTTCAAATTGAGACTAAACAATTTCAAATTGAGACTAATTTGAAATTGATTAGTCTCAATTTGAAATTGTTTATTCCCAATTTGAAATTGTTTAGTCTCAATTTGAAATTGTTTATTCCCAATTTGAAATTGTTTAGTCTCAATTTGAAATTGATTGGTCTCAATTTGAAGTTGTAAAGGTATAGAGTACATATCTCTAGCTTATCCGTATTCAGTTATCATTAAGCTTAAATAAAGTTTAGGGTCTTAGTCTTTCTAAAAATGAAAGGCCTATTAAAATCGTATCAATTATAGTTTTCCTGTCAGTCGAAACAGACAAACAAAAATTCTAAGCAGCTATTAGTGGTGATTAAATGATTAAAAGTTAGAATAGATGATTTTTATGCTTTCAGTGTAATTAAATTAATTTGTGATGCATAAAAAAACAAACGATTACAATTACGTAAAATATATATTGTTTTGTGTTTTTTTTAACTAAGTTTAAAATAAGTTAATGAAAACATCAAGTAAAAAGTATACTTGGAATGCGATTACATCTTTCGCTTTTGTAGTAAAGTAATTAAAAATATGCTTTCCAGTATTAAAACTTTTCTGTTATTTTGCAGAATGTTAAATTCGAGCAATTAGAGGCAAACTCTGGTGATAACAAAAACTCAAAGAAGCGTAACAACACTCGACAAACGGGCGGCTCGATTCCCAGGTAAACCACACATCAGTACCGTACTTATAGATAGGCGTTAGCTGGGGGCCTCGCGAACCCCATGCTCTGTTTATCTTTAATTACCAAAATTATTTTTAAATAATGAAATAGGTTAAAAAGATCCTAAAAATGTATTTATTTTTATATTAAAAGCGAGATTAATATAATTTTTGTTAAAATTAAAATGCAAAATACAACAATCCGTCATGTCAAATGCAACACCAATCAGAGCGAATGACGTCACGCATCAGTAAACGTCAAAAGTGATTGACTTTTATTTTAGGCAAATATCAATTCCTCTTACAAGATTATTAGGGATACATACCTTATTTACAAACGTATATACTTTGGAATTCATTTTCAACACACAAAATAATTAAATTACTGTTTAACTTTGAATGTTTGATTACTTTTGACAAGGAGTGTGACGTCACAACTCTGAAATGCCACCTGCGAGCGTTTTGGCGTCAAATTCAAAATTAGTTTTAAAAGAGTAAATTTTTGCAATTAAACCTTTATTTTCTGCAATAATAAGGTTTTTTTGGAAATAGGAGACACAAGATTATCATAGAATAGTTTTTTTTTAATTAGTCATTATGCATATTGTATTATTCAGGATAAGCGTATCAAACTTTACTGAGAAATAGAAGAAAATATAAAGTTGGTATGAACATGTGTCCATAAATTCTTCGTGACGGAGCTACAGCACTCCAAAGTTTTTGTCCAAAAAAGTTTTTATTTAATATCTTGAGAACCCATTGTGATGAAATAATGAAATTTGATAATTCAATATTTCAGTACCAACCTATAATTATTCAGACAAGGGATTTATGGAGGTTGTAGCTCCCTCACGAAGAGTATCTGGACACATTTTACAATATAAGAAATGGCTCAAAATAATTTTACACCTAAATATGTCGTTAATACGGCACTGTGACACATACTTTGTTGCTATCTCTCTTTCTTTCACATACACCAACACACATATAGGTACGTGTGTATTGGTACAAAATAATGTATTTACAGTTTGTGAATTGTTTTAGGGATCCATTATATTCGCCGAGGAGGAAAAAGTATCTAAATAAGCGACCTTCCGAACGTGTTGGTGAGTATTTATTATTATTATAAAATTGTTTTAATTAGATAGGGTCTTAACTTTTAGCTTTACCGGTTAGGTTCGGGTAGAGATATATTCTCTAAAAAAATTGAAAATTCTAAAACATCAACTTTTTACATGTGATAAAAATTATCGGTTACATGTAGGAAGACACCTTTTTTTCTAAATTTTATTACATTATAACATTTCAACTTATTATTCTGTTTAGAAATATAAATAAAAGAAATACCCTATTTTAAAATACTGTTTTAAAAAATAGAATTTTATTAACGATTTAATGAAGTAACATGAGATGCACCTATGTCTGATTTTTTCTATCTGTGTTAAGGTAGTTGGTCCGTAAACATGTTTTCGTCAGATTTTGTTTAAATTGCACAGGAATATTCCCTAGATTAATATCTGAAAAATAGCCCATTTTTATTAAAATTGACCATTTCAAAGTCATGGAAAACGATCTCAAAGTTTATATTTTTAACACAGCTTATATGGACTATAGTCCAGTAACTTTAGGTTTTCACTAGGAATAAATTCGCATAGAGCTGAATTTTTGTATACACCTTCGTTTTGCCTTTATAAATAAGTTACCAAAAGTCCCCATCGATCCCCTGTGAGCATACTTTTTTACAGCCCACACAAGGTGCTAACAATTAGTTTTAGCTAGATATCTCTGTATATATTGTCTCTATGACTAAAATAGTTATTATCAAATAGAAAGATTAGAAAATTATCTACAACAAAGATCTAATACATTTTTTCGTACAAGTAATTGTTTTCACATAGTATGGGGGTATTCTAGTCTAAAAATGTAAAATATCGATTTTATTTTTTTGCATTTTTTTAATAAATAGGAGTTCAAAAAAGATATGTACAAAACCCTATACCCAAATTCCCAAAATTGACGAAGTTATAGTGGATTGAAAGAAATATGTAACATTGAATAGCCAACTATACGTAAACTTTGAACGCGTTTTTCTCGAAACTAAAAACTGAAATTGGCTGCCATAATAACTCAAGATCTACTGAACCGATTGACTTCAAATTTTCTGTGTACACAAGCTATTACTGTCTGTAACAGAATTGAGTAAATCAAATATTTTTGTTTTACGGGCAATGAAAGATTGAAAAAAATAATAACGAAAATTCTATAGACACTTTTCTAAACGCCGCCATTTTTTTAATTTTCAATTTTTTTTCTTAATTTTTGCCACACGCTATAGCCACACTTATATAGATAAAGAAATTTATTGGTTTTGTTTTTTCGGATGAACAGAAAAGCTATAATCATGGAAATCATTTGGAGACGTTTTTTTCACGTTGTACGTGGTTCCTGTACAAGCGTAATAATTACTTATTATTATTATTTTTTTTAATTTGTATAGCTTCTCTAAACTTATATAAAAGTAAATACAAAAAATCTATAGTAAAAAGTTTTATACTTTTTTGTAAAAAAATTCCCAAAAAAATCTTAATCAATATTCATTCCTATATTATATTAATGTAACATATACTTTTTGGCTATTGTAAATATTATGACAAATGTGTGAGGTGCCAAATTTTGTCAGTAGTTAGAACATACAAAGATGTATATTTTCTGCAAACTCCCTAGTAAAGTAGGCCCCGGAACACCCTCATCGAATAATCCAAAATATCGTTGTATGAGGATTTTATAAACAGACTGTATCTAATAAACGGAATGTCCGATCAATATCGTCTTTCACATATAAGACAGTTAATTATTTTTTACAAACATTTTGATAGTATTTTAACTAAAAATTAACGAATTGTTTTCAAAATGGCGGCCAAACTTTAAATTTTTCTTAAAATAAAATATTTTTTTTAGTTTCACCGCAATTATGAAAGGCATACAATTTAATTTGGATAAAATATTAATAAAAAGGTTGTAGAAGATTAAATTATCTGTCTAAAATGTGAAAAAAGATGTTGATCGGACATTCCGTTCACTAGATACAGCTGTTCACAAAATCCGTATATAACGAAAATTTGGGGCCTTCGATGGGGATGTTCCGGGGCCTACTTTGCTAGGGAGTTTTCAGGAAATACACATGTCGGTATACTCTAACTATTGACAAAATTTGGAACCTCGCACATTCGGCATAATATTTACATTAGTCAAAAATTCTACATTTCTTGTGTTAGTAGTATTTGCTTAAGTCGTCACCTTTGCATCCAGTTTCCGTGAAAATTATAGTTCGTATGTAAAACTATGAATAACCTTTTTTGTAGAGAATTTTCTAGTCTTCCCATTGTTATATGACTTTCACTATCGTAAAATCTATAAATACAGAGATATCTACATAAAACTAATTATTAGCACCTTTTGAGGGCTATAAAAAAGTATGCTCACAAGGGATCGATGGGGACTTTTGGCATATTATGTATAAAGACAAAAAGAAAGTGTATACAAAAATTCAGCTCTATGCGAATTTTTTCCTAGATACAGCTATTTTTCGTCTAAATGCTCTGGACTACTAACCGTACACTAACTAACGTTTTATTAGATAAAATTTAAACGTAGCGTCAGATTTTCATAAAAAACGGACATGTTGTATATTTATATGAAAGAAAACAGTATACAAAAAATTGGAATTATTGACCATCCCGTTATTAAGATTTAACCAGATTTAACTACCAAACCATCACATAAATTACAGTATTGTTGACAATGTGGCAACAACGTATTCATTTGATTATAGTAAAAAATACACGAAATAATGAAATATTTTTTTATAAAATATGATAAGTGGATTGAAGGGAATTATAATCGATTTCATTAATTATTAATATATTCTGTGGTAGCTTAGATGATAAAATATAATCATCTGACAAGTAGTTAATAGTAGATAATGTACAGCGTTGCCATGATCATTTCTCTAAATTAAAAATATGTACTCATGGCCTAATGTGGTCACATTATGATGGACCAACTACCTTAACAGCTTGGTACACATTAAATAATAAATACTGGGTTCTAATTGATTCAATTATAGATTTTACATGACAGTTACCATTAACAGAATTTGATAAAATTATGGGTTAGTAATAGTATCTTAAAAAGACCTATAAACTTGTTTTTGGTCGGTCATTGAGTATGTTTAGTTAATTTCAAGAAAAACGTGTGGACAAATCAAAAATGAAAATAATTTGTACCTATAAATTACATCAATTTTAAACAAGATGTATTATAGTTTTAAGTTCAGTAATATCGTATCAGAACAAAGATTGATTATGAATAAAATTCGCTAGTTATATTTTTTAATGAAATTAAATAAATCAAATGATTAATGAACAGGAAAATGTTATTCATTTTCAACACGAACTAATAAATAGAGTACATTGTTTGAACATTTATAATAATTTATTTATGTTTCATTCTCCTTAAATCTATTTCGAAAACAAAATGATGATATATGTATACATTTACAGATTTGGTTATCCGCAAATATATGTATACATATATTCTCAATTAAAGAAGTTGTTCTGAAACGTGGGTTCTATTGTAATAAATCATAGTAGTTATACAAACAATATTTGTGTGTGTGTGTGTGTGTGTGTATGTGTTTCCACTTTTGTGTACAAAATCATTTTGTCTACGGTTAGGTGTTATCCGTGTCAAGAATCAGGCAGTCAGGGGTGTATTGATAGTTAAAAATCACACTATAGTGCAGATTAAGTAATGGACAGTCTTCTAAAACAACTTTCAAATGAGGTATCTAACCTACGAGTATATGGCGGCTATTACACTATCAAATAAATATGTCAAAGATCTTTCACAAAGATTTGATCATATATTAAATTATAAGTAATTTCGTAGCCGAGGCCGTCCACGAACACTTTTCAGTCGCCATTTTTATTTATCTGTCAAAAAACTTTGATTAAATATAAGAGACTGTCATTATCTATGATAAAAGAAATATTATGAAGGTAAATATTACGTAAATATTAGAAAGGTTGACATATTACACTGTCATATTTCTTTGATCAAAGAAATTTTATCACATTTCTTTGATAGTGTAATAGGCGCCTATAACAGTTATCTTGAAGTATCATTAAATATTTGACAATTTTCGCGCACGCGCAATAAGTAAATACCAATGATATTAAAATGATAAAATGATAAAATTATTTCGTACAGTCAGAGTCACCAACTGTGTAATAATATGTTGAAGTATTTTTGATCTAAATTCTAAAACAAATCCGTAGAAAATGAAAACCCCATTACAAATGCTTATTAGCTTACAAATTTTGTTAGCACCTTTATAATACCGAACATAAAATAATTTAAATGAAATTAAATTAAGGTGAAAATTCGTTACTCCTAATAGAAATCCAGTTTGACAATAAGTTAAGATGTGATTTTTCTTGCAAATTTTAAATTGACTTGCAGGTCAAACTGATTATTCAGGAGGGCTGAGTTCAAGGCGGCTATTACACTATCAAATAAATATTATATTTCTTGGATCAAAGAAATTTTATCACATTTCTTTGAAAGTGTAATATCCGTCTATGTTAAATGTGATAAAATTTCTTTGATCAAAGAAATATGACAGTGCAATAAGTCATCTTTTATAATATTCATGATATTTCTCTGATCATAGATGATGACAGTCTCAATATTTGATCAAATCTTTATCAAAGATCTTTGACATATTTATTTGATAGTGTAATAGCCGCCTTAGAACCAAAGAATAAATCTGCACCAACCAAATATTTTTTGTTTTGACATAACAATTAATGCAAGTGATTAACTTACGTCTATTCTATTTGTGTATCAAATTAAAAAATCCATAAAACCGTGTTATTGTTTTGATTAAATGCAAACGAATATGGCCAGTTTGAATATGTGTACGATATATCCAACTAGAAATTAGCAGTCCAGTCCACTCCTGGGACGAGTATACAAATAGGACATTATATTCGCATAATACAAACATTAAGTGGTCCATCGGTAAGGTGAGAGTGTATAATACATACATACATATCTGTATAGTACACTGTTGGCTGTGAAATTTGTACATTCTGCTATTAATAGGTACACAGATCGCATCTCGGGTGGTAAAAGGGAATTCAGTAACCGCATTTCAGCGGTTTGCTGCCCGACTCTGCATGTCCGAGTAATAAATTGTTAATTTTGTAGCTGATATAAATGTTTGTATGGGTGTATAGCTATCTTCCAGTTTAAATTGTGTTCGTACTTTGAGATCTACGAGTATGTAGAACAAAAAATTGTAGGTGCATAATAATGTTGTTTTTTTTGTATTAAAAGGGAATAACTGATTCTCAGGGGAAGATTGGACGCTTTTCAAGACAAGATTAAAACACAATTAGCTAGTCTTTAAGGTAGTCGGTCCATCATAATTTGATCACATTAGACCATGAGTAAATTTTTATAATTTAGAGAAATGATCATGGCAACGTTGCATATTATCTACTATTAATTACTTGTCAGATGATTATATTTTATCATCTAACAATAAGCTACCACAGAATATATTAATAATTAAGAAATAATTTGAATTCCCTTCTATCCACTTATCATATTTTGTAAAAAAATTATTTGATTATTTCACGTATTTTTTACTATAACCAAATGAATACGCTGTTGCCACATTGTCAACAATACTGTAATTTATGTGATGGTTTGGTAGTTAAATCTGGTTAAATCTTAATAACAAGACGGTCAATAATTCTAATTTTGTGTATACTATTTTCTTTCATTTAATTATACAACATGTCAGTTTTTTATGGAAAACTGACTTTTCGTTTACATTTTATCTAATAAAATGTTACGTTGGTGTATGGTTAGTCCATATAAGTTGTGTTAAAAATATAAACTTTGAGATCATTTTTCATGACTTTGAGACGGTCAAATTTAATAAAAATGGGCTATTTTTCAGATATTAATCTAGGGAATATTTCTGTGCAATTTAACGTAAGACCTTCAATATCTCGCAAAACCGGCACGATATTGTTGGGGACTTTTTACATGTTATTCAAAACACCCTAACGAAGGTGTATACAAAAGTCCAGCTAACTTGTATTTTTTTCGTAGTTGAAATCTAAAGTTACTGGACTAATATCCGCCTATGTAAAATGTGATAAAATTTCTTTGATCAAATAAATATGACAGTGTAATAAGTCATCTTTTATAATATTCATAATATTTCTGTGATCGCAGATGATGACAGTCTCAATATTTGATCAAATCTTTGACATATTTCTTTGATAGTGTAGTAGCCGCCCTAATGACTGAAAATCGAATTTGGAAATTTCTGAAGTCTTTTTTTGCTTAATCTCCCATAATAATATGAGTTATAATTGGGATGTATCGAATTTTCATGATTATTTAAAGAAAGTAAGGTATCGAAAATATAAATATACTGTCTAAGCGCTATCGTATTTATGTAAATGTAGGCTAAAGATTTTTTTGAAAAGATTTCAAATGTTGATACTACTGAATTAAACAGAATATTTTCACTAATACAGTATTTCAACACTATTTATTTTCTATATTTAAATATTTTATTATTTTTATTATTTTAAAAGCTTGTAAAAATATTGTAGGTAGTTAACCACGTTGGACAAATGTTTATTATTTTCATAGTTATTTCATTTTGATAGCTTGCGGGAATGAATGATGAAACAAATTACAACGGAAATTAAAGTATTTGACAAATATTTTAACAGCGCTGACAACGTAAAATGTAAAATCATATAATTTCTGGTGTTTGTTGTAGACATTTCTAGTCTCGTTTGTAACTGTAACACGTATACATTTATCAATTAATTAACGATCGAGTGACATTTAAACGCTTTAATCAAAGAGCGGTTCAGATTGCATCGCAAACAGAGTCTGAACGAGAATTGGTTCATCTGTTTACGCACACGTGTCATAAATCTCCGTAAAGCTTCGGCCCAGTGCGACCCAAAATATGTTCGTACACTCTTCGTGTGTGTGGGTGTCAGGGGAAATACTACTCGTATAGTTAAGTTGACGGTCCCATCAGTTATTCAGATATATCCGTAAGGTGTAGCTACAGTTGCCATAAATAAATAGAAAGTCTATTTAGTAGAGTGTGGCAATATTTTAGTTGTTTAAAATAAAATTTGTTACCTTATGGAAATAAAATGTTTTCAGAATTTAATTCAGTGGGTAGAAATTTATAATTACTTGTACGAATGGGGAAAAATTTATATATAGGTGACATAAACATCAAGTAGAAAATAAATTTTAAGAAAACAAACAAAATTAACCCAATTTTAATATTTTAATTGCTAATTTATTTCTTCTTCGATGGAATCAAAACTTGAATAATATTTCCAAGAAACCAATTTAAATGAGATATAATGAGTATCATCTCACATTATATTAATGCTGGATCGTTGTGATAGAATATTTTTGCGGATGGGTAAAAAAATGTCCCTTGTTTGAAATGGTCATAATGTAAATATATGTACATCAAAATTAATCCAAGCAAATTAAATACAAAATGAATAATACTTTGTCCACGGACACTCAATAGAATTAGGAATAAGAACCCAAGTTTCTACCTTAAATCGTGGATCAAACATCCCCTTTCACGTGAAAAACAACCCCCAAAGTGGACTTTATTCTTATTTTCCTAATTTTTTATTCAAACCGTCATTCGAACAAAAGAAGGTAGCAGGAATAAGAAATACTTTATTAAATTCTACGTAAAAAATTTCCTATGCACAATTCGGTTAATCCCCAATCTACTCTCGCAATTTATGTTCAAAGTAAAGGGTAGTTTGGTGAACGCAGCGAAAAATCGCGTTAACACGATTTTTTACCGTAAATATTTCCATGACGACAACTGTTACGTAAAAAAAATACTCTGCCTTGTAAATGCACGGTGCTTCCTCGTGTTAATTCATCAAAGGTAGTTAATTATTGAACAATTTAAATAAAAACCGATAAAGTATACAGATGAACTGCCAGTCATTGGTTAACCATTTAATTTTCATACGATTTTAATAAAAAATTTTAATTTGACATTTTTCTTAATACGCGCCTGGTTATTATGTCGTATATTTTGAATTTTTTCACAATTTCAATCAAAATCATTATTTTTCTGCTATACGAATGTCAAAATAACATTTAAAACGTCAAAGTGACATTTAGGCCTGGTTTCTCAATATGAGTTTAAACCACATGTCCCAGTTAAACTTAAGATTAAACTATACATTTGTTTCTCAATGTCCAGTTAAAAATTATAATTAATCTTAAGATTATCTTTTAACTGACAGATGAAATAATTTATTTTTCTAGCCCAAATATTAACTTATTATCCAACTTATTTTACATTCTATAGTAACACTATATTCTTTTATTAATTCTAGTAATGTACCCTGTTCTCTTTTACTGAATTAACTCATTTTTAATTAATTTAATTTAATAATTTGAGGCTAATTTTTAGTTTGACATAACAAAAATCCACCATTTAAACTTATATTGAGAAATTGAGTGAGGTTTAAACTGGACATTATGTTCAGTTTAAACCTAGGATGAAGATTAAATAATCTGAAGTTTAAACTCATATTGAGAAACCGGGCCTTAATATGTCAAAGTAAATAGCAGTTTTAAAAAACAAATGACGATTTTCTTAAGTCAAATTGAGATAGATCTTTGTAAGGGAATATTTTACAACAAAAGTAGGTAATCTATATTATAGAGAATTGAATGCTCTACAAAAAAGGTTCTATAAAATTTTCACGTAACATGTGTCTTTCTTGAGATATCTTCAAAAAATAAATCTTTTGTGATGTCACCCCTCCCCCTTACACACAAATTTAATTATTTTGAAATGGGACCGTCCTCAAGCCAGACCCAACCAACCAACCAAGTTTCATCAATATCGGTTCAGTGGTTCATGAGTTAAGCGTGTGACAAGGATTGGGGGACAGACACACACACAGACACACACAGACACACACACACACACACACACACACACACACACACACACACACACACACACACACACACACACACACACACACACACACACACAGACAGACACGGAACAAAAAGTGTTTGTCTTGACCTGAAACGGATAGATCCGGTAAAATTTTTAAAATCGGAGAACAATTTTTTTTTCTCGTTTTAAAACGATAACGAAGCTTCTCGTATCTTCGATATTGCGAGGAAGCAATAATTACAAAGAAAATTATAGAGCTCGACAAATTTTAATCTAAAAACCGTAGACTAAATTGCTAGTATTATTTGGCCACTGTTAATAAAATTATCTTGTATTTATTTAAATTATAATTCACTCACGCATCGCATTTGTAATGAAGTAAAAAAGTAATATTCTAAAAACAATATTTCTTTATTAATTCTGTTGTTTTTTTTTATAAAAAGGGGGTTTGTCTATGAAACCTGCTGGTCTCTTTAGACAGCTTGTTCATTCTGTATTAAAATATAATAAAGTATACATACGATGATTTACAACGAATGTAAAAAAAATAACAGCCGATTGAGGATGTTATTTCAAGCAAAAAACTTGATATGAACATTTGTCCGGAAATTCTTCGTGAGGGAGCTGTAGATCCTAAAAAATGTTTAGTTTTTATTTAATATCTGGAGAACTCATTGCGATACAGTTATGAAATTTTATTGATACGTATCAATTAATATTAAACCATTTATCAAATGTCATAACTTTACCACAATGGGTTCTCCAGATATTAAATAAAAATTAATAATCTTTGGAGGACTGTAGCTCCCTTATGAAGAATTTCTTATATATAATGTTTTTTGTATAAAATTACATCCTCGAATCACTGTTAATTTTTTTTAAACTCGTATAATTTCAGATTATATGTATATACATTTGTAAAGAAGATAACGCCCGTAGGTATTTTTTGAGACCGCTGTTGTTGAAAACAAACAGATAGCCACGCAACGCCAACTACAACCACCGAAAATACACGGATTACGGCAGTCGGCCATCGGCTTCAGTCATTCGTGACGACAGATATTTGTTTTAATTGTTTAGCGTCGGTGTTGTACATCGATGGAAAAATTATTGTCGATTCCGTTCAATGTTTGTAATTGGGATATATGAACGTGAATGTTTATGTATATGTGTGTGGTGTATATACGTATATATACATATGTAATGAGGGTAAAGGGGATGATAAAGAGATGGTGGTTATATAGATTTTGTGATTTATAAGTAAACGAGTCGATTCGTTATAATGGGATGATTTAGTATGTGGAGGAAAAAACGTTCAATTTTTGGTTTTGTGTTTTGTGGATAATTTGCAAAATTGTTAGTATGAGGACAAACTCTTTGGGCTAATTTTTAACTCAAATTAGAATATTTTTTTTAGATTTTTCGGTTATTTTCATTTTAACAGAAGAGTACTTTGCCTGATATTCATTAAAAATAAGTAGTTATTTGGATAAACGTATGTAAATTAAAAAAAAAAGTTTAACATCCGTACCCTTTCCCTTAGAAGTTTAATTTAAAAAAAAAAAATAGATAATTTGCAAAATTGTTAGTATGACAAACTCTTTGGGCTAATTTTTAACTCAAATTAGAATATTTTTTTTAGATTTTTCGGTTATTTTCATTTTAACAGAAGAGTACTTTGCCTGAAATTCATTAAAAATAAGTAGTTATTTGGATAAACGTATGTAAATTAAAAAAAAAGTTTAACATCCGTGCCCTTTCCCTTAGAAGTTTAATTTAAAAAAAAAAAAACTTTTTATTGGATCATTACGTTCTAAAATGAAGGCACACCATAGATTTTCACGATTCTAGAACTATAGGGGTTTGATTATTTATTATACAGGGTGTCCAAGATAAGCGTGAAATGCATGGGGATATCCTAAACGGTAAGAGATACAGATGTGGTTAAATGAAATGAATTATTTGTAGGAAAGGGGTGAGTGTTACTGCATAAAAAAATACTAATAATTGTATTTGGTTTAGGCGGTACACCCAAAAAACTGAAAATTCGGAATTTCTTTAAATGGTTATAACTTGTTTGCCAAAATATGACATCTCTTACCGTTTAGGATATCCCCATGCATTTCACGCTTATCTTTGACACCCTGTATAGATAATAACAAAAAAAGTTTTATTAATTTCTGTTGGAATATACACGTCTTTAATATATTTGAAATTACTTACCAATAAAAGTAGTTATGATAAATATCTGATTAATATTGAATACCTTGAAATCTGAAAAAAAATGAAATATTATATTAATAATCTTCTCAAAATGAAATGTAATACTTCAAAGTAAAAAGTTATTTTTTTGTAATTCAATCTAAGTCGTCGATAAAGAAAAAAGTTTATTGTATAAACTAGTTTTTATACAACCATAAAAAATGCATAAATATCCTAAAAAGTTACGCAAACTTTATTTCTCTCACACAAAAAAAATCTTTAAAATTCATACAGTGACACGCGTACCCATGTGTGTACATAAATAAATAAAAAAATGATGTACTGCCATTAAGTACAGTTTGGCCAAGTTTCCGTTGTATAACTTGAGGCGAAACTAAAGAATACATATTAGGGGGAGAAAGAATGAAGAAAATGACAAAGTAGGCCGAGCTTCTTCCATCTACGCGACAATATTATTGAGCAGCAAGGAATTACAGACGACGAAATGTATTTAAACAGTTCAGTAGGCCCTAAACCCCGGTCGGTTAGGGATAGAGCCGGATAAAGTATTCGGAGCACGAGTTGTTTTATCAGACGCACACCTCCGCGCGCCGTCAGCTAAAACGTCATTCTATGTTTGTAACTATTGTTTGAAAGATCCCGGTGGATTTAAACGCTGAAAAATGTGTTTTTGATACATTTTAACACTTCCAGATTTTAAATCCATGTCAGTTTTTATATATTGATTTACGATGTAAGCCATACTATATGATTTAAAAAATTATAAGACTTGTATATTGTTATAATCTATAAGGTTGGATTGGCTTATCATATACTTTTATTGAGTAGGCTGTTATCATAGGTGGGCACAGTTAATCGAAAAGTTAACTTCGTTAATCGTTAACTCGTTAATAAAAAAGATAACAAGAGCGTTAAATATTTTTTGAGTCAACTTAAAAGTTAATCCGTTAAGCATTTTGTTAACTTCGTTAATTAACGATTAACGGATTAACGAGTTAATGCCCACCTATGGCTGTTATACCTTATTCTAATTAGAAACCATATCCCTTATACTTCTTAATTTAAGTATTACAAATATCCCTACTGTTATTTTATTAATTGAATTGTTCTGTCAATATAATTTTAGTTAATTTAAGGATGTACTGGAGGTACAATAGTAGGAAAAGTAACTCATATTCGAGTCTGATGAATATATACTTTGGCATAGTATAAGAACTAAAAATTGCTAGTAAATGCATATATACATTAAATTAATAAACATAAATGTGTTTTTTTTTTAATTCCTGTTGCTTATTTCGATAAATATTGAAAATTATAATTATTATTTTTAACTTTTTAACATTACTATACGTCAAATTCATTTTGATAAAACGAATTTTTCGTTTTGTTTTCATGGCAACATGAATTTATTGGTATTTAAAATTTAAAATACTATGGCTAGGCCATAAAATGCACACCCCTTAAACATAAAAAAATGTATTAACTTATAATATCAAATAAATACGGTACAGGTACAATATAATTGGTGAAACTTAAAAGGATGTTTGAAAAAAAGATTGGAGTTAATTAATTTTATATAAATATATAATATGAAGTTTATCACTCATTAAGATTTTTTAGAAAATCAACAATGAATCTTGATATCAATCGATTATTACCTTTTTTTATTTAAATTTAGGATGTATTGTAATAAAACAACAATCATTTTAATTTACAATTTTTATATAACATATTTTTTTTGTAAAATGTATAAAGTAAATAAATTTATTAATATCTAATAATAATTAAAAAGATAAATACATCCACATATTGCAGCGATAACAGCTGTGTTCACCTGATGTCTAGCATTTAAAATGAAACAACAATGTAACGTTTATAGGTTATATGACGTATATAATATATTTGTTTTAAAAATGCAAACTTACCAGATTTTATCTTGATTAAAAAGATTGATTGGCTTTGAATAAAATAATTAAAATACAGCACGTATCGATGTACATTTGTACATGTATTTATATATTAATTAACACAATATAATAATTATGGAATTTGAAGTGACATATGAAGAAATAGCGCCTACTACTATTAATAAATTATAAATAGCAACTACTCTATTTGTAAAAAAATTTCTTGTCAAAATATGAATTTTTGTTTAAATAAACTGCAAATTTCGTTACTTCTAGTTATCCAATTTTGTTGAGTTTTAATAGGGTTCTATTCTGATAATAGATGAAGTGAATTCAAAAGGATTGGTGCAAATTTATTTCGAATTGTGACCTGTAGTTCGGCGTTTCTATCAAAAAAGCGGGTTATATCGACAAATTGAACTTTATTTATATTTTTATAACAGAAAATTAAAACCGATCGATATTAAACTAAGCAAAAATGGAGACTGTAATGTTTTCTATCAGAAAATGTAAAAATGTAAGTGAGATACTGAAGAAATTTAAGATATAATACTCATTTTATCAATTTATATACGAAAAAAAATTTTAGGACGAGAGTAGAGCACACTTCCAAGCAGAGCCTGCTTGGGGTGTGCAATTTGAGGATGGTTTTCACCCTTTCAGTGGCTATTTCGGCAGGTTTATGAAATAAGTTTCTCTTAGATTGAATTGAACTACATATACATAGAAATACATATTGTATATATTCCTATGTCCATGCAAAAAATACGTTATATGCCACGTTGCCAAATATAATACGCAAAATTTTCGCAGAACGCGAAATTTGAAATTTTGTTGTATTATAATTATTTTCTCAGAAATGGTTTAGTGAATACTAATGATATTGTGCATAAATGTTCTACTAATCAAGTACTACACGCTCCCCAAAAATTAAAAAAATGACATTATTTTATCAATGTGTTTTAACAAAAAAATGGCAAAAAACATCAGTTTTCCATAAGAACACATGTTAAATTAAAATCAGTATATTTCCTAAACGGCGTAGACAAACAATTTAATATTTCGTTTATAGCATCAGAATGCTATTGAGAACATTCCCACCAATTTTCATGCATTTTTCATTATTTTGAGATACCTCCAGTACATCCTTAAGTAGAAGATTTTATTTTTGTTTATACTAATATCAAGTTTTAATCGAAAAATACATATTTATAAACGAATAATTATATTATGTATTTATTTATAGAAGATTTTATTATGAGTATATGTAAATATAATTACAGGTAATTACAAAGTGGAAACAACTTTAATGAGATATACTTTATTTTTATATCGTAAATTAGTATCTTAAACTAATTAAGTTTATTCAGTTTTTTTTTCTAAATTACTTGTCAGAAATTTTTGTGCTTATAAAACAAAAATTTATATTATTATTTGATGCTAAAAACTTTTTAAAGAAGAAAAAATACTTTAAATTTCTTCATTAAACACAAAAAGTTTTCAACACTGTAATATAAATTTATTATTAAATTAGAAAGTAGTATTATACTTCATAAGCTCCAAATTATTTTGGAAATAAATTATAAATTATACCTATGCATTGAAGATTACAAATGTTTGATACAAAATACACACACATTTATTTTATTGTTATGAACTATTAAATGGAAGGAATTATCACAGTGAATATACAGGATGGTCCGGTTTGGGATACAGATATTTTAGGAGTTGATTACCTGGCTCTTTGTGAGTAAAAAATTCTACAGGAAGGGAGGGTCTATCTTCAACACCCTCTGAACCAAGGGTTGTTTAAAAAAGTTCCTTCAGGGTAGTACTTAAAGCAAAGATCATCTCATAACTTCCAAAGTATACCGTTCCTAGAGCAACAACAATAGGTCAGTTTCATAGGTAATCAACTAAAATATTTTTAATATTCAATACCTAATTGCTATTCGTATTTCCAGTCTAGAGTTATTGTTCATTGAAGAAGTCAAAAAAGTGATCATTTTTTTGAAATATTTTATGAAAATTACATTTTTCTACAAAAGTACCTATAATATGTAGTATTTTTAATCATTATTTTGGTGCGTCAAAATGTTACCTATAAATTCACTGTACACAGTTTGGACCTGGGTCTTACAGTTTTTCAGTTATAAATTTATCTATTTGGAGATTGGTAAGACTGTTAGAAATAACAGATTTATTTTTTTAAGTACCCCACTAATGATGTAATACAAAAATTAGACATAAGTGACTCATTTTACAAAATGTTGACATTTTAATTATTCCAGTGACAGTAATACAAGGTTCCGCGTCTATCGCCAGTTCCAAACACGACGACGTTGCAACGGATAGCAACGTGGGGAGCGATTGCAGCGAGGCTGGAACGGCGACACCCAGATCTCAACAGCAACATCGCCTCAACAATAACAATACCAACGAAAACAACAATTGTATGCTGTTGCCACCGAAACATCGCGCCCCTTGCCCGTCGGTCACGGGACCTGGAGCGTTCGTCAGACCACCGTCAGCGAAACCGTCACGAGCGACAAATAATTCTGCAGTCCAACAGCTACCGCCTAAGGAGAAATGCTCCCAGTACAGTAACGAAGAGTGGCCCAATCGTAGGTCAGTATAGCTGAAACATTTAGGAGCCATTAAAATAATCGATTGCAGAAAAATGTTGCTTATTTTTTATCGTAAATTACAAATCAGCAACAAAAGATATGGGGTTAGATTCGCAAAAGAAAACTTGAACCTGAAAACTCATACAGACGACCTTTCTAAGGCCAACCCATAGTGTTAGTTTTAAGCGCCCTCGAAACCATAAACTTTTGTCTGAAACATATTTTCTGAAGATTCGTTATTTTTGAAACAATTTATTGGAAAGTCTTTAAAAAACACACGGTATATTATATACAGGGTGTTTGGTTCGGCGATACGAATATCTTGAAGGAAGGTAGAATGAATCATTTGGATGTGATTTAAGCAAATATACCTATATACAAAGTGCTACAGTTTTTTTATATCGGCCTTTTTAGTAAATTTTTGAGAAAACCCAGATTTATACATATTAATGGCGAAAGTTCAAAAGTTAAAGAGCCCATATTTTTCAAACAAGATTTTTATATTACTTAAATGTCTATGCTACACTTTCAGATCAAAATAAAATTTATGAATAACAAAAACAAAGAATGGCTGCAGGTTAACATTTGAAAATTTATAAAACTTTAATAAAATTATTTCTTTAAAAAAATATTTTATAAAATCTAGCACACTTACAGATGTTCAAATGGTCTTAAAAACTGCTCTATTTCATACCTTTTCGAAAAACCTACCGTATTACCTGCATGAACGGGCTACTTTTGTGAAAAAAACTTACATTTATCTGAGAATAAGTAAGATTTTTACATTTTTCCAGTGAGTTGATCCTAGTGTGCTTAATTTACCAAAATTTACCAAACACCGAAAAAAAATCGTCATTAGTCTGAAGGGTCATCATTTTCAAGCATTTGTACAGGAGTAAGTGTTACTCTGTCCAATGAGTATAAAAAAAATGTTTGAAAAGTACCCGCATCATGTTTTTTTACGACTTATTAAGATTAGCATACTTGGATCAACTCACTGGAAAAATGTAAAAATCTTACTTATTTTCACATAAATGTATGTTTTTTTCACAAAAATAGCCCGTTCATGTGGGTAATACGGTAGGTTTTTCGAAAGGGTATTAAATAGAGCAGTTCTTAAAATCATTTGAAGATCTGTAAGTGCGCTAGATTTTATAAAATAATTTTTTAAAGAATTAATTTTATCCAAGTTTTAAAAGTTTTCAAATGTTAACCTGCAGCCATTTTTTGTTTTTGTTATTCATCAATTTTATTTTGATCTGAAAGTGTAGCATAGACATTTAAGTAATATAAAAATCATGTTTGAAAAATATGGGCTCTTTAACACTTGAACTATTGCCATTAACATGTATGTATGTTTTCAAAAATTTACTAAAAAGGCCGATATAAAAAAACTGTAGCACTTTGTATATAGGTATATTTGCTTAAATCACTTCCAAATGACTCATTCTACCTTCCTTCAAAATATTCGTATCGCTGAACCAAACACCCTGTATTATGTTATTTCCCTTAATACCGGTTTATAAGTTATTTTAATTTTTCTCCATATGCAATTTGAATAATGCATGAATAAAACAAAATCCCGAATAAAGGATAAAATGACACAATGTTATTATTTTAGGATGTCACATGTAGATAATACATTCTTTCATTTCACAAAAAAAAAATGATTAAATTTATATTCAAAAATTCATTCGGATGTTACGTTCTGTGATACATAATTGAAATGAGGCAATCCTATTTAGAAATTTAAATATAAATATTATTTTCTGTCCTTTCCATTATATATCTACATACATACGTCAGTACCATACGCACGAATTTACGAAAGTCCGTATTCAAATATGTGCATAAATATAAATTACAGTTCATATGGTCTCATTTTGAGGTTTATTTGTTTGTAAAATATCACATTTTATTATTTTTAAAGAAAATATTACATGAAATTTACCCAAAGTATTATTTAAGCTATTTTAAATACAGTGTAATCTCTTTTTATGCATATATTTTTTGTGCGGTTTTAAATTATGCAATTTTTATCCGAATTAGAGTAAGGTATCAAATGAACACTGACAATTCTATTTTCTTGAATTTTCAAGATTAATTTTTTCATGCGATTTTTGGCTAATTTTAACTAATATTTTTGTTATGTGTTTTTTTGTGAACGTATCTACCGCATAAAAAAAGTTTTATTGTGTACATCTTTTCCAATCTTACTGCAAGGCATTACTATTATCTCTAGTTAGAATTATATTAATGTATAGCTTGTGGCTTATATTAAATAAACTGATTAGGTGTACATTTTACATACAAGAAATCCAATAATTGAATTAAAATATATTTTATTCGAGTTGAGTAAATAAACTGATTAAAAATTTATAAAATAATATAGCATGTTCAATGTTCATTCAAATTATATTATGGTTAATAAATAAATATCTATTATATGCAGATTTGAAAACATTCAAGAAGTCAGCAGTGATTTGCCAAATTGCTTGAAGAAGTGTTTGAAGAATATTGCCCCATTTCCATTTGAAACAACAGCGAGTGGAAACTTGAAAGTTGCTCCTGATCAAGTAAGTTTACAATTAATTGATAATAGAATTTTCTTATATATTTTTTCAAGGGTAGTATTTTTAATTATTAATAACTACTGTTCACTATTTAATTTTTTTGAGACATTAGGAGGGAGGAGTGGGTATAATTTAAAATGATCCGGGTTGGTGATATAAAGAACATGGATTAAAATTATCCAAATGATCATGCTAACTAATTAAATATATTACTGCATTAGTAATATTTTTGTTGTATCTAATGTCAGATATTATAAAGAATATTTATAGTATGTACAGTTAACTGCGGTTTGTTATATTGCTTATGTAAATTAAATACCTTGTGAAAAGCTTTTTCTTTACTTATGTTTGCCAGCAAATCTTTACATTACGAATGTCCGGTATTACATACTAGCTAAAAAATATTTGTATGCTTGTAAACATTCTCATACGGAGTATGAAACTTATTTGACAGTTCTCTCGCAGTTTTTAACAGATAGATAGTTTCATGAATAGTAAGTAAAAACAAAAGAATGCAAAGTATATTTACTAAAGAGTATTTGCTAGCCTTGAGTAAAAACTAACTCCGTTTGAAAGTGCTTGCAAGCTAGCAAATTGTATTAGTTAGGCTGTAATGCTATACATTAGTTTAAGGAATTGAATAACCGCGAAAGTCTACGTTCAACAAATAATAAAATCTAGGCGGGCATACGACCAGTTGTAATTTGATTGCATAGCATGCAGTAAATACTGCGTGTATGAGCAGTACCTATAGCTACTACCTAAGAATGCTTGAAAAAAAATTAAATTTAAATGTCAACAATGTCATGAAACAGTAAAATTATGTTTTTTTTAAAAACTGCAGACAACAAAATGCAAAAAATCTATAGTTTAACTAAACTGTGCTAATTTTTAACAAGCACTCATACTGCTACATAAAAGATATAAATATTTATAAGTAAATTGTGTTTGTTTGTAGGTGGTATTTCAAACAGACAGAATAAGTGTGCTTGTGGCTGAACCGCGAGCAACTAAAGTGAATATAAAGGGTGATTTTGTTGATCGGGCACCTGAATCTGTAACTTCGGAAGAGGAACCACCTCGTAAAGTAACACATCCGCCACAAAAGCAGATCAAACCGACAACCATGGCGTACCCAAATGATGATTGTAAGCGATCTCAAAAACAGGTACCTAGACTATAAAAATATATATCATATTCAAGTATTAAGTATAACTTCTTATAGATGCTTACAAATGTCTTAATCTAGCCTTAGAACTTCGGTAACCTAACATTGTATACTCAATGGTAATATGCTGCCGTACTAAATAGAAATTTAATTTATATTTAAAATGAAAATTGTCAATATTCAATACTTAAGTATGTATAGATAATTTTGATATAAATTTTATGACAACCTCCGCATATAAAGTGTGCTATTTGATAGAGAGTTATTTTTGCACTGAATATTTATAGTTACATGAACTATAAAGGTTCTGCTCACCAACCCGGAAATCATTTAAAATTCAGAAATTTTCCTCAGCGAGGTAGAACCCTTATAAAATTTTAATGTGGAAAATTTATAATTCATTTCGGTATCATAATTTTCCGTATCTTCTTTCAATATGAATTTGGTTTTATTTCATGTTTGATTTAACTTATAAATATTTCCGTATTTTCTTAAGTTTTTCTTTCGAATCTATTTTTGTAGTTAAAATTATTATTTCTATTTATAATGTTATTTTTGCTTCCTCGCAATATCGAAGATACGAGAAGCTTTGTTATTGTTTTAAAACGAGAAAAAAATTGTTCTCCGATTTTAAAAATTTTACCGGATCTATCAGTTTCAGGTCAAGACAAGCATTTTTTGTTTCGTGTCTGTCTGTCTGTCTGTCTCCCAATCCTTGTCACACGCATAACTCATGAACCATTGAACCGATATTAATGAAACTTAGTTGGTTGGTTGGGTCTGGTTGGGAGGACGGTCCCATTTCAAAAGTATTAAAATCGTGTGTAAGGGGGAGGGGTGACATCCCAAAATATTTATTTTTTGATTTGAAGATATCTCAAGAAAGACACATGTTATGTGAAAATTTTATAGAACCTTTTTTGTAGAGCATTCAATTTCCTATAATATAGATCACCTACGTTTGTTGAAAAATATCCCTTTACTAAGATTTATCTTAATTTGCTTTAAACAAATCGTCATTTGTTGTTAAAAAATTGCTATTTACTTTGACATATTAAACGTCATTTTGGCATTTGTATTGCAGAAAAATAATGAGTTTGATTGAAATTGTCAAAAAATTCAAAATATGTAAGTATATGACATAACAACGAGGTGCGTTATAAAGAAAAATGTCGAATTAATATTTTTTATTAAAATTGTATGAAAATTAAATGGTTAACCAATGGCAGGCAGTACATCTGAATACTTTATCGGTTTTTATTTAAATTGTTCAATATTTAACTACCTTTGATGAATTTGCACGAGGAAGCACTGTGCATTTACTTGGCAGATGTTTTCAGATACATGTTCATTCTTTCAAAATTCCTTGTTGACATTCAGTTCTTTAAATGGCATTTAGAAAAAAAAATGTAAATAAATCTTACGAAACATTTAGAAACCACATTAAGGCACATTCACGACTATACTGATAACGTACGTAATAGATCCCCCATTTGGACTCCCTCCCCTTTTATTCAGCGTGAAACCCATCAAATTCTCATTCAGGACAATCAGCTTGGGATCCATATTATCGCGGATGTAAATTCCTAAGAGATTTATATCCTTTTACATGCTATTTCAAATGTATTTTGTGACTGCGATATATAAGTACCTACGCATTTAATTTTTCTTCAAGTGGTTAAATTATTGTGCAGCTGTTTGTGAATAAAATGAATTAAGTTTCCAACAAAATTAATGTTGATTATTTAAAAATAAATAAAAAGCTTTAGTTCATGTAAAAGTACAGTGGTTCTAAAACTAGGGTCCGTTGAAATTTGTCGGGGGTTCGTGAAACATGTTTGGCATAAATTAAAGTATTTTTTATATTTCTATTTACTGATGATTAATTCGTAATCTAAAGATCTTCTTTGTTGTTTTTTTTTTGTCAGGGATGAGGGTACGTATTGTGGGAGTTGAAAAAAATCTCTTATTTATTTTGCAAGGTTAATCATTTTTTTATGGAAATTCAGTATCAATTATTGAATTTTTTCTAAATAAATGTGATTTAAACAAAACGTACTGAAAATTATTATTTGTATTGTTAGTAATGATTCTAATTCTTATTTTTCTGTAATTGAGTTTATATTTCTATCACAAATTTAAGTTTGATGCGTGATATATTACTCAAAAACTATGAATTTCATATTTCGTTAAAAGTATGTTTATTATATAGAAAATAATGCGAAGAGTTTAAATTTTCCAACCGCAGGTCTGTATTTCATAACGTTCTCGAGATATGGCCTTTTAAAGTTTTAGTTTTTTCAAAATTGTGGAGAAAAATGGCGGTAACTTTTGAACGTGTGGTCGGATTTGATTTTTGTCGACGGATTTGGAATCAGAGTGCTAAAATCTATATAATGACATGTATAACACTTTAATATTCGAAAAAAATATTTTTTTCTAAAAACTGAAAAAATTCAAAGTCGAAAATGTCGATTTTTAGCAAAAATTTTTTTTTCGAATTTTAAAGTATTATACATGTCATTATATAGATTTTGACACGCTGATTCCAAATTCGTCGACAAAAATCAAATCCGACTACATGTTTCAAAGTTACGGCCATTTTCTTCCAAAATTTTGAAAAAAATAAAACTTTGAGAGGCTATAACTCGAGAACCTTGCGGTTTGAAAATTTCGACTTTCCACACCATTTTCTATACAATAAACATACTTTTAACTAAATCGAAAACAAAAATTTTCAGTCAAATTTCATGGTTCTAATTTTAACTTTTCATAGAAATTCAACTCAAACACAAGAAAAAATAAAAGGAGAACCAAAAGTAACCCACCAGAATAATATATATTTCTACTGTATAGCAAAATTTGCATACCCAATGATCTATAGCAGCGGTTCTTAAACTAGGGTCCGCTGAACTTTTACCGAGGGCCCACGAAACATGTTTGGCATAAAGTAAAGTTTTTACATTTTTCTATTTACTAGTCATTAATTAGTATTTATAATTGAATTCTTTATTTTTCTCTCAGGGGAGGGTCCTTGAAAAGTAATTATTCAAAATGAGGTCCCTAGACAACAAAAGTTTAAGAACCACTGTAATAGTAGATAATTTTTTTTTATTCATTATTTCAACTGTCAGTTTGTTCTCCGTAAAATTTTCTATACACAGGCATCCCTACATTTTGTAAAATTAGATGACTTTTCTCAGTTCTTTGTTTTGCAGAGTCTTTCTGATTATCAATGCGCGTATAACAATTTATGTAATTTCAGTTACAGTACGTGCAGCGCATGCTGATGGAGGGCGACATACCGCGCATGCCGGGCATGATGCCGCCGCGGTTCGCGATGCGTCCGCCGTCGGCGAACATGGCGCCCCCGCCGCCGCAGCTTAAGCCGCTACCGACTAAGATCGTCGCCGATGACGGCTGCGGTTCGTGCGACGGCACGGAATACAGCTGCGGCGGTGAGCTGATGAACCCGGAGCTGCCTCTCGACCGGCTCGGCGTCACGGCGACGCACCCGATCGCGTGGAGCAACGTTGTCATTCACGACAAGACGAACCTCTTCGACGAGTTGCACAACCGGATCACAAACTATAAGTATGTAGATTGTTTAATGGATAAGTTCGTCGATGAGAATCATGCTTCCTCGCCATATCGAAGATACGAAAATCTTTGCAATCGTTTTTTAAAGAGAAAAAGTTCTCCAATATCAAAATTTTCACTTGATTGTATTTATAATTTTTCTGCGTCTGTCTGTCTGTCCTTTAATACAAGGAATTTTGTATCTTTCTGTACCATGTCTATCTGTCTGTATGTCCTATGTCTCCTTGTCATACGTATGAACAACTGAACCGATATTAATGACACTTGGTTGGTTTCAAAATCTTAAAAGTCGTGTGTAAGGGGGATGGATAACACAAAAGAGTGATTTTTTCAAGATATCTCAAGAGCGGTACATGTTACGTGACAATTTAATGAATTTTTTTAAGAGTATTCAATTTTTTATAAAATATGTCGCCACAACTTTTATAGTAAAATATTCCCTTAGTGGGCCTCTCACACCGGAGCAATATAGCAATATAGCAACACAACAATAAAGTAACTACCAATTAGCAACTAGCAATATTATATAGCGATATCATATTGCTTTGGTGTGAGACAATATGTCCGATTCAATGTATATTAACAGATAGCAATAATATCGCTAGTTATAAGTTGCTAGTTGCTATATTGCTATATTGCTCCGGTGTGAGAGCCCACTTACGAAGATTTATATCCCTTTGCTTGTAGAAACCGTCATTTGTTTTGTTCAATCGCTATTTATTTAATTACTGCAAAAATGACAAATCGATGACCTAATAAGCAAACAGTTTTTAGGTGAAGTTAGGAAGTTAAAAGATTAAATGGGGGCAGCAGACCGTAAAAAATAATGTAGATATAAATAAATCCTGAAAAAAATGCTTTACTATAAATAGTAAATATGTACAATAATATAATTAAAAAGTGTTTTAGGAGTGCAATACAAGAGAGATATATTAATGTGTATAGCAATCAGTTTACATATAAAATATATATACACATCTACCTCCTACATATTATGTACAAATATAGTAGGTAATACACGGACCAAACAATTTAAATCACCACACGAAATAATCTCGTATCTGTTGAAAATAATTCATTTCGTATGAATATACCGTTACCGTTGTTCATATGTTATTTGTTAACCGCAGTTCTAAATTTCAATACATGTATGTAGGCAGGTACATATGTATTGTGTATATAATTCAAATATGCACATAAATATTTGCCAAAGATAGTATCTACTGGCGGGGATAATTTTCACCACGTATGCTATAAAATAATGAAAATGATTTGTGCCGTAAAACGTTTTAATATAAAAATCAATAACGCTGTTGTCAATTGTTGGTTATTTGAAAATAGACTCATGCATATTATCTATTTTCAACTATAGGTACCTATTTCTGCAAATACTATCGATACAACTGTATTTAACATTATTATATCGTTTTATGTATGTGACATACATTGAATCAAATTGTTTATGTAAGAATATCGTATAGACAATGGCGGAATTAATGGGGGTTGGTGCCCGGAGTGAAATGTTAGTTCAGTAATCCACGCCAGGTGCAGGGTGTACTCGTTAACTGGCTGTATAGGTATCTTAAAGCCAAAAAAGAAGAATAAAAAAAAGAAATGTTAGTTATGCACACCCTTCCCGCTAACATTTTTTTTAAAACAACTTTTAGAAAATATATTTTTTTTTCGTTGACGCATTGAATTTAGCACCTCTTATGCCCCCTTGCTATAATAGACCTTTCTTAGTCTTTTTCATCGCTCTTCTACCTCATTTTACCCCCTCCCCTTACTACCTTGGTCCCCTCCATAGTTCTCTATTGCGTATAGATTTTAACAATAAAATACATATTGCGAAAATCTTTTTTATTTATTTATTATATTATTTTATAACAACGATATTTATTTTAAACGAATTGGAAAAAATTAACTATCATTATTTTATCAGCCACAAAAAATAATATTGAATTATCTATTATTAAAAAAAATTACTTAAAACACATACAAAAGAAAAACAATAGTTTTATCAAAACGAAGCAACAAAACAAAATTCACGTTTGAACGGCGACGTAAATGAATTCGGATTTTGTTTGAGCTTTTCAATATCACGCACACACACACATCGACTTTTGTGTGTGAAAAGGTCAGAGAGAATAATTTTATTTGTTATTTCTACAGAAATCCCGATATCATTGTGGAAATTGGAAACGAAGAATTCTCGTGTCATCTTTTGGTGCTTCAATGCTATTCGGTATATTTCGATAACCTCCCAATGGACCAAATAAACAAAAATATAAAGATTAACCTACCGGAGGTACTGCTATACAAATATTTTATATCCATTGATATTTTCTGTGTTTCAAGTAAATTGGAAATCTTATAATAAATGTGTGATTTTTTTCTCGCAGAAACATGTAACTCCGTCAGCGTTTCCAATTATTTACGATTGGATGATTTCGACGAATGATAGCAGCTACCGCGTCTTGAAGAGAACGAATGTATTGGATGTTTTTTTAGCGTCGAAGTATATGAAAATTAGCGGTATTATATTGAATTTTATTTTTCTTTTTATAAGATGAGGCAACTTAAAGGTTTTACTACAGAAAAAAAAAACAAGAAGCTAAATTTTTTGTATGCACTTTATATATTAATATTAGATTATATTCTACGTATACAGGGTGAGTTTTTTATCCTGAGACTGCTGATTATCTGGAAAACTATGGATTTTTACGGAAAATGTTTGGTACAAAAGTTTCAGAATTTGGAGGAGCAAAACTAACAGAGGTAACAATTTTGATCTTGAGTGGAGGTTTTAAGGTCATTTTGGGGTTAACTAAATTTTTTCAAATGGAAACCTATTTATATTTTTGCAGATTCGTACTTTGCAGAAAAAATAACAACTTTTGTCTAAAAAGTTAAAAAAAAAACATAAATTTTAAGGTCATTTATTTTTCTATTTTTACTTTTGCGTTCAAAAAATTTGAAATAATTATACAAGATGTTTAAGAAAAAATGCAGATTAAAAAATGAATTTGAAAATTTTTGTTATCTTTTTTTACAATAAATTTTTTTTGCGTTGAAAAACACTGAAATTATACAAAATTATTTTCTTTAGACATCTTGTATAGTTATTTAAAAAATTTAGAACGCAAAAAAATAATTTTATTTAATGGAAAAATAAATGACCTTAAAGTTGAAGTTTTTTCTAAAACTTTTTAGACAAAAGTTGTATCTTTTTTTTTGCAAAGTACGAATCTGCAAAAAATAAAAAGGTTTCCATCTGAAAAAAATTTGTTGACCCCAAAATGACCTAAAAATCTTCACTCAAGATCAAAATTGTTACATCCATCGGTTACACCCTTCCAAATCCTGAAACTTTTGTACCAAACATTTTCTGTAAAAATCCATAGTTTTCCAGATATTAAGCAGTCTCGAGATAAAAAAACTCAGCCTGTATATGTATCATGTATAATAAGAAACTTTTCTGTTTAAAAATAATCTATTAATTCTTTTTACAATTTATAATTGCTTACTAGTACTTCCTCTACTGCATATATAAATCAAAACTTAAAAAACACTACACATAGAAAAAAAATATTTAATAACTGTGTACTTATGTTAGAACTCGAGGAGCAATGCTGGATGTTTATTGATTCTACGGAAGTATTCAGCGAAGACTCTGCGTTCATGTTATATCTAGAAGCGAAGAGCAAAAAATTATACGACGTGATGGAGCTGATGCTTCCAAGGATACAAAACTTCTTCCTCACTCTGGTTGGTTCTCAAGATTATCTTGATTTGAGTTCAGAAGAAATACGAGCTCTTCTGTCGTCGAACTACATCGTCGTAAATTGGTAACTTGTATAATTATTACTTTAATATTATGTGTTTACTAATATTGGCTTTTTTTAGTGAAATGGAAGTACTCATGTCAGCAGTCCGATGGTTGAAGCACGACTGGGAAGCAAGGAAGGTGCAAATCATACCACTGATGAACTGTATCCAGTTTGGTATGATTGAACCGTGGCAACTTGTCGACATTAAACGCAATCCAGAGAATCCGGAATTTTTGGAGATCATGAAAATTCCAGAGGTGTTGCGTATTGTCGATGATGGTTTGGCGTAAGTTAACATTTTATAATTTTGTTTTCTTTTATTTAATGGATCTTTCAATAAACTTTATTTGTATGCCTATCAATTCGAATAAGTCTCGATAACACAGGTTAACATTTAATTCGTTGATTTTAATATTTTTGGAGTAAAACTTCTTTAGTGAACTAGTGAATTGAAATGACGTCGAAACGTTTTAAAATACGACAGATTTTTAAGATGAAACGCTAAGGAGAGTGCGCGAATGCATAAGTAGATATTAGATCTACTTACTTTAAAGTAAAGTAAAAATGTGTTTGCCTGTGTAATTTTCTATGTTCGTATCGAGCAAGTTTTATTGAATTTAAATTATTTTGCTTATAGTTTCGTGATCATCAAATACTGGTACGGTCTCGAGACTGAAGACTTCCGTCACTGGGTCGGCCAGCTCGGCCTGAAGGAACCGCAACAGAGAAACTGGACCGGCCAATCAAAGACGTACGTCACGTACCGCGAATTCCTGCGTTTTCTCGAAGATCACCGTCAGGAACAAATACTGAAGGGATCGGGAATACCGAAAAATGTATCGATGCGTGCCGGTCTCCACAACAATGGCAACAATTCACCTGTCGGTGGTAACGGAACGTTTAATGATAGTAAATCCAAAGAGGTGCCGACGATGAAAGAGTTGATGTCTTTAGTAAGTGATATGTGAATCACTTGTATGTGTGTGTAGTGCCTTTTCATTCGCGTTTTTTTGTGAAATTTGTTGTTTTCTACGATGGTCATAAATTGTTTGTGGTTTTGTGTTTTTGTTTTAGGATTTTATTTTTAAAATTCTAATTTAGAAATAAGTTTATATAATATAAAAATAAAAAAAATATTATGCAGTTTTTTTTATTGACTAGAATAGTTTCTGTATCGTAATGAAATAATGCCTTTTCTATTAGTGGGCTCTCACTCCGGAGCAATATATCAACACAGCAATAAAGTAACTAGCAATATAGCGATATCATATTGCTTTGATGTGAGACAATATGTCTTATTTATAACTTGCTAGTTGCTACATTGCTATATTGCTCCGGTGTGAAAGCCCACTTACGGTACAGTAACGTTACTCCTGATATAACTATGAAGATAAAACTGTAATGAAAAGATTACCAAAAATGTTGTTTAAAGAAATCAGTAAAAAATGTTTTGCGTAAACAACTGCTAGTGATGTAACCAGGATTTGTGCGGGGGGGATTTTTTATGAAAGAGCTATCTGGTCTCTCCTATAATAATGCGAGGAGATAGCCCCCCCCCTGATCCCCAACTAGTTACGCCACTGGCTATAAACTCACGATAATGTATTGAGAAAATAAAAGAAAGTGGTAAGTTTATGAATGGAGTATGAATTTTCGAATAATATGTTTATCTATTGTTTTAATCATTTGTAGGTCTATTGGTAATTGTAGGATTATCTATGAAACGACATGACTTAGGTAAGTTATGCATAGTAAGTGTTGCTAATGCATAATGCACTTTCTTAAGGTGTGAACGGCGCATTGTATAACGAAAAACACACGTTTCATTCCACGTGAAAAAATAAATTATATGATTTCAACGGTCTTATATTTTCCACTGCACTTACAATGCATAACCCATACCTTAAGATCGTGACGTTTGTGTTTTGTTTGTTACAAGATGTGTAATTAAACGTCTATGTTCTTCTATTACAGATACCAACTATCGCGTCTGAGAATACAAGCACTAGACCAAATTCTGCACCAAGTTCTCGTAATGATGAAATTGAAAATGAATACATGATTAAAAAGTGAGTGTTTCTTTAACTATTCCGTCTAGGTATATCCAAATATAGCATTGAAAAATGTCACCAATCCAATCGACAATTAAATGTAGACCTAAAGCGAACGACAGTACAAATCTCTTATGTCGAGATTACCATATTTTAGTCCAGTCGCCAGACAAGTTCGTATAGGTGGCGGAGTACATTTTTTTCAAGAAATTGGTAGATTTCGATGTATAGAACATGGTGATAACTTCCCCCCCCCCCCTTCGAAGGGGGTGTATAACTTTCTATGGGCTTACAAAGCTGTATAAAATCAGTTGTTAGGAAATAATACTGGGGCTGTTAGTTTAAGGATAAATAGGTCAAATAAATCTTAAAGCTGATAAAATATCGAACAAAATGTTGTTTTTAAAAATAATGTAACATAAATAGTTATTGAAATAGAGCCCGCGAAAAAATCATTTAGCGACGTCGATTTTGGTAATCACGCCTAAAATGTAGAGTTCCGTTCGACCGCTGTGTTTAATATGTCTTTTATTGAATTTCAAAATAAATTTTAAGCAAGTTATAATAGAGAAAAGAGTGCCCTAATAAATGCTAAATAATGCTATATACAAGCACTCAAAGTTCTAGGTATTGCAAAAATTTAAGGAAAATTGTTCATGTTTTTCGACGACTACATAGAACACCGAATAAAATAAATTCCAACTAGGAATCCATAGAAAATTTAATGCCCTAAATAATGGGTTTCGTCCGACCACAATTACTTTAAAAATGTACTCCGTTATTTTTTCTAGCTCAAATTTTATAATGATTGGACTATTTATCGCATACGCACTGTAGGACACTGTTTAGGTAGTTTGTGAAACTGTACAACAATTAACAGTTAGATTATCTTTTTAATAGAATAAAAAATGCAAAGTGGATATTTCTATTCAGACCATTTTGTACTTAATTTGCTAATTGTATGTAAAAAAAAATAACATAAATAAATAACAATTAACATGATAAAATGATTTTAGATCTTCATCAAACATTTTATACAATCAAAATACATCGCCTCATCTTCAATCGAACAGACAGATAAAAAAGAATCCAGACTTTTCTGAACTAATATTGAATTGCAAAAAAAAGTTATCTATGTCACAGCCACCGAAATATGTTTTACAAGAACAAAGTAATAAACAGATGAAGATGATATCACCGAAGTTGTTGGCTTCGACGTCAGCTCAAAAGGACGCTGGTTTTAATCAGCGACCAACATTTCAGCCGGAGCCGAAACATAAAGAGGTTTTTTCCAAAGAGAATCCGTAAGTATTTTCCTCCGAACATTTCGAAACTGTGTGTGTGTGTATGTGTGTCTTTTATATTACAACATTTCTATCGAAATCTCTTAAACTCTTGTTTATTTGGAAAGGAGAGAAAAATGTGTTACGAATGTTGCTTTTATATTCGATAGAAACTGTAGAGACATTTATTTTTAAACGTTGTGGAAATATATTTGGTAGATTTGAAACATTTATTTGATAGTTAAAAATTAATCTTGCTATAACCTTATTGTGTTCTGAGTTTCTAATAACTTTTTTACCTTTTTTTTTTTACAAAATTTAAACTTTTAATTAAATTTTTCGATAATAAACATACTTGGCAGACGTTTTTGTATATTAACGTTTGTAAATTTTATTTGCAGGGCATCTGTAGAGACATTCTATAACAGAAAAGAATCAAAAGACAAACATCAACTAAGGTACCATATTTTAAGTCAGATTTCCCTATCACGTTTTTTTTAATCTTTTATCGTCGATGTAAATAATTCAACCCTTTTTACCCCAATTTTACACTTTTTAGAGATGGCAAGCGCAAGAGCTTGACGAGCGTGATTACGGCGGCACGCAAGAGCTACTTCCTGGAGGAGGGTTCGCTGTTCGATGCGGACCGCGAGACCGTGCTGGTGTTTGGCGGTACGGATCCGCATTCGCAGTACGGCGTCGGGCGCAACACCGGTAAGGACGTGTACCGGTACGTTGCCGACCGGAACGTGTGGGAGTTTGTAACCGAGCTGCCGGAGCCGAGGCATCACCACTCGGTCGCGTTGCTGCGCGCCAGGATATATTTAGCTGGTGAGTGTCGCGTCGATGACCCAGAGCGAGTATTGGTCAACAAAAAAAAATACTTTTGTAATGTAACAGAGATCTGAATAGGTAATTAAGGAGGATTTTGACATGCCGAAACCGAATTTGTTGCCCTATTGGTTTCATCACGTCAGAGTTTTGAGATATTCTAACCTAAAAGTCCCAAAAATGACTATATTGGCAATGTTAAAGAATTTATTACCAAGTAGGTAATTTTTTTCTAAATTTTTCGGTCACGGTAACAAATAGTATTATCTTTCCTCTTTAAAATGAGTTTTAACTTTTTACTGTACGATTTTTTAACCGAGATGTACTAGTTTGAAGATATGATATTTTTGTTAATTGAGTGTAGTATAGTAAACACAATAAACTTTACTACATATATCTTCAAAGTAGTATATTTCGATGAAGAAAAGTCGCACACTAAAATGTAATGTGGATACTCAAACCCACGTACTTCACTACCACTGTGATAAATTTAAAGAGAAAAGATAGTACTATTTGCAATCATGAAAGAAAACTTCAGAAAAAAATTACCTACCTACTTTTTAATAAATTCCCCAACATTGCCAAAATCGTCTTTTTTGTGAATTTTAGGTTCGGATATTTCGAAAACCTGACGTGATGGAACAATTTTGGGCAACGAATTCGATTTCAGCATGACAAATACCTTTTAAATCACTTATTTAGATCACTAGGATTTTTTTTGTTGACCAGTATAATATAACACTAAATAGGAACCCCCAAAAAGCTTCGAAAAATCATAGGTCTTCGAGCTAAGACCTATTGAATAGTATCTAGCTTGTTTAAAAGAATTTATCGAATTTAAAAAAATCATTGAAATAGATTTAGTACACATATTGGCAGTTTAATTTAAAATTTATCTTACAGTGTGGAAATACGTAATCTGCCTCTTAAATGCAACACATTTATTAGCTGTAATGTAGAGTAACATAGAGAATGTATTGCGTTAAATTGTTTTGAAAAGGCTGAAAAATCGTCGGGTTCGAAGGGTGAAATAAAAGAAGAAACTGCGAAAGCTGTTGATTTGATAAATACCCTCAGACAAGTCACGTGATCGGGTTACAGTAAACACATACACGTTCATATATATACACATACATACATACATGTATTTTATACGTACATACGATCAATCTGGGCATTTGTCAAGCTGACGGCGTTTTCCCATTTCGTGTACAAATACATGTAAACGCTATATAGCTCACACACGCACGCACACATACAAGGATGCGTGTATACTGATAAATGCTGGCGGTTGAAACAAATAACAAACAAAACTATGTGTGTTTGATCTTTTGTTTTTTGGTTGTTTTGTATATTTATAGTATGTATATGCAAAAGGTGAACCGGAGAAAGGGTGCATTTATTGTTATTTAAAGTATTTGAATTTGATTCAAATATATAGGTTTTTTAGTTCTAATTCAAGTTTTATTCATTTCAAATTAAATTTTTTTCATTTCAAATTCAATATTTGAAAATAAATTGATATTTATTTTTTAATTTTTTAAACTGAAGAAACTAAGTATTTTTAAACAAAACAAATATATTGTTAAACTGGCTCTATTTAGTTTAACAATGTATTTGTTTTGTTTAAAAATACTTAGTTTCTTCAGTTTAAGAAATTAAAAAATAAATATCAATTTATTTTCAAATATTGAATTTGAAATGAAAAAAATTTAATTTGAAATGAAAAAACTTGAATTAGAACTAAAAAACCTATATATGTATTATGTATATTATTATGTCATTCAAGAATTTATAGTTTTTTTGTATTTTGTTTTATTTTTGTAGATATAGCCTAATTCAAGCTATTGTCTGCTCCGTTTAAGATTGCAGCGGTAGCTAATACAGGAACCTTATTAAAAAAACGGTGCTACCAAATAATTGATTGATCTTTAAATTAAAGAAAAAAATTTAAAAAAAGGTTAAATTTTTTAAATCGGAGAACAAATTTTTTTTCTCATTTTAAAACGATCACAAAGCTTCTCGTATCTTCGATATTGCGAGGAAGCAAAACTATTGTGGAAACAGTATTGCTCGTTTATCTATTTATAATCTGTTTGCCACGAACTCCTTATTAAAAAAAATTCTTGGCGATGACCTCATAGTATAAAACAAATTAACTGTCCATCAGACCTTGTATTATCGATGTACCAGCTTCTTAGTGGCTCTTTTACCTTCTTCTCTTCGCTCATCAAACATTGTTTAGTGCGTTTAGTGTTACTAATTCTACTTCATAGTGTTTAAGAGGACGAGAGAAGATTCGTCAGCAAAATTTATCGGTGTTTTGATTGACTATATCAGTGTTTCCTAAAATTTTCCTTTGACAGAACATTTCACAAATATTAACAAAATACCTTGGTTATTTTGTAGATAATATACAAAATAAATAACTTTAAACCTTTGGATATTTTTTCACGAAACATTCACTTTTCGCAGAACAGTGGCGTAGATAGCTTTTGCGATAGGGGGGAGGGTTTGACAGTATTAAATCTCATAAAGTTATATTTTTCACTATGAAAATCATCTTTATTCCCCCCCCCCCCCCCCGTTAACTACGCTACTGCCGCAGAACATAGTTTGGAAAACACTGAACAATATACTGTATCGTTAATATTGTAGATCTTTTTGGATATAAACATTGAAGGGCTGTAGCTCCCTCAAGAATAATTCCTGGACACATGTTAAAATAAACTTTTTCGATCAGCTGTTAGTTGTTTCCACCTGATATGATTCATTATGCATAAAAAATAGATTATTCAGTCAGGGTTACTAACTGTGCTTTGATAAATTGAAGTAGGTACCTTTTCCGATGTTTTGGGGGGAAATGTAGTAGATTTCAAAATTTATACCAACATTAAAAAAAACTGACGGAGCAAACAAAAAAAAAGGTCTTGACCATAATTATTTTAAAAACAATCCACGAGGCCTAGGCAGTTATCAAAAGTGTCTATTAGATAACGCACCACTGAAAATAGGAATAAGTATAGTAGTACAGTGATACCTCGCACAATGAACGCCTCGCATAACGAACGCTGCGCTCAACGAACTTTCTGTTCGTTCATTACGCGACTCACATAACGAACCTCGCTTTACACAACGGACTGCATCATATTTCATCTTGCCGCCCGAACGCTTCTGCGTATCACGAAGTCGGCCGAACTTCTAAGGTCATACATAACGAACTTTTCGCATAACGAACTTTCTCCTGGAACGAATTACGTACGTTATGCGAGGCATCACTGTATTTCAATTTTCTGCCAATCAACAAAAAAATGTTGTTGTTCACTTATATGTACCTATACATACACTCAGCACTCTGCTATACGACCGCTCCGTTATACAATGTGCCGACAGTTCTAACCAACGTCCTTCCCCCATCCCTACCACAATACCACCTGGCTGCTATATTTCTGCGCGTTTAAATTCACCAATCAACGTTAAAGTGGTGCGTGCTCCTCTAGTCGCCGTGTAGTGGAATTTTTGAATTACCGATGCCGTCGTATAGCAGAATGTTGAGTGTATATAGAATAACATTAGAATCACTTACGTACGTTTGTACGTTTATATGTAAACAGGAGGTGCAGATCCGAGAAACGACGAAAAGAGCGGTGAATCTGTAGCCGTTTCAACGATATGGAGCTTTGATCCTGTACATAAGACGTGGTACCAAGAAAACGAACTCGCCGTCGGGCGAAAGAACTTCGGTCTGGTCGTGCATCGCCAGAAGATGTTTGCGATCGGCGGCCAAGACTGCAGAGGGAGGTGAGGGTTTGATTTTTATTTGATGTTAGACAAACCTTTGTGTTGTCAAAAGCAATATTGTGTATGTATGTATGTATGAATGTATCTGTATCTATCGTATTGATATATACTTATACATACATAATACATATATATGCGCTTGTTGAAAACAAAGAAAGACACGCAATTTGAATACGTATTGATTTATTGTGGGTATTTTTAATATTAAAAACGTGAAAAGTTCAAACGTTTGATATTGATGTAGTATGGGAATTGATGTAAACATAATAAAATTTGTTTTGTAACAAGAATAAACTTTTTTTTACAATTGTAAGGAACTTGATTGTCTGAATTAAATGGAGATTAAATATGTAAATATAGATAATTCAAATAAAGAAAGTTCGTATATAAAATCAATTCGCTTTTTTACAAAATAATAGCATTGATGTTGGAGCGCTAGAGGGTAACTTTATTTGCGTGTTAAATTGAGCGCACTTTATGGAACGATTAGAGCAGGCGTGGGCAAAAACTACCCACCTGATTTTGATTATGATGAATTTTTCATGCATTTTTTTTAATTACCATCAAATTAATTTGGACACAACATCTAATTTTGAGGACTTATTTTAGACTTACTTTAATTTTTTTATTCGGTATATTTTTATTTCTTAACTGGGTCAAATATTTTTTTTTTTATAGAACCATGTCATTTTGCTCGTTAATAGTATTTATTTTTTCAATTTACCAGAGTGTTGTCGTCCGTGGAGCGTTTCGATCCGACAACCGGCATGTGGTACGATGTCGCCCCGCTGAGGAGCCCCAAGATGGGCGTCGCGTGCGCTAAGTACAAGGACTACATTTGGGTCGTCGGCGGGATGACTAATAGCAGGAAGAATCCGATCAGTAGAGACGTCGAGTGCTACGACATAAGAAACGACCAGTTAGTATTTATATTGCTCAAGTAAAAATAACATGTTAACCAGTGACATAGAAGCAGAAGTCTATGGGGGGGGGGGGGTACCTTATATGTCCTCTTTCATAAACTGACAATAGCAAATTTCATATTTAAAATTTACAAAATATAGAACAATTTATACGCATTTTAAATCGCATCAAAAAATGTAGAAGCATTCCGCTACAGTTGTAGGTATTAAAAAATAATTATATAGCGAACCAAATAAAACAACAATACATAATTTGAGTAGTCCAGATGCAAAACCTGCTATGTGTGTTTGAACAGATTTCTAACAAAATTGCATAAACTGTTTTTGCAGCTTCTAGGTAAAATATCCTTATGCCTTTTTCATGAGTCTGGATCCAAAACTTGTCATGTTTTTTTCTTGTCTCAATTCGATACAAAATTTATAACTTTTATTAAAATAATTTTTATGTTAGTTCACCAAAAATATAGCAATTTCTGCAACCGACTTAATCTTTCGAATTTAATTTTAAGAGATTTTTGTCGGGTTTTCAGCCCAATTTATTATAATACTTGTAACCTGAGACGAGTAGAATCCAAAGATACAAAAATCTCAAAATCTTAAAATATGTGGATAGCAGGTTTTGCATCTGGACGACTCATTTGATATCGTGTAACTAGCGCCATCTAGCGAAACGTTTTACATCTACATAAGTAGTCCAGAACTGTACCAAATATTACAGATTTCTAGATATTCTGTGAGTGTAATATATAAAAATGTGTTGATAGATGGAAGCACTTGCTGATCATTATTTAATTTTTTAAATAATAAATGTAACAATGTATATTTATATATTTAATTAATAATCCTAACCCGAAGAATACATTATTGCATTTCTCCACTAAATCAATTTTGGGTCAACTTGTTTTTTTCCGATAAAATTTAATATGTATATATGTAAGCCATATTTGTTATTTATTTGTTAATACATATTTTAATGTTTACCTATTGTTGACAATTTAAAATTTTAAAGGTACACGTAAATAAATAAAGCATTTAAAATAATTAAATATTTTGAACAAAATCTTCAATTTTGGAAATAATGGAAAATTAATTTGAATAAGATTTTTAAACAATTTCGAAGTTAAACAACAATAAAAAAAGTATAAATTGATAGCCAAATAGTAAAAATGCAGGTCAAAAATAATCCCTGGCTGGATTCGGCCTGGGAGTCTGGGAGCCATAGTTTTTGGACCTCTGCAGTCTACTTTATTATTATATCATGATAATTATTTGATAAAAATTATCTTATATTAAAAATGTTTAATATAGATATGAGTACGTCAGTAATTTATAATTATACAGGTACTTTTAAATATGATAACATAAAATGTGCATTACTGTCAAATTTTGTCAAGAATTAAGCACATAAAATAGTGAGTGACTCACAGAAATTGTTGGCACAGCTTATCAGATATAATCCACTCATGAAGTTCGTAAAACAAGCGCGTAGGTTCTCTTATAAAAATGTCATACATATATTATTTTGTTATTATTAAAAGCATTTGATGAAGTTACATTGCTTAGATCTAATCTTTTTTAATATATTTTCTATTTAAATATTATATGGCCCCCACAATAAAGAGGAAAAGGGGGCTAACAGGGTTCTAGCCTGGGGGGCCGGCGCGGCGCGGCGAATAATGCACTTTTTTTGATCGTCGAAAAAAAAGTGTCTTTGTTTTCTTAATATACGAGGGGTGCCATCGAAAATCCTAGTCCGGGGGTCCGTGATAGGATGTGAGAGCACGTATTAATTTTTATTATTATTCTTAAAAGTGTTCGAAAATTGCAGTGGCTCCAGCTGGCATTCAAATATCTAAATATATATTAAAACAAAAAAATAGGATTTTTTTGTTTTTGTTTTTAATATTGTAGGTTGTGATGGGGCTACGGTTGCCAGAAGCTTAAGTTGTGAAAAGAGGATTAATTCATTAAAAAAAGAGGACAAATTGAAAAAATAAAAAAGTGCATGTCGAATTAGATTCAAATGCCATTCGGGTCATTCCATGCCAAATAGGCCGGTGACTGCACCTCACCATCTCCGATTTCGATGATTTTTTCAGGATGTGTTTGGTTAGCCTCCAAAATAACGTAGTCAAAAAATTTTCGCGAAAAAATTTTTTTGAAAGAAAATATAGAAAATCGAAAATTTTACTTTGGTACATATTTTCAAAACTTCTAGTTAGGATATCTCGAGAACGGTAAGAGCTACAGAGATTTGCAACCATGCATTCGAAAGAGGAAAGTCTAAAGTATCGAAATTTACTATGTAGGTATTACCAACTTTAAACAAAAAAAAATTATCAAAAATTATAAATTTAAAAAAAGAGCAAAAAAAGGTTCCGCCAAATATTTTTGGCTAAATTTTTAATATTTTGTACCTTGAACTATATACAAATAATGGTTAAAAAATGAAAGGACTGTTTTTTGTTTTAAGCGAGAAAATAATTTTTGAAATATTAAATGACAACAATTAAAAAAAAATTTTAATTTGACAACGAATGAATTAATATTAATATGAAAAATTCCTTTAATGTTTATTTTTAAAATTTCAATATTGTTTACTTTGTTTAGTTTCTTGTAAATTAGAAAATAATTGATTTTAGGCAAATTCGTAGGAGCTAGTTCTTGAAGGACTGGTTTTCAGATCGGACAGTAAATGTATGTGGAGAATTCAATTGTTTGTATATTTTTTCCATGCATAAATGCACAATTTTTTTCCCTCAATTACAACAGGGAAAATTGTTTTGTATCTATTATGAAACTCAGAAGTAACAATATGTAGTGTCTTTCGTATTTTGGTGTCATGAAGACCGAGTGGATCACAGCATACTTTCTGATATGACGCGTTACAGGCCCGGTAAATCTTGTTATGTTTTTGGCATACAGTTTTTTTTACATTTATGCCTACACGCAGCTGAAACAACTGATGATCCTGCTCGGAAATGTGTTTGGATTTTATAAATGAATTCTTAGAACATTCTTCATTTTTAAATTTACCAATTGACCACTTATTTTTACTCAACTTGCAACTCACACGATATTCTATGTATGTACTATAAACTGAAAAAATCAAATTGGTCTCAGGGTCAAACACAAGACAAAAAATAAAGTGATGTTTACATATTCAAATATCTAAATTTCCAAATGATGAATTATGATAAAAACCAATTGGTATACATTTAAAAGATATTCTTGCAATAGGTATCACTATCAGTCAGGTTTATATGCTATTAAATATTTTTGATTAAAAAAGTATTGATACAGATAGATACTTTACAGTCAGTTATTCACTATTCACTATAATAATATATTTGTCTGTCATACATGAAATTAATATTAATATGAAAAATTCCTTTAATGTTTATTTTTAAAATTTCAATATTGTTTACTATGTTTAGTTCTGAGTTCTGCAGCTAATTTATTACAGTATACACGGTGAAAATGAAACACCAATGAGTACTGTTTTGGAACATTAATCTAGTCAATGTAGAGTGTTTTATCGTAAAATACCAAGCTCAACTTCTCAGGGAGGGGGTCTTACAGATTTTTTTTCAACAAACACACACATGCATACACACACACATACATATATATACATATATATATATATGTATATATTTATATATATGTATGTGTGTGTGTATTGAAAAAAAATCTGTATGACCCCTCCCGAGAAGTTGAGCTGTATACGCCCCTGGTCATAACAGTAATGCTTGGTATTTTACTATAAAAACACACTACATTGACTAGATTAATGTTCCAAAACAGTACTCATTGGTGTTTCATTTTCACCGTGTATACTGTAATAAATTAGCTGCAGAACTCAGAACTAAACATAGTAAACAATATTGAAATTTTAAAAATAAACATTAAATGAATTTTTCATATTAATATTAATTCATTCGTTGTCAAATTAAAAAAAAAAATTTAATTTTTGTCATTTAATATTTCAAAAATTATTTTCTCGCTTAAAACAAAAAACAGTCCTTTCATTTTTTAACCATTATTTGTATATAGTTCAAGGTACAAAATATTAAAAAATTAGCCAAAAATATTTGGCGGAACCTTTTTTTGCTCTTTTTTAAAATTTATAATTTTTGATACATTTTTTTTGTTTAAAGTTGGCAATACCTACATAGAAAATTTCGATACTTTAGACATTCCTCTTTCGAATGCATGGTTGCAGATCTTTGTAGCTCTTACCGTTCTCGAGATATCCTAACTAGAAGTTTTGAAAATATGTACCAATGAAAAATTTTCGATTTTCTATATTTTCTTTAAAAAAATTTTTTTCGCGAAAATTTTTTGACTACGTTATTTTGGGGGCTAACCAAACACATCCTGAAAAAATCATCGAAATCGGAGATGGTGAGGTGCAGTCACCGGCCTATTTGGCATGGAATGACCCATTCAAAATATAAAAAATAAATTGAAGATCTTTTTTTTCATTCCTTCTAACCCGAAACATTACTGTTAGTAATTTTGACGACCTTTTTTACGTGGGTAAACTTCGTAAAAACTCTGGACACATTTAAATAATCTCCCCGGACGCCCTTAACACTTAGGGACTCGCGCCTTGATTTGTAACATAAATACTCGCTACCGGGTGCGCTGGACCCAGTTTAATATCAAATGTTTATTCCAAAACTGCTGAATAGAAGTGCACATTTACTTTCTTATAAGAATAATTTGTCAATATTAATCAAACAGTCATTACAAAAATAAAAGGAATTTTTCCATACTTTTATGACAAGATTTAGAATAATTGTTGAAATTTATGTAATTACTTATTTTAAACAAAATATTCTATATTTTTTTACACTGCTATAATGTACTTATATGAATTAACAATGAGAGATCAATCATTATAAAAAACAAAAACAACTTTGAAAATTAAAAAAATTAAAATATCTTCTTTAGGATAAAATCACATCTCAGTCGCTTTCTGTATCAAATTTAGCTATGGCAATTTGAACAAACTGACGACTATGACCGTCATCTGCCGTGTTATTCTATCGTTGAAAGATACTGAAAGCGGCAATGTCGCACACTTCAAACTTTAAAAGATTTTAATCCAAATACGAAGGACTGGGTCCGTTAGACCCAGTAGCGAGTCCCTAAGTGTTAAAAAGAGGACAGTGTCCGGAGAAAAGTAGACGGATGGCAACCCTAGATGGGGCTAATTAATTTACTTGATACTGACAATCTTTCATCTAAACTTTCTTTGAATTTAATTTAATTTTCGATAGAAATATCCAAATTACAATATTTCAGCTGTTGACGGTGGTAAGGAATAAAGGTGGGATTGAAAGCGTCCTTTCTGGATTCAACACTGCTGACGACCTTTGATACGCCAATTTTAGAAGGGAAACACAGCAAAATATATGTATATTTAAAAAATTCAGATAAAACACGTTTGAATTATACAGCCTACTTAATACATAATAACAGATGATGAGCAAACGTGTCTAATCTTAATTACATATAAAGTTTGACCAGCTGTATCCGGTCTTACATGTGTGTATTTAATGATTAATCAATTATCGTTTCAATAAAATGTAAATAGGGCTCGTAATTTGTATTATCAGAAGAAGAAAAAAACACGTATAATAAATATGTTCTCTTCTTCAAACAGGTGGACTCAAATCGTCGACCTCCGTTTCCCCCGTTGCTTCGGCTCTCTAATCGTGTTCGATGATAAGCTGTACCTGTTCGGAGGAGCCGCAAAAATAAACAGCGCCGACCCCACGACGAGCATCGCGTCCGTCGATATGTGGAATAACGAGGAGAAGACCTGGTGCCCGCTCTCGGAGATGTCCGTGCCACGACACGGTCACACCTTGGCGTATTCCGGGACGCGGATTATGACAATAGGTGGTGTAACTACTGTCTACATGAGGGCGCTTAATAGTGTCGAGTGTTATTGTTGTGAACAAACGGATTGGGTAAAGGGAGTCGCGCCTTTACCGACCCCATTGTCGGGACACGGGACGGTTACTTTACCGCCCGCGTCTTTGATTTAATTGTTGTTTTCTTTATTGTTGTCTAATTCATGATGTAAGGATTGACAGTGAAATAGTTTTATGGTGGACCTGGTTCATGATTTATTTTGTATTGAAAATGTTAGTCTTTATTTTTATCTCTATTTTATCATATTGGATTTTTTTGTTTCTACTTTATATACATATTTCATTGATAATAAAAACAATTATATATGATTCTGTTTAATTTTTTAGATATGTAAAAACATGGTAGTCAATATGTAAAACAAGAATTTTATCATTTATCCAATATATTATCTAGTTTTTGATTATGTTTAAAAAATAAGTACCTCATTATTTAATTTTGTATTTGTAGTTATCAAATTATTGCGTCTCGAAAATATTAAATTATTGGGATCCGTCAGATGGGAGGAACCTAAAAAACATGGCGCTGATCGGGGCAAATTAATTACCGTGCAATTGTTTGATTTTAAAAATCACTTAAAAATGATTAGTATTGGCACAATGTGTGATTGGGCCAACACAGATCCTCGGAAAAGGATTTTTTTTTAAGGTGAACGCGTTTTTAATGTCGGTCATATTATAAAATTTGAAAAAAACATAATTTTTTTTATTAACCCTTAGTTGGTCCCCTTCTCCGCAGAAAAAACATACCTGCCACACTGGGGTCACCTCGTACCCCAGACACTAAAATGCTAACTACTCGTAAGCTATTGAATATTTTAATTCAATAAAATTCCTCTATCATCTTAGAACGATACGAAATGCACTCCAATCGGTTATTTAAAGTTGAAGGGCGCCTGGTACCCCACAGTGGCAGCTAAGGGTTAAAATAAGATTAAAAATTGTCCAATATGGTAGTTTCCTTGTAATGCATGCTGACATTTGATTATTTCGTGTCACTTTTGTAATTTAAAATTTAAAATTGACATTGGTTATATTATATCATCCGTATTCGATTATAATTTATTTTATTTTATTCATCGAAACCGCAATTCTTAAAATATTAACATCTGAATACATACCTGCGTATATACATATTATTAAAAATAAATAGAATAAAGGTTACCCAGAAGTTTAAAAATAAATTCAAAACGGATGTTGAAACAGTTATTTAATTTTAAAATACATATTTATTTAAAAAAGAAAAAAACTATAATTAGATATGATCAAAAAGAAAATGAACATATACATAGATACTACGTTGTTTTAATTATATTGTATGTGTTTTGGCAGGTGCCTATATAAATATTTGTTTAAAAAAGTATCTATATTATCGATACAGATTATAAAATTCGCTTAAAAATTGATTGAATAATATCAAAAAATATAAAATGTATTTTTCCCTGAAACAGTCAATAAAATCAACTGTTTACCCGCGTCGGCCCGCGTTTATATCTTTTTATCACGTTACATTTCCGTCATAAACGTTTAAAATAAATATGATTTATATTATAGGACAATACATACAAATATTTATTTATATTTATTTTTAAACAATCGTGTAGGTATATATTTTTAGCATATTTGAGATATAAATATTTGAAATATAAATATTTACAATCAATAATTTTAAAACTCTTGCAAAAAGGTTTCTATATTTTTTTCAATAAAATTTTATTGTACACCTATCCCCCGATTTACACGGCACTTGTTTTACGCGATTTCGCTTTTACACGATTTATAAATTGATAATTTAAAAAAAAAAACTAGTAAAAATGTTTATTCCGCTCCATATACGCCTATACATACAGGGTGTCCAAGATAAGCGTGCAATGCATGGGGATATCCTAAACGGTAAGAGATACAGATGTGGTTAAATGAGATGAATTATTTGTAAGAAAGGGGTGAGTATTACAACATCAAAAAATATTAATAATTTTATGTGGTTCAGGCGGTATACCCAAAAAACTGAAAATTCGGAATTTCTTTAAATGACTATAACTTTTTTGGCAAAGTAGATAGGTACTTTGTGTTTGCGGTTTCTTAAGGCACTTTTTTGAGTAGAATTGTTTGGTGTATTTAAAATTTTTATATCACTTTTAGTTTCCGAGTTACAAGCCCTAACTTTAGTTTTTCTTATGGGCTGCCAAGTTGGCTATATCATATTCTAACGTGTTTTTTACTCTACTTTACAACGATATATCACATGACATATTTATTATAGAAAATAAGTCGAAGTACTAAATATTGATGATATTTATAAAGTATTTTATTACAAACATTTAAGTAAGTCATGAAAAACAATAATTGTTAAACAAAAATCGCAATAACAACAATGAAAATAACAAATGCATATTTAAAAACAATAAACTATTACAAAAAAAAGGTTTTTACTTTTTTTTAATAATAAGTATGACATGTGACATATCATTGTAAAGTAGAGTAAAAAACACGTTCGAATATGATATAGCCAACTTGGCGGCCCATAAGAAAAACTAAAGTTAGGGCTTGTATCTCGGAAACTAAAAGTGATATAAAAATTTTAAATACACCAAACAATTCTACTCAAAAAAGTGCCTTAAGAAACCGCAAACAAAAAGTACCTATCTACTTTGCCAAAAAAGTTATAGTCATTTAAAGAAATTCCGAATTTTCAGTTTTTTGGGTATACCGCCTGAACCACATAAAATTATTAATATTTTTTGATGTTGTAATACTCACCCCTTTCTTACAAATAATTCATCTCATTTAACCACATCTGTATCTCTTACCGTTTAGGATATCCCCATGCATTGCACGCTTATCTTGGACACCTGTATATAGATTTGATGGCATTATTAAATTTTTTTCCTTCAGTAACCTGATGAAAAGAACAGGGGATTCCCGGGCTTATAAAATATACATTTAGGGGAATCCCGGTTATCTGTGCGTATGTATTTCACAATACAAGTAGGTAGCACAGGTGTCTTTAATTTTTTGTTTCTAATGTAAAATAAATTAAATATCTACTTATATTACTTTCATATGTTTGTTGTTTTATGAACTAAGAACAATTTTGAGTTTTCCAAGATGTCTGACTTTTGTTTTACTTAAATAAATTACTGAATCATGCACATTTTGTTTTTTTTTTCGTTTTACACGATTTTACTTAGCAAAATCCAAGATTTCAGTTTACACGTTTTTGTGCAGTACGTATCTACATCGTAAATCGGGGGATAAGTGTATTGTATTAACGCCAGTCCCCTTGTGGGTGCCATGGTTCTAATTTTCTAGGTATAAATAAGACTGTCTTAATTGCATTTTAACCGTTAATTTAAAAAAATGTTAGAAGTGATGTATTATAACCAGATTTTTTTGGAGGTGGGCCGTTTCTAAATTAAAGTCCCATTACAGATTCAGGTATGTAAAAAATATGCAAATAATATTTGACATATGATATGGTTTAACCAGATGGCCCCCTTGATCCTTCTACTAATTATACTTATGCCCGGTATTATCAACTAATATAAAGCTCCTTTAGCGCTAAATGCTCCTTTAAAGTAAATTTGGTGTATTACAAACGTGATTTAAATCAATATTTAAGCTCTCAATGAAAAATAGACATAATATACGTTGTAAAGAAATACTGCAGATAATTTAAAATCTATTTAATTAAATGTATTATGCTTGGATCTGTTGATAATATGACAGTTAGTTAAAGGAGCATTTAGTTAAAGTTGATAATACTGGGCGTTAGAAGTTTAATTTGTACAAAAAAATTTTTAATTTGTCCAATTTCAGTTACTGACTAATTATTCATTAATTTAAAGGTCATTCGTCACTTGAGACGAGACGAAAGTTTTTTTAGTTGAAGTCTCGTCTCGGTCTTGATTTTACAACTGGCATTCTCGTCTTGGTTTCGTTTTATTTCTTTAATTATCGATTTATATATACACTCATCATTCTGCTATACGACGGCATCAGTAATTCAAAAATTCCACTACACGACGGCTAGAGGGGCACCCACCACCGCGCCGACTTTAACGTTGATTGGTGAATTTAAACGCGCAGAAATATTGCAGCTACGGTGGTATTATTTTAGGGATCGGGGAAGGACGTTGGTTAGAACTGTCGGCACATTGTGTAACGGAGCGGTCGTGTAGTGGATGGTCGTATAGCAGAGTGCTGAGTGTACCATTGAAATAAGAATTTCAAGCCGGATCGAATGGTATATTCACCAAACATAACTGCATGTATTAAATTCAACGGAAACACTATAGATTTTCTTTGAATTATAAAATAGGCAACATCACATATCACAATGGAGATTATTTTCATTCAAAAAATATCTGATCTAATTATTTAAATGAAAATATTACTCACAAATTCTAAATAAATATCGTATTTCTTCGTCATATTGTAAAATTTGGTATAAATGTCACTTATTTGGTTTTATCCATATTTTAACTTTCCACCGTTAATATCTGCGTACCTATACCGATTAACATTTGGAAATTTCAAAAATGAAAATAAAGAAATAGCGGAAGCTTGGCATCACAAAGAAAATAATAATAATAATAATACAGATTTCTTAATACGAAAATTATAAATAATTTAGCATCTAAATGCGCGAATTAGAAAGTATGTGTAACGTATATCTAAAATTAAATTTATAATTAGTTTGGTGTTGTTTCAGAAGTCGCCAACAATAAAACCGCTAAGAAGAAACAGTGCATTGTACGATTACAATTTGTTTTTAAAGAGAGTTGTGTGAAAAACGTGTACTATTATTATTTACATTTTAATTGTATTTTTATTTTTGCTGACTTTCATTCGGAAAAAATTATAAATACATAAACGCATTCCAAGATAACAAAAAGATTCTTTTATTACGAAGTAAGATAGTATACAAATGCATATACAGTTATAGAAACCGGTTATAACGACATCGGTTAATACGACGTATCGGTTTTAACGACTCAAAATAAAAATCCAACTAAATCCCATATAATTGATTTTTACCGGTTATTACGACCAATATGACCGGTCCCTTCGATGTCGTTATAACCGGTTTCTACTGTATACAGTTCTTAACACAAAATATAATGTTAAATTTAAAATTTTTGAGAGTATTATTATGAATCTGCATAATAGGGATGCTCGTCGAGACGAGATTGGCTTGAATTCGAACGAGACAAGCCTGAGACGAGACTGTTAGTTATCGAATTCAATTAATCTAACTCTCTTTGAACCTTTGGGGGCAATGACATAACCAAATATCTAGAAATTTTAGTCTCTTAAGCAAAACATGCAAACGGGCCCCCAAAAATTAAGATATGGGAGGCCCTATTTCCTACTACGTCACCGCGCTGAATCGCGATTAAGGCCAGCGTTTTTAAAACTACGAGAAACATTTTTATTTATATTTATCAAGTTAATCTGGGCCTCCTAGGTCCTCAAACGTCGTTTAATACTAGTTACCCTACTGCTTGGGAAGTAACGTCAGTTTATTAATTTTACAGAAAAGTTGTAATGTATACAAAGTTATTTTTAAGTATTTAAATGGTTTTATTTAACGATAAAAATGTAACATTGTGCAAATGGCCGTTTCGGTTTGTTTATTATTTTACAGCATCCTCTTTTTCATTTCAATGATTTAATCTTTATAAATTATGATATCTAATGTCTCAAACCAACATTGACTTAAATGTTTAATAAAGCGAAATTGTTCCTATTTCAAAAACGTATAAATAATATATGTCTCAATTACAAATTATTTCTGGTATTCAATTTATATCTTAATCCGACCCTGTGGGTTTAAAAGTACTTCATTCGATTTATGGATAAGATAAGCGCCTGTTAAGGCATAGCCGGAATAAAACCGAAATTAAATATTTACTTTTCAATTATATTTAATCTCCAACGTTTTAACAAGAATTCTAATCATTTCCAAATGAATAAATTTGGATTTTTGTACCAAGTAAAAATGAATTGTCTACCATTGTTTTAAATTCCATTTCCATCTCCATTTTAGAAGATATCTAACTTTTGAAACGTTTAAAATATATATACTCGCATTTAAATTATCATAAATTAACCATAAAATTATGTACATAGTGGTATGTTATGTTAATTGCCAAAAACACAATGAAGATTAAAAATAAAAGCGAATGAAGTGAGGTTAACGTTTGCCCATGGATTGTCCTCAGATCAGCTGTTGGTAGATTGTCGTGACGTCACCAGTGGAAGTAGACGTTCAGTTCGGTGTATTGTGCCGGGTTTATTTATCATTACATTGTGTATACACGCATGCTTTATACAGAGTACACTGTGTTGAAGTTGAGCTAGGATATAATAAACTTAATATGTTCGCCTATCTAAATTACCTCAAGTGGAGTTATTGAAAGTTATCAAAAACAATTTATAATTAGTGAGTGGGCGGTGTCTACACAAAAAAATAGGTACAGTGTCTCATTTCTTTGCTTAATGAATGTTGTGTTTTGACTGAACATATAGTTGCTTTTCAATAACACGTATTTTCGATCTAAGTGTTTGTTATAAAAATCATGCACGAATTAATTTCTCCAAAATGGTGTATTCTTAACATCGAACTGTATTTTTAACCACGTCTGTGTGTTTATGCGCTTGCGTATCAATTTAATAACGTTGATTATAATGCTACAACATTAAAATTGCTTTACACATAACATTTTTATCGCGATGCCGTATTAAAATACCTCGTGTTATCTTATTATGAGTATGAATGTTTCATGAATATTATTGTGAGAGAAAAATATCGTGTCTGCGGAATTTTTGCGAATTGGTATTGATATTAAAGCGCCATTATATTTTTTTTAACGATTTGGGTGCTGTAAAAATATTTTGCATGTTAAAATGAAGTGATTAAAGACAAAGAAAAATTGTTAATGTTTATGTCTGTCAAACGTCAATCAACTGTGAAAAAATCATGGTAACTATTGCTCTCTAATGGCAGATAAGTGAACTAATGAATTGTAACGAAATTCGAATTTAATTTCTTGCATTATTTATTACATAGGTATATATTCCTTTTTATTTATATATTTTGTGTCCTCTTTTGTAAATAATCGATATAACTATGTTTAAAACGTGTATATGTTCTAAATAAATAACAAATTGCTTACAAGGGATATAAGGAGTGCCAATAAATAAATACTTTTAAAATGTTTCTACAAAGAAATTTTTTGTGACTCATATCCTGACTATGTTACAGGTTTTAATGGACTTTTAGTCAACACTTTTATATAAATATTGAAATGGAACACATATCAATACAAACTTGGTTCAAGTAATTCTTTCATTATCGCTGTGATTAATTTTTACTGGATTTTATACTAATGCATGCTATATTAGCAGATATGCGGCAAAATGTAAGTATAATGTGAATTGTCATCTATGTTGGCCCTGTGAAAGTTTTACCTTATAATCATTATAAATATTTAAGGTATAGGTATATATAATATTAAAGTTAAACATATATTATTCTATAGATAGAAGATTAATTTTGCAAGAATACCCGATCTCGAGATATATTTAAAATTGTTAGGAGTTTATAAGAGTTGAATGTTATTAATAGAATAAGAATCACTTGATCCACTAGTATTGATATGATTATAAATACTATACTCGATATCGATGGACTAATTTAAAAAATTAGGTAATTTTTTTTAATATTCTAATCGGAACTTATTTTTGAGGGAGAGTTAAAGAATCTATTATCCAAAGTTATAAATTTAACTCTGTTTAGCTATTTTAATTTGAATTTTTATATATTTAAGTTTAAAAATTATAGATTTATTTCTAAAATAAAACATTTTTAATAATATAGAAAAAAACGCCGCGTTCATCACAATCACCAATGGAGTGTGGGTTTGCCGCGTCGCATGGAAGCTCAGCGGCAACTAACGGAAACGAGGCAGGAGGACTTGTCTCAGGTGGTAATCACAAACCGCGGAGAGGAGAACGCAGTCCCGCCAAAGGCAGCCTACATGTAGCATTTACAGAAAAGGGTGAGGTCAAGGAACGACGCGAGAAGTTTCTCACAGCTAAATATGGGAGTCATCAGATGAGCCTAATACGTAAAAGACTTGCCGTTGAGATGTGGCTCTACGATGAACTCCAGAAACTTTATGAACCACAAGTAAGTTAACTAAAAACAAGAATTTAGAGGGCCAAGTCATATCAATTATATAAAAATTGACGTAGACTTTTTTTTAACTTGTTGCAATGTGTAGCATACTGTATAATTGTAATAAGAAAACAACTTAATTTTGTTACAGACAGAAGGCACCAAAAATAGCGAAGTTGAAGTGGATATCGATGAACTTTTAGACATGGACAACGATGATCAACGCCGCCGACATTTACAAGTAAGTAACAACTGTCTAATTAATAATTGATCTATCAATCAAATTCAATAGTGCCATTTTATGTTTACACAGCTGATTTTTAAAAGTGTAACAATCAGTTATTAGTTTAATGTATAAATATCCATCATACTGCGCATTCTAAAATATATTTATTTTGTATTAATTACTTTACTTTGGTGTTTCTCACTTTTTAGGGTTCCGTAGAAAACTAGGAACCCTTATAGTTTCTCCATGTCCGTCCGTCTTCAAAAATTTTGAGATAATAAGATGAAATTTGGTATACGGTCATAGATTAATGACCCAAAAACAGAAATGATAAGATTTTTGTAAAAAAAATTTTTAGGCCCCCTTTCCATAAAATGAAGTGTTTTCAAAAAAAAAAATTTCACCTACCCCATTGAGTGGGGTATCATTAGAAAGGTCTCTTAAAATGCAACAAAAAATGTATCACAACTTTTTGATTTTAACCCTTTAATCACGATGGATTTGCTCTCCAAAGTCGTTAAAAAAGCAAACATTGTCAAAAATATTTTGGACCCCCCTATCATAGATTGAAAAGTGAAGTCACATTTTTTTCATTTACCCCATTGAATGGGTTTTCATTTGATAGGTCTCTTAAAATGCAATAATAAAAGCCAACCCTTCGGTCACGAAAATTTTGAAAAAACTCTTTTTTTATAAATCGTAGTGAGAATGACTACGGAACCCTATCATGTGCGTGCCCAACACGCACTTGCCCGTTTTATTTTTGATTTGTATCTATTTTAAAATTATAACTAATGATGTCCATTGTTTTATTGTATTTATGTTTAAACAGTAAAAGAACTGCTCCGTATGTAATCTGGTTGCAAATATTCAATATTTTTGAGTACGTAAAATACTAATAAGATTTTATTTTCAGGACTTGCTCATTAATGCCAATAAATCGAGTGATGTTAAAGTAAGTTTAATATTTATTAATCAATAATTTTTTAAACGTAACAATCAGTTGAAGTTTCATAAACATTAAATGATTATTTTTATTGAACTAAGTCATAACAATAATTGTTATGTCTAGAAATATAAATTATGCATCTCATATGAAGTTACGACAGTTGCTATTGGTTTACGTTATATAAATAATAAAATATTTTAATTATCGAAATTCATTCTAATACATTTTTTTTCTTTCAGAAATTTATAAATGATCTCTTAACCAAAGCAAAAACGCTTTAACAATAATTGTGATTGTGCCACTGAAATTTGATACCAATGACTTTAGTTTATGCTTATCTCTACTACAGTGATCAAGGATTTTTGTGAAGTATTTATAGTACTTGTAGAAATATCTATGTTTAAGTATATTTGTTTTACACTACCGACAAAGAATATTTAAAGTAATGTTCTAATTATATATTATTAATATTATGAAAATATCATTTAACGATATTTGCATTTTATACTTTATTTGTTGTAATAAATGGCTTATCGATTTTTCATTCATTAAATTTAGACGTTAATGTGTATTTTTGTTTTATTTATTTCACCTAATTAATAGTTTAATCAACAGAAGGTACGTACAAATAAATACTTGTAGTCAACTTGCAGATATCAGATTTACACTGACAGCAGTCGTAATATAAAATTTATGGTAACAAAAATTTGAGGTCTATTTTTATTTATTTAAAACTAAACTAATTAAGCGCCATTTGAGAACAACTGCTTAAAATGAATGTTTTAAGGGTCGATTACATTAAGCGAGTTAAAAGGCTACAAGCCAGCGAGTTTAGAAGTGGGTAAGTCAGCTAGTACGATAGTGATGACCAAAAACATTCCACTCGCTCGCTAGCGAGTTTAAACCACATGTTGTGAATAAAAATCACCGGGATACTCACAGCTAGTTCACACAGACTAGCTAACAAGCCCACGCGCCAGTGTGTAGCGAGTAAAGTAGCCCGGCTTTCATCTTTTATCGCAGATTGTTTACAATCTGCTTGTTAGCTAGTAAACATGATTATACTGGGTGAGTTTACTAACAGCTTCTAAACTTGCTGGTTTGTAGCTTGTAAACTCACTTATAGAATCAACGCTTTAATGGTGATAGCAGTTAGCAGTAAGTAAAATATCAGATTAGTAAAATATGTGTTTAAATTGAGATTAAGATGCTGAAAAATCGGTTTTATTGTAATTAAATGAATGCTTTCAGACAAAATTATAAGTCATCAGTTACAATTAGTAGTCAATATGTTCAGTTGTTTTATAAGTATCATTCCCCTTACCGCCATTAAAATATTTTGAGAAAACTGTTTAAAGTTCAGCACCCAAATATTCCACATGACCTAAGTTATTTAACAGGCAGTTTTACAAATTTTTAACATGAAATTTTATACGCATATTGTCAAGACCTTAAAATAAAAAAGACGAGTTCCTTTTAACACACAAGTTAATGATTACATGTTTGGTTAGTGTTTTTTTTTTATAAAAATTGTAATTTTACATACCCATCAATTTTTTTTGCAGCCGTCTACTAAATAGATAACATGGTTGTTTTCACAGAAGGTAAGTAAGTGTATTTAAAAGGAGGGTAAATAATACAACAGTATGTTTTGATGATTCCTATTTATTTAAGAACCATTTTATAATTTTAATACAAAATTAAAAGAAAAATCCTAGGATTTTACCTCCCAGATGTTTTCTTCTAGCTTCTTCATGATCCATAATGCCACCACTCGTTGTTAACACTACATATCTAGAATTTATAATAAAATATAATTAATATTTAAGAACAGCAATTTGCATAATTTTTTCCTAATTTAAAAGCATAATTTTTAATCAATACATATATTCTTTTCGTAACTTCTAATCCTTATGTTTTACGTTTTATAAAATTTAATTAAAATTTTTTAGTCTAGTCATTAACATATGAAAGCATTCACTGTAAATAAAATTTCTTTGAATTAAACTTACCCGAACTGTCGGGAAGGTAATAAATTATTTGTCCATTTTTCTATATCATTTATAGGTACGTCAAATCGTGGTGAAATTACACCACATTTATTTAATCGTCCTGTTAAATTTACAACAATTTTGCCCGATCTGTGGTCATCTACGATTTCAAATTCACCGATGTAACCGTGTTTCATCATTACTGTTAAGAATTTAACGATAACTTTTGAACACGGTCTGATTAGGACCTGTCGTTTGCCTCGTTTCTCGGCATTGTTGATGGATTTAAGAGCATCGCTCAAAACATTCATACGAACCATGACTGAAACAAAAAGGTTATGGTTTAGAAAACTCTTGTAATTATGAAAAGTAATTAGTTTAATAACATTAATAACAAAAAGGGTATACAAAAAACTACTTTATTTAATAAAAATTTAGTAAATATCAAATATAACATGTAAATACACAATGTTTTCAACTTCACGTTTAATGTATAACCACTAATGTAACTTCTAAAATATATATATTTTTACATCAAGAACTTTTTTAAATGAAAGATTTAAGTATTTTATTGTACGGATGAATTATATTAACACTGATTACCTAAGATTTATTTAAATATTCTATATTTTTATTCCATTCAATCGCCACTGTACATAGAGAAAAGAATACCATAGATTGTGAATTTAAAACAGTCAGTTCCCGTGTCAGTGGTGCCACACTAATATTTAAATGCACCCCACATCCACCCACAATTTTCTTGGCAATTAAAAGGGCATAATATACTTAAATTTCAAAATAAATACATTAATTTATGGTACATATCAACTAATTTTAATATTTTGGTATATATTAGTTCTTCAATTATGATTTAAATTGCATACTATTATATTTAAATAATTTGTATCTGTGTTATTCTTTACTATCTATGTTTCTTAAAACCAACACCTCAAAAAAAACTGCGACTTGTCACCTTGTCACATAATTTGTTTTGACACTTGTTTTCTGTGTAATATGTCGTGATTTAATGCACTTATTAGCATAATAGTTACTGTTTAGGCATGTGAAGATAAAACTATATAACATTCTACAAATATACAAGCATAAAAATGTGGAAGTGGATATATTTATTTTGAAATATATAATAATAACAGCATGGAGGCTGATCAGCAACCAAAAATTAGCCCTATTAGGGCGTTTCAAGGTATTTTATTTGATATCAGACTTCTATTTTAGATTAGTTTATTATAGAATTGAAAACATATTCTTTCAATACATATCATTTGTTATAAGTTTATAAATATTACATTTTATTATTTCACTTTCTAAAGTTTTAATACATACTGAAGAAAGTCTTGTTTCTGTGTTTATAATTCACAATTAATTCACACAAATTAAAATTCAATGAATCAGAACATTATTAAGTAGAAATTGTATTACCTTTTTAGTACATATTACTGATTCATGTATTTAAACAATGAACTAAATTAAATTGAAAATTAATATATTGAACTAAAAAACTTTATTTAACTAGAATAATAAAATTGAATTGATTTTCTTACATACCTAGAAATGAAAAAAATGTTTTTGTTATAACTTAACTATATTCCTTTTTAAAATGTATTTAACAGTTGCCCACGGGTTAAATGACAACGATGAACCATATCCTAGTTTATCCGATGTTCATGATTATGAACCTAATTTGGAATTTGATGATACAGAACTACATCACCCTCCTGATGCTAATACAGGTAAATCATAAATTAAAATACCAAACAATTTTAAAAATTAGTATAAGATTTTTTTATTAAAGCGCTTTTTATCTATTTTTTCAGTTGATCTAATCAATGAAATAGAATCAAGTGGAATGGATTCCCCTGTGTCAGATTTCACCGAAGAAAATTTTGAGGAACAATTAGGTGAAGGGATGTTACTTGGAAGTGGTCCAGAAAGTATAAGTGTATCTTATCCTGCTCTCGGTGATACACCAATATGTCTCTCCGATATTCATAGACATCAAATTGTTGATGTGATCGGAGATGATAAACTGGGTCGTAAGATTATTACTGTGTATGCATGCCGATTACCTGATAGTAAATTAATAGATCACGGAAGACTATTGCAGTAAGTTTTATTGTGATTTCTATTTAAAAATAATATTATTATTAGTTACGTATCTTATTAAGTTATGTTAATTTTGTTTCAGTTATTTGAAGTTGACTTTAGATCAATACGTGGAACAAGATTACAGTCTTGTTTATTTTCACCATGGGTTGACTTCAAGAAACAAACCAGCATTGTCTTGGCTTTGGCAAGCGTACCGTGCTTTCGATAGAAAGTATAAGAAAAATCTGAAGGCCCTATTTCTTGTGCATCCAACAAGTTTTATTCGGATTGTTTCACAAATATTTCGGCCTGCGATCAGTGCCAAATTTGGAAGGAAGATAGTTTATATAAATTTTTTACATGAATTGCAAGAACATATCACGCTTGACAAACACTGCATACCGCAAGCTATTCTACAGTAAGTTGTTTTTATTTTAATTTTTATATTTATATGTTACTAGCAGTTCTCCGAGGCCTTACATGCTTCTATTCCAATATTAGTGAATGTACACGATCTACTTTGATGCTTCCCCTTTCTTCGTATGTCGATGCGTTTATTCAAACGTGCTATGGACAATGAGGCTTACCTATATTTATATTTAACGTATTTCTTGAGATCTCTAGATCAGAGGTTCTTTAACTTTTGCTGGGGGTCCGTGAAACATGTTTGGCATAAATTAAAGTGCACTTACATTTCTATTTACCAGTGATTAATTAGTATTTAACGACAGCACCTTAACTCATAGTGATAATTTATAAAATCATTTTAATAGATTTTTTAAAAGCAATCTACTATACAGTAGAAATATATATTATTCTGGTGGGTTAATTTTGATTCTCTTTTTGTTTTTTCTTATATTTGAGTTAAATTTCTATGAAAAGTTGAAATTTTAACCATGAAATTTGACTGAAAAATTTTGTGTTTTCAATTTGGTTAAAAGTATGTTTATTGTATAGAAAATGACATGAGAAGTTGAAATGTTCAAGTCGCAGGTCTGTATCTTTAACCGTTCTTGAGTTATAGCCTTTCAAAGTTTTATTTTTTTCAAAATTTTGGAGAAAAACGGTCGTAACTTTTGAACGTGTTGTCGGATTTAATTTTTGTTGACGAATTTGAAATCAGCGTGTCAAAATCTATATAATGACATGTGTAATACTTTAAAATTCGACAAAAAAATTTTGACCAAAAATCGAAAAAATTCAAAGGGGTATACCTTAAAAAAATGTCGATTTTTCACAAAAAATTTTTTGTTGAATTTCAAAGTATTATACATGTCATTATATAGATTTTGGCACGCTGATTTCAAATTCGTCAACAATAATTAATTCCAACCACACATTCAAAAGTTACAACCATTTTTCTTCAAAATTTTGAAAAAACTAAAACTTTGAGAGGCTATATCTCGAGAACGGTTAAAGATACAGACCTGCGGTTTGAAAATTTCAACTTCTCATGTCATTTTCTATACAATAAACATACTTTTAACCAAATTGAAAACACAACATTTTTCAGTCAAATTTCATGGTTAACTCAAATATAAGAAAAAACAAAAAGAGAATCAAAATTAACCCACCAGAATAATATATATTTCTTCTTTGTTTTCACAACATTTTCTATATAATAATCATACTTTTAACCAAATCGAAATCACAAAATTTTTGAGTAATATTTCACGCATCTGAAATATTACTCAATATATCTGTAGACATGTTATGTTCCTAGTGATTTTAGTTTTTTTAAATTTCAGAGGTTATAATAGACAAGTACCTTTTCTTTTTATACATTAGTATAGATAATAATTTATTAATTTCTATTTCAATATGATTGTATTTTTAGTCATGACGAACAATTACTTCAACGATTGAGAACTCCAATTAATTCAACACCATCTAATGTAGTAGCAGCACCATCTTCAAATACCCAACAGTTTGGTGTTTCGTTACAGTTTATTTCCGATAACAACAAAGGTGATATAATTCCACCGATTGTTAGACATTGTGTGGAATACCTTGATCATCCTGATGGTAAAATTTCTTCCGTAATGTATTATGATGGCTTTGATTATATATAGATAACAATACTGTTATTTTTGTTTAGTTTTGGAAACGGAAGGATTGTTTAGGCGTTCAGCAAATGCCGCTACTGTGCGTGAAATGAAAATGAGAGTAAATCGAGGTGAAGTGATACCACTGAATGATCCACACGTTGCAGCTGTACTTCTTAAAACATTCCTTAGAGAACTTCCCGAACCGCTACTTACTTATGACTTGTATGAAGAAATTATCCAGTTTTCATGTATGTTTTAATTTAAATTAACTATTTAGAAAATATGTCACATTTGTTTAATATTTTATTACAGCTTGGTTAAAAGATGAAAGACAAAGACAAGTATCGATATTAATTCTAGAAAAGTTACCTGTACCCAATTATAAATTATTGAAATATTTGATGCAGTTCTTATTTAAGGTTAGTATATATTTTAGTTTTTGCTATGAAAAATATAGTTTGATTTTAACATCAGGGTCAGTCTGTGGTGACAGGTGTGACATTTCAACTCGGATTAGAGTTCATAATTTCTAAATAATACTGGATAATAACACGATTTAACCATTTTTCTGTAAATCTTAATGTAATACATGTATATTGAAAGAATAAAAGGTCTACGGTTATTTTACAAAAAAATGCCAGCGTTCAAAGCCCTAGGACGGGTGTGACGCCAACTATTACAAGTCTTGCAACCTCTATCCAAAATCCCAAAAGTTTAGCGAAAATATTGAAGTTACTTGATAATAATGATACTTTAATATGTTACAAATAAATTACCCTTTAGTAATACAATAGCACCAGGTAAATACATAATCCATTTAACTGGTTATTACTCAACAAACATTGTGACGGGTGTAACAAGTTGAATAAAAGGATACAATAAGAGTACAATTTGTGTGTTTATTTGCTTATTGATATTATTAACTAATACTTATAACAATTATTTACCACGTACATCAATAGATTCGTTAAATTTATAATAAATGCGGTCACCCTTAGTCATTAATGTTGGTGAGAGTACCTTTTTTTAATTTGGTCAAACGTCACGTCTGATATGTCTTTGTCAAATACTTTTAATAGGTTGGTACAACACAGTGAATCGTCACTTATTCTTAAGTAAATTATTATGATTTCACCTTCTTTGTTGTCTATTTTTCTAATTTTCTTTTGGCTTTTAAATAGCCTGTTAATTTTATATTTTAGAATTCATTTTTGTAAAATATTTTTTTTACTATCTGGTATCGATTACCGCGGGCTGACCCATCATGCTATTGTATTGGTTATTTTTATTTGATATGATTCAAACAATGTAATAAACAGTAAAGGTGTGTGATAGTACGTAAGTATAATATTTGGTTATAACTGATGACATTTTTAGGTTATGGATCGAAGTGATTTAAATAAAATGACATCTTACAATCTAGCAGTTGTTTTTGGTCCTAACTTGATATGGCCTGAAACAGAACAAATGTCTTTAATATCAATGGGTCCAATAAATGCGTTTACAAATTTCTTGTTACAACATCAAGATGCAATATTCATCGTTTAGCTATCTTTTATCCATGAGACTGTATTCATAAACACTTGCGATTGTGAAAACGTTGTTAATAATTTTTTAATCTGTTCAATTCATTTAGTCACTGAATTATTTTTGATATAATGCATTTATATTATAAAATCTAGCATTAATTATTATTTTTATCATATTATTTTTTTAACACATCTCATAGGTGATTTCACTTGATTTATATATACGATTTTCATTTATTAATAAATATATTACGTGTTACATTTTTATAAGTTATATTAATTAATACAAAAAATATTATACTTATTTTTTTAATCAAGTATTTTGTATAAGTTTTAAAACCAAAGTTTATTGAATAAACTTAAGGTATCATAATTGACTTTTTTCATATAACCTGAGAAAAAATTGTAGATCTGCAAAGATCTACTCAGATCTCGACAGATCTCCATTTTGAGACAAAATTATATTTTTCATTGTTTTTTGATCTGTGGAGATTTGCAAAGATCTACAATGACCCACAAAGATCTAAAAGGATCTAAAAAAATCTCTAAAGATCGTGGTCGAGATTAAAACGTTGAAAATTCATGAATTTTAATCTTTGTAGATCGTTTTAGATCTTTTTAGACCGTTGTAGATATTTGCAAGTCCCCACATAAAAAACCAATGAAAAATATGATGTCTCAAAATGGAGATCTGTTTAGATCTGAGTAGATCTCTGCAGATCTACAATTTTTTCCCGGGAGCTTTATTGGGCTTTTTAATTGAAACAGTTTTTAAATTAAAATATATACAACTCAAAAATACAATGTTTAAGCATTATTGTTTGGAGTTTATTATTCTAAAAATTAATAGGAAATATTGTACAGATAGACGAATGAAAAAAGTGAATTACATGATATTTTATATGGTGGTGTTATATTTATTTTAATATATTACAGCCTTATTAATAGTCAATTAAACGCTTGTATTTATAATAGAGCTCTCATTATTATGTATGTACTAGTGTAACTATACATAGTGAAGTCATCTGTGGATTTTATAGTCTTTAAATAAATAATGTTACCATATATTTAGTAATTATCATATACATCATCGATAAAACAAGTGCTCTGGGTTTTTTCTATTATTGTAGAGTAGAAAAATTAGTTGTTATTAATTAATGTACTAAAATGTATTTGAATATATAGAATAGAATATTTTGCTAATACTATCGGAATCACTAATATATTTAAGCCCAATTTAAAACTAAATAATATATGCGTAATAAATATATTTTGAAAAGTTGTCTAAGAAGATGGAACTGCAGACATCTATTAAAAAAATTAATGTTTTCTCGGTTTTGATCAGGAACATAACGACTGCGTGTTGCTCCATTTTAGTATGGTGCATTAATGATTTAGACATGACATGATTTTTGTGTATATACAACCTCGTAAAGAGTTGCACAATTAGTGACCCATGGCACGATCAATTACAATATCAAAAAGTACCTACTTGTACATGTTATATTAAATGTCAGTTTAATCTTCAGAATTACTATTCTGCATTATTTATAGAACTGTACTATAACTGAAATGAATGTTTTTTACTTAACAAAGCTGGGTTGAGAGAAATATCTAAGAATAGACATATTTATCTTTGTCTAAAGAGTTTTGATTAACTAATGTTTAGTATTGTTAAGAAATTGACAAAAATTTGTTGGTTGTTAAATATTTTAAACGGGGTATTAATTCTGTGATGTTCTCTATGGATTTGTTTTGGAATTTAGAACATTGGTACTTAAATTTATTAAAACACAAAACACAGGATTTTTTTATATTTTAATACATTCTTTTTTAGTTACTGTGCGTGTACTAAACTGTCATGGACATACCAAATAAGTTCGATACTTTGGTAATTGTTTCTTATAAGGTGGAACGACTTCTAATTGATGGATTTTATTGAAATAAACTTTAAAAGATTCACTTCAACACACGGATTATCAAAATTTGGGGAGCGTTTCATGGTAGTTCACTGTTAATTAAAAAAAAATAATAATTTAAAGCGATTGACAGTGCAAAATAGGTGCAATGTTTTAACTGCCCTTGGTTGGGGCCGTTGGGGCAATCTACTGTGTTAAAATAATTGAGGTTAGTTTTTCAGTTGGGTTAAGAACGGCAATTTAATCTCCACCCGAATGAACTGTTATTTTTAATTATTTTTATTTTATTAAAAACAAAATTTAGTGGTAAAAATTTAAAATGAAAAACGTTGATACATCGTACAAGAAACGTTTACCGATACTTTGTCTCAAAGTGTTTGTTTACTAACAAATATTAAATAGTCATCTTTCCAGTTATATAATAGTTCTATAAAACAATTGTATTGCTATTTGGAGCACTTTAGTTTTGAAACTTCGGTGCTGAAGATGATAATTACTCAATATATGATATGGATAACAATAGTTTAAACGTGATAGTTTAAATGTGAGGTTGGTTTATATCTGATAGGATTAAAACACCTTAAAATAAAAACAAAAAAGTGCTGCTTGGGAATGTTATTTTCATAAAATATACTTTTCTCTTTTGTGGTTAATAAATTATTTAAAATCGAAGTGTCTATCAGTTACCTTTAAAAAATGGTTTGAATCTCAGGAAATGATTTCATTTTTCGTCGCTAGATGTCAATTTTTTTAAAATAAATTTTGAATTACGTTCTTACTGTAAGTAACTATTTCTAGCTAATAAAAGAGAGAAGTATATTTGCATTTGAAGCACTATAAATATGATATTATATTTAATTCATATTTAAATTTTCGTTTAATGAAATAATGGGAACATTTTATACTTGGTAGAGTGATTATAGAGCTTTAATAAATATTTATAGATATCAATGGTGTTTTATCCTTTTCAAATGGTTTGTAATGTACAAAAATCAATATTTATGAGAGTATTATTGCGAGAGTTCATGAAATAACATCACATTTAAATTATCTTCTCATTGTACCAGTGGTAGTACATAAGGTGAAGCAGTGAGAGAAAACTAAATGATATTATTTTATTTTTATTAAGGGGGATAGTTACTGTGACGGGTCAAAAAATTGTCATTGTTTGGGAATTTTTTTCACAGATATAACTAACTATTTTTGAATCAAGTAAAGGATGTTTTATTAAGTATATATTCAACTTATTTAATATTAATTTTTATTAAAAAATATTAAATATTTACAAAGTTATGAGCCTCGATGTGATGACCAAAAAAAATATTTTTCTCTATGGTTCACTCGAAATTTCGAGAAGGGTTATATGAAAAAATAAATCAAAATTTTATCAATATCTATATGAATCTAAATTGACTGTAACTCCGTCAATTTTCGGAATTCAAACTCATTTTTTTGTATACATATTTATGAATATGTATACTTAAAAAAAATGTATACATAATTTTTTTCCCGTCACAGTGGATTTCCCTCTTAATATAAAATCATCAATATATTATAATTGAGAAGAAATATGTATAAAATAGTTATTTTTAATTTTTCGGAAATTAATATAAGTTACCAAAAAAAGACAGTGATAATGTTTCTATTTTATAAAAATAGGTATACCAAAACTGGGTTGGCTTCACTTTTTGAATGCACTACCACTAATTTGTACATTTTCTGTGTTAACCTAGTCTAATTAATTTTGATAAGGTTGCGTTATTATTGTCTGTTATGAATATAAAGTGGTATACTTACTTCGAATCAATCATTTAATTTTTCTTATAGAATTTCGTATTAAAATAAAAATATAATATCTTAATTTTTTACTATATGAAATATACATTGATGAAAATTAATATCGTAAATTTATTAGGAGATGTTTTTTATTTTATATTGTGTATATAATAATAATAATAATAATATATTGATACATATATATATAATAGATGAATATATTATATTGTAGATGTTTAATTTAATAAATAATTATGTCCTTAATATATTTTTTATATTTTATTTTTTATTATTACCAAATTTTACAGGTACGAAAAATGAAACCCAAAATAAATAAAATTATTACTATAAAATCTTATCTAACATGCAAAAAAAACTAAATTATATTTTTAGAAGAATTTAAATTATAGTTTAATATACAAATAACAGATGGCATTATTAGTTCAAAATGAAATAGAATTTAAACATTTTAGCAAATTTGATATACCATAGGTGTGCGTTTAGGGGAGCAAATGGGGCACTCACAGAGAAAAATCGATTATTAGTCGAAAATAAACGTCATTATGAAAATATTGATTTTTGGGGCCTAAAACAATAACATTAACCACCTTAAAGTAAAGTATCAGTGTTTAAATTCAGGTAAGTTTAAAGTGGTCAGGGAATTTATTTAAAATCCTGGAAAATCAGGAATTTTTCTAATTTCCGGCATTTATATAACCAACGATTTAATCTTTAGAGGGCCGGGATTTCAGGGGGCATTTCGCCCTCAGATAACTGGTATAAAAGGTATCTTACATCATATTGATTGATCATAGGCAAAGTGTCGATCACGAGGTGAGCCAATATATTGGCATTCCGGCCCGGAAAGGAACAGCCCCGTGTTAAAAATTCGAAAAAATATTATTTTAAATAGTACATAACTTTTTTTCATTATACGAATATACGATTTCGATGTATTTTTCGACGCTGAATCCAAATCTGATGTCAAAAATACAGTAAACCCAAAAGCAATCCACTATAATAGGGTAAGAACTACCCCTTTGCCTCGCGTGAACGATTTTTATTTATTTGGAAGTGCAAATATACGTTTTCGATGTATTTTATTCTAAAAAAAATTGAAGATTTTCTGGTGCGCCAAAATATTGGTTTTCCGGCCCTCTACAGGTTAATATCTCTCGATTAGAAAAAATAAATTGGTATGTATAAGAAAATATGTAATATTTTAATAAAAAAGTACTAAAATTTTTATCACAATTTTTTTTAAAACCTGTGGACATATTTTCGGGGTCTGTTGATTTTCTAAACTCAGTATTTTATTTTTTGCGTGTTCCGTTTGTTATCGCCTGAAATAAGTAATTATAGTTAAGTAGGTAAATATAGTTTATTCATTTAAACAACTATCAAATACCTATTAATCCTATTATACCATCTTACGTACAAAAAATCAGTTTTATTTCACTCTGTCATTTCGTGTTTCGTTCAGGACACATATGTAATTTCAGCAACCTGTAATTATATGGACATTTATAATTTTAAAAGACCATCGCATGCAGGGTTTGTTGCGTGTTTTTTATTTAGTGATTATACTTTGTTTAGGAGGTGTTTCAGTTAAAAGGTACAAATATATTTATTTATGTATTTGCTATTAGTAAATTAATTGAAAATAAATTTATCAGTATTTATTTAAAAGTTAGGTCTGAATTCATTGTTATTTCCATAGGCGCCGAATCCGGGGTTAATTACTATTATACCCAAAAATTTAATGTTTTTGATTTCGTTAAAAACGGGTTTATTATACAGAAAATATATATCTTCTCAAAAATTTAGTTTTTTCAAAATTTTGTAAAAAGTAGCCATATTTTTTAACGTGTTGTCGGATTTGGTTTTTGTTGGCGGATTTATAATCAGCGTGTCAAAATTTATCTATCTACAGTAGAAACTGGTTATAATGACATCGTTATATTGGTCAAAAAAGCGGATAGTCGTAATAACCGGTAAAAATTCAATTACATATATGGGATTATGTCTATGATGGGATTCAGTTGGACTTTTATTTTGTGTCGTTAAAACCGATGTCGTAATAACCAGTTTCTAATGTATTTTATACAGGGTGGCCAGTTTCTGGAAAACCGTTTTACAGGGAAAAGTACAAGGAATTTGGTTGGGAAATTTTTATAAAAATGCAAAAACCACACAAATTCTCGCAAATGTGAAACATGTGACCTTTTTTAGGGTTTTTTATCTAAATGTTAAATAAAAAACATAGGGAAAAACGTAAAAATTCTCCTGAGAAACCGGAAAAAGTCAGGGAAATTTGTTCCAGAGAAATACTGTTATATTATGATCGGCTCACCAGGAATTTGTCCGATTGCTCGGTGGCCATATTCTGGAGATTCGTCTTACCTCGTGTCCTTTTATCTCGTATAACGTAATAGTTTTTCTATATATAAACAGTATTTATATTTAATCTAAATAAAATATTTTCATGACCCTCTCATAATAAATTGAATGAACACACATACTTACACACACTCGTAAATGTCATCCACATTGGCGGTCTCCAAACTGACATTTACAATTACACAGTTTTCATTTTGCGTACGTACCTCAGGATTAAATTAAAACAGTGTGTGTCTGTGAACGTGTGTGTGGGCACACACGCGCAGTTACTGGCTGCTGTCAGTTAATACAACAGAAAGTAATTTACAGGGATGTAATTATTACTACAACTTGGATACCCGCAGTTTGCACACAACTCGAATTGGTTTATCTGCAGTAATTTAACTTTGTGACGACACGAGTGGCCGCAGTCAACGACGTATATTTGTCGTGGGCTTTCTAATTTATTTTTCAGGTGTAAGTAATTCAAACCATGATTTGATTATTATAGTTTGAATTTAACTTTTTTAAATCATTTAAAGGAGGTGGACAGATACCTAAGGCTTATTTTTCACCTATCAACCACTTTCATGCGTTAAACGAAATATACAAATATTTTTGGTGTAGGTACCTATTGTAATATTGAGGATAGATATTTCATTTACGAAGGAACAAGATTTATATTATTACTAATAGATATCCGCGGCGTGGATTTTGAAACTAATTGCAACTCTCCATACGTGACAGGGGACGAAATATTAAATTTTTATTTTGTTTTGCTTTTTATTCGTTGTACAAAATCGTAAATATCTCGGTTTCAATGAAATTACTTAATTATAACTCTGGTTTAAATCACAAATTATTTAGAAAATAGTTTAAATTATTGATTATATACTTTTAGATTCTAAATCTTATTTTTGTGTGTCTTGAGTTAATATTTTTATGGCAAATCGAAAATTAACGCATGAAATATGACCAAAATTTTTTGTGTTTTTTTTTCATTAAAAGTGTGTTATTTATATAGAAAATGATGTGAAAAGTTGAAAATTTCAAACCGCAGGTCTGTATCTCAATTCGTTCTCGAGATATGGCCTCTCAAAGTTTTAGAGAAAAATGATTGTAACTTTTGAACATGTGGTCGGATTTGATTTTTGTCGACGGATTTGGAATCAGCGTGTCAAAATCTATATAATGGCATGTATAATACTTTAAAATTAGAAAAACAAATTTTTGCTGAAAATTGAAATTTTTGTAAGGGGTATACCTACCTTAAAAAATGCTAATTTTTGATCAATTTTTTTTGTCGATTTTTTAAGCTTTATATATGTAATTATATAGAATTTGACACGCTGATTTCAAATCCGTCGACAAAAATCAAATCCGATCACACGTTCAAGAGTTACGACCATTTTTCTTCAAATTTTTGAAAAAACTAAAACTTTGAATGGCCATATCTTGAGAACGATTTGAGATACAGACCTGTGGTTTGAAAATTTCAACTTTTCACATCATTTTCTATAAAATATACATACTTTTAGTCAAATCTAAAATTTGAGATTTTTTACTTGTATTTCATGCATTTAACTTCAATTTGTTATAGAAATATTAACACAAATACAAAAAAAAGAATTAAAAAATAACTAAAACGAGGAAATATACTTTGATATTTAAAAAAATAAAGATTTTTTTTTAAATACATTGACATCGAAAAATCCTTTCATATTTAGTACTTACATCGTAAAAGGAAGATATATACACCTGAAATTTTTACCTTTCTAGGTCCTTGGGTTTCAGCTCATTGATGATGAATCAGTCAGTACAAGCTAATATATGCATATACATTACTTCTGTGTAAATTATAAATAAATATGCTTTTAAATTTTCAATAGTACTTACAATTATAGTATATTAGAAGTAGGTATAGTTTCTTATTCGTAGGCCCGAAGTCTTACTTTATTATTTGGCAATTTTCTCCCCTTTGACGGTGAATATTATAAAAGTAAGTATATTTAAACAAAAAAAAAGTATACATGTTTTTGTAAAGTAATCAATCTGATTACAAATAATATCTTATATGTCAGACATTCAAATCAATTTATATTTTCATAATTTATATAAGAGTAAATCGGAGTAAATACCTATCTATAAATAACATAAAATGTCAACTATAAATACATCAATTGTTCGAATTCTTTTTCGATGGCTATTGGTTATAAACTTATCAAGCAAATATTTATCTTTTATCGATAGTGAGGTAATAAATGGTTCACATTATAATATTAATTTTGGAAAAATGAGTGAATAAAATATTTTAATGGATTGTTACTTCCATCTACAAATATGGAACAAAATGTGGTACGTCATGAAAATTATTAATTTAATTTTAAAATTTTATTTATGTATATAAAATTGGAGAGAATTGGTAGTAATACTTAATGAAAATTAATATAAATATTTTTGGAAATAACTTTTATAGACTGTAAAATCAAAGCGAAGCATATACTTAAGGTTATACGTCTAGCATACTGTAAAAAGAGATTTGGTTTCGAAAAAAAATGTTTTTAATTTATATTCAGAACACATGTACCTACATTTATAATGGAATATTTTATTTTGTTAATTACCTATTAAAAGTAAAAAAAGTTTAATTTAATTTGAAAATTGAAATAGACAGAACGTTATACATATAATAGTAACATGTACTAATTTAGGTACCTACTGTAATGACAGAACTAGTTTTTCATTATTTTGAATAAATAACATGCGTAAATATACATATTTGTTTTATAATTTTTATAGTAAGTAATCAAAAGAGTTGAAATTTCGAATAATTAGTTTTTAAAACGTCTCTATATAGCCAATTGTGTAAAATTTCAATAAATAGAGCACTTACAGCAAGTTCTCTCATTTATCGTGTTTGATATTAAAAAAAATTTAATATCAAATTACTCAAAAACCTTACGTCCAATATTTTAAATAAAAATTAGTAAAATTTATGAGTTATATATCCATAAAAAACATATTTAAATTTTAGACTTTTAACTAGACATTACTCTAATGATCGAATAACCTTAAGTACTTTACTAAATACATAAGTCTTTTGTGCACAAGTCATCTCTATAAAATACAATTTGATTTTTGAATGATATCAATGTAATGTATGTACGTGCCTATAGCGGCATAAATTAAGGGGCGGCAAATTTTGGCGGAAACTTTGAAAAAAAATAAGTCCTCACCTTTTTTGAATAAATTTCAGTTTAATTTTTATATTTTTAATAAACATTACATAAAAAACCTAAACAAAAAAATGGTTAGTCACAGAAATTTATTGATTGAAAAACTTTTCGTACCAAACTTATTCTACCATTGAAGAAGTTTTGAGGAGGAGGCGGCAATTTTCGCAACTGCCTAGGGGCGGCAAATTTCTAAATCCGAGCCTAAATATAAGTATAACAACAGAACAATTCATGTAAGCTAACAATTAGTTTAAACTGCAAAATGGTACATAAAATACAGAGTTCTTTTAATTAAAGTAACAATACAATTAAAATGTACTGAACCCCTACGAAACATTTACAGCGGAACAACAATTCTCCAATCTCAGGTAATATTCTTCAATCAGAACGGAACACAGCTTTCCAAACATAATTTACGATAAATATCCTCAACCCTCTGATTTATTATAAACATTTATGCGATAGTCCAACTTCCTCTTTGTCGCTAACTCAAGAGGTACAACAATAGGTGACTTATTAACCCCCCTTCCAGCACTATCGTGGGAACGTTGTGTATCGGCTCGCGGGTTTGGGGTGGTGTCACCCCTCCCGTGAGAATCCCGCAGTCCCTCTAATCAGTGCACACCTGGATACGCGAATGTTGTTTCCCAAGGGACACATGTGAAGGAATACTTGTACATAGGGAGTAATGTGTGCTTAGATAAAGGTGTATTGTTCATTGTTTAATTTTTTTTGGGTGTAGTTATTGCATGCATAGATATTTGCAGTGATAAATGAAAGAGGGATGAGTTGATATTTGGATTAAATATGTTTCATGAGAATATTTTTTTATAAATAAGTGCGTTCTGAGGAATTCGCATATTACCCTTAGTCATAATTTATGAAAAAATCAATTTTTATTTACGTTGTTTGTGAAACTAAAATTTTTAAATTAGTAAAACGCAAGGCTTCTGTTGTCTTCTATAATGTGTGATGCAGCGTTAGCCGAAATAAAAACCAAAACTAGGAAGATTTCATACATAGAAACCAATAATTACGAATTTTAGTAAAAAATTGAAAATTGTTTATTTGTTAATGTACATATTATACTTACTGTATGATTCATTAGTTTGTATGAAAATGTTTCCGAAAGTCTCCGTTTTAGGAGCTACAGCCACTAAAGATTATGCCCAAAATAAGTTTTTATTGAATAATGAAATTGTATATATATACACGGTTTACTATTAATAAGTGTTATCGCTTTTCAGCACCAACCAATAATTTATTAAACTAAGAATGTATGTAGCTCGAAATCATAAAAAAATAGTTCTCTTGGGTACACAGAAAAAAATAATTTGTCTATGTGTTAAAAAATGTGATCTATGTAAAAAATCCGTGATCGATTTGGCTCCGATAGCGGTTGTTTATTAATATGATAATTTTTTACCAATATGGAAATATCCACGTTTATCTTATTGATAAATGTATAAAATGTATATTATTACTAACAATGTTCTTATCAGGGTAAAAATGTTGTTTCGCATTGAAAACATTTATTTTAAATGCAAAAAATACTTTATAAATGACATCACTGAATTTACCATATCGAAAATTGCACTTTCACTAGTTGGGTGGTGTAAAAAATATTCACACAGATAAATATTTATTAATACAACTATTATGTTTGATCTATTTGGGAGTTTTGTTAATTGGTATAATAAATTATTTATGAATATGACAAATGAAAGTTTTTTTTAAAAAATATGAAGATATACATATTTTTCAAATTAATAAAATATCCTCAATGAGAATTTTTTTAATTATTATATTGAGGAAATATTTTTATATTAACAAGATAAATTTATTAAGCATTTTTCCATCTCAAATTTTCAAAAAGATCCAGTTTTTTTTTTTTTGTTAGGTACTATTTTTACTCATTTTGAAATCAAAATGATTTTCTTAACTGATATTTTAATTTACATGTAATTTAACTTTTTAGATTAATTGGTAAAACAATTTTTTCTTCGTAAAGAATATAGATTCTAAAATAAAATAAAAGTTGACTTCGTTACTTTAACAATTTAGTGTCTCAAATATTATTTATACTGATTTGAATATTCGTCTTGAAAAAAGTTGAAAACCACTGTCATATTGATTATATTATACCAATTTTCATTACAAACCACTTTTTACAGCCACCATAAAATTCTCTTTTACGATCTTTTACAACATCTGCTTCTCCTCTTCAACATCTCGAAGAAAACGAAATGAAAAATCTGTGCATATATTCACTTACATTTTCCTTTGATCGCATTACGCAATGATTATTATTCAGACCGATTACCATAACAGTGGACGGTGGTTCACAAAGACGACTTGCTGTATAATAATTATCATCGCTTTGTTAGCGACGCGGACACCTGAACACTCACTATAGCTACCGGCCGGCCGGCGGGGATCGGGTCATGTCGCGCATTCAAATCACCAAGCCGGTTGATCGCAAAAGTGCGTGTATTGTGTGTGCACTGATTTATTGCACATGGTTGCTGTGTTATTGTTTACTGTAAGATGCACGTGTTTTTTGTTTTATGGATTTATTACTATTGGGTATAGTGGGAATTCGATTAATATAGCGTCAAAATTTTTGGTAGGTATTTTTTTACGACAAAAATATTTAGAATTTGAGATAAACTAAAAATAACCAGTAATTACAAAAATTATTGTAACTTTTGAACATGTGGTCGGATTTGATTTTTGTCGACGGATTTGGAATCAGCGTGTCAAAAACTATATAATGATTTGTGTAATACTTTAAAATTAAAAAAAGAAAATTCAAGGGGTATACCTTAAAATATACTGATTTTTGGCAAAATTTTTTTGTCGAATTTTTAAGTGTTATATATGTAATTATATAGATTTTGACAAGCTGATTTCAAATCCGACCACAAGTTCAAAAGTTACGATCATTTTTCTCAAAATTTTTGAAGAAACTAAAATTTTGAAAGGCAATATCTTGAGAACGATTTGAGATATAGACCTGCTGTTTGAAAATTTTAATTTTTTATGCCATTTTCTATAAGTTTTATGACAAAAATATTTAAAAAAATTTAAGATAACCCAAATATACCCAGTCTGATAACAATTGCTATCAGTTTGTGCATATTTATAATGTTTCACCTATTTTTCATAATCTTTATATATGTTTAGATAAATACACTACCTATATTAACTCCTAAATTATGAAAAGTGACCAAAAACCTTACAGTAACTCTAAAGATGACATAAAATAATAAACGTTTTAGTTTTTTTTTGGATACTTTATGTACAATCTTTTAGGGGGATATCCACTGTGACGGGTCAAAAAATTGTCAATGTTTGGGACTTTTTTCACAGATATAACTAATTATTTTTGAATCAGGTAAAGGACGTTTTATTAAGTATATATTCAACTTATTTAGTATCAATTTTTATTGAAAAATAATAAGTATTTACAATGTTATGAGCCTCGATGTGACGACCAAAAAAAATATTTTTCTCTATGTTTCACTCGAAATTTCGAGAAGGGTTATATGAAAAAAATAAATAAAATTTTTATCAATATCCATATGAATTTAGCTATTGTTGCACGTAGCCGTTTTATTTTATTTTATTTTTTATTTTTGAATTTTTATTTTTATTTTTCAGACCTACTTTTTTATTAGAGCGGTTTTAAAAATAGTAAATATCAAAATTATAAAAAAAATATGAAATCGGTTCATTAGTCTTTGAGGTATCCTGTCAACCAGGTCGAAAAATGTCATTTCGAGATAAACGTGTTTAATGTTTTTGTTATGTCATAACCAGCCGCGCTACCTCGTCTCACTAAATTGACTATAACTCCGTCGATTTTCGGAATTTAAACTTATTTTTTCGTATAGATATTTATGAATATGTATACACTTAAAAAAAATGCAAGAAAAAATATTTGTTTTCCCCCTTAATAAAACCAATGGCTATAATTTTTTGTAGTTATTTAAAACAATAACCTTTAGTTTAAATGTGGTATAGAACTAAACCAAAAATGCAGTTCGATCACACTTGCAATATCAATAAGTATACAAGATTAATATAAAAGTGGATATAAATATGGAATGTGGAATGTGGAAATATTAAGAATATGTATGCACAGATTAATACGTACTATATCCTGTTACATACTTATATAAAATATCTATTTGTTAGTATAGAAATACAAATATTTTATTGAAATGAATTATATACTTTCATGTTACATTACTATAGCAATTTCCGAGATCATTCATATAATTTTGATATATTAAAACCACCACGTCGCTCTTAAAAAAGGGGACGATATAATCTTAAGTGAATAAAAAAGTCCAGATCCCCAGTTGATTTCATGGTATTAAAAAGATTTGGCGGGAAACGTTAAGGCAGTAACATACACACCTCCCTATAACACCTGGCTTGTAAAGTAACCTGGGGGATGTCACCCCTGCTGGACCCGTCGTCTTACTGCGCACATTAAGGGTGAGACAAAGACATGCACGAGGGGTGCGGAGCAGCGTGGGAAGTAATCAAACACAGTGGAAGACTTTTGAGGAATATTTTAGGGGTTAAAGTTGATCATGAATCGCATGTTAGTAATATAATATACAGATGGTATTCGCAAGTTAAAATTATTAAATCAAAACTTTACGTCGACTCGATGTCACTTATTAAAAAATAAAATAAAATACATTTAGGGTCGTTCATAAACAAAATTAATAACCCCACCTGTCAACTATTAAAAAAATTTGATGTTTTATATAATATATTTGAAATAATTTTTATCTTTTTTTTAAGTAGGTACTTTACTAATTTATTACTCAGGTACTAAAAGTTTTAAATCGATAAAGTGTGGATTAGTCACGTTGAAAATTGAGTGACTAATTTTACAATTTACGTCGGCTCAAAATAGCATTTGTTTACTCAAGAGTTTGTATGTAGAATTTATAATTTTGGATTGTATGTAAGTTTTCTTTAAACACTAAAGCAATACAATAAAGTAAACTATGTTACATAACATGTTTTTCAAATTCCCAATAAGTCCTCGGCAGAAATCAAATGACTCAAGATTAAGAGATACCTAAAGTCAATTCGATTAGTGAAAAATATATTAGTACTTCACCACATCGATTGTGAGATTTAATCTTAAATACTGTATTGAACAGAAAAGAAGATTTAAATTTATTATGAACATATTATATCTTCACGGAGAGAATATTCTTTTAAAAATTAAAAGAAAATGCTGTGAACCTAAGGACAGAATCAACTTCTGAAAAAAATTAACAGAAAAGTCGGTAGAATTTAAAATAAAGTAAATGAAAAATTACAATGAAATACTGGTAAATTTTAACATAGTATCTATTAAAATTTATTTACTCTGAAAAAGTAATATTCTTTAATTTAATTTCTTGCATATGAAAATTTCACGTACATTCTCTATAATTTTACTTTTATATTACTATATATTACTTTTCATATCTGGCCTATCGCCGTCATAGAAACTGCTATACAGTATATTGAATAGTAGTAGACGTTCTTTTAAATTTTACCAAGTCGGGTGTTAAAAATTTCTAGGATCAAATTTTTTTTCATCAATCCATGCAATTTTTTATTTTTGCCCATTCCTACGCATCGTAAATAAATAAAAATGTTAATGAAATTTTTTAATAACTTGTGAAAATAATTATTTAAGTTTTATAATTATTACGGTACCTACCTATAGTAATTTTTGATACTGTTGGTTTGAAATATTACTACGTTACCGATTAATTTTTCACAATGAAATTTCGTCCTCCCGTTAACACGTTTTTTATGTTAAAAATTAACAGTGTTGAATGGAATATTTCATTTTTATCAACAAACATGCTAATAGAAATAATGGCATCTTTAATCTGGAATGTATATACAGTTTTATAAACTGTAATACTTCGGGTTATTGTCCACGTCATATTGTCGTGTCTTCAGAAACACTTTTGAGTGGAATCTTCAAGTACATGAAAGCCTACAGAATTTTTGTTGTTTGAAAAGCAGGTTATATATAGATGAATGTTATTTTTCATTCTAGTGTTCCTTAGAGACAATTCGCTCCCGGTTTCTGTCGATAAAGTACCGCTGATTGTCCATCAGACATCTGCCATGCGTTCTCCCTTCGCTTGCGCTATTACGTCGCAAATCCTGCACGACCGGACTATGACAAATAGCCTGCGTTTCATTTTCTTCGTAATAAATCCATACAATCGACGTCACACGTATGGATTGCGACTTGCGACATACAAGTTCCCACGAGATTGAATTATCTGTCTCCTCTGATTCCTCTTTGCGTCTTATGTCTAATGTTTTACGCTTGATTTGTTTTACAGCGTTATGTTTATGGGCTTTCTTGTACATATATGCTATTTGCGGTAAAGATGAATATGAATTAATGCATGTATTTTATCGTTTTCAGTAACAGACGAGATGATGAACTAGTTGTGCAACTTGAGTTCCTATTTTATATGTATACAAATAATTTTACTAACGGGTTTTACATTTTACCATATTTTGTATATTTTTAAATAAGAAAATAAAATGTATGTACAGTGAAGCACTTTTTAAATCTTTTATCAGAAACTTGGTAAAAGTATAAGTATGTAATGAATAAAAATCAATTTAAAAAATTGTAGAGGGTGACCCCTGTCACGTATAGAGGGTTTTAATTAGTTTTCATTTGATTCGGCGTAAAAAAATATCACAGGGGTGGGGATTTTATGTCGAAAAACAACCCCTTATCTTGCATAGGAGCCGAGATATTTACGATTTTGTATAATGAATAAAAAGCAAAACAATAGATTTTAATATTTCACCCCCTGTTACGTATGGAGGGTAGTAATTATTTTCGAAATCCACGCGAGCGAAGCCGCGGGAATCAGCTAGTTATATGTAAAAACTATAATTTCCCAGTGGCTTCGCTCCAACAGTGCGAAAATTGTATTGCGCATTGAAATTTTTATTATAATCAAAATATTGTAAAATGTAATTTTTACATTGTAGCTTAGTAAAATTTTCAACATTGTACTAATTACTACGTACAGATTAGAATGCATCATTTTTTGTCACACTTCTATTGATTTTGATTTTTTCCTTAAGTACGTGCTTATCATATATCAATTGTCATATAATCTATACTATATTCAAGGATTTTAGACTTTCCGACTGTGAAGTACCATGAAAATCGGTTCAGTAGTTTGTATGTGAAGTAGGAAAAAGCAAATATACAAAATTGATTATATTGCGTGTAAACAACGTAAAAAGTATACCTATTTGAAAACTCCACGTGTAAAAGGAGGGTTATTGAAGTTCAAAAATAATTACTTATGTGTGTCAAAAAATAATTTATCTCATGAATATATAATCGTTTCAATTCTTTACAAACCAAAAGAAAAACTATTATAAAACGTCCCATCTAAATAAATTCATATCCAACCCCTGTAGGTACACTTTCATAATGTCCAACTGCATAAACTGAAAAAGGATATAAAAAATCTGCGAACATTCAGACTTGAAAACATGTCACATAACCAGGATATAAAAGACTGAAACGTTTATATCCTTTTATGTCCTTGTGCAATCTCATAACCATCATCTTCTTTTACTTGCGACCACTGATCTGTTCACATGGCAACTAATCAGGGCCCGATTAAGACACTTTAAAACCCTAACTACAGCATAGTTATTTTGAAGGTTTTGTAGCGACATTCGCGACATCTCACACGTTGAAATTTCTTAAATTTTATTTTTAATATTTCGTACTATTTTTATTCCTTTATTTAAGTTTGCCGACAAATATTATTTACTTTTACAACGTGTCTAGACTTACATTTTTCAACAAATTCTTTAATCTGTCTTAATCCTCTGTAGTTTATTAGTAACACGTACGCTTGGGTATTTCCGGTCGGCTTATCGTCTAATTTACCTTAAGTGCAGTTTTACAGTAATCAAAGACAAGCCGCCCGACCCTTTCTTTGGGTTATTCCAATTTCAAGTTCACGCGGTATGTTCCCCTTCTCTAAATATCTATCGCTATCCTTGTCTACCGATCCTAAGACAGGATATTTCATTTTCTAAAACAGATAGTTGGTCTTCGCTCTTAAGACAGTAAACATCTCGCTGCAGTACTCTCGCGCTCGCTACATTACAAAACATTACATCAACTTACAACAATCATCATTGTACTTTCAACAATAAATAAATATATTCAAAACTACAAAGTGTTATAATTTTATATATATATCGTTTGTCCCGTACACCAGTCACTAAAGTGGTGACCCCGACGTGATTTGTCCGCGCCCTATGTAATTTTTTTTCGCGACCGAAGTGATACCTACATAGTGACAGTGACAATAAAAAAAGTGACTTGTGCATTCAACAAACTCAAACTATAGTGCAACTGACAATTTTTTTTGACATGTTTCGTGCCATCGACCAAGTGACAAGCGAGATGAACAAAGATATGGCATCAGAAACAACAGGGAGTGCTCCCGCGGAAACTGCAACCAAATGCGTAACAACAAGTTCGATACAAAATTTTTACGGCCATGACTCATAAGTGGCACTACTACGGGCAGTCGTTAATGGCGACAGACGACACCTGCCCTTCGACATCGCGCCGCACAATCATCACAAACACGACTACCAAGACGCAATCCCAGTGAACACGCGAAAACAACGACTCACGGACTTACCTACCCATATCACCTCGCAAGGACAGGTGACTGAGTTTCAAGTCTCAAGAGTTCAAAAACATCTCTGGTTATCACAATTGGACAAGCGGAATCACCGACTCCTGGACCTACTCACCCATATCACCTCTCAATTGGAGATGACTGAGTCTCAAGTCCTAACAGTCACGGTCGCCTCTGGTTCATCGCCACATATCGAGGTACTTCCCAAGCTTCCAAGCAACACGACCAGACGATACGCCAAACGCAGTTCACCAAACAACCAGGTACACCATTCTCTGATTACACACGACTACGATGCATCCATCTCTGCACGCGCCGCCGAGGTTGTTGCAGTCACCCGATTCGTGACCCACGACTACGATGCATCCGTCGCCGCACACGCCGCCGAGGTTGTTACAGTCACTCGAATCGTGACCCACGACTACGACGCAACCACCGTCGTACACGCAACCCAGGCTTTTGCGAACAAGCTCATCGTGACTCAATTCATAACGCATACGTACTATCTCGCTATGGCTCCCTCAGTCATCATCACTACACCTGGACAACCGACAAACAAATCGACAAGCAACCAACAAACAAATCGACAAGCAAACCAACAAGCACTCTAAGAATCGAACGAACAAATACGCAAACAACGACGAAGAACGCAATAAAGAAACAGACGACGCATCAAGAGCTCCAGTCTTTCCCGCCCACCGGCCCGAAATTCAGCCAGACGGAGGACGACGAACACGGCCAGGTAGACGCGTCCGCTTCACGGACCGTCTACAGATAGGTTTTTCGTGATTTAAATCACTGGCAGGGGGGTACTGTAGCGACATTCGCGACATCTCACACGTTGAAATTTCTTAAATTTTATTTTTAATATTTCGTACTATTTTTATTCCTTTATTTAAGTTTGCCGACAAATATTATTTACTTTTACAACGTGTCTAGACTTACATTTTTCAACAAATTCTTTAATCTGTCTTAATCCTCTGTAGTTTATTAGTAACACGTACGCTTGGGTATTTCCGGTCGGCTTATCGTCTAATTTACCTTAAGTGCAGTTTTACAGTAATCAAAGACAAGCCGCCCGACCCTTTCTTTGGGTTATTCCAATTTCAAGTTCACGCGGTATGTTCCCCTTCTCTAAATATCTATCGCTATCCTTGTCTACCGATCCTAAGACAGGATATTTCATTTTCTAAAACAGATAGTTGGTCTTCGCTCTTAAGACAGTAAACATCTCGCTGCAGTACTCTCGCGCTCGCTACATTACAAAACATTACATCAACTTACAACAATCATCATTGTACTTTCAACAATAAATAAATATATTCAAAACTACAAAGTGTTATAATTTTATATATATATCGTTTGTCCCGTACACCAGTCACTAAAGTTTAAACTATTATTACTTTCGTATATAACAAAATATATATAGTAACAATAAAGGATTGTAAAATCTGATCTGTTCACATGGCAGCTAATCAGGGCCAGATTAAGACACTTTAAGACCCTAACTACATCATATTTTGAAGGGATAAACTATTATTACATTCTTATATGACAAAATATACATAATAATAATAAAGGATTGTAAAAACGATTTTTTTCAAAATAAGATTTTGGTAAAAATATCCATTTTGCTTTTCTCAACCCATTCTGATTAAACTATTCAACAAAATAAATACTTTTGTAATATAACAGAGATTTGAATAGAAAATTTAGAGGCTTTTGGCATGCCGAAACTGGATTTGTTGCCCAATTGGTTTCATCACGTCAGGGTTTTAAGATATTCTAACCTAAAAGTCTCAAAAATGACTATATTGGTAATGTTAAAGAATTTATTATCAAGTAGGTAATTTTTTTCTAAAGTTTTCGGTCACGGTAACAAATAGTATTATCTTTCCTCTTTAAAATGAGTTTGTATTTTTTACTGTACGATTTTTTTAGCCGAGAAGTACTAGTTTGAAGGTATGATATTTTTGTCAATAGAGTGTAGTATAGTAGATACAATGAACTTTACTACATATATATCTTCAAAGTAGTATATTTCGGTAAAGAAAAATCGCATAGTAAAATGTAAAATTATTTTAAAGAGAAAAGATAGTACTATTCGAAATAATGAAGGAATACTTCAGAAAAAAATTACCTACTTAGTAATAAATTCCCCAACATTGCCAAAATCGTCATTTTTAGGACTTTTAAGTTCGGATATCTAAAAAACCTGACGTGATGTAATCATTTGGGCAACGAATTTGGTTTCGGCATGGCAAATACCTTCTAAATCACCTATTCAAATTTCTGTGATTTTTTTTTGTTGCATAGTGTTATTTTTGTTATGAATTTTGTATATTTGTCTGAAGGCACTGTAATTCAAAAAAGAACAAAACTATATCTAAATAGATTTCATTTTTAAGTTCTATACCCGTTGTTTTAGTAATAGTTGCAGTGCCCAGCACTTTGAAAGTTAGTAATATAATAATAATATAATATTTAAAAAAATAATATAATGGTTTGAGGCCCTAAATGGCCTAAATCCTCAATGTTTATGTGAGTAATCCGTCACTGCTTTTGCTTACATGTGACAAACAATAACAATATTCAATGAGCGATGCAAAAACAAGTTCTGGCAACAAAGCCCCGGCCGGAACATGTTCCGTATATAGATATTATGTATATTATTCAGTGGTAGGCCGTGAAAACGTCGTGATCAGCCCCGGAAAGACAGAGTGTAGGGTTTCTTATGTGAATATTTAGATGTGTTAGTCTTTTTGACGAAACTAACAATATAATTTATTTCCTCTAAATATTTTACTTACTGCATGTATTAATTTTTACAGCTTATACGATAGTATGCAACTTTTAATGATTGAAGACTCATTTTTGTCGAATATCGCCATTTTTTTTTTAATTTTTCGTGTTTTCGCAAAAATTTAATATGATAAGTTATAAGTTAACTTTCAAAATATATTAAGTTGATATTTTTATGAAAGGTTGTTTTTTTTATAAAATTTTTATAAAAAATGAAATTAGAATTATGAAATTAGACTAAATTTTTTTGAGTTTTAGATTTCGTTAAAGGTATGTTTATTATATTGAAAATGATGTGAAAAGTTGAATTTTTCAAACCGCAGGTCTGTATTTCAAACCGTTCTTGAGATATCGCTTCCAAAAGTTTCTGTTTCTTTTTAAAAAAAAAAAAAAATAGCCATAACTTTTGAACGTGTGGTCAGAATTGATTTTCGTTGACGGATTTGAAATCAGCGTGTCCAAATCTATATAATGACATATATAATATTTTAAAATCCGACAAAATTTGTTTTGTCAAAAATCGACATTTTTTTAAGCTATACCCCTTTGAATTTTTTCAATTTTTCGTGAATTTTTTTTTGGTCGAGTTTTAAAGTATTATACATGTCATTATATAGATTTTGACACGCTGATTTCAAATATGTCCACGAAAATCAATTCCAACTACACGTTCAAAAGTTATGTTCATTTTTTTCAAAATTAAAAAAAAACTTTAACTTTCAGAAGTCATATCTCAAGAACGGTTTGAGATACAGACCTGCGGTTTGAAAAATTCAACTTTCACATCATTTTCAATATAATAAACATACTTTTAACAAAATCTAAAACTCAAAAAAATTTAGTCAAACATAATTTCAACCTTTCATAAAAATATCAACTCAATATATTTCGAAAGTCAATTTATAACATAGAAAATATCTATTTAATTTTTGCGAACAAACTTATACATACATATAATAATAAAAAAAACTAATCATTGTAGATATTCGATACTGAGTTGTCGAAAAAGGAATGACCATGCCAGTAGCTAGCATTATTAGAACATTTTTTTATTCTCTACAAAATGACGTCCTTAAAAATTTCATCGGTTATCATGAATCATTAATACCTTTAGTACTAAAGAATCATTTTCCCATGTTATTTAAATAGGAAACGAGACCCCCTCCTCTTGCGGCACCTCTTAAAATTGTACTACAGGGTTAATCCTTGTGGGGGGATTTATTTTGGATCATTAGCTACCTTATTTTATAACGAGAGCGCAGAAAAAATTTACATACACTGCCGTGCAAAAGTTTTTGGACACTCATTTTTTTTGCGTATTGTAAATATAAAACTGCAAAAATGGTTGATAAAAAATCTTAAATATTGATAAGAGTACTTAATTACAACTTTTGTAATAATCCTAGCATATTTAAAATACAGCATTTAAAATTTTCCATCTTCAGGAAAATTTTTGAATTATATGCCTGGAAGGTCAGGTTTACGAATCTAGGTAATTTGTTCGAATGTAATTTGTTCGAAAGTAATTTGTTCGAAAGTAATTTGTTCGAAAGAAATTTGTTCGAAGGAATTTTGTTCGAAGGAATTTTGTTCGAATGGAAATTTGTTCGAATAACATTTGATCGAACGGAAATTTGTTCGAATTTTTTAAATTATTTTAAAAATAAATTTTTTATTTGTTTATACATATTTCAATTTAAATTTTTTTTATTTCTTTTAATCTCCCATATACTCCCTAAAACGGCCTAATTGTTTAATGTAATTTATTTATTTAACTACTATGATACTTTCATAACACTTTTGTAGTCTAAAAATTTTTATTTTTTTTTTAAATATTTTATTATAAAATTTGTAAAAAAAATAATACGGCCCGGAGCTAATTATTTGTAATTAATAACAAATCAACTACACGTATATTTTTTAATGTACACGTGACATATACATATATGATTTTCGTAGTCTACATTTTGTCACATATTTTTTAAATAATTTTAAAAATTCGAACAAATTTCCGTTCGATCAAATGTTATTCGAACAAATTTCCATTCGAACAAATTTCCATTCGAACAAAATTCCTTCGAACAAAGTTCCTTCGAACAAATTTCTTTCGAACAAATTACTTTCGAACAAATTACTTTCGAACAAATTACATTCGAACAACTTTCCGGATACGCAGGTTTACCCAAGTTGAAAGTATTGACGCACAGTATCTTTCAAGCTAACGAGGAATTGTTTTTTTTTACTATTTTAACTGCGAGTAAACATATTCTTTTCGCTATTTTGGGTATTTTTATTGACTGAAATCTATATATTTAGATTCAAAATCACAGGTGTTCAAAGACTTTTGCACGACAGTGTACCTATTTCTATTTTGGGGTCGTCCATAAAATACATACGCAAAAGGCTGGGGGCAAATATGTTTATTCTTTTTTGGTGATTTTTATTGACTGAAATCTGTATATTTACATTAAAAATCACAGATGTCCAAAGGCAGTGTATATAAATAATATTTGTGGAACAATTAAACGAAATATTAATTAGGTGGTTTTCTTATTAATAAACATTTACTTTGTCGCTCTTAATAATATAAGTAGAAACATGTGAATTTATAATGAGAACGGATGTACAAGACCCATAACACTACATTCATGCAATCTCGCCGATCCACATGTACATTAATTGGTTTTCGTAATCCATTTATATTCTTAAAGAATCCCGCGAGTATATATTTTCGTAACCAGTATGTATGTCCAGTAGTTTTTCTCACGTTCATTAAACGTCAATAATATCAGCGCGGATCTACGTATCTACCACTCGATCAGATGTAAACGTGTAGATAAACAACAAATAGAAGCCGATGCAGTGTGAAATGTGACACAATCGGCCACAAATCATGCGCCATAGAGGAAAAATATACACAGTTAACTGCAATAAAGGTTTCCTGCATCTCGTCAATTGATGGTACTTATCAAAACATTCTTTGCATATTTATTCTTTATATTTTAACTGGAATTTTATGGTATACTTAACTATCTTTCTCAATTTCAGATGAAATTTTATTTTTATAAATATTCATTATAAAGAAAACAAAATACAAATCTGAAATATACATTGTCGTGCAAAAGTCTTTGGGTAAACTGTGATTTTGAGTGTAAATATACAGATTTCAGTCAATAAAAATCCCCAAAATAGCGAAAAGAATATGTTTCCTCGCTGTCAAAATAGTAAAAAAAAAATTATCGCTATAGCTTGAAAGACTCTGTGCGTTAATACATTCAACTTGAGTAAACCTGACCTTCCAGGCATATAATTAAAAATTTTTCCTTAACATGGAAAATTGTAAATGCTGTATTTTAGATATGCTAGGATTATTACAAAAGTTGTAATTATGTACCTATACTCTTATCAATATTTAAGATTTTTTATCAACCATTTTTGCAATTTTATATTTATAATACGCAAAAAAATCAAAAAATTAGTACCTATCCAAAGACTTTAGCACGGCAGTGTACTTATTTGAGAAATATAAAATTTTGATTTTTTTAATATAACTTTTAAAAAATTATAATAAAAATAAAATTAAGAAGGTAAAATATTAATTATTATCAAACTATATACACTGAAAAATTTTATGTTAATTTTTAACATGAAAGACAAGTTAACGGGAGGACGAAATTGATCCTAGAAATTTTTAACACCCAACATGATAAAATTTAAAAGAACGTCAACTACAATTCAATATACTGTATAGCAGTTTATCTATGACGACGATAGGCCAGATATGAAAAGTAATATAGAAACATAGTTAAATTAAAGAGAATGTACGTGAAATTTTCATATGCAAGAAATTAAATTAAAGAATAGCGTATATTACTTTTTCAGAGTAAATAAATTTTAATAGGTACTATGTTAAAATTTACTAGTAGGTCATTGTAATTTTTCATTTACTTTATTTTAAATTCTACCGACTTTTCTGTCAATTTTTTCAGAAGTTGATCTGTCCTCAGGTTCACAGCATTTTTTGTTAATTTAAAAAAAAATATTCTCTCCATGTAGCGTTGTCACTATGTCACACGAACGCGTGTATGTGACCAAGTAGAAGAGAGTGGTCCATTAGGGATGCAGTTGGGCGCAGTCACACACACAGACACACACATACACACGCACACATCTGCAAGTCTGATATATGCACGGTCATCGGCGCATAAATACATAACGTTATACACACATACACACACATAGACGCATCCGGTCTGTCTATTTAGCGCTATTTGTGCATCATGTTACTATGTTGCTAACAGAAGTAAAAATTCAAAATATCTCTTTCCTTCTTATTTTAAGAAATTAATTTTCCGAATATTTTAAATGTGAGAAACAGTTTTTGATCCCTTTTTGGACCATAATTTACTATTTTTTTATCTACATGTGATGAAAATAGTTTACAATGTAATTATAATTTAATAAAAACTGTTATCCGTCAATAGGGCTAATAAAAAAACCAGTTTTCGAATTTTACATATTTATTCTGATTTTAAAAACTAATTTACAAATTAAACAAATCAATATTTATTTTACCTATATGTTTTAAGTTTCTACATTTATTGAAGATATATTTTTGTTGGATGTATATAAAATTGTATAATCAATATTTTGAATATTGATTTTTTTCTACTATGTATAGCGTATATATAAAAAATATAAGTAATATGTTTTTTCATAAAATGATTGATAATCGAAACGTCTACTTCATAAAAATTGATTCAAGATAAATTTTAGATTTCTGCTGCATACGAATTGTTGCTAGGCACATTTAGATATTCTAATGCGGTCATAGCAAATTTATGATGCATCGAATTTATTTTATGTTAGAATAATGATTATATAACTCGATAAACTACGCGGCAAAATACTGATATATGCATTCGGATACTGCAGTCAATATGAGAATATTAATTTGTATTGTAGATTAGATTGTCCTTCATCTATTGATAGATGCATATTTGTTATTGACATTTTCTTACAAATAAAAACATTCTAAATCTATTTATCTATCAATGGTTACATATTTATGAGTGTTTATCTATTGAATAGAATCAAATAATTCATTTATTCTATGATTTATCAAATGCATGTTTAATAATAAACTATATCAAATGGATTTGTCATTCAATAGAATTTTTAACAAGCGGGTTGTTTTTAAGATGTATCTGCAACATAATTAACATATTTTTATAACACAGACAATTTTTCAAATCGTATGCACATAACTATATATTCAAAATAAAAGACATTTATTTATTGAACTGCATATTTCTAAAATAGAATATTTGTTATGGGTAATTTATTTATACAAATATCATATTTATATTATTTATGCTAAATAGATTACTTTTATCACAAACGTAATATGAAAAACAAAATATAAGTTTATATGACATTGAATATAAAATATTTAAAAAAAATGTTCGAGAAGATGTGCAACGTAAATGTATGGATCCACTAAAGCAGAAGTTCCCAAACTTATTTTGTCGTAAAACCCTTACATATTGCAGAACCAACCATATTTATATTTTATGGACAACCTCAACATTAATGAAAAAATAAAAAAATGTTTTCTGTCTTGTATTAAAAAGAATCGCAAAAGCTAAGTTAAGGGACTATACCAGTGTGAACACTGGAAATTTGGGTGATTTTCGGAATTTTTTTGGAAGAAAAACTCAATGAAATATTTTGGAAAACTGAGAATATATTTAGCTCTATATTAGAGGTGTATTCAATAATTTTTTCACGTAAAAATATCGATATCTAAGCGACTTATACGCTGTCTTCGGAGGCGCCAAAAAAAAATCTCCACTGCGGCCATGATTCCGGACGATGGAGTAGCTGAAATTGAAAAATGAAATAATGTCGTTAAATTGGAAGGTATTTCCTGTACGATGAAATAAGATTTTCGGAAAATATCAGAATCTAACAAAATAGCGTAGTTATGAATAAAAGTCTGTTTTATTGCTTATGAAATGATCTTATTTTTAATGCCAAATCGTCAATTTTCAGCCAATCAAAAATATCCTAGTTCATCGTAGAATAAATATATTCAAGAGTACTCAGTTCAAATTTGAAGTAAATCGGATAATTTCTCTTTGAGTTACAATGTCAGCAAATTTGAAAAATCTCATTTCGAGAAAAACGCATTTAACGTCAGCTCCTGGGCATTTCATATCTGCGAGCGGACGCTCTTTAGAAGGCTGCTGTTTAGAGAGTATTAGAGATACGGCCTTGAAATTTTCACACTCTCCAAAAAGGCAAAAAAAAATTAATTGATTTTTTGAAAATTTCAAACTGGTATGGCCCCTTAACGTCAGCTCCTGGGCATTTCATATCTGCGACTGCGAACGGTCGCTCTTTAGAAGGCTGCTGTTTATCTCGAACAAATTCATAACATTTGATACCTCGCAGATAGTGTTACCTAAACTTACATTAATATATTTTGTATTGACTTAAATTCAAGGAAAATTAACATATTACATTTATTTTTCTTATCATCAACAAAAAGGAACATACTGGAACTTTTTAAGAACATGAAAGTTAGTAATTGCTAACCGTGGAAGCTTTTATACTGGAACTAAAAATATAATCACTAACATTTATATTTGTATTAGGACATGCATGAAAGGAAACATGCAAATTGTATTTTTAATAGTTACAAAATTACACCTATAATGTATCAAATGAATAAAATAATTATAGTGATTATTTTATTTTGTCATAATTGAAATACCAGCTAAAACAGAATGCTATATGTTTTGTTCACGTAAGCTGTCATTTGAACTAAGGAAGTTATTTATTTTATATGATTAATGAATTATTGCATGATTATGAAAGCGTTTATGAACTTGATAATGTATATATTTACAGTAGATTAATAAATAATAAAAATCATACAGTGTAAACAGTTGGGTTTTTAACCGTAGTGATTTTAAGATAAGAGAATTTGTTATTTCTGTTTTAAATAGTTTATTGGTTACGCATAAACGTTTTTGTTGGTGTAGACTGTAGATCTGGTTCTACAAGCCAAAATAATATGGTAATTTAAATTAATCCAAATTTGGGTATGGTTTAGGTTTAGAAGCTATATTTCGTCATTTTTTTATAGTTAATTATAACTATTTAGCAATTTTTAGCTCTAATTTTATAGTTACTACATACTATCAAAACATAATTAAGTAGGTATTGCACGTTTTGTATTTTAAGATGGAATTAAAAAAAATTAGAAAAACTGATTTTGACTTATTAACTCATGGGTAAGAGGGTAAGGTCAGATTTTTTTATATGTATTTTTCATAATTTAATGAATTTAAATAATAAAATCTTAAAAGAAACAATAAATTCAAGGGTAAAATCTGATTGGAACAAAACCCAGTAGATCTTGAGCAATCGCTGAAACCAATATTTTATAAAAAAAAGTTGTGAACAAAAAAATTATCTTGCCATACACTGGTAGAAAGGATTTCTCAAACCAAGTAAACCTTGTTTTGTAAATAACAAAAACAATATTTTCTTAAGATAAGCAATAATCTCTTTAAACCAACTATAGTATTCTTGAACGAAGAAATAACGTAGTTGGATTAAGAGTATGTTTCTTATATTAAGAAAATATTGTTTTCGTTATATACAAAACTAGGTTTTCTTGGTCCAATACAGTTTTTTGCTGTGTACGGAAACCAATTTTTTGGAAGGCAGTACAATTAAAATTATCTAGGACACAATTTTTTGACAATAACACAATACTTTCATTTTGGAACATGTCAGTTAACAAAAAATAATATAAATTCCTGTCGCGCCGTCCCTGAGCAATATCACAACGTGTTAACATAGACATTGCAGCCAACCTACATGCACTCGAACAACAATCGCTTTCTGTGCGACACGTGGGTGACAAATTACTAACCATTAACATGCAATTAGGTTATAGGTTGTATTCATCTAACTGCACCGTGTGCTGTACAATTTATTGTTTTTAAACTGCGACTGATTTTTTTTGCATGTCTATGTATCTATTTTGGTAACCAGAACAAATGTAAATGGAAAAGGTGAAATCTGTAGTTATGGGCCCACATGACTTGACTTATTTTGAGGCTTTTTGTTACCATCTTATAATAAAATCATTTCTTATTTTATTTTTATTTGTATAAAGTCGGTATATATGGAACACCATTCATGTTTTCGGTAAGAAAACTATGATAATATTATTTAAAATCAGCACTTATCATTTCATTGGACAGAGAATTTAACCTTTCAACGAGATCGTGCAGGCAAAAATAGAATTCTTAAATTAAAACAAAGTAAAAATAAAAAATCTAAAACAATCGAAAATCAACCTCTCAAAAAACGAGCGTGTAATATGGACCACGGTGGTCCATATTACACGCTTGATACCTTAATACATGATTATCTATATTAGATAGGTGGTAAACAATTTTTTTTAAATTTATTTTGTTTTTATTTAAAACTTATATGTTGTCACTGTAAAAAAATAGTGTCGTAGCAAAGAGTAAGCGGGCAGAACCTCCGTAATAGGCACACTATTTAGTGGGTACCATCATGAAGATTTGTACTAAAAAAAGGATTTTCGCGGAAACGAATAGTTGTGAAGTACTGGATGATTAATATACTTTTCATACTATTAACCTCATCACGATTCTGGTTAATTACTACACTTCATAGTCGTAAAATACCTCATACTCCATAATACCCGCAATCACATGTATTTAAAAAAACATGGATTAAAAGCACTGTACCTACGGCCAACCCTTGTATCTACATTTTTAAAGAGCAATATAATATATTTAAACAATTTAATACAATAAAAATTTAAACTAACTTACCTTAATATAAATAATCAAAATATCGGTATGGAGAACCATACATGACTTCCATGTTTTATAATATCTTTTACAATAGATAATTGTTAATATAAAACTCACCTTTGTATTATAAATATTAGTTTTCTAATATTCTAATGTCAGTTGTAGAATAGACATTTTTGTAAAATAATAATTATCTGACATTTGAATTTAACTGCGCTTGTTTCCATGGCAACATGAATTTATTAGTATTTAAAATTAAAATTTTGAGGGTGGTTTTCACCCCTTCAGTAGCTATCTAAGCACGTTTATGAAATAAGTGCCCCTTAGATTGGATTGAACTACAAGTGTACCAAGTCTTATCAAAATTGGTGAGATAATACTCACTTTTCAGACGATAATAGGTACAAAATTTCGAATATTTCGGAAACCACTAATTCGATTAGCACCAAAATCAATAGGTCTGGAGTACTCACTGAGGCAAACATTTCCCCCAAAAATAATTCAAATCGGTGCATATCTACAGTAGTTATCGTACACGGAAGAAAATTCTACATCCAGACACACAGACACACAGACACACAGACACACGCACAGCCGCCATGCGGAAATTAACTTTTCTTTACGTTTTGAAGTTAGTACAATCAGAATCTGCTTTTTTTTCGGACATGATTTTTTGACGGTATTACAATACTTCCATTTCTTCGAACATGGAAGTAAAATGACAAATTTCATTAAGTTGCCCTCAATGACATACCGATATTCCAAACACTGCCATGTCAACTAACGCAGTTATTTAAAGGTGTAAGCTTAGATACATATTATTTTTATCTTTATAAAATGTAAAATGGAGCAACAAAAAGTGTCCATACTACCCGTCTGGTCCATATAATACCGACTTTATTCTACTGTTACTTGAATTTTGGTTCTGATTGAAATAAGGAGTCGTTCATCTTTGAAATGTTCACATAGCTTCCTCTATCCTTTAGATATGGTGAGGGAAGAAAATATATAACTATTTTTTGCATATATTTATATATTTCGTTATTTATCAATTAATTAAAATTCTTTTTTTAAGTTAAAAATATGTAGGTACTTATTAGATTTTTTTACAACAATTTGCATATACTTAAAACATAACGTTAATACCGACAACTTTGGCGTTTAATATTCAATTAAATAACGTCTTACTAGCTATAAATAACGATTGTAATTAAAAACGTTACGTATAAAAAACCTAATGTATTATTTGACACCCGCGTTAATTCTTTCAAGACACGCTATTTCACCTGACAACATTATATATAAATGTACTTAATTTGTCTAACAGCTAGTGTTTTTTTTTTCAAATACGTACTACATACAATGTTAATTTGATTTTATGTAGCTGATAAATTGGCGGATTTTGTCGGATTTATGATTCTCGACTTATTTGACAGTTAGTTGTCATGTCTTGTTGGTTTTCTATCTTGTCGTTATAACTTAGAGGGATTCTTAAATAAATTAATTGAATATGTTACTTGTATCAGTTCGGAGAGGAAGTTAGATGTGGAAACTATTCCGATCAATTTAATTTACAAATTATAAATTACTTCTAATTAATAATCGTTTTTGTGTATTTATTGCATTTAAAAATAAATTAAATTTACCTAATATTCTCTGAATGCTATCAAAATGCATTATTATTAAGATTTACTGAATTTCGTTTTATTTTAAACTAGCGGAATATCCCGGCTTCGCTCGCGTAAACTTCGAAACTAATAAGAACCCTCCATACGTGATAGGGAATGACATATTATTATGTATTACATTTTTTTATATTGATTTTTATTCATTGCATTACCTATACATGAAAAACGTAAATATCTCGGATCTAAGTTAAAAATTATAAAAAGTAACCCCCTGTCTACCCTCGCCATTAGGGGTTGAATATCGAATTTTTTTATTGCAGATTATTTTACCCGATTCCACTAGTATAACGTAAGCAGCTATGCAGATAAACATATCAAAAACATAGACCCTGTCTACCCCCGCCATTAGGTGTTTTTGCCCGAATTTACCTTTATAACTAAAGCAAGTATACAGATAAACGTATATCTAAATCCATCCTCGTCCCCGTCCCATGCTATTACGGCTTGAATATCGAACTTTCATTTTTAATTGAATATTAATTTGTCCGAATTTACTTTAATATCATGAATAATTATGAAGATAAATATATAAAAAATTAACCCTCCCCCCATTCCCATAGGGGTTAAATTTACGTAACTGATTTTTTTTCTTGTAGAGTACCTACATGTTTCATTCGGTGAATACCAAAAAAAATTACACATTTTTCCTCCCCCCTTACACCTTAGGGGTTAAATTTTGTGAAGTGCCGAAAAAATTGTTTCATTATTTATATTTTAGAGTATGTTCGAGATAAGTTTCAATTAAATGCGAACAAATAAATATTTTTTTATATAAAATTTGACACCCTATTTTAACCCCATAGGGTTTGAATTTCGAAAAATCCTTTCTTAATGGGTGCTTATATCATAAAAGGAAGGGACCTACGAAATTTCACGTTTCTAGGTCCAGGGGTTTGGGCTGTACGTTCATATATGAGTGAGTGAGTAGTTAAGGACAAACTCTTTTATAGATATAGATTACAAATTAAAACTACTTCTTGCCTGCTTTGTCTCATAATAATGATTAAAAATACAGATACAAATTAACTATTTACATCTCATTACATATATTCACATCGCTTTAACAGGAAACATAGTGGCTTTAATCGTATACCCATCTTGCTTGTTTACTGCTAATAAAGTAATTTATTATACTGTCGAAGAAGTTTAATGAAGCAATCACTTAAATTTTTTGAAAATCGCATTTAATTGGCCCTTAACGGGTTAAGATCGAACCAAGCATTGATCTATACAGCATCAATGATTGTAAAGTTCAAATGTCATTTACTGACGTCAATATTATTTATTAAATGTTAAAGATCTCTGCGTACAGTAGAATGCATGAAAAGTGTACATATTATGACTCATCATGACGTAGAAATGTTGAAAAAATATTTCAAGGTAACATAATTACAAATTATTGAAATTGATGATATAACTAAAAAAATAAGAAAAGCAAAAGGACCCTGCAGAATCCTTATGGGAAAGAGGTTTCGGTCAAACTCTTTGAAACATTGGATTATGATAGTGCTTGATGAGTAGATCAAAAGTGTCAATGGGCACTAAGTCCTAAAAACTCAAACTTTTAAGATATAGCCCTCTGAAGTTGGGGATCATGATTGTCTTTAATTTACAATATTTTTTTGTAGAACCTTAAATTTCGCTCAACTTTTTGTATGTAGGTATTCCCAAAGACATCTATAATCGATTGCCACCATAAAAAAGTCAACTATTCAATTCATTGAGAAATGACAACACTTAAATGTTATTGTTACGTTTTTTTAATTATAAACAAATCCAATTGTTTTATAATAATAAATTAGTTTATAATAAAAAAAAAAGTAATAATAAGATTTAAGTACTGCCATTGGCTAAAGAATTTAAAAGTTTACTTTTTTATGGTAACAATCGATTATGTATGTCTTTGGGAACACATACAAATACTTGTGCGAAAATTAAGGTTCTACAAATTTTTTTATTGTAAATTAAAGGCGAGCATGATCCCCAACTTTAGAGGGCTATATCTTAGAAGTTTGAGTTTTTAGGACTTAGTGCCCATCGACACTTTTGATCTACTCATCAAGGGCTATCATAATCCAAAATTTCAAAGATTTTGACCGAAACCCCTTTCCCATAAGGATTCTGCGGGGTCCTTTGTAAAAATTTAAAGATACATATTATATATAAAGCTGGTTTATTCAAGTAATATTTAAAAATAAATGTTGTCACTCATTACTGTCTAACTACATCTTCAGAATTCTTTGAATAGTTCTTATAGAACAGTTATATGTCACAGCGGAAGCCTTAGATCTCGTAGAGGACACACATTTATGTCCGGTATTATAAAGGACCTAGCTTTGCAAGCAAGCTAGCACTCATAAATGAGGTTATTAATTTTGTTATAGTATTTATTTATGGATTTGCTACGGAATTTAGAGCAGTGATACACATACATTGTAACACAGTTGGCAACTCTGACCGTATAAAATAATTTTCATAATAACACCATTGTTTTAATACCATTGGTGTTTACATACAACGCTTGTGCGAAGTTGTCAAAGTCATCACAAAACTCCAAGAGAACTGTCATATATAAGTTAAATATCTCATTTGAGAGTGCTAGCAAGCTTGTAAATTTGCTAGCCCCTCTATAATACCGGACATTAGTGTTCCTATTAATACAATAATGAATGTACGAGTACATATGTTAGAAAGATGAGACATCTGCTATGCGTTTGACTGTACAATTATATCAAATGTTGTTTAAGTGGGTGGTGATTGCACTTGAACTTTCTGGTCAATTGGTGGCCTATATACTCGTAATATACAAATGTATATACTTGTTGCTGATAAATGTTTTTATGTTTTATTTCTCAGAAACAGACGGACTTCGATATGTGTACGTAATATATATATAATCAATAGTTATGTATAGTAATTATTTTGATATATTTAACTTATTGAACTAACGTATTAATGAATTTATTTTATAATAATTATTATTATTAAGCCATAAATCTATAGTATATTAAAAGGTGAATATCGCAAATTATCATACCTTTTTTTGTATTTATTATAAAAGGGGGGATGAAATTTATATCACTCCAAAGGTACTGTGCCATAGATAGAATTTCGACCATAGATGATGTTAGTACACTGAAACAATTTACTGTTAATTTTTAACATAAATAACATGTTGACGGGAGGACGAAATTTCATTATGTGAAAAATTAATCGGTAACGTAGTAATATTTCATACCAACAGTATCAAAAACTACTATACCGTATGTTAAAATAATTATAAAACTTAAATAATTATTTTAACAAGTTATTAATAGTCAGATGAAAAAATTTCATTAACATTTTTATTTATTTACGATGCGCAGGAATGGGAAAAAATAAAAAATTGCATAGATTTATGAAAAAAAAAATTGATCCTAGAAATTTTTAACACCCGACATGGTAAAATTTAAAAGAACGTCTACTACAATTCAATATACTGTATAGTAGTTTCTATGACGGCGATAGGCCAGATATGAAAAGTAATATAGAAACATAGTAAAATTACCTATAGAGAATGTACGTGAAATTTTCATATGCAAGAAATTAAATTAAAGAATAGCGTATATTACTTTTTCAGAGTAAATAAATTATAATAGGTACTATGTTAAAATGTACCAGTATGCCATTGTAATTTTTCATTTACTTTATTTTAAATTCTACCGACTTTTTTGTAAATTTTTTTTTCAGAAGTTGATTCTGTCCTCAGGTTCACAGCATTTTCTGTTAATTTTTAAAAGAATATTCTCTCCGTGTCTTGATTAAGTTTTAAAGAAATTATGAGCATTTATAGAATATAGATCATAGAGAAAAATATTTGATAACCCTAAAAATATAGTTTTAAAAGTGCACCTAACCCTTTACTGCATGAATTATGATAGGACAAAAATAAAAAATAAAATATATTTATCAATAATACGTTTCTTATTAGTCGTACTAAAAACATAATGTACTGAAAAAATAGGCCTTCAGGATTCAGTAATATTTTTCAAAACAAATATGACATCGAGAAAAAAAATTTATTAACCATATGAAGTAAAGGGTTAATATAAATAAATAGTTTATAATTTACGTATTACTTTAATATTTAAATATGACAAATTTTTGTAAACATACACTAACATATTTAAATGAAAAGATATTGCAAATTACACAGAATATGATTTATTTATAAGTTTAAAGTTAACATTGATAAAACAATTGAATCATAAGTAAAGTTTGCTTGTAAATTTATCAAACGTTATTATTTATTGTATTTTTATTCAAGGACTTTTTAGGAAACTCTACTTTTTGGCCCAAATTTGTAAGATAAATCCTAGTTATCATAATACAGGTAAAGATGAATCAACTAAGTTATAATATGTCACTTAAGATAATAGGCTTAAATAATAAATTTAAATCAACCAAAAACCTATGTTTAAAATAAACTGAAACATATTGAAACAAGCTGTAACGAATATTAAAATCATTTATCTAATTCAATTCAGTGTCAGTGCACCAGGGCTAGAGATGGTTGATGTGGAACACTGGAATACATTACACCGTAGCGCATCCAAAATTGTCTACAAATTAATCACACGAGGCGACTAGAAAGCAAAACACCAGAGCCGCATGCATAATGTAACGGCATGCATCTCGCTGCTGCATTATGCGCACTGTTAGACAATCAATCACCGTCTTAGACGGCGATAATTCAAATATTTGATATTTTGGCCTTCGATCTCGCGCCTTATCAGGATCGGATTTGCACTAGATATTGTTCTATTATTATTTACTAGGGATTCTGCACATTCCCTATGTATTAATCTCACTTTGTTATCCATCACATTTACTAGACTACCAATATACAGTGATACCTCTCACTACGAACGCCTCGCCTAACGAACGCTGTGCACAACGAACTTTTTGTTCGTTCATTACGCGACTCACACAACGAACCTCGCTTCAATTTGCCGCCCGAACGCTCCTACGTATCACGAAGTCGCCCGAACTTCCAAGATCGTACGTAGTCGATTCTCAAACATGCATCAACGCGCGTCAGTCATTCGTTTCTGCGCTTAACTCACACACGTATTTGTTTTAATAAATGTAATTTTGTAAGGATTTGACCCTGCAAGCCTCGGTAGACTCTCCTAAATCTGAATCTGACTAAAAAATAAAAAACGTATGTACAATATTTTTTACTTTTTTATGTTATGAACGAATTAAAAATTTTAACATGTATTGTTATGGGAAAACGCGTTTCACATAACGAAATTTTCGCATAACGAACTTGCTCCTGGAACGAATTATGTTTGTTATGCGAGGCATCACTGTGTAAAAAATTCTGAAAAAAACATAAGTCTATGGGATCAACCTAGAGCTAAATTTTTGATACCTAGAAATGAGCGATACCAAATGAAGGGTACACGGGAAATCGAGGCTAAGTCAAAAAATCTAGTTTTGAGTAATCGCTTTTTTAAGATTGGTATCTTGGATACTTTTATACTAAAATTGATATCTTTCAAATTTTATTTTACGTAATTAAGCATGTTTTTCTCCTTAATATATATGTGGCTCAAAAAGTACCTAAATTTGCCACTAAATGGTGCTGTTATTTTAATTTGACTAAAAATTGACTTAGCCTATTTTTCCCGTATAACCTTCAAATTATAAATCTTAATCAATAATACTTGATTTTATTTATATTTATTTTTTCTAACTCAAAAAAGGCTCCAGTTATTTCGTATGCCCCCTCCCCTCGGTAAGTACTTCTGATAAAATCTTGGTAGTAGAGTTTTAGTGATACCTACTATTAATAACAAATAAATACAAAGGCCAAGAATATTCTTTTGGAGAAATAAAATTTTACTTTGTTAAAAAATTACAAGCGCAAGAAAAAAAAACAAAGAGAGCAGAAAAATATCTTTGTTTCTAGCACTTTAGGTCGCTCCTTATGAAAACATATCGTGCTAAGACTAGAATACATATTTTTATATTATCTAGTCCAGCCATGGGCAACCCAAAAGTGTAAAAGGGCCAAATTTTTCAAAACCCAATAAGTCGGGGGCCGCAAGCAATTTTTACTCTTTTTTTCCTATTCAAAAACTTTATTTATAAAAAATTAATGAGACACTTGTTTTTCCATAGAATTTGCAAGATTGTTAATGCTGATTTCCAAATTTGTTGAAGCAACGCGTAATTGGTCAGTTAAGTGTTTATCAGTTAATTTATTTCTATCATGAAATTTAATCCTTTTCATCAAAGAAAACAAGGACTCATTCCGGTATGTTGTTCCAAAAATACTGACCAATGTTATTGCAAAATTTCTCAGCTTAATGTAAAATTTATGTTTGTTATATAATTTTGAAAATGTTGAAGGGCCGCAAACAAGAGTACCATGGGCCGCATGCGGCTCGAAGGCCGCGGGTTGCCCATGGCTGATCTTGTCTTTTCAACTTGAGATTTTTACCGTCATTCAGTTCGCCCCTGTTTTTCCTTTTCAGTGCAAATCAAAGGCACATCGGTGCAACTTAGCTGTCTGCCTGCAGCCGGCATTATGATAATTCCCCCCCTCTCACCTCCTCTAATACATATCGCTGCTAAATGCGACGTGTGGAATACATTTTAATATGTTTATACCATTGTTTGAGGTCTTTTCAGTATTTATTAAGATTATTTTTGACCTTATGCTAACCACAATTTATTTATTTTATTTGATGTTAATGCAACTAAATTTGTTACAGGTAGATTTTTTGGATTATTAATTTCTATTTTACAAATATATAAAACTAACTAATAATATTACGAGTATTTAATATTTTCTCATTTTTATCGAGTTATATATTTGTATTATATTGTTATCAATAGTATGAAAAATTTCTACTACTTCAGTGTTAATGTTTTGTTAAAAATAAAATATCTGCCATGAGTGCTACGGGACTTTCTTATATGTAATACCGACAGTATAAACAGTGTAGGTACGTGATTATTATTTTATTGAAACATATTTCTGACAAACTAATGTAAGATAGAATAAAATGAATGTGACATAAACTATAGAAATATTATTTCATACATTTTGTATCGAACGAATTATGATTTAGAATAATCCACACTGTTTATTCTCAGTATTACTTATAAGAAAGACCCATGGTACCTACGGCAAACACGTACACTGTTCAATCTCTGAATACGTATAAGAAAGTCCCATGATACTCATGGCAGATATTTCTTCTCTGTTATGAACCATTTGAAATATACTTAAAAACGGATAGTACACTGTTTCAATGTAATTCGAAAAATTCTAAAACCGATCTTAGTAAACATCCGTTCCGATTGAAAAATCGTTTTCAAATATATAAGGGTTTTGTTCCCAGACAAAAATTAACCTTAAGTATAAAATTAAAACCTTCTACGATTTGTCGTATTTGAGTTACAGCGTCTACAGACAGACAGACATTATGGCGAAAATAGAATGGATTCAGGAAAGGTCAAAATGGATAATTCCATCAAAATCCGGGTTTCGAAAAAAATCTCCTTTACAATTCCTACTTAATTATACTATATGTGTATAAGAAAACAAAAATAATTAGTCCTTTATCTATAAGCCTACAATTTATGTATAGGCATGTTAAATCTAAATTAGAACAAAAACATTACAAGCAAATATTGCATTCTGAAATGCATAAAATCTGTTTAGAGATGAAGGTACGAAGGTATACAAAAAGGTACGCACTTTGTTTGAATTCTTTAACAATACAACTGCGTGTATGTTTTTCAAATTCGTTAGACCAATAGCAAAGAAGTGTATTGAACGCGCGTGCTCTTTAAAGTAAATATTTATTTTTCACTCCGTACGATGTATTTTTATGATTTTTTTTAATATTTATATTTGAAGATGGTTGTGTAAGTTCATATTTTTGTATGCGTAGGCTTACGTAGAAGATTGAAGAAGAACTTAACATAAATATTATAAATTTAATATATTGTTACTATAGATGTTTTTAAAATTACTGTCCAATTTTAATTCGTAAAAGTTGGCGCGATTTTTATACGGGAGAGTGGGGTAATTTCGAACACCTAAGAGAGAAATCAAATAAATTAATGCTTGAGTAAGAAACCAATATATGTAATGTGTATCAGTATCATTTTTAATAAAATATAAAAACAATTTTTTTTTACCGAATTTTAAACTAATTTGGCGACATTCCGACATCTACCCGGGTAACACCAGGTATATTAGCTAGTTCTGAATATTTTAAATCTCATTTATTTTTGAGATAAACAATATGTTCAGAATTAAGATAATACGACTATTATTTAAAATAAAAAACATGTATACGCTAGGAAACCATCGATCCTGGCGCCGCCAAGTGGCAAAAATAAATAATTTTGGGTATCTGTCAAACCAATCTGTCATATAATTGAAAGGAAAAAATGGATAATTGCCGTTATATTATGTATGTTATATTAAAATTTGTATTGATAAGTATCAACCTTTGTATATTATTAGAGTTTGACCCCGAAATTTTCTTATTTTAAACCGACTTCTAAAAAAGAGGAGGTTATCAATTCAATCAATATATTTTGTTATGTATGTTCGAGCATAACTTCGACAAATATGCGCCTATTCGGTTGATTTTGTTTGTTTGAAAGAGTATACTCCCGAGGTGGTCTCATATAAATTTTATCAGAATCTGACCATGGACTTCAAAAAAGGAGAGAGTTTTCTATTTTTTTTATGTATTTTCGGGTATAACCACGACAAATATGCACCTATTCGGTTGATTTTTCTTTGTTTGAAAGAGTATACTATTGAGCTGATACCATATAAATTTCATTATAATCAAATATATGGTTTCAAAGATACGCCACTCGAAAGAAAAAAGAAAAAATCGTAATAGAGTTGATCGAAAATAGACAAATTTCGCGGGTCGAATCCTTATAATCCGCAAAGATTGATACTCTTCAATACAGATTTTAATATAACACACATAACTTTGTGTTTTAACCCCGTAATTTACTCGTTGGGTAATATCGGACATTTGAAAATAAAAAATAAAAATTTGCTATGAAAAAATTTAGTAAAAATAAAAAATTAATGTTTTTCAAGACCTTATATTACCCTTAAGTTTTACTGAAAATATCATCCAATTATATCAAACCATTAAGTAGAAAAAAAAAGGTTTTCGATTTTCAAATTTTAATTAATTACAGCTAAAATAATTATTAAAATTAATTAAAACTTGGTCAAGTACTTCTTCATACATAGGTTTATAGATAAGAAAAAAAATTAACGAAATCGGAACTTGGGAACATTACTTTCGGCTGTCCTTTTTGCAAAGTAGTATACCCAAAGTTGCTAACGGCGCACACTAGGTGGCGACGTGTCGTTTTTGACAGATGGTTTCCTAGCGTATAGTACGTCAATAATAAAATAATAAATAATGACTTAAAAGGCATGTGTACCACATTGCTAGAAATCAGTAATTACTATTAACAAACAGTTAAATTGCTTACTGTAATCTAATTGGTGTTACATTATAATCAACATGATTGTTTCTTTTTTTAAATATTTTAATAAAGTTTTTATAACGTATAAAATATACGTAAACTATTTTAATAACATAAAAGGTTTAAATGGTAATATTTAATTTGAAAACAGTAAACTATATATTTAAACCTATTAATTAGATAAATATTTATTTCTATGTAAGATAATATATACTTAACTACGACGCATTTTCAAGCAATTTCATTGTTATTTTCAAAGTATTTATGTTTAAAGATTAAGTAAATTTTGATGTTGCTACTGAGTGAATTATTTTTAATATATTAGCATACGTTATTCTATTGTATTACAATCAGTATTATTAATTTATAACGTTATAGAATTGGCCATATAAACATAAGTTTTAAATGTATTTTTTAAGTGTAAGGGACCGTTCAAGTATAACGTAACGCAATTTTTGGAGATTTTTGACCCCCCCCCCTCTCCCCCCTAGTAAAACGTTACGTAACCACCAAGTGACCATTTTTACCTAAAACTCTGTTACGTAACACGTAGTTCAAACCTCCCTCTCCCGCCCCTGTAACGCATCGTAACGTTTTACAAGACCCCCCTCCCTCCAAATTCGTTACGTAATACTTGAATGCTCCCTAAGAACCTGAACTTGAACCTGAATCTTTTTGTTGTTAACTTGAAACCATAATTTGATCGATTTTTTCTTTAATAAAAAAAAATTAAAGTCATTAAAAAAGTTTGCTTTCAGAATCTACAAATCCAAAACTTTATTTTATTATATTGAGCAATTCAATACATATTGTTTATCAATATTAACATACAAAAATGATCAAAAAGTGTACAAATCTTTTTGGAAGGAACTAATAAAAAATTATAAAGAACATAATTTGTTTTATAATTTTTTCGAATTTGAACGATACATAAATTCAGGATCAAATCATGGTGTTAGTAATTTTTTTCAAATACAGATATATTTTCAAAAGACATATTTTATTCAAATACACATATATTTTCAAAAATCAGATTTTTATATACCTATATGAAGAGTATCCCATTGTAATACTGTCCAATTTTTATTATTCTTATTATATACAAATTACAAAAATAATGATTCAAAAGAACGCGAAACAAATTTTGTCAAACATTTCGAAAAGTTTTTGCTTATTATAATATAATGAACTGAATCGACTTTTTCTGACTAAAAAGATTACAAAAATGATATAAACATAAAGAAACATTTCACGATTTTTTAATATAAGGTAGTTTTTTTTTAATAAGCAAAATTTATAAATCTAAATATATTTACTACAATGAAAATGATAAAGTAAACATATTCTTAATTTTTAGTGTTCGTTTTTGACATATGTAAAATGATATTACATTTAAAATTCACATTCAACAAGTTTATTATCTATTGAAGGACATTTACACAAAATGTAAATGACAAATATAAGTAAATTATACATGTACAAGATAATTATATTATTCAAAACATGACAAATCGCTAATATATTTTGAGTAATCATCAAAACAAACAGATAAAAAAAACACCTACGAGATTATTTATCAGTTATTACGATATATGCGTACAAACGTCAGCTGATGAGACAACCTACGTCAATACGTTGACAAAACACACTCACTCACTCACTCAGTTATGTTGAAATCTTGGTATTTTGCGAATAATTAATCTAAGTGCATCGCCCACTCGATCTAAAGGTTTTTGAATAAATGAAGATTTAAATGTTTTATCTCAAAAATAACAATCTATTATTAATCAACTACATTATTAGATTTTATTTTTTACTGTCCAATTTATTTTATCAATAAATAAATTTAATTAGGAAGAAAACTATGAAGTTATAATCACAAACATTTAAACTGTTTTTACTTGATTGGGAATTACTTATAAATGAAAAATTTAATTTATTTTTTGTGAGGTATTCTACTATCCCTTGATTTCTATGCTGAAAAATCGTTTTTTTCCTTAGCTCAAATATTAATCTTTTATAAAATATTTGCAGCTTACAAGTAACACTACCCAATTTTCACCCCATTTCATTTTCATGAAACTTTGCACGTAGTAGGTACATCAAAAAACATTAAACATGTGTTTTTTTTTTATTTTGGCTAACAAGGCGTTTTAAGGGTAGAAAACACATTCGATAGTTTAACTCCATTTAGCACAATGCTAACTAACGTTACTTATGATTGTCATTCTCTTACAGTTTTTATGAATTTTTTCTATCATAATTTCATTGTCTGCGTGTTTTTGAGATCGCAAACTTGTTAATACCCACTTTTCAGATTACGGAAACAATAAGCAAATATTTTTTTTAAGAAATTGAACCTTATGAAGACAGAATTATTTGATCTTTTTGATGTTTACAACTATACAGTTTGCCCACCGATATTTGCCCAGATTCAAAATTTTATGTAAAAACTGTAAGAAAATGACAATCAGAAGTATCGTAAGTTAGAATTGTGCTAAATTAAACTTTCGAATGTGTTTTCTGCCCTTAAAACGCCTTGTTAGCCAAAATAAGAAAACACATGTTTAATGTACTACGTGTGTGCAAAATTTCAAGAAAATCGACGAAAAAATTTAAATAAAAATGAAAAAAGTTTAACATTCTTTTCCTTCTTCCTCATCTTAGGGGTTGAATTTCGGAAAATCCTTTCTTACCTCATAAAATTATATTGCCTCTAAAATTCACGTTTTTAGGTACAGGGGGGTTGTGGTGGGCGTTGATGAGTCAGTCACTCAAAATTTATTTAAAAACTGTCTTGGTTACATACATTAAACATCTTAAAGCTAGTTTTTCTTATTTTTAATTAAATATTTTTAATTTCAAATCATTGGTTTAAAATGCATATAGCATATATAAATAATAGATAGGTACTGATTATTTTTTTCATAACCGGAAGATCTAAATTAATATTAATTATTTTAGCTATAAATCCTAATTTGTCAATACGCTAAATTACGTTCTAGATATCAAGAGAAATTAATAACAACAAAAAAAAAAACACCGCCATATAACTTTCTTCAGTTTTAGGAATCATAAAAATATTCTTCGGAATTTTAAATGAAATTACAGTTGGCGACGGCGCGGCAAGTGTTGAACTGAGCTATGTGGCGTTGGGAGGGGCAGCGGCGGTGACTCTGTAGTGGGAGGGTTCCTAGAGAAGTGTCCGTCAGTGTTCACAACCGGTCATTATGTCGAACATGCTCCTCTCTAAGCATCAATTAGTTAATTAGAGATGTAGGAACACTGCGAGCACCTCGGATACTTCAGGTTATACAAACAGCGCAGGTTCGGCTTTGTGTGCGTCATTATTCAACACCCACGCGGTCTGTTTTCAGGTTTTTAATACGAGACTAAATGTATTTCCTTTGTCTTTCTGTTTTTTTTTTGTATAGGAAATATTTTTCTGTATATAATAATATAACTAAAAAACTTTTTATTTAAAAAATTTGTCAAGTGTGAGTCGAGCCTTTTATATTAGTTTCGTATACCCATAGGTGGGCATTAACTCGTTAATCCGTTAATCGTTAATTAACGAAGTTAACAAAATGGTTAACGGATTAACTTTTAAGTTAACTCAAAAAAATGTTAACGCTTTTGTTAACTTCCGTTAACTTTAGTTCGTTACATTGGTTACATAAGAAAGTTGTCGAAATAGCAAAAAAAAGGTATTCAAACATTTTGGATGGTTAACTTTTTAACGATTAACTTTAACTTTCGTTAAATTTTCGGTTAACTTTAACTTCCGTTACATTTTCGGAATTTTAACGCTTTAACGGTTAACGAAGTTAACTTTTTTATTAACGGATTAATGATTAACGAAGTTAACTTCGATTAACTGTGCCCACCTATGCGTATACCATTATATACCTTTTCAAGTTCATATTGAGACTAATCAATCAATTACAAATTAGAAATTATCAATTGTATATTTGTTAAGTTTAAAAACTAGTGTTAATATTGATTTAGGAATTGAAATAGGTACCACATATCCAGTGGTGAAGAAATTGAGTTTCGATTGCAACCGCAAAAAAATATTGAACGAAAAAATATTATAAAAATTATTTTTGTTAATTGTACCCGACATCTCGCTCATTTTCAAAGATTCATATATGATGCATTAAGTATGTCTTATTATTGTAAATTATAAGGGGCCTGATTTTAAATAAAATAAAAAATCTTTAACACATGTTTTCTAAAGTAGTTAATATAATTTGTATTATAATATTAATAAGTTAAATAATAATTGTAACAAATGCTCCTACCTGGGGGGGGGGGGCTGGTAAAGCTCTAGCTTGGGGGATCGGGGTTAAGGGGAAACCGGCGCTGTTAAAAAAAATAAAAATTAGTGAATGGTATATTACGTATTTAAACTTTTAATTGAATGGCCGAAAAAAGTTATTCAAACTTACCTATGAGATCGAGAAAAAAATTCTTAAGGGGTCACCAAAATTTCCAGTGTAATAATTTCTAATATATTTTGTATTATAATACATTATATTATGTATATTGAAATAAATTATTACTTTATTTTCATCTCAAATGTGGAATTTTCAATTTCCAATTGGAAATTATTTAGTCTCAATTTGAAATTGAAATGATATAGTTTTTCAATATATTTGATTATGTTAGTTAAATTAAATTTTAGCAAAGTTAAAAATCACTACAAATATTCAATAGTTCATTTATATGAAAACAGATGGCTCTAAATTTTTGAGGATATTTTGTGTCAGTTTATTGAAATCTTAAGAAAATTACTATTTTTAGAATCTATAGTAAATAATGCTACAAGAATATGGAGAATTGTTATCTCAATCTATCAAACAAATAACAATTAATTTTTATTTTCAATTATAATTACAAGGTGCTGTTCTTGGCAGATATTTTTATTTATTTAATTTATATTTTTATGTTTTAATTAAAATTCTTCTTTTCCTATTTTAGATTATTATATCAATTAATAATTGGTGAAATATGCGTTGATGATATACCCGTGGCATGTATCAAATATTTAATTAATAACTAATTAAATTATAACAGTAAATAAATATAGATATTATTTTGTTTGGATAATTATTCGATAATTTGGTATTAATTAATTTTTTCAATTAATTGGTTAGTCGTTATAATGAATCAACATAATTATTGATTAATTGCTAGAACATATTGTGAAATATGCGTATTCTGCATAAATTTCTAATTATTTTCTAACATAAAAGAAATCATTAGATTTTATGTTCGAGACAAATGAATGTCAAAATGTATTTGTTTATTTTTGGTTTGGAAATCGATTTTTCGTCCGTCCGTCTGTCTTTCACCGCGAGATCTCGGCCCCTGACCATCTAGAAACCTCGGGTTTTTGCTAAATGGTAGGGTTGTGATTCTAATTTAGGAATTTTTCTGGTAATGACTCCCCCCCCCTATTTTATATATATATGGTTTCCTGTACTTCGTTGGACTCGGGATTGATTCACGAATCGATTGGTAAGGGTATTTTTTAAGTTGTGTCAAGTGGGTTGCGCGAGAATACCCACGTGTGGATTTTGATATTTTTTTTAATTTTGCAAAAGCATTTTTTTCTTATATTCAGCTGAAAGAATAAATTGATTGAGACACAAATTTTAAACAATATACAAATACATTATTTTTTGAAACCACTGATCTAAAATAAAAATATACAAAATTGTGATTAAACATATAGGACCGTATGCCCGAAGCGCTTACACGAAGTTACGAAAATTTGATAATTGGGTACATTTTGCGGGGCACAGAAATTAGAGCGGCTATAATAACATACACATACACAGACACGGGTAAGAACAGAGTCCGAAAGTCGGGGTTTCTCTTAAATGCAGACGCCAAACCCACGCACAGTCGCTTCGGGGTGCGAAACGTTATGTTTTGGATCTTTTTTTGACCATTCGTTCAACATAATGACGAATTAAATAAATGCTTAAACACTACTTTTCACTACTATTATGATGATATGTATTTAGTTTTTTATTTGATCGTAACTCAAAGAACTTCAGTAGTGCAGTGAATGTTAAAAAAGTACACGCGATACAGATTATATATTTTATTTGTAAATTTTAGTGATTTTAAATCTAATTGTATGATTAAGAACAATATCAGTCAATAATGTCTTCAAATTATACCTTCTTCTTCTTAAATATACATCGACAATTTTAGGTCTAATAAAATGGTCTATTGACGATACAATTACACAGGTAAAAAGGTTTACTTGAGTCAAGTAAACCTTGTTTTGTATATAACGAAAACAATATTTTCTTAAGATAAGAAATATATTCTTAAATTATTCTTGGACGAAGAAATAATGTAGTTGGATTAAGAGTACTTTTCTTATATTAAGAAAATATTGTTTTCGTTATATACAAAACAAGATTTTCTTGGTTCAATACAGTTTTTTTCTGTGTAGTTGTACAATATACACATCTTAGTTGGTTCAATCGTTTGAACGATAATTGTAACGTCTGTGGCGTTGTAGTTCAATCTATCGTACAATAAGTTGTATCGACGGAAGTTTAGCATGTTTAAAAATCTGTTGTCCAACTTGCAGATTACATACAATTATAGATTGCAGTGATATTTTTCTGTATTAATAATTTATCAAAAATTTGACCTGTGGCCTGAGGTGATACAGCTGTATTGAATTTAAGTTCTTCATAGGAATTTCCAGTAGCCAAAAATCTCAGAGTAAGGGTTAATCTTTCTTTGGCACTAATTGCATCTCTCATAACTGTATTTTGTTTCGTAATTGCTGGCCGTAGTAATTCTGATAATGTGTTGAATGAATCGTCGTCCATCCGTAAATAATTTTTAAAATCTATTAGATCACTGGTGAAGCAAATTCATATGTGAATAAATGTCTTTTCAGCAACCAATTTTTGCACTACTGCTTTTTCTTCTTTTTTATTTTCTCATTGACATTATCTACTGAAAACAAAGCGACTACTAGAGCAGATATTTAATTTCTTGAAACGGTTGGTGCCATCGCGAACAATATACTAAACTAGTTGTACGACTGATCGCTTTGGAATATGTTCACGTCTGTGGACAAAACTCTCTACGATCCGTCTTTTCGATTTATAGTTCAACTTATTGTACGACCAATAGTACAACTAATTGTATCGTCAGTGGACCATTTTTTACGTATTAAAATTTTGATAACAATTTATATACTATTTATCTATTTATATACAAAATTTACTAGTGGACCGTTTCCGGTATCGACTGGGAGTTAATATTTCACCCCATGTCACGTATTTAGGGTTGTATTTAGTTTCATTAGATCCGTTGGGAAAAATACCACGGATGGTTAAGGAGGGGAATCCCCTATCTCGCATAGGACTCGAGATATTTACCATTTATTTCCGACTTGATTTACTATTACTGATTATTCTTTATGTTACCTAATTTAACAAAATATGTACTTAAAGCACATATCTATAAATTAAAAAAAATACGTAAATCAGATAAGTGGTTCTCGAGTGATAAGCGCCCGTACGGACAGACAGAGAGACACTGCGTTTTATATAACATAGTTATTAAGGTGTGTCCTTGTTCATTCGATAAATATGTTAAAATAAAATTGATTATCGAATCCCAAAAGTCAAATCAAACTTAAAATTATACAGAATATTCACATTCTAATGAGATTCCATGAAATTTTTATTTTCGAAATTTTCCTTTGTGCCGTTAGAAATTAATAATAAATATTCATGTATTCTTGCATCAAAATATTTTTTTTTTTTTTACTTCATTTCAATGTCAACAAAATATAATTAAAAAAAATTTTGGAGCCCATTCGAAGTTTTAAATTGACCAATAATTATTTTTTTTAAGAAATAAATAAATGATTTTTAACAGTTGCTATATATAAGGATCACAGAATTGTATGATTTAGTATAGGTAACCCCCTCCTACCGTTCACCTCTTAAAGATTGTAATCAACTTCCATAATGATATCTATATATATACAAATAGCTATTAAATTATAAATGTCAACTAAATAGTTTGACTAGTTGTAAATCATTGATAATTAATTCCATCATGAAAAAATCTTGATATTCTTTTAAAAAAATCAATTGAAGAATGATTAATGATTTGTAAATTTTATCCTATCGTTTTGGTTGAAGTTTTTCAGCCAATCTTGTAAGTTTCAAGGTTCTTTAAAAATGCACTTATACATACATAATAAGACTTTAATCTAATATAATAAATGATACAGTCATTACAGTAAGAACAATATGAACAAAAGAAATAACCTTTTGTTGTTCACAATAACTTTATAATGATTCAAGTAACTTTAATAATGTATGTATGAAACGTATATTACAGCTAGTAATTTAAAATTTCGCTCATTTTATGCTGCGGTTATCTTTAGTGAAGTTTATGAATTTAATAACAGCAATAATGTGCGTAACGAATAGAAAATTATGAAAATAAACAATTATTTAAAAATACGATTTTGCAGCTACCGTGTTTACTGATTATGAATGATATTCTGTACAAAGCTATAATTATATATCTAATTTATTTAAATTACGGGCACGTTTACTTTAATACGGTTCAGAAATTAATTTCTTCTAATTTTAATTTTGTAATATATGAATTAATGAATTTATTTTAAGACATTTTAAATTGATACTATTTAAGGATTTTTCACCGATAATATATGATTGAAAAATACGATTGAAATACTTATCATCATTAGGTACTAAAGAACTATAAAAATAATAGTTTTATGGGGTTTATATGAAATTATACTTTTTTAACGTTTATCTAAAACAGTTAATAGAAATTAAATTAGATCAAAGGGGTAAGTCGGGTAGAAAAATATTTTAAAATATTTTTTTAGAGTTAATAATCCCAGACCCCCTGGGATATTATCTAATCTAACGTAATATAAAAGTAATGAAAATGTAACGTGATGTTTTAAGGAAAATTAAGAAGCCCCCCCCCCCGGTTTTATAACTGTAGGTAAATACTTTTTTAATCTTGCATATCTGTCATTTTATTATGATAATCTAGCCTATGTTTTTTAAAGGGAGCATTTATTTTTTTATAAACTTTGTCTACTTCTTGAAAAATTTTCACGGATTCCCCTTTCGTCTCGGTCTTATCTTGTCAAACATAGTCTCGTTTCGGCGTATGAAGACAATAGGCATGATAACTAATTAAAAAAAACTATTCTATGATGATCTTACGTGTCTCTTATTTCCAAAAAAATACTTATTTATGCAGAAAATAAAGGTTTAATCGCAAAAACTGACGCTTTTAAAACTAATTTTGAATTTGACACCAAACCGCTCGCAGGTGATATTTCAGAGTTGAGACGTCACACTCATTGTCAACAATAATCAAACATTCAGAGTTAGATAATAATTTAATTATTTTGTGTGTTAAAAATGAATTCCAAAATATATAAGTTCTTAAATAAGGTATGTACCTTATAATCTTGTAAGCGGAATTGATATTTGTCTAAAATCACTTTTGACGTTTACTGATGCGTGACGTCATTCGCTCTGATTGGTGTTCCATTTAACATGATGGATTGCTGTATTTTGCATTTTTATTTCAAAAAAAATATTATTAATCTCGCTTTTAATATAAAAATAAATACATTTTTTAGAATCTTTTTAACCTATTTCATTATATTTAAAATCATAATTTCAATGATACGTTGTTACTGACATCATGCCTGTTGTTTAGATTTTATCGTTATTTGAAAAATATGTCTAACTGGAAAAATATATCTAAAATACAATTATAAACTTGTGTTGTTTTATTTCTAAAATTAAAAACAAAGGATGTCGGAATTTAAAATAAACGGATGCAAGTCTATTTTTCCTTTTTATATGCCTAAGGCATAACCCTCTTTCTGCTTGTCCGATATTTGAAAAACATTTTGTAGAAGATTTCTTTGTATTTTAACATGGAGCTTGGAGCCATGTAACCAGTTATATATGTGTATCTATATAATGAATCGTTGGCGTATGTAGTTATCTAAAGTACTGAATTAATTTTCATAATTCAATTACATAGGAGATTGAGAGCGAAATTATTTTAATAATATATAAAAGAGTAGTTGTTATTCATTTTAATTACGTGCTATTAATAGTTTTATAATTTTTTTAATAATTGATTTTGAAAATTATATATTTTTAAATGAGTTAAGTAAATTTATTGCAGTTAAAAATTTAAATTGTGTTAATTATTGGCTATAAAACTACATCATAGTCTGATCTAAATACTTTTATAATGCTAGAATAGAAATGTAGAAATATATACTACTTAATATTTGTGCAGCTATAATTGCTATTTTGAATATTTTATAGTTTATACCTATATCCAAATCAGTGGGTATTGGGCAGAATTTATTCGAAATAACGATATTTTTGACACTCGTTTAAATAAACCCTATAGATCCATGCTCTACCTTTATATAGATACATTGTCATGTAGTGAGTAGAATATTGGACCAAAATCTTATTTCGGTATTTCGGTATTTTTTATGTTCAAAACTGGAGACGGTATTTAAAAAAATAATTCAGTCGCCGAATTATCGTAAACTACAAAAAGTTAGAGACAGGTATTTTTTAGAAATATTCTAACTTATTTTATTGAAGAAATATGGCAATTTTTAGCGGTTATGATATGAAATACCGTGAGTTCTAGATGTCGTCAACAATAAGTAGGTATTTAAAAATTGAAACAACTGACTAGGAACAAGAATATAAAAATATCAATATAAAAATTTATGAAAAAAAATTAAATTTCAGGGTTAAAAGAATTGACGTCGTTTACGATAAAAACTCAATTTTGGAAAAATTATCGCTTATAATCTGCAGGTAATGGCTCGATATGTAATGCGGTGTTTTCACCGAAAAAACAAGACAGAAACATCGTGTCTTTAAAATACTTAAAAATGTATAGGGTTTATTGCTTTTTTGTCATAAAAACACCTTGTTTCTGTTTTGTTTTCTTGGTGTAAACACCGTATAATATTGCTTTAAAAAAATTATTTGAGCTTCTATTGCTCTGAATTTAATATAATTTTTAACATTGAGAGTTGTTACTTTTCTATTAAAAATAAAATATTTCCTAGTAAAATCTATCACATATCGGGAAAATATCATAACATGTAACAATTACATATCACAATACAGTTTAGCTAATAATAAGAGGATTTAAGTGTATAAAAATCAACTCCCTAACAGTTATGTATACGTATTTTAGTACTAATTATAAATACCGGTATTATATGCACTAATACCGGAGAAAAATGGCCGCGATTTCGATATTGTACTCACTAGATACATGTACCTACATATTTTTCATTTTCCCACACCTTATAAGAAAAAGATGGCAATGTGCACACACATATAAATACCACAACAATGACCGCAGAAGCCTCGTCTTTAAAAATCCCATGAGACACATTTCCCACACCTATACAAGAAGGAGAGGGTGCTCATGATGCATAGGTGTTTCGCACCCTCACCGCCAGTAGGGTGCAAGACCACACCTCCGCCCCGCCCTTACAACCCTACACAAACTACCGGTACTACGTACATTAGTTATACCTTACTACGTACTATTTACCTAGTATCGTTCACCAAACACTATCGAAATTTTATAAGTACGCAAAAAATAATATCAACTTAGATCGCAGTAGTCTTTGGAATTATATGTATAATAAGTGATGCAGTGAGTTTGTTCTGATTTTGTTCTTAAAGTATCAATAGATAATTTATGCTCAAGAAGTTGTGATATCGGACATAGTGAATTTGATCGAAAACTGTTGTACAGCGTTTAATTTATCGCTTATGTGGTGAAGATAAACATCTGTGAAGAAGAAAGAGAGCCGTCTGGAGATAATTATAACAGACAGGAGGCACCGTGGACGGTAAGTGACATAGAGTTGTGTTTGTGCTAACGATTCTTCCGCAATTATTGTACAACGTTTTATATACCTCATTACTATCTATTTATTGGCGCTGGGAATTGAATATAATGTGGTTATCGTAGTGTATATATAAAGATATTGATTCATAATTAAGTCTAAACAAACAATGAGCGAATAACTTTATCGTTTTTATTGATTTAATTAGAGGTGGTTGTCATTCTTGTTATTTAAATGTACAGATACATAAATATTCAATTTATATAAAGGTATTGAAGACAATTTACAAATCTTACGGTTTGACATCTCTCAGATAGTTAAATAAGCATTAAAAGAACTTATTTCTATATATGTATTCATGTAGAAAATAAATTGATAACCAAAATATGTCAAATTTGAATAGATTTTTAATTGACAGTAAAACATAAATATATTACGTAATATTGAAATTTGAATTTTTCAAAACAATTCTAAAAATGTTCACAGTAATTTTGCACGTATAGTACCACTTATACCGGATGTTTTTTTATAGTCTTTCTAACGGATTAATTCCAAAATAACGAATTTTCAGAGAAAATTTGTCAGACAAAAGTTTCATGGCTTTAAAGGGGCTAAATATTGACATTAAAAAACATTATTTAAAAAAAAAATTAATTAATAATAAATTAAAAAAAATATATTTGAGAATCTTTGCCTAGATCTAAGCACTTCCTCTTGTAATTTTTCTTATAAATTGGTAGTTTCTGAGCAAAAAATAATTGGATATCCATTTTTTTTTCTCCATATCATGAAAAAATTGACATTTTCTGAAAAATAATTCAAATAAAAATTGCCTAGTTTTCCTCGTAAATTACGAGTCTACAATAAAAAATATAGGTTTAGATTTGAAAAAAAGTAGAACCTGAAAACCCATCATGGTGATCTTTTCAAGGTCAACTCATGTTGTGAGTATTTAGACCTTTGAAATCCATGAAACTTTTGTCTGGAACATTTTCTCTGAAAATTCGTTATTTTGGAAATATTCCACTGGAAAGACCTTAAAAAAACTTCCTGTATATAAAAATTTATACAAGTTTGATCACAAGATATGTTTGATATAATATATTTTGACATGCAATTGTCCTATATATCTTTCATGTAAAGTGAGTTGAATAACTCTCGTTAAGGAAATGTACATATTTGCGATTATTATATGATCTAGAAATAATCTGTTTCCGCATTCAGACCTATTTTCAGAATTTACAAATCTTTTGTATAGATAGCTTGTATAGTCCTATTTGTACTAAAATTAGTTTTAACCCTTAGCTGCTCTACTTCTCCAGAATAACATACCTACCACACTGGGGTCACCTCGTACCCCAAACACTATAATGCTAACTACTCGTAAGCTATTGAATATTTTAATTCGATAAAATTCCTCTATCATCTAGAACGATACGTAATGCACTCGAATCGGTTATTTAAAAATATACAGGGTGATTTACAACTAGTGTAAAAAAAAATTAACAGTAGATCGAGTACGTTATTTTAAGCAAAAAAGTTTATATGAACATGTATCCGAAAATTTTTCGAGAGGGAGCTACAAGCCTTTCAAAGATTTTACTCAAAATTAGTGTTTTTTGCTTAAAATAACATCCTCGATCTTCTGTTAAATTTTTTTACACTCGTTGTAAATCATTCTGTATATAATATTTAATATATTTAAAAATTGAAAACCTTATAAAATTTAAACAACTTACATTGAAGTTAAAACAATGTGGGGTACCTGGTACTCCACAGTGGCAGCTAAGGGTTAACTCTACATTTATCATACCTTAAATATGGTAGCTAGTTTTCGTAGTATTATGAAAGTACATATTTCTATAGTAATTTTTTTTTAATAAACGTAGTTCTAATTTATTTGTTGCGGCACCAAAGAAGATAAATTTTCAAAAGTATACAAAGTTGAAATACATTTATGTAAAAGCCCAGTTACAAAATTCTTCGAGGTACATCATCAGAGTATTTAATTACCTACACTTGAATATTTAAAAATATGTTGTTGTTACATGTATTGTAATTAAAATACTTTTCAGTGTTTCATTTTAATTTGTTGAATGTATTTAAGAAACAACATCGCCATCAATTACACCTACAAATGTCGTTGATACAGAAAATGTAAATCTGGCAAATGTCGGGAACGTGTTTTATAACAAATATAATTATACACATTTATGAAAATTAAAACCAGATTCGACAGATGTGAAAACGCCGTTATGTAAATCGTTATTAATACATGTTGTGTTTTTATATGCGCGCGATTTTTTTGTGCGGCGGAGGAACATAACAATAATTAGCCAGCACTGCTGGTTCGTTTTACTTGGTGTGAGTGATTTTTAAAAGTTGTTTAAATCAGTCTCACTTTGTAGCACTATGAAGATTATGTACGTGAATTTTTTGCTAACATTTGGTTTTTACTTTTCTCGCATAACTTATACGAAAGAAATAATTTCTGTATAATTATGAATAAAAAAATTGTTTGATAATTAAAATATTAGTGTAGGCCAGAACTGCTTTGAGCTGTCTTGCCCCTCTATTAAAAATGCGCTTTATTAATTCTGAAAGGAGGCAGAATACGTAAACGGATTATCTATTTCTAGATCATATAATAATTGCAAATACACTTATCTACACTTCCTAACCCTTTTTACACGAATAATACACCAAACTAGATTACATGCCAAAAGGTAACTATGCAACATAAAATATGATTATACAATTTGAAAATATTATATCACAAATAAATACATTATGTATATTTCAAAATAACCATATAACGTATACAGGTTGTCCCATTTTAATCTATCACCCCCCCTATTTTTTTTTATCTATCAATTAAAACAAAAAAAGTTTCAAATAAAAGTTGTTTGGTTTTGAGGGGGACCCAAAAGGCGTTATTAATTTTTTATTTTTTGGACGTCTTCATGGTCAAATAGGATCAACTTTTTTTTTTCAAATGGAAACCTGTATTTTTTATTATGGTATCTTATTGTTTGAGAAAAAACAAGCAGCTTTTGTTTTAAATAATTTTTTGTATGACTTCAATTTTTTTTAATATTTAACAAAATAATTTTAGATTTTAGAGTTTTCACTAATTTTTTACTCGAAACCCATCAACTTTAGAGGAAAAATGTAAAAAACAAAAAATGTTTATTTTAATGAGATATAACTAGAAAAATGATTTCAGATTTTTTTAAATAAATTTTTTTTTGCTTTAATATTTTGAAGAACAAAAGTTAAAAAAAAATTCTGATATAATTTTCTTGGTTATATCAAAATAAAATAAATATTTTTTGTTTTTTACATTTTTCCTCTAAAGTTGATGGGTTTCGATTTCGAGTAAAAAATTAGTGAAAACTCTAAAATTATTTTGTTAAATATTAAAAAAAATTGAAGTCATACAAAAAATTATTTAAAACAAAAGCTGCTTGATTTTTCTCAAACAATAAGATACAATAATAAAAAATATAGGTTTCCATTTGAAAAAAAAATGTTGATTCTATTTGACCATGAAGACGTCCAAAAAATCAAAAATTAATAACGCCATTTTGGGTCCCCCTCAAAATCAAACAACTTTTATTTGAAGCATTTTTTGATTTAATTGATAGATTAAAAAAAAATAGGGGAGTGATAGATTAAAATGGGACACCCTGTATTTGACAATACCGATATACGAAATTTACGACAAAATATACACCGTATTTATATTTATTCAAATATTTGACGTATACATTTTTCCATGCGGGTTCATTATACAAGGATTACTGGTAGGACAAGGACTTGCCCTAGGGCAAACAACAGTTCAGACATACTTATGATGCACAAATGACCATGATTATTTAAAAGTTTTACCACTTTTTGTTGTCATTTTTTCAATCTACTATCTTTATATAATTAAAAATTCATATGTTTCAAAAATTATAGCAAATAAATAAACAAACCTCTTATATATTTGAATGTTTTTACTACCGACTAAAGCCAACAAAAATATCAACAAGAAAATAAGCATTATGACCTCTACGTTCTTTATAATATTAATTTGATTCCAAGTAAAAAAGACTTAACTATACCTGTTTGTGAACTCCAATTATAAGTTCTTACTGACAAACAATCAGTTTAACTATTTATTTTAGTTTTAATGATAACTCATATTCCAAAAATCTGTAGACAGTTTATTACCAACGATAACTTCTTTAGAATCATTCATATCATATTTAATTTCAATTATAAACATTGTTATTATCCAGAGCACCCTTGTTACCGATCACGCAGTTAGTTTTCTCTCAACGAGATGCCACCGGCCGCAAAATTTTGACTAATTACAAAAATACCTACAACGTTGCAACATAAAATTAACAAACGTGAAGCGCGCACGTTTTGTTTGTCCATTCGAATTAATTTCGTTGAAGAAATTACATATTTTTTTGTAATTTACAGTTGCAAATTATAGTCGCAATGGACAGTCAGCTGCATGACTTGTAAACATGTGGTGAACATGTTATTTACATTGTTATTGAAGACGAATATGAATTATTATAAAAATCCAGTGGTAATATAAGACGGGAGTAAAAAAATTAGACCTAACTTCAAATGAATGCTCAAATATATACATACGTTTGTTTCCTCTGTTTGATCTCGCTGCTATATCTGTACTTCCTCTTAATTTGAAGATCTTTATCTGGATGTATTTGGAATTTTCTTGATATATCTGTTTTTGATGTTTTCACGTTTAATATCTTCAATATTTTTCATTTGCATTCTTGTATTTTGATGATACCTACTTTAAATAACTTTAGAAAAGAAAATTATATTTTCTCAATAATATTCTTTTACTACACAGAAAAAAACTATATTGGATCAAGAAAACCTTGTTTTGTATATAACGAAAACAATATTTTCTTAATATAAGAAACATACTCTTAATCCAACTACGTTATTCCTTCGTTCAAGAATATTATATTGTTTTCGTTATATACAAAACAAAGTTTACTCGGTTTGAGAAATCCTTTCTACCAGTGTACATTATTTATTTATAGATGTCAATCACATATTAATTTATGGAATTAGTTATAAATCTTATACCTGCATAAGGCGGTTATTACTCTATTAAGGAAATTTCTTTGATCAAATAAATATGACTGTGTAATACGTCAACTTTCATTATATTTACCTTCATAATATTTCTTTTATCATAGATAATGACAATTTGATCAAAGTTTTTTGACGGATAAATAAAAATGGCGACTGAAAAAAAATATGATCAAATCTTTGCCAAAGATCTTTGACATATTTATTTGATAGTGTAATAGCTATTTACCCATTTGATCCCTGCGTTTCGCAGCCACTGAACATAATGTAATTACAGAAATAATGTTATGTTTATTGTAATACGTACCAGCTTGTATGACTGAATAATAATTAGTCAATAACAATAATAATGTGTAGTTGTTTTTATATCTCACGGTTGGTATTCGTGGAGACAACTTCAGATTAAAATGCTAATTTTAATGTAATATTATGTAAATTATTTTCACTTATTGTAAAAAGATCAGTTGATTTAAGCATATGCTTGTAGAAATAGATATTATGATTGTTTATCTTCTTTACTTATCTATACTTCTGTTTGATTGAAAATCGATGTTCCTGTATTATGTACCTATACATTCTTATTGAAGTTTGATAATTGTCTTCCGGGTAATTCCAAGTACTTTTAAGTGATTTTTTATCAATGATTTTACTTTCTTATACAACATGTATGAAAACGGAAAAATAATATTTATTAAATCAACACTGTCTATTTATCTGTCACAACCTTCTAGCTGTGTAATAATGACATGTATAATACTTCAAAACTCGACAAAAAAATTTCACGAAAATTCACAAAATTTTTGGCAATTTTTTTTGTTGGATTTCAAAGTATTATATATACCATTATATAGATTTTGACACGCTGATTTCAAATTCGTCAATGAAAATCAATTCTGACAACACGTTGAAAACTTATGACCATTTTTTTTTTAAATTTTGAAAAAAACTCAAACTTTCAGAAGCCATATCTCATGAACGGTTTGAGAAACAGACCTGCGGTTTAAAAAATTCAACTTTTCACATTATTTTCAATATAATAAACATAATTTTAGAGAAATCTAAAACTAAAAAAATTTGTCTTATTTCATGATTGAATTAAAATTTAAATATTAGTTTAAAGGTAAAAAAATAAAAAATAAAGCCATAAACAATAGTTAAATTATTACATTTAATCACATTTTTTTAAATATAAAATTCAAACTAAAAAGTGCAAAAATTTACGTGAAATCATGAATTACAGGCGATTTGCACCCCCCCTTCCTTAAATGGGTGCCTATATGACTGTACAATATATGTACATACATATATATATATATATCTAATCAGTTTTATTTATCTTGAGGAGTTTTTTTTTGCTTTTGGACAACTCGTTACTATTCATTTCAATAAATTTCCACCAGAATTCATGACGAAACGTTGTTCGAGAAATCCCAGAATCCAATTTTATTTTAATTTAAATATTCTCGATAAGCATTCATATAGCAAGATTGATATTTTCGAGCCTTACGGGTGTACTGATATGAGAATAATTTGAATACCATATTAATCATTAGATAAATCAGTTTTGACTCAAACAACGGCGCAAAAAGGCTGCGTCGAACAATGATGTTTATGCAAACAGAATATGAGTAGTGGATTAATTATCAGATAAGTCAAACACTCGAGGCGCCCAGCAGTTACAGATGTGAAGGCAACTTCGCACTGGTTGTAACTTAAGATACTCTCTTTATGTACGTACTTGTAAGCCGTTAAGTAGCTATTGTGACTAAATTTTTCGTTCCTTAAATATTTTTTAGAACTGAATTGCTTATTATTAGGAGAATCGTTATTAATTTTTTTTTATTATCTTGGGAAGAGAACTATTGAAAATTATTTAAAATTTTGTTTAGTGTAAGCAATGTATATTTTAAACCTGCAATTATTCGTTGTTAGTAACTCACCCATAATTTTTAAAATTTTCAGTTTTTTCGCCCCCATGTATTTTGAAATCGGTAAATGCCCACACGAACTTATATAGCGTGATGATATCTAACTTTAAACAAAATGTATTGTCTTATATATCTAATAATAAATAAATAAACAAAAAAGAAATATTGTCGCTTATCTAACAACACCGGTCAAGTCAAAAATTAGCGGTTTTTACATTTTAATGTCATTGAATAGAGCTACTCATTGCGCGTCGATCTACCAATCACATTCTAGACGTTTGGGACAATAAGAGACCAGAATTAAAAAAATAGTAACAGCACGCAAGCCGGTAGCCTATAAAAAACATACACAGTTTTTTCGCTCTCCTGTAAAGTTGGTCAAAATGACTTGAGCGGTGTTGTAAGATAAGCGACGATATGGATTATTATATTACCTGTAAAAAGACATTAAAAAATAGATACCAAATATATTCACTTTTATACGAGTATTTTTCGAAGGTTAGGTTATAAAATATTCAATGAAATGTATATAATCTTATAATGTGTGATTTAATTCCTATTTTATTTTCTTATTTGTAAAAACCTGTCTACATTCAAAGATATAATTTTCATAATAATAATCAGATCCAAAAAAAAAAACAAAAAGCGATCAAAAACAAATTAAAACACATACACAGCATCTTCAAGCACGAGCTCGCACGCATACTCAGCACTCACCTTGAACACGACGAGAGAGAGGACACATAGTGGAGGAGGCGGACAGACAGACCGACGGACGGACCGGTCAGTCAGCGGAGCCGCGTGATTACACGCCGGCTTCTGGAGAAGCTGTTCGTGATCGTGTTGACCCAAACCGGTCTCGACCGGCCGGCGTGACCGCGCGGCGCAACAGGTGGATCTCTCACACGCACACACACCCACATACACACATATACATATATACACCCACACACACGCATATATGAACGCGCCGCGCCGTCCTTGCACGAAGATCGCGTGTAATGTGTATCTGTATTCGTGGATTATATTGATAGCTTGTATTTGGGTTGACCTAAAGGGATGATTTGCAATTATTATTATACTTGGAATAGTTTTGATGTTATATAAGTATTATCTTAATTAATTATTATTAGTGAAATGCGGTTTAAATTATTTATCTCAAGCATACATTTCAAGTACGTTTTATTATATTTAATAGCATCTATAACTGTAATTATTATAATTACGATTATACATACACTATTATTGCTTTACGAAACAGATAATTATACTGCACTTATATACATTTTATATCTATACTAACCTGGATGCTTTTATATTATTTATGTCTATACAAATCATACACATAGAAGAAAGATATTTTATTAATTACTATTCACCCGCGTATTTTATTTTTTATATAAAAACTAATACTTGGATCTCCGGTATTACAACTTTAAATTTGGTATTTGTTTTGTATATAACGAAAACAATATTTTCTTAATAATAAGAAACATACTCTTAATCCAATTACGTTATTCCTTCGTTCAAGAATACTATAGTTGGTTTTAGAGATTATTGCTTATCTTAAGAAAATATTGTTTTTGTTATATACAAAACAAGGTTTACTTGGTTTGAGAAATCCTTTCTACCAGTGTATACGAAAAAATATATTTTTTTTTATAAAAATTACTGGAAAAATTACTTTGATGTGCCTATTGCAACTTTTTTATAAACCTATATTTTTTAGTAAAAATTAATATTTAAAAAAAATCTCTTAAAAATCCTAAAATTAAAAAAAAAACATATTTTTAAAACTAATTGTTGCTTAACTAATGTATAGTTAATAATTATAAATAATAATTTCGAATTTTTTGGATTTGAGGATTTTGGAAAAACTTCTCAGACAAATTTTTTTTCTGTAAAATACGAATATGTAATAATAGGTTTCTATTTAAAAAAGTGAAGTTAACCCCATAATGATCTTAAAATCTCCATACAAAGTCAAAAAAAAATGCCTCCATTCATTTTCCTCCTTCTGACCCTGAAGCTTTTGTACCAAACAATTTCCCTGAAAAATCTTAATTTTCGAGATATTTGCTTGTCTCAATTTAAATAGACCACCCGGTATAGATACATACATATATTGTTTATTTATAAAGTAAGTAATATACTATACAATACATTAAGAAAACCAAATGACAGTTGCTCGTTATAGAATAGACAAATTAGGTAATTACCTTGGAAGGAGTGAAATTTGTTTTAAAATTTCAAAATGAAAAAACTCAAAATTATTTTCTGTCTATCGCCACTTCCCAACGAATAATGTATATAATGTAAAAAAAAATTACAGAAGAATAACGCTAGATATTAAAAAAAAATGATACTATTTGTTATAGTTACCTGAATTGCCTTCTGAAATCAATTAATTAAAAAGTAGAATACAATTATTCTCGTTCTAAATAAATAAGAAACTTGTGTGTAGGGTTAAAAAAATGATTAAACTGCTATAAAAGAACATGGTGTTAATTGATTTTAAGAGAGAAATCAGATCGCATTGGATTGTAATTAATATCTCATGGTGTAATTTTTAAATCAGTCCAACCCTGTAGGGGGTCTCTTATTATTACACATAAGTCAGTACACCTTCGATCGAAATAGTATTAATTATGACGTTATAAAATTCATCAAACAGAATTATAGCCCCAGGTATGAAACTCAGTTATGTTATCCACTCGATTAGCCGGTTTAGGGTTTTTTGTATTATTATTATTTAAATCACTAAATCATTACAACAAGTTAATATTTAATTAAGGAAATTGATATACGCTGCGAGTATAGGAATATTGTATTTTATAACAGCTGTAGTTAAAAAATGTAACCCTACATACATTAGTGTGATTCATATAAAATTAACATGATTGTAAGTAAACGTCATGTCAAATTCATTGTTTTTATTTTTAACGAAAGATGTTCGTTAAAATGAGTAATATAATTAATAAAAATGTAATTATGCAAAAACAAGATTAATTAGTCATGTATGTAACTGACAATTTTATAGATAGGTACTACATAATAAATTAGGGAGACAGTTTTCAGAAAATAAAAGATAATTTTAGACAAATATCAGTTTATTAAAAAAGTGGTGTGTGCCTCGGCCATATAAGCTTAAAATTGAAGTAAAACTTATTTTGTTTTCAATAAAGTAAACGATTATTAAATTAATAATAAATCAAACGTACTATTTTAAACTGACTTGTACTCATTCATCCATCTTTCTCTTATACATTTACTCATCTCTCTCACGCATAACCGACGTAAAGTGACTTTTACGCTATTCATCTATCTTTCTTTCACACACTCTTCTTAGCGTTTCATCTTTAAAATTAAAGAAGTTTCACTTCAAAAATTAAGTTTCTAAACTGTTTGTAAAATATCCTTAATCGTTTTAGCTTCTACTATATACTCATATATCATATGCTTTCATTTTAATCAAACAATGTCATAAATGTAACTGTTTTATCTCATAAATCAAATCTAAAACGAAAATTAGACAGTGCCTATTATGTTTTTAAGCCAATAAAAAATATACTCTTACCTCGGGTTGCACAAAGCAAAATAATTTTCGATTAGTTAATCAGTTGTTTTCAAAGCATTATTACGTTAATTCTAAAAAAACAATCACGGTTATGATACATATTATAAGGTAAAAAAATGTCATATTTAGTGAATTGTTCATTTATAAAATGAGAATAAGTTTAGAATAAACATTAATCATGGATTGAAAACAACTGATTAACTAATCGTGAATTATTTTGCTTTATGCAACCCGAGGTTAATGTATAAGTGAGGCGATTTAGCGCAGTTTCATCATGTTATATAATTGTTTATTTACTTTCTTTCATAGTTTCTACTTATTACATTTCTTGTATTTATATAATTCAGAATGTAAATCAATTTACAAGAATATATAAAGATAATAAGTAATTTATCTTATTGTCAATGCCATATATCTAAATATAAAACTATATAAGCTAAATTCGGTGGGCGATGAAATATAGCAGACTCATAACATATTTTTTATTTATTTTTGTTTCGATAATCATTCAGGAATGAATATTCAAGCCGTTGTATATGTAAATAATTCAATGCATTTATAATAAAACATCTATGAAAAGCGAGCGGCTAATTTGCAAGATATAGCTATTTACATAATGCTGTATTTTCCGATTACAGTGCGAAGTTAGCCAAACGCTTGTTATATTCATATCACAGAACTATTTTATAGCAATGTGTTAGGCCATCCTCTGTAATAAAACTACATAAAACGTTTGAATAACTGAATAAATTAGAACACGAGATTCAACATTTTCAATATTTATAAATCTGATTCATTTAATTTTTTTACAACAGCGTTAAAGTAAATTTCTTATTCAAGGAAGATAAACGAGTATTTTTATTTAAATTATAATTATTTTTTAACAAGTTTAATCCTAAATGATTATTTATTAGATCAGTGTATCTCAAAGAGCGACACCTTGTTTTCAAGAAATGGCGAATATTTAGTTTTTATAAATACAGTGATGCCTCGCACAACGAACTGCATCGTATTTCATTTTGCCGCCCGAACGCTCCTACGTATCACGAAGTCGCCTGAACGCACGCAGTCGATGCTCAAACTTGCACGAACTGTATCAACGCGCATCTGTCGTTCTTTTCTGCGCTTAACTCACACACGTGTTTGTTTTAATAAATGTAATTTTGTGTGTGAGGATTTGACCCTGCAAACCTCGGTAAACTCTCCTAAATCTGAGTCTGACTAAAAAATAAAAAACGTATGTACAATTTTTTTTATGTTACAGTAGGTACAGAACGAATTAAAATTTTTAACATGATTGTATTGTTATGGGAAAATGCGTTTCACATAACGAACTTTTCGCATAACAAACTTGCTCCTGGAACGAATTATGTTCGTTATACGAGGCATCACTGTACAGTACATATAATGTACAATAAAATATTTAACATTTTTCGAAGAAAAGAAGTTTTTTTATAGGATTGATGGTACATAAATGTACCTACCACAACAAAAGACTAATGGTATTTATATGTATCATCACTCCCATCAATTCTATCATGATTACATGATCTCATAAAAAGTGTAGTAATATTTATTTATAAAAACATTGAAAAAAACATCGCGAAAGGGTTAAGTTACATCTTGCATATCCTTATCTCTTTTATGACTTACCAATTATAATAAAACCTAAAGAGTTCACACAATAAAACACGAATGACCTGATTACTAAACTGGCATAATCAAAACTGAAAAAGGTTAAAAGTGTGTCAAACGCAGACGGTCGGAGAAATCCCGAGATAGCTAAATATGCTATGTATGGTACATGTAATCACGTTCACGTACATCTGGTGGGATGCTATGGATTTCCTGTTTCTTTTTTACGTTTTCATCACTTTTATTAGATTTAAGTACCTATTATAATTAATTTAAAAAATTATAATAATCATTTTCTTAAGCTCTTTTCTTTTTTGTTGTCTGTATAGAAAAAAGCACAAATGAAGTATTTTATTACACAATGAAAATAAAAAAAAGGTAAAAAAATTAACATTTTTCTATAAGCTGCATAAACATATTTTAAGCGAATCATATTTTCCAACTAACAAGCCGTATAGAGTCATAAAATTTTGACTGTAAATCAATTTTTTTTCTCGATTTCAATAGATAAATTCACATCTAAATTCTATTTTATACGATAATGATCTCTAAGAATCGTTAATGTCCTTAAACACCGAAGCATAGCCATTAACGCTATTATTTAATACATTTTAAATTGCATACAGAAAACTTAACAATCATTACAACAAATTAGCTTTTCTCTTAGGCAGTGTTTTTATAAGAATATTTTTTACAGTAAATATTCCGTATATATAAGTCTTGTACAATCGTTAAAGATGACCGTTTAAAATACATCATTAAATGTAATTAGTTAGTTACGGTATTAATATATTATCAATCAATACAAATAGCTTCATTGGAAGTCACCGTCTACTGTTATTAATTTGTAAGTTATATTCAATAATACTTACTTTAACATATGTTCAATGAAGATTTTTTTTTAATTATGATAAAATTTTGATTTTGATTCGTTTCGGAATCATGATATAGAATCACTTTTTGCCCATCTGTTTATCTGATTATCAAGGTTACTTTTCTCAAGAATGGTTAAAGATATTAAGTTGAAATTTATATCAAATACTATGACATACAACTTAATAGTCCTGTAAAAAATTCAAGTTTCTAACTCTATGCAATAAAAAGATACAACCTTTATTTTGGAGTCACTGGCCGATCTTCAAAACCTATAGGGTACTCCCCTAGAATCTTAAATATTATCACGAAGGAAGGTCTCATAGCACAAGTAAATGAAAAATTATTTTTAAAAATCATTAATTTCTAATGTATGTGGAATTCTAAACAGTACACTTACAATGTAAGAAGCATGTGCCACTGAATTAAATAATATGAAGTAAAATTGTTAGTAATATAATGTAACAATACCTATAGAAAAAAGACAATATTTGTTTAAAATAAACTAAAATAAAATAATAAATTTATTTATTATTTCTTCTAATATTTATTTTTCATGTACAATTTAATCTACATATATCTCTAAAAGAGTTTATCCTTAACCACTCACTCACTCACTCACTCACACATATATCAACGTACAGCCGAAACCCCTGGACCTAGAAACGTGAAATTTCGTAGGTGCCTTCCTTTTATAATGTAAGCACCCACTAAGAAATAATTTTTCGAAATTCAACCCCTACGGGGTTAAAACAGGGTGTCAAAGTTTTTATAAAAAAATATTTTTTTTGTTAACATTTAATTGAAACTTATCGAACATACTCTACAATATAAATAATGAAATAATTATTTCAGCATTTCCCAAAATTTAAATTATTAATGAATTAAAAATGAATGTTCGATATTCAAGCCCTAATAGGACGGGGACGAGGATTTAGTCATCTATTAAAATAAAAATTTCGACATTCAACCCCTAATGGCGGGGGTAGACAGGGTCTGTGTTTTTGATATGTTTATCTGCATAGCTGCTTACGTTATAATAGTGGAGTCGGGCAAAATAATCTACAATAAAAAAATTTGATATTCAACCCCTAATGACGAGGGTAGACAGGGAGTTAGTTTTTACAATTTTTAACTAAAATCCGAGATACTTACGTTTTTTTATAGGTAATGAATAAAAATCAATATAAAAAATAATAATATGTCATCCCCTATCACGTATGGAGGGTTCTAATTAGTTTCGAAGTTTTCACGAGCAAAGCCGTGGGATTACGTTAGTATTTTTATAATTTTTGAATTTAGTTGATAAACAACGCAAAACTTTGATTGTAAATAAGTTTTATAAGACAGTATGGAACCCTCAGGGCGCGAGTTCTACTTGCACTTGTCAAATTTTTGTATAAGTTACTACAACATAAAGTAGTTTTAACAATATACAGCTGCTATGATTAGATTTTCTTTTTATGTAACTCTTGGTCATTAACTTAGCCTCAAGCTTGAACCAATTTAGACAACATTTAATAATCGTTTATGCATGTAGAGGGCAGTAGTTGTTAACTTTTTACAAGTCTTGTAATCAGGCGGTTTTAGGAAAAGCGAGGCCCTAGGCAAAGATCAAATAGCAAGGCCCTCTATTTTTTGTGTGTTATTTTTATATTATTGTAGATTTTGTTGTACGAAATTCAAAATATTTCGTGAATTTTGATTTCTGTCATTATTCAACTAGTATTTTTATTTGATTGCTATTTGCTTTTACAAAAAGTAATTTTCATTTTAAATTCAGATATGAATTTTTATATCGAAATTTATTCTAGCCATTATCATACAAATCTCAATTCGAATCACGAATAGAAATTTCTAAAAGACAACTTTATATTAAATACTATTATTAGACGAAATCATGACACATTAAAGTAGTATTATAAAAGAACATAGGTGCATATTACTTATTACATTTCATTCAAAATCAGTACATTTAAATTTTATTACGAATTAATTCAGCATCGACACTGACCGGCTGTTTCGATTTCAACAGGTTCCAAAAATACGAAGAAAAAAAATTCCCATACAATAACGAATGTAAATTCTGTCTGGCATCTGAAAATCACAATTACTTTCTAGCAGGGTTGGATTAAAATTCACAGACTTGTTGTTTATTGTACCTAAATAAATAAACATGCATTACAAAATGAACAGTATATTATTCTCTGAAATTAGACTATATATATATTTGAAGTCATTTTTGGTTCTAATTTTGGTAATTAATTCTCATTTTCTATTCTACTTTATATCGGAAATATATATTATACACTGCTGTGCACAAGCCTTTGGACACTCATTTTTTTGCGTATTGAAAATATAAAACTGTAAAAATGGTTAATAAAAATATTAAATGTTGATAAGAGTACTTAATTACAACTTTTGTAAAAATCCTAGCATATCTAAAATACAGCATTTACAATTTTCCATGTTAAGAAAATTTTTTGAATTATATACCTACCTGAAAGATCAGGTTTATTCAAGTTGAAAGTATTGACGCACAGTGTCTTTCAAGCTAACAAGAAATTGTTTTTTACTATATGTTTACTGCGAGTAAAAATATTCTTTTCGCTATTTTGGGGATTTTTATTGACTAAAATCTGTATACATATTTACATTCAAAATCACAGGTGTCCAAAGACTTTTGCACTGCAGTGTACCTATTTCTATTTTGGGGTCGTCCATAAAATACATACGCATAAAGGGGGGGGGGGATTTCCTAGCATGGATTGCCTGACGAGGAGGGAGGAGAGGGTCCGAAGAAACGTTTTATTCATATTTTTTTAAACAATAGATGTTATTTTTCAATCGCGGTGTTGTTTTTAATTACCAATATTGACAATTTTGTGGGTACATGTTTTGTGACGTATTATTAGGTGATGCAGCATGACAAAAAGGGGTTGGATGTTAAAAATGCGTGAATATTGTGTGACGTACATATATCTCTTAATTAATTTTATCTGACGGTCTATAGATATTCCTCAAAAAAGTATTCCTTCGTGTATTATTTTTTCCACCCCTGCTCAAAAGTGCTACTTAAAAAATCATATCCAGTAGGCATGGTCGGTAAGGCACACTAGATCATACAAGTCTACTGTATCCATAGGCGATGTATTTACATACGTAATCATGTCGGGTCCACATGTGTAGTGATGATGTGGGTATAAACAGCCAATAATCTCATATTTTATTGACGGAATGTGAAACTGGATATATCAGAGAACTCTGTGCTTTTATCTAAAAAAAAAAAACTGCTGCCCAAGAGGCACGCTCTTCTGAAGAAATCTACGTATATTCGTATACATATATAGTATAACTTCGTGTTTAAACTGACATTAAGAAAATAATTGCAATATATATTTTTGATCAATGAATTTTGTATATTAAAAATGCCTTTGTAACCGTATCGATTAATTTTTTATTTTCAGCAGATATGCTTAATTTTATATTTTTTTCTTAAAATATGCTTATATCTATTAACTGACATTTTAGTAAAAAAAATAATCAAGTTTAGAAATATACTCTTGAACATAGGCGCCGACTTTTCATTTAACCTGGGGGGGGGCGAGATTTTCATAATTTTTTGAGGGGGGGGGGGGGGTGCAAAAATTTCCTTAAAAAATGTGCAATATCTAACTTTCGTAATAACGACAAAAATTTCAGAAACGCAACTAATAATGTGAAAAAAATTATTTTTTTCATCAAATTATTGTAGTTTCGATAAAAATCGATCAAACTTTAATTATTTGAAATAATTGAAAAGTGGACATTTATATTTAATTTACAGAGGCTCATGAAACGTAAACGACGATTTTAGCTGAAAATATAGTAAAGTGTAGAAAAGTCGTAGAATTTTTTTAAAGCTGTTGATCTAACTAAGCTTTGTGAAGGAAATAAAAGATGTTTTAGTATTAATTTCCTTTTTGAAGAAATTTTTAGTGATCATTTGCCCCTCCCCCCCCCCCCCCCCCCGTAGTCGGTACCGGTGCTCTTGAATGCCTCAAAAGCCTTAATTATGAAATTATGTAATTGGCACCTATTGTACCTGCAATCTGAAGGCTTTGTTTAAACAATATAAATTAATTTGGCTTTTTGATTTTTGAGTCTTTACGTCGATTTACAAGTAATATAATTAATTTTGATAGTTTTTAGAAGTTCGTTGTAGCCTCAAAAACTACCAAACCGATTTTTATAGTACTTTCACGGTTAGAAACTTAAGACCCTAGAATTGGTTGGTACTAGATATCATCACGCCTATGTTGGCGAAGCTGCGAGTAAAAAAAAATCTCCAATGAAGACTTTAAACATATTTTATACGTTTCTAAAATTATAATCGAAACTCAGGATGGTTCAAAAAACAGTTGTCTACTGTATACTCTACAAGTATGATATTTATTGCACCTAAAACGTGTGTCCGATTTCTGATAATAAGTATACACATTTAAATAATTTGAAGTTGCTTTTACTGTGCTTTCTTGTACATGATGATTTACATATTGAAAAAAAAATTAGAGCAACCTTTTTCAACTGATTTTCTCAAAAGATATGTTAATTTTTTTAAGATTTATAATTAACAATTTTGAAGTTAATGGAAAAATAATTTTATTTCTGATACATAATAAATTTTACCACATCTATTTATGTATTTTCTTTCTCTTTTTGTATTCTATTTGATAAAATATCGGAATTAGAATTTATATTGATATAAATATGTAGGTTGAAAAAAATATAGATGTATAGTTAAGATATATATTTTATATATACATAATATATTTCCCGTTTAGGCAATATAATTATAAAAAATTTAATATTAAAATTTTTCGCACGTAAGTAAATATGTCATGGTCTTTAATTCGATAACGGAAATTAAACAAGAATATTTAATAACAATATATACACACCTTTTATAATTAAAACTGTTTATATTCCTAATAATAAGGATGTTGAAGCTATTTTATTTGTTCGTTAACTCACTACACAGAATTGACAAATAATTTTTTTTAATTATTATTAAAAATAGATTAAATGAATACTGATTTATGATAGGTAAAGAGTGTGTACCTAGTAATTATGTATTGATATAATTAAAAGATAATGAGATAAATATTTCATTTATAAAAAATATTTGAAATATCAAAATACAATACGAAAATTTTGTTTCCATTTAAAAAGCGCAAAAAATTCATATTTATGTATTCTGGAGTTCTTCAAGGATTTTAATGCCTTTCCAAAATTTGTCATATTTAACACTATATCGCCCATATTATAACTAAATGCTCCTTTAACTAACTGTCGTATTATCAACAGATCCAAGTATAACACATTTAAGTAAATAGATTTCAAATTTTCTGCAGTATTTCTTTACAACGTATATAATGTCTATTTTTCATTGAGAGCTTGAATATTAATTTAAATCACATTTGTAATACTCCAAATTTACTTTAAAGGAGCATTTAGCGCTAAAGGAGCTTTAAATTGGTTGATAATACCGGACATATATCTATTAACATTTATTTAATTAATTTTCGCTTTCTGGCTAAATTTATTATCAGGGCCAGGTACAAGCTCTAACACCGACCCATTCAAAAAGTAATATACCGATCTGCTTAAGGGGGAAAGCCACTGTGACGTAAAAAAATAAAAAAAATGTTTTTCTTACAAGTTTTTAAAGTACACATATTCATAAATATGTATACAAAAAATTGAGTTTAAATTTTGAAAATTGACGTAGTTTTTGTTAATTTAGTGAGACGATGTAGCACGGCTATGGCATAATAAAAAAATTAAACACGTTTATCTCGAAATGACATTTTTCGACCTGGTCGACACGATTCCTCAAAGACTAATGAACCGATTTCATTTTTTTTAAATAATTTTCGTAATTGATTTTTGAAATTTTGATAATTACTATTTTTAAAACTGCTCTAATAAAAAATAGGTCTTAAAAATGAAAAAAAAAATTCAAACGATCGCTATTTTGTGAAAAAAAAGGCTACGTGCAACGATAGCTACATTCATATAGATATTGATAATTTTTTTTTATATAACCCTTCTCGAAATTTCGAGTGAACCATAGAAAAAAATATTTTTTTTTTGGTCCTCACATCGAGGCTCATAACTTTGTAAATATTTAATATTTTTCAATAAATATTGATATTAAATAAGTTGAATAAATACTTAATAAAACGTCTTTTACCTGATTAAAAAATAACTAGTTATATCTGTGAAAAAAATTCCCAAACATTGACAATTTTTTGACCCGTCACAGTGGCTATCCCCCTTAAAGTTGATTATGAAATAATTGTTGTGTATAAAAAGCTATATTGTGTAAAATAAACATACTTTTAACGAAATTTAAAATTTTACAATTAAATTTTATGCATCAAATTAAAATTTCTCAAAAATTTTAATTAATACTCACGATCCAAGTTTTGAAAATCTCGTACATTCACGTTCGGTCATATCCATAATCCGAAAAATTAACGACCATTGCCCAATTTTGATCGGCCTACCGGGGATTTGCTCAGTTGCCCACTGATCATATGGGAACCTGTTCACTATGAACACGTGCCAATCAAATTTGAACCCCTAGTCATATAAATAAATATCATGTTAATAGAAAAATTAAAAATATATACTCTATAAGGCAATGAAAATTAAAATTAATTTACAGTTAATATTTATGTCACTTTATTTAATATGCATAGAGTATGTATAAGTATTTATCAGATAGCAAATAATTTATGGGGCCAGAAGAAGTTTATTTATCCAATTAAAAACATTTTATTTGAAAACATGATACGTTAATGACTAAATTAATATCGAAATTTGAATGTATTTAAATAATCAATGACTTTATTTACAAGACGTGCTAAAAATGAATTATGATGCATTTTTAAGGCATATTTATATTCATATAAAATTTTGATTAGAGATAAGAGAAGAAGTAAATTGAAAAAAAATATTAAATTCAATTAACTTTTAATATTTATTATTAATTAGTTTTTTTAATTCTATAATGTACTAATGAAAATCGAAATTAACAATATATATTTGTAGGTAACCCTATTTTGCGTGTGCAATATTATTTTTTTAGAATTCTGTTTTTATATTAATACAAATATAGATCATTGGTACAAGTAAATTTAAAATAAAAATATTTAAACCAATTTTGTTGAGAATAGACGAAATTTTCATTTATAGTTTGCAGTGGTTGCCGAGGGATTTGACGGTGCGGTAAACGATTCCTACCGTCAAATCTCCGACAACTACTGCAAAATTAATGTTATACGTCTGTCTAGCACACTGTAAAAAAATTGTTTTTAATTTATATTCAGAACACATGTACCACATTTAATAGAATATTTAACTTTGTTAATTATTAAAAGTAAAAGAAAAGTTTAATTTAATTTGAGAATTGAAATAGACAGAACGGTATATAATAGTAACATGTACTAATTTGCTGTAATGGAAGAGCTAGTTTTTCATTATTTTAAATAAATTAAACGTTAATATATTTGTTTTATAATTTTTATAGTATTTAAAAGGGTAATAATTAGTTTTTAAAACGTCTCTATATGGCCAATTATGTAGAATTTCAATAAATAGAGCACTGTTGGCAAGTTCTCTCATTTATCATGTGTTCAAAACTTTAATTTATAATCCAATTACTTAAAAAGCATACGTCCAATATTTTAAGTAAAATATATGAGTTATCCATAAATAACATTGCACCTTAACCACAAAAGTTATGTCACTCGACACGTGTTTCTACTTCACAAGAAGTCCTCATCAGGAACCTAACGATTCCAGACTCTGTATATAATTAAAGCTCGCTACGTTTCCTTGCTTATTAAATATTTGACGTTTAGACAATTAGTTGTTTTATTTATAATTAACATATATATAAATAACATATTAAAATTATAGACTTTTATCTATACATTGCCCTAATGATCAAATAACCTTAAATAAAACTGACTACAGAACTCTTACTATCGCCGTCAAATTTAAAAAGGATCAATGTCCCCCTCTCTACATTAATTCCAAATGCACCGTTAAGATTTAAAAAAAATCTTATCCTTATAATTCATCGAAATATATTTTTCCTCAATAAAAATAATACCCCCAATCATCTTCATGATAAGAGATATCTTTATCAACGTATCTCATCTAGGGATCTTGATGTAGATTTTCCATGTCGGATTTACTGAATAATCCAAACGTGTGAGACATCGTCATTTCGTATTCGATACAATTTCCAATTAATGAATTTTACGCGAAATGAAATACAATTTGCCGTCTGATAAACATCTGTGCGACAGCGTCTGCCTCAAGCAATTCGCCGATCGAAAGCTGCTGTCTTAACCGAGATTAAATTATATACACGTGCGTGCGTGTTCGTGAACAGGAGTTGCCAGACTTTGCCTTGGATTTTTCATGATCCCCAAACACTTATACCTTCTTTTTCGCCATTCATAAATATCAGCTGTTCGGTTACAATGGTGAAGACTATTAACCCCAATGTAAATATGAATTGTAACAAATATATGTGTGTTAAGAGTTTGGTAAATCTTAAGTATTATTACAGAATATAAGATTATCTTAAATTAAAAAGTTTGTATGAGATTATTTTGAATGGAACGCGAAAAATTTTATATTATATGTATGTATATCAGTGGTGCACATAGACAAAAATCGTTATGAGTGGGGGAAGGGGTAAATTTTCATGTAATTTTTATTTTATTATATATCTAATTGTTAAGTTTAATAATTATATTAATGTGTATTTAAATAAATATTACTATGCAATAAAAAAATTCACAGAAATTTGGATAGGTGATTTAGAAGGTATTTGTCATGCCGAAACCGAATTCGTTGCCTAACTGATTCCATCACAAGTTTTTTAGATATCCGAACCTAAATGTCACAAAAATGACGATTTTGGCAATGTTGGGGAATTTATTACTATGTATGTAATTTTTTTCTGAAGTTTTCTTTCATGATTTCGAATAGTACTCTTTTCTCTTAAAAATGATTTTTTACATTTTACTATGCGATTTTTCTTTACCGAAATATACTATTTTGAAGATATTCATTGTATCTACTATACTACTCTATTTCCAAAGATATCATATCTTCAAACTAGTACATCTCGGCTAAAAAAATCGTACAGTAAAAAGTTAAAACTCATTTTAAAGAGGAAAGATAATACTATTTGTTACCGTGAGCGAAAACTTTAGAAATAAATTACCTACTTGATAATAAATTCTTTAACATTGCCAATATAGTCTTTTTTGGGACTTTTAGGTCAGAATATCTCAAAACCCTGACGAGATGAAACCAATTGGGCAACAAATCCGGTTTGGGCATGCCAAAAGCTTCCTAAATTTTATATTCAGATCGCTGTTATATTACAAAAGTATTTTTTTTGTAATCAGACATAAACTAACACTTACCTATTTAAATTTTCATCTTAATTGGTATAAAATTGTCAAAATAAATTCATAAAACGTTGAGGTTGTTATTTATTACACAGTATTAAAGAATTATGAATTCAATACACCCAGTGGCTAGTTAAACATACAGTATATGTACATGCCTAAATGTAATCAAAAATAAGAAGTCATTGAATATTTATAATGAATATGAAAATTCAAATTAATTTTTGGTGTAAGTACTAAATAGAAATTAATAGATAGTGCAATTTTGATGGTACATTAAACTTGCAAATTTTTGTTAGTTTTATTTAATGGTCCAAAATTTAAAAGAATATGTATTGCATCGCTGATGGCCAGTCAAATATATTTACCATATACAGGATGATGAAAAAAGCAGTGTATAAGATTTATGATAAAATAAAGCATACTTAATTTTGGTATATAGTTTATACAAAAAATATATATTGACGATATTTAATATAACACTATTATCTGATCTAGCAATTAATAATGCATAGATGAACATAGAGAACATGAGATTATTATAGGCTACCGCGGAAACTTCATTTATATTAATAAAACACATATATCAAGTAATAGCACAGTGTTTCCTCTTGCTAAATTATGAAAAGGGAGATATCGTCGCTTATCTAACAACACCGCTCAAATTATTTTGACCAACTTTGCAGGAGAGCGAAAAAACTGTATGTTTTATATAGGCTACCGACTTGCGCGCTGTCACTATTTTTTTAATTTTGATCTCTTATTGTCCGAAACGTCTAGAATGTGATTGGTAGATCGACGCGCAATGAGTAGCTTTATTCTATGACATAAAATGTAAAAACCGCTAATTTTCGACTTGAGCGGTGTTGTTAGATAAGCGACGATATGTATATCACTTTAATGAGAATATTTTATTGCATAAGTTATAGAGACCTTTTTTCTTAAAATATTTTGAAAAAAGGAATACTAACACCTCTCTATTTGATTTTAATTTTTATATAGGACCAGCTACTAGCCAGACCTAATTTACAAAAAAAAAATCATTAAAATCCGTTCAGTGGTTCATGATTTTTGTGTGTGATAAGTAACAAGGATTTGTGGAGTTTTGATCTGATTCAGTATAAATGTAAAATGAAAAATCTAACTGATGTAATATTAAACATAATAATATTATTTTATACCTACATTATTTATTATCCTTCATACTTTTTTGAAAAATATGTTGTACATTTACAAATCTATATAAGAAAATAATATTAATATTAAAATTTTTGTTTCAGATTCCAAGATTATTCAAACAAATCAAACCCCGAGTACCAGGTAAGTTATAATTAGAATAACACCCATACTACCTGTTGCTAACGCGTACCTACTATTTTATACAAAAATTATATACTTTTTTAACCATATGGTAAATTTTTTATTCATATAAATGATGCGTCTAACCCTTGATCCAATGCAATTATAAATAACTTACAAGTATTTGATAATTAATAGTTACATAATTGGTATATAATTTAAAATATTAGTGTATATCTAATCATTTGTGTAATATAATTATGAAGAAACACGCGAATGAATTTTTGAGTTCAAAATATTTCGACTTGTACATAAATATAAATTACTCATAGTATTCTTCTGTGCTTAAAAAGCAGTAAAAGGCAAATTGTAAACACTGAGAAAAATGGGATAAAAGTTTTTAACACTTTCAGATCCCACTTATCTGGGCAAATAGTTTTTTCAAAATCAAATCCTTTATTTCCTTGTTTTGAAAAAAAGAGTATTTACTGCTGTCTTATTTTGAATAAGCAACTAAATTACGAAAGGCAGTAAATTAAAAGGCTAATATCTTGTTAGTTAACCATATTTATTGATTTTTCTCACATGAACTTTAAAAAATCTGACGGTACCAAAAAAAATGTGAAAAAACGATATTACAATATTTTACCTATTTATATTTTTTTTATTTTAAATTCTTAAAAGAAATCTATAGATTTGTTTATGTAACAACTTTTTACGTATTTATAGTCACCTATATGTGTAAACAGTATTTCATACATGACAGAAGGTACATGTTTTGAGGTATTATGCAATAAAATAGAAATTATTTATGTATGTACGTAAAGCATGTTCATTACTAGCTGTAATTTTAATTAGATGTAGGTACCTTATTAAAACACGCCTGAATTTCTGTTATACAGATGGCCAGTTGATTCTTTTCTTAATTATTTTTTGTATTAAGATATTAATCGAGATATCGTGCTAATAAGTTTTTAAAAAATATGTAATAGTGCAATTAATTTATTATAAATCGGGATTTAAATATTAATTTCATATTTATAAATTTTATCGTATTTTTGATTTTTGTATTGTCCGTATAATAACTATCCTCTATTTGTACATTGAACAAAACTTTATTATACCTTTTAATACAAATTATTTTTCACAAAAGTTGTACAAATAAGAAACATTTAACTCATAAATAACTGTAAAATAGACGGCAGTTCTTGAATAGGTGTACAGAGTCTTTAACAGTATCGACAATGATATGTTGAACATTTAGGCACACGCACCCCTGGCTTTACTCCCTCACACCTCCATTGTGTTGGACAAACAAGCTGTGATGTATGGCAGAATGCAAACATATGTTAGTTGATCAACGTTACTTTCTTTTCCTTCCTTAAAGAAATTTGTATAAAGTCATTGAAGAATAAAATGTTTATAAGGGGAGATATACATTTATACATCCCTTAAAAATCATATGTTTAGTATGTAGTATGTATACAGCTACAGCAGCACACTTAGCAATTTTTCGGGGGGGATTTTAATATTAAGTAAGATGTAGGGGCTTTATTGATTAGAATGCATATTATATAATTATATAATTATTTCTTAATAATATAGACGAATTTTTAAAGTTATTCTTTCTTATAATCCATACACTGAAAAAATTTACTGTTAATTATTAACATAAAAAACATGTTAACGGGAGGACGAAATTTCATTCTGTGAAAAATTAATCGGTAACGTAGTAATATTTCATACCAAATTACTATACCGTATGTTAAAATAATTATAAAACTTTCATTAAAATTTTTATTTATTTACGATGCGTAGGAATCGGAAAAAAAAATTGTATAGAATAATGAAAAAAATTTGATCCTAGAAATTTTTAACACCCGACATGGTAAAATTTAAAAGAACGTTTACTACAATTCAATATACTGTATAGCAGTTTCTATGACGGCGATAGGCCGGACATGAAAAGTAATATAGAAAAATAGTAAAATTATTGAGAATGTACGTGAAATTTTCATATGCAAAAAATTAAATTAAAGAATAGCGTATATTACTTTTTCAGAGTAGGTACATAAATTTTAATAGGTACTATGTTAAAATTTACCAGTACCTATATCATTGAAATTTTTCATTTACTTTATTTTAAATTCTACCGACTTTTCTGTTAATTTTTTTCAGAAGTTGATTCTGTCCTCAGGTTCACAGCATTTTCTGTTAATTTTTAAAAGAATATTCTCTCCGTGTATCTATTATAATAAAAAAAGACCATTCTAATTTCCCAGGCTCATAAGTAATATATTTGACGTAGGTATATATCATTTATTTATATTTATATCACGTACATATTTACAATATATGTATACTTAAGCAATAAAAAAATTATAAATTTATGGCATACTCTCATGTTTATGTATTTGTTTAATAGATATAGTCAATTTATTGCTAAAGTGGATCACAAAAATATGAAATATACTAAATAGAATATGTTTTTATGAATAGGAAAAGTAGGACAGGAACCAAAGTTGTTAAAAAGATAAATGTTAAATTGACAGAAAAATTGAAAAGCCCTAAAACAATATTATCGAAATTGATTTAAAACCATATAATTAAAATAAATAAACAACTAAACGCTATCGTGTATAAAGAAATACCGGAAATCTCTCATTATGTATCGAGTTATTTATTTTACAAGACTTAATACATGGATCACTTTCCATCAATGTAAATATAATATTTATATAGACCGTTTATCAAATTTGTTTGACACTGCACCATTTTTGGGTATATATGAAAGTTTAATTATTAATTGAATATATTATTACAAAAAATAGAGCGAATATATTAAAGTTTATTTAATGTCCACATAAAGTTATAAAATACAATTTTTTGCATTAACACATTACTTCCCGACTTTTTATTTATTCGAATTTTTTTATCAAGTTTTCAATTCTTGTTGAAAATATCACCAAAATAATAATTTCAATACAATACATAATAATTATCAGTCGCGGACTAGATTATTATCATGAGAATATTTATTGGACAGCCCTTTTTTTAACTACAATATACCTGGATTTATTTTTGAAATTATTGATATTCTTCTGCTTTATTTACACTCATCAAGTAATATTACGTATACTAAATGAAAAAACATGTAACTATAAATGTCGGCTATAGCTGAAATAATTATACAGTTTCTTATTAAGGTAGTTGGTCCATCATAATGTGATCACATTAGACCATAAGTACATATTTTTAATTTAGAGAAATGATCATGGCAACGCTGTACATTATCTACTATTAACTACTTGCCAAATGATTATATTTTATCATCTAAGCTACCACAGAATATATTAACAATTAATGAAATCGATTATAATTCCCTTCAATCCACTTATCATATTTTGTAAAAAAATTATTTCATTATTTCGTGTATTTTTACTATAATCAAATGAATACGTTGTTGCCACATTGTCAACAATACTATAATTTATGTGTTGGTTTGGTAGGTAAATCTGGTTAAATCTTAATAACGGGATGGTTAATAATTCCAATTTTTTGTATACTGTTTTCTTTCATATAAATATACAACATGTCAGTTTTTTATGAAAAACTGACGCTACGTTTAAATTTTATCTAATAAAACGTTACGTTAGTGTACGATTAGTTCATATAAGCTGTGTTAAAAATATAAACTTTGAGATCGTTTTTCATGACTTTGAGATGGTCAATTTTAATAAAAATGGGCTATTTTTCAGATCTAGGGAATATTCCTGTGCAATTTAAACAAAATCTGACGAAACAATGTTTACGGACCAACTACCTTAAGTGTTATAATTTGTTATTGAATGAACTATAGAGTTCGTTTTAAAAATTATTGTAAATAGAGAGACTTTAAAAAAAATATGAGTAATGTAAATCAAACTAACAACGTTATTATGTCAGAGAAAAAATTATAAAATATGATGTCCTATAAATAGGACACTGGGAAGTAATGGGTTAACGTACGTTAACCCATTACTAGGTGACGGAACGTATTTAATTGTATTCAATAATTTTTCATCATCATTTTATAATATTTTACATAGTTTTTTATATATTATATTCAGTAAAATATTTAATCCATATAAAAAAATTCATTAATAGTGATAAAGTTAACGATAAGCTTCATTTACAAATACATACAATTTTCAAGTAAGCTAAGTCTCATTTTAGTAATTTGAGTATACGGCCAAATTGAAATTACACTGTTTATTGTAAGAAAATTGAGCGTTTGGTGTACGTTCGTGTTTCCTGCTCAGATATTGTAATGATAAAATGGCAAATGATAATAACACGATCACAACTGCGTGAGGAGCGATGGCCGGGATGCTGGTGGACCGCAGACTGGTGTAAAAACTCTCAACATCTTTGTGGCACACTATGTTTACATGAATACTATCACTATATATTTTTTTATTATTATTTATCAAACATTACTTTAATACTTTTTCAATGAAAGTATTTTGTATTTATACTAACTAAGCACTTAAGTTCGTGAATGTACTTAAGGTCATTCGATCACTAGACGAGTTATTAGATATAAATGTGAATTTAATGTATGTCATAAAACAACATTCACTGCGTTGATATTTGCAATTTGAAAAAGATCTACCGTACAGTTTAAAAGAAATTAATTATCAAAGTTAGTATTTTTAACATGGGAGATATGGCGAATCATACCGGCAACTGCATGTATTTGCATATATCGGATTAAATAAATTAGACAACAGTTTAAAAAACTAAATAATAGATTTATTGAATATAACAGATTATGTCAAAAATAAAAAAAAGTACTTTTACCGTTTGGTTCGTGATAAATATTGATTTAAAAATCAGACAAATTGTATATGTCATTATCGTTCATATTTGATTTTAATTAACATCACAATCTGACAACATTGCATTCAAAACCGTAGATAAAGAAAAGACAAATAACAACACTTACAAAATGATTTACACATTCTATGTCCGCATATTTAAAATGCTATATAATAAAATGAAATAATATTACATATTTTTAATTTATAACGTATTTTTATTATTGAAAAACGAAAAAAGCACATTTTTCATGTACTTATGTATGTTTATTAAATATAATTCTCATAATTCTATGTAAACCATAGACATATAGTACTAGACAGCGCGATCTGTATCGTACATTTGTAAATGTGGATCACGCTGTCCAGTACTATATGTCTATGATTTAAACTGACAGCGATTCTTTGTTTTTAAAACTAACAGTACAATGTTGCCAGATTTATGTTGAGTTGAAAACAAGTAGAGTCAAATAATGAACTTTTTAAATATTTAATAGTATAATTGTTTAAAAATCAAATGACGAATAATCTTATGATACGAGTAAATAAAAAAGACATTTTTAGATATTCATATATTTTCTATATGTTGCATAAAAAAATAGTTGTATTTTCCATTAGCGTAGTATATTCTATGGCACTGATCGAATTACCTTAAGAATATTGATGTATTTTGTATTATAGAAGTATTTCTTCAGTTCCAAATATACCTTCTTTTTTTGTTGAGCTTCTTGGCATTCTTCTTTTACAAAATCAGCCATCTATTTTTTTTTATGTGCCAAATATACCTATACTACATAGATAGAAAGGTTTATTTGAGCCAAGTAAACCTTGTTTTGTATATAACGAAAACAATATTTTCTTAAGATAAGAAATATATTCTGAAACCAACTGTAGTATTCTTAAACGAAGAAATAATGTAGTTGGATTAATAGTACTTTTCTTGTATTAAGAAAATATTGTTTTCATTATATACAAAACAATATTTTCTTGGTCCAATACAGTTTTTTGTGTGTGTAAGGAATTATTATTGTGATTACATAAATTTAAGTAGGTATACAGTTATAGAAAGTACTTATGTTTGTACTTAAGTAAATTTTCAGATAAATGAGTTTTCTTTACATTTTTTTGTATCTACTCGTACTTAAGTACAGTTTTTGATAAAAGTAATAATTTTACTTATACCGAAATATATTTTTTACTTGTTAAATAAAGTTTAATAAATGTTTAAATAATTTATTGGTAAATAAATGAAATACTGAGTAGGTAAAACGGAAATATATAATTTTTATTTAATAACATAATTATTATTATTTCATGTAAATTTCAAGTTTTTTCGGTGATATTTAAATTAATATAAAAGCAGTGAATTTTAATGTGTATGTATGTATACGTACATAAAAAACTTTTTATTTATTTTTTATGTTTTTATCTTTGCAGTATTGCATAATTGAATGAATAGACTTTTTGAATTTGACTGCTTTTTACTTATCATTTATTTACTAAATAAAAGATAAGATTGTAAAATGCACACATCATATCCAATAGAAGGGTTGAAAATAATGTAGATATACTGTTTAGATAAAGTTGTTAAATATTATATTTACATAAGTGAATTAGTTCACATCATTTATGTAGTTGGAATATATTTAAAAAATACTGCTCTATGTTAAATCGCCTTATCTATATAGGTACAACAAAGTCTTCATAAGTCTAGTAGATATGTAGGTAAGCATTATTCGCATTAATCTCATGTGAAGTATATAATCTATCCTTAAAAAATACCATCTATGTTTTTTATTTTTTATTTTTCAATGTGAACTTTTCACAATAAATAGTATATTGTGTAGCAAAGGTTGAAACAAGACGATTTCTGACGAGGGCGAGAGTTGACTGCCCGAGCGAAGCGAGGGCTGTCATCGCCCTGGTTTGAAATCGTCTTTGTTTCATCCCGTGCCACACACGCTATTTTTCATATCACATGCATTGAAACAACGAGTTTTGATTTCTGTAGCCAGTCGAAGTAAGACAAATAGCGCAGTAATATCTTATACTATTTTAATAATAGAATAATTCAGAAATAAGATCCGCTTTTGTTTATTACAAATGCGATTCTGACAGACTTGAAATAAATAATAAATAAATGAATGTGCCGGGCAGAAACAACGTTGTTTCTTTGTTTCTGCTTGGTACAATCGCATTGGTCTGAAATTGTCTTGTTTCGACTGTCAAAACAGGGTTCAAAACTAGTTGTTTCTATGCATGTGATATGAAAATAAATTTCTTGTTAGTATACGTATTCGCGGGAAAAAATTGTAGATCTGCATAGATCTACTCAGATTTCGACGGATCTGCATTTTGAGACATTATATTTTTCACTGGGTTTTGATCTGTGGAGACTTGCAAAGATCTACAACGGTCTACAAAGATCTCTGAAGATCATTATAATAGGTATTGAACATTAATGATTTTTCAACGTTGGAAATTCATTTAATTTTCAGTTTTAATCTCTATTACGATCTACAACGATCATGAGAGATCTTTGTAAGTCTCCACAGATCAAAAACCAGTGAAAAATAGATCTCTGCAGATCTACAATTTTTTCTCAGGTAGTTTCCTCTCTGTCCATATATTTTATAAAGATACAATAATTTTTTTCTAAGTATATCTATTAAAATTTTAGTTCTTTACTAGAGTTAAGTCAGTTTCAGAAAATCTTGGTACATTAACTATAAGCCAATTAGATAAAGTGAAGTATGGTATCTATAATTACTATCTCTCTTGAGATCTGCGATTGAATCTTATATGTCTTGTAGTATATTTGGAGACAATGTAAACGCGGTATAACACGCTCATTAGACGTGCGTTGCTTCTGCTGGTGTGGCGCGCGGGCGGGGGTGACGCGCGGGACACGGGGCGCAGCGCCCGCGGCTGCGGCCGGACAGGTAGCCGCTGCGGCGGCGCCGGATTCCTCCCACACCGCCGCCGCCTCAACTCAACCTGCGGGCTCAAAACCAGCGACTCTCAAACATCATATAATTATAATAAAATAATTATTGTTACTTGAGTTCTTATACAAGCCTTTAGATTCATCACCGCTTCTGGGTATAAACTTATAAACTGTGTCGTAATATTGTTCAACGTTTCGCCGAACATTGCACTAGACATCTTTAACCCTATAACGTCGAGCGTGACGTTTTTGTAACGTTTAATTAAACACGTATCTAATACTGAATATATAAATACATTCAGGCGTTATAGGGTTAAGGATCTATTTAAAATTTCAGTTATTCAGAAACTAAATTCAATATTTTATAAACAGTATTTAGGTTAAGATTAATGACAATTAATTTTCTTTTGTAGGCTTTCGTGGCCGTTGTCCATAGGAGCTAACTTTTCGGGCTGTTGTCCACGTTGTCGAATTCTTATACTTGACGTTTCGACTTTCATGTCGGAGTCTTCTTCAGAAGTAAATCTTCTCAGTTTCAGAATTACTTCTGAAGAAGACTTCGACATGAGAGTCGAAAAGTAAAAGAATACGACAACGTGGACAACAGCCCGAAAAGTTAGCTACTAATGACAAATAATAATTGAACGAATATTTAGTTTTATAAAGTGAGTTTCATTAAATTAATACAAATAAGTATAAGTGACCTAATTATTTTGACAGATGTGCCTCCGCATTTTTATGATTTCAGAATAGAGGATTACAATTTAAAAACATGTGTATTATAAGCCATGTAGGTAGTGTATAAGGTAAATATATCTAATTTATTAATTTGTACATACATATATACTGAAGTTATTTTTTTTTTCGATTTTTGCAAGGTTGTTTCGAATTTCAGGGCTTTTAACTCGATATTTTCTATACAATAATTTTAATTCTTTCATTAAATTTAAATAAACGAAAGTCAATAAATAAAATATATTAATTTATTAAATTAATAACTAAATACCGGTATGAACATTTAAATAGTATTATTAAAAATATCAAACATAAATAACATACTTTAAACAAACGTTAAAGCATAAAACCACTCATAATACGTTTTATTCTACATTAAATCACGATTATACAGAAAAAGAATCTCGTCTCTAAATCCATTAGCATCTTTTAACAGAATATATCAAATGAATACAAATATATTTACCTGAACATTCCCACTATTATTATACAGAAAAATTAAAATATTATGTTAATTAATTACTCTTTATTTGTTTTTAATATGCATATCTAATTTGTTAGATATTTTTGACAACAGCTTTATATCGTGATATTATGTCATACGAGTTTATTTATCATGTATCATAATAATTTATGTTATTATTTTTTAGTATTATACTGTTTAATAACATACTTTATTATCATTATGATCTATGTATATCTCTTCTATAAGCTTTGGCTTCTGAATATTTAAATAAGTTGTCATTTACTTACTGATAAACGAGAAATTATATTAATTTACCATATAAACATATTAAATTGGTGGGTGTAAGTATAATAGTTAAAAAAATTAACTACTAATAAATAGTTTTTTATTAATTGTATTAAATATACTTACTTTACAGCCAGATATTAATGGAAGAAATATATTTTTTTATTTTGTTGGTAAATATGTTTGTATTCATATAAAATCTTGACGATTTTCTTTTATTTTCTGAGAAATGTTTAACGAATGTAATACTGTTGTTGGTCTTTTGATATAAAATATATTTAACTAGAAAATGTTGTTTACAAAAGTCAATGTTTTTAGCTCGTATATGTACCTAATCTGGTCTTTGTTAACATCAAAAAGATTTACTTCAATACTTCAATGATTCAATGCGATGTCCAGATATTTAAATAAGGTATTAAATATTACCAAGAATTTTTCTAAAAGGATTTTCATTTCCTTTGTTTTGTATTGTAGCCGTGGGTATTTTTTTTAATATTATTAAAATTAATGACATATTTACATGTACAGTGATGCCTCGCTCAACGAACGCTTCGCATAACGAACGTTGCGCACAACGAACTTTCTGTTCGTTCATTACGCGACTCACTCAACGAACTGCATCGTATTTCATTTTGCCGCCCGAACGCTCCTACGTATCACGAAGTCATCCGAAAGGTCGCACGCAGTCGATGCATCAACGCGCGTCAGTCGTTCTTTTCTGCGCTTAACTCACACACGTGTTTGTTTTAATAAATGTAATTTTGTGTGTGAGGATTTGACCCTGCAAGCCTCGGTAAACTCTCCTAAATCTGAGTCTGACTAAACAATAAAAAACGTGTGTACAATATTTTTTAAGTTACAGTACCATATTTTATGCTACAGAACGAATTAAAATTTGTAACATGTATTGTTATGGGAAAACGCGTTTCACATAACGAACTTGCTTCTGGAACGAATTATGTTCGTTAAGCGAGGCATCACTGTATATTTGTTTATAGTTTTCTGATTAAGTAAAAGTGAAAATATCATATAAAATAATAACCCAGAATTCAATCAAACGTATTAAAAACTCATAAACACTTCTTATACGATTACAATCAGCCTATTTAAATTATTACCCAGAAATTCATTTAAGCCTAACAGCCTTGAGGCAAGGTACAAATTCTAGTAGGTAAATATATCTAGAGCAACGTCTTTAGCGGGCCATTTGTTTGGGGACTTCTGGTTATACGACCGGTCGAGGAATTCAATTCGGATTTCGGAATTACATACGATGCCAATCACCATGGTTATTCATAACATTTTTTATATAGTTTTGAGTGGTTCAATATATATCGCTTCACTTGTTCCCAGATGAACAAAGGATATTATATGTATAATGTATATATGTAGATAAATGTTACCTACATTTATAGTTTGATGGATATTTTTTTAAAGTTTTATAGCATTTTGTAGTTTGGTTTCCTTTTGCATTTTAATACTTGATGGTTCTTTTACAAACAAAATACAGTAGTCTTATGATTGTTTATAGAGGAAAAAGGATGCAAATATATGTAATTATAAGTATGAATAAAAGAAAGAGTATATTTTATTATTTCCTGGATTTGACAAAGATCAAGATTGTAGGTTTATTTATATAACTGAACATTGTAAGATATAATTGTTTTCTCAATGCTTTTATCAAATTTCTTTTTTATAGATTTGTATATATGTAAGTTATAATTAGATAATGGGAAGTAGGTATAAATTAAACTTAAGATTTTCTGATACTATACTTGAACATTGTTATGCACAAATGTATTAAATGTTCAGTTATATATAGATATCAACGTTTTTGATGCGCGCAAAGAATAACACATTTTTTTTTGATGAATAGTAAAATAAAAAAATAAAATTTTTGGAAATCAAGTAATTTGTCATCTGGTTGAATCTTTTTTTTTAATCTGAAAAACATTTTTTTTCTACTGTTATAACCATAGAGATTTTTTTTAGTTTTTTGTTTAAATCATTAGGACTTATGGTGATTTATATATGAAAAATTATTGTTTATATATTATATGGTAGTAAATCATGATGATTTTGCTTGTTTTACAAACATAGAGATGATATTTTTATGATAATTTGAAATTTGAATCATGGAATTTTACTATATTTTTTAGGGTTTTCAATTTCGTTAAAAGTATGTTAATTGTATAGAAAATGATGTGAAAAGTTGAAATTTTCAAACCGCAGGTCTGTATCTCAAAACGTTCTCGAGATATGGCCTCTCAAAGTTTTAGATTTTTTTAAATTTTGGAGAAAAATGGCTGTAACTTTTGAACGTGTTGTCGGATTTGATTTTTGTTGATGGATTTGGAATCAGCGTGTCAAAATCTATATAATGACATGTATAATACTTTAAAATTAGAGAAATTTTTTTTTGCTAAAAATTGAAATTTTTCAAAGGGGTATACCTTAAAAAAATGTCAATTTCTGACCAAAATTTTTTTTCCAAGTTTTCAAGTAATATACATGTCATTATATAGATTTTGACATGCTGATTCCAAATCCACCGACAAAAATCAAATCCGACCACACGTTCAAAAGTTGCAGTCATTTTTCTCCAAAATTTTGAAAAACCTTAAACTTTGAGATGTCATATCTCGAGAATGGTTAAAGATACAGACCTGCGGTTTGAAAAATTCAACTTTTCACATCATTTTCTATACAACTAACATAATTTTAACGAAATCGAAAACCCACTATTTTCTTGTCAAATTTTACGGTTAAAATTACAATTTTTATAAGAAAACATAAAATCAAAAAAATAATTACATACAAACACGAGTTAAATAAAATTTTATAACTAAAAAATGGGGTTAAGGCATTAATATATTTATTAAAAAATATTTGGTATTATTAAATAGATTATTTTTTAATAAAATTATATTTAGTATGAAATTTTAAACTTTACACTTTAGTCATAAAATTAAAAAATATTCTTACAATTGTTATAAAAAATATATCTTCATTACTGACGTTCCTGAAATATTAAATATACAAAAAAAAACTAGTATTTGCTGTATTAGTGTATAAAATCTGTCCGATGTATCTGGAATATTTAAGATGGTATCTGCAGTAAAAACATATGAAAAGATATAATAATAAATAATGGGAGCATTATCTAGATTAATCACTTAGATAATTTAGCATGATAATACAGGCAGTCCGGCCGGTCGCTACTTGTTTCGCTTTGAGGCCCAGTATTTCAGTATACAATAAGTGATCATTAGACTATACGCATAAAGAGATTGAAATAGTCGAATTACTTTGACTGTTGTACATTAAATCTGTCATAATAACCGTTTTTTGCGCTCAAAGTATTTTATGACTGCAGAGAGAAATTTTGTCGGAGATAAAATGACATGAGTTAAGTATATTTTTATTTTATTTTTTTAAAATCTATTTCGATTAATTTATATGATTTGAATTGATCTAGTTTATTTGGTGGCGATATTAATTATTGTACTACATAGATTCTAGAGTTGAGTCTATCTATATTATAGGCGTATTAATTTACATTAGCCTATTGGACCAAAAACCGACTTAAATGTTTCAACAAAAATATCTTAATTATGCACAGGATTTGATAAGGGCGACCGATGTATTGTTGTTCTCTAGTATGTTTACTTTCATATTAGCTACTTATTTTGAGGATGTTCTATGACGAGTGATAAACTACCATCATATTTTTTACCCCCTAAAATTTTTTTTTTTGGGGTAGTTTGCACAGGATATGGTGAGGGCGACCGGTATATTCTAAAACTATACATATTTATCTATATTTCCATATAAATTTCATTCGGATGTTCTATGACGGGAATTCGTTTCGAAAATTGCACTAATTAGCGTTAATTATCTTAATTGTGGACAGGATTTGATTAGGGCGACCGACAGATTAATGTTCTCTAGTATGTTTACTTGAAAATCCGCTAATTATTTTGAGAATGTTTGATGACGGGTAAAAAACTATCATGGGCTCTTGATATATATAGATTCTTTCATATGGTTATTTTCTACATATCGTCACCTCGGAGCAAGAGTGGCACAACTCAAAAATTCCAAAATTTTGGGAAATCACGTTTTTAAACATACATATACCTATAATTGAATGTTACTTTATTTTGATGATTTAGAAAAGCGCTAGTGAATCCAACTTTTACACGCTTAATAGTACTAACCTTTGAGTAAATTTTACCTGTTTCACCATCCTACCACCCTTTAAAGTCCTTAAAGGATTTGACTTGTGACAGTTTTTCATAAAAATTTTTGATCAAATTTTGCTCCCTAGTGGCCAAACATGGAATTAACAGTTGTGAAACTCTTGCATAAAAATCTATAACATCTTACTATTCTTCTAATGTGCCACTCTTGCTCCGAGGCGACGATATGTACACTGTTAGAAAGAATTTCTCACACCAAGTAAACTTTGTTTTGTATATAACGAAAACAATATTTTCTTAAGATAAGCAATAATCTCTTAAACCAACTATAGTATTCTTAAATGAAGGAATAACGTAGTTAGATTAAGAGTATGTTTCTTATTTTAAGAAAATATTGTTTTCGTTATATACAAAACAAGGTTTTCTTGGTCCAATACAGTTTTTTTTCTGTGTACAGATCAGAGTTCCTAAAAGTTTAAAGCTTATTTATACGTGTTTCAATGGCTATTTATAGTTTCCTCATCAGAATTTTAAAGAAACTGAATAATAGTAATCTTAATATTCAATTAAGTATATACATATATTTATGTATACGTTTAAATTAGAATTAAATATAAATCTGATATTATAACATAGGTAGTTATTAATTTTAATTTTTTGCATATATTGATAAATATTAGCATCATAATATCATTCTTTAGTTAATTGTGCACAATTAGAATCGTCTAAATTAAACCAACCATTAACATTAGTGTAATTTTAAATAGAACATTAAAAGTGTATGTTTGTGTTGTTTTTTCTTTGAAAGATTTATCACTACCATCTCTTATAAATAACAATTAAAATTTTCTGCAAGTTGTCTTATAGAAAGTACTATGATAAATTGTTCAGTGGCGAATAATAGCAGATATTTATAAAAAAATCTTTTATTTTTTATCAATTGTTCAGATAGACCATTCTCTTATAAAATTGATTCTTATAGTTTAATTTTTTCTTCACTTTTTAAAATTATATAACACTTTCGACGAGGTCTAAAAGTGCCAACTATAATAGACTATTATTTGTTGAAAGCGTGGTGCTATTCACGCATAAAAATTTAAAGAGGCCAAATACATGTGCGGGTCAAGTTAGTAAAAAAAATAACATATGTTTCATCGCTTATAATAATTATGAATTTTTATAAATGATAAAGTTTATAATATGAAAGCATATATTAATTATAGGTAGCTCTGTTTTGTTTTTTTTGATTAAAGTATACCTATATGTTGTTACACTGTTTTCGTATTGCTTCCTCGCAATATCGAAGATACGAGAAGCTTTGTGATCGTTTTAAAATGTGAAAAAAAATTTTAGGTTGTCAAAAAATTTTAAATGTGACATAATAACTAGGTGCGTATTAAGAAAAATGTCGAATTAATATATTTTTTATTAAGATTATATGAAAATTAAATGGTTAACCGTTGACAGACAGTTCATCGGTTTTTATTTAAATTGTTCAATAATTAACTAGGTATAACTTTGATGAATTTAGTACGAGGAAGCACTGTGCATTTAATTGATAGATGTTTTTTTTTCCTTTCTTAATGAAAGGAATATGACAACTTGGGTTAACTAAATTTATACTTACAACTTATAAAAGAAAATTATTTAGATAATGATTATTTTTAATTTCTTCAGGTTTAATTGTTTCAGTCTCGGGAATTTTTTTTTTTTTACATAAAAAGTTCAATTTTATATATTCAAACATTCTATCTCTTTAAACCGAGACTATTGGCGAGACTTTTCAAATTAAATTGATATCAATTCGGTCTCGTATCGTCAAAATTTATTCTAGTCTCGTACACAGGTAGAAAGGTTTACTTGAGCCAAGTAAACCTTGTTTTGTATATAACGAAAACAATATTTTCTTAAGGTAAGAAATATATTCTTAAACCAACTATAGTATTCTTAGACGTAGAAATAATGTAGTTGGATTAAGAGTACTGTTCTTATATTACGAAAATATTGTTTTCGTTATATACAATACAAGATTTTCTTGATTCAATACAGTTTTTTTGTGTAAGCGAGAAGGAACCAAGAATAGTCTCATCTATGCATTAATATGAAAAAAAAATAATTTATATGTTAAATATGATTTTGATAGTATAAAGATATTAATTAGTAGTAATGAAATATGTAGATATAATAAAACAATACAAATTATAAATGAAATATAAATATCTCAGAGCATGAAAAGAACTACCCTTGTTATCAAAAACCTATCAAATCAACAAGAATCAATCGACGAAAGCAGATGTCTTGGCACGCGCCGTAACCGTTTTTTTTTTCTGTATACGTTTTGTGTATACAATGTGTCCTTCGCAGTATAAAGGAGCCCAGGATCATCTTACCACGTGCCCTATTCACTTCTGTTGTTTGCGTAAGGTCGGGAGACAGATCTTTCTCTAACGGTCGTTTGCGACTTAACGCAGCTCCTTTTGCCTGATCGAGCATCAAGTATGACGAATGGCAAACGCTAAAGTTGAATTATATATACCTACTACTGACATGTAACGTGCCGTGACGTTTTATATAAAATAGGTATCGAGAACACCGGTGGATATGACTGTATAAAATATAAATACATCTTCATGTATTTGTGTAAGAATGAACTTTTTTTTTATTAACGTCGAACCTCATTTCTTATATTTTCAATTCATCGGTTATTTAGATTTACATAGCTAGTATTAGGGCATGGCACAATTACTATTGATACCACTTCATGGAATTAATAAAAATCAATTGTTTGCATTGAACCCTATATATAGACTGATGTGAATAGTTTTAAATTATGTTTTCGACAATAGTATATGAGCTGTGGCCTGGGATATCTACATACAATTTTTCATGAGGTGGGGGAGTCAAAACACTTTTTTAGAATTTGTAAGTAGCACGAGTTTACGTGGTATTAATATTCACTGGTCAACAAAAAAATACTTTTGTAATGTAACAGAGATCTGAATAGGTAATTTCGGAGGCTTTTGGTATGCCGAAACCAAATTTGTTGCCCAATTTGTTTCATAACGTTAGGGTTTTAAGATATTCTAACCTAAAAGTTCCAAAAATGATTTTTATGATAATTTTTTTCTAAAGTTTTCGGTCACGGTAACAAATATAGTATTATCTTTCCTCTTTAAAATGTCTTAATTTTTTACTGTACGATGTTTTTTAGCCAAGATGTACTAGTTTGAAGATATGATATTTTTGTTAATAAAGTGTAGTATTATAGACACTATGAACTTTGCTACACATATCTTCAAAGTAGTATTTTTCGGTGGGGAAAATTCGCACAGTGAAATGTAAAAAAAATCATTTTAAAGAGTAAATATAGTACTATTTGTAATCATGAAAGAAAATTTCGGAAAAAAATTACCTACTTAGTAATAAATTCCCCAACATTGCCAAAATCGTCATTTTTGGGACATTTAGGTTCGGATATCTCAAAAACTTGACGTGATGGAACCATTTGAGCAACAAATTCTGTTTCGGCATGACAAATACCTTCTAAATCATATATTCAGATATCTAGGATCTTTTTTTGTTGACCAGCGTAATTTTAAATTACCTCATAACATCAATTCGTTTACATTATATAGTGCAATGTTTATTCAAAAAATTGTAGTAGGTACTATTTTAAATACAGTTTTGCGGAGTACTTTATATTTGTTGTCAGTTTAGAAAAAACCTACATGAGTTTTTTTATTATTATTAAAACAGTTTAATACCAATTATAAATTAGTAGGTATTTGAAAAATAAATAGTATACGATCCAATATAATAGCATTACTTCTTGAATGCTTGCCCGACAACCAAACAACTTTTAGCTATAATTCTTCTTTATGATCACATTATAAGTTTTCAATTGAATTAAATGTGCATTGCAAAAATAGTGGTTAGTTATAAACTATTGGATAAGTAACAACAATAATGTATCTATTCGAATAAATATCTTTATTAAGTACTTATGATATTTTTTATATGTATTATACATACTCGTACATCTTATGGATTAATAGATATTAAAAAATGTTTTCTTATAAATATCCATATAATACATAAACAGCTTTAAAGTTAATAAAATACATATACGGCAAGAGGGATTGTATAAGCTATATAGTCGTAAAAAAACATTTAACATCTTACTTAATATTATTTAAATTTTAAAATAAAGTAAATAAATACGATGGTATTTAGTTATCATATGTATAATAGTTTAACCAGTACGTAATTTATACAAGTATATAAATCAAAGCTTTCTTTTTACGATGTGATAAACAATAACATGTCACTACATCTAAAGTATAGATCTCTTTATATTACACGTTGACTCAGTAAATACAAATCTATCACTCACCTGCAGCCGGAAATGTGTACTGTATATAAATACATATATGAATGTAAGTAATATAGGATTGCAAAAGTAATGAGAGCAATAACAATGGATGTCGAGAACGGGCAGGTAATGAGTCGGCGCAATTAAGTAACCGCGGGAGAGCTGGCGGCGGCAACAAATAATGCCACCGAGCTCTTCCATTATTTCTATTTGTGATTGTCTACTTAACACCTTCAATACTGGACAAATAAATAATATTTATTCTTTATACTCGTATATAAGAAATTACGTCAAAATAAGTAATTTTAATATAAATATATGTATTATATTATTTATCATTTTTGGTGTTCTGTACCGAAATCAGAAAAAAATGAAAACTTCAAGACGGAAATCAACACTGTGACTGTATGTCTGTTTGTCCCAGCCTGCTAATTATTATCTTATTTAACATAGAATTTTGCTATATATTTATAGTAAAATAAAAATATTTTTTTGACGAGGGAAAACGAGTTCCAGATCAAAAACATTTTTTTATCTAATCCTAGTGGCAATTCAAAAAAATATAATCTACTATACTTATACAAATATAAAATACAATGTGCTAATTGCAAAATATTTTTTTTCATAAGAGTCTTGAACGTTTAAATCAGTCTAATGACAAAAAATACAGTTTATATCCAGAAATCAAGGCATACACTGACAAAACACAATTTTTGGACACGTTTTTGCGTATTGTAAATATAAAATTGCAAAAATGGTTGATGAAAAATCTTAAATGTTGGTAAGAGTAGGTACTTAAATACAACTTTTGTACTTTTGTAATAATCTTAACATATCTAAACTACAGCACTTACAGTTTTCCATGTTAAGGACATTTTTTTAATTATATGCCTGAAAGGTCAGGTTTACTCAAGTTGAAAGTATTAACGCACAGTGTCTTTCAAGCTGTTTTTTTCTACTATTTTGACTACGAGTAAACATATTCTTTTCGCTATTTTGGGGATTTTTATTGACTGAAATCTGTATATTTACATTCAAAATCAGGTGGCCAAAGACTTTTGCACGGCAGTGTTCATTTTGCAAGTAATGTTATTCGGACAAATAACTACATATATGCATGCAAAATTATTTATTTGTTTATTAACAATATTAACACTGCAATATTCAATACCGGTCGATAAGTGTTAATCTGTAACTGTACTAATCGTTGATGGATGTTATAATTACTTCGCGAACTTATCATCAATTAATTGGAATTTTTACGGACCAGAGATCGCGCAGAATATAACTGCGCAGCTGCGGAGACAATTTATAATGTAGAATGTAGATGTCATCGACTATAGGATTTGTCAGATTCTTATGTTATTCTTTTTTTGTTAGTGTTTGTGTTTGAAGATTGCTGATTAGTGTGAGAAATATTCAACCAATATATATGTATGTCCTTTAATGTAGCTGTTTTGTCTTTGTTTAACTAACGTATATATACACGTGCAAATATTATTATAAAATTTTATTAACTTTTCTACTAATACTTTTTATCTGTGTACCCTATATATACTTATTTAAATATTTGTAGAGGTTTCCGGACATTTGACTAACGTAAAATGTCACCCTTTTATAGACCTTTACTTTACATTCTTAATTTTTCTTAGCTGTATAACCATTGACCATAAAAAAATTTCTTATCATTGGTTGAATTTATTTATTTATTTATATCCCAGTAAAACATACTTACGTATATTATGTACGATTTACTGACCTATTTTTATACAAAACTACATACTTACTACAAATTCGGTTAAATTACTGTACATTTCATACAAAATTTTGTCTCGTCAGGTATTTTAATTAAGTTTTAATTAAATTAGCTAACTAATTAAAAGTTATTTTATTCGTCGTTTAAAAATAATTCAGATCTTTTGTTTTTATATTCCATTATCGTATTACACTTATGTAACTAATTAAAATAAGGCCAAAGTATAACTGTATTAAGATATATCAACTTAGATACACCTACATATAATATAGACTTCTGAGGACAATCCTAGGCTTATTTCATATTTTTATATAGTCTATGATCTTTAAATGGTAAAAAAAATCAATTCAAATTATTAGAGATTAACAAGTCTTGAAGCTTCCGCGGTGATCTTGATATGAATCTTGGCTTCTGGGTCTAAGCCGCAACGATTTGGTCGTGTTGTCGGCCAACATTTCGTCCCACATTGTAGTGGACATCTTCAGAGTTCTTCTTTTAGAAGAACTCTTAGAATTAATTATATTAGTATACCTACATAGAAAAAAACTGTATTGGACCAAGAAAAACTTGTTTTGTATATAACGAAAACAATATTTTCTTAATATAAGAGACATACTCTTAATCCAACTACGTTATTCCTTCGTTCAAGAATACTATAGTTGGTTTAAGAGATTATTGCTTATCTTAAGAAAATATTGTTTTCGTTATGTACAAAACAAGGTTTACTTGGTTTGAGAAATCCTTTCTACCAGTGTACGCATGTACACATTTTTATCTATATATTCGTTCAAAATTTACTTACAGATAACAGATTTGACTAAAATTTGGCTCTACAATTTTTTTCTTGCTCTGCAAATTTTCATTTTTGCTGTCCCTATGAACTATAGGTTACCACTGGTAAAAACGTTAACTTGGGCGAAAAAATCCTTGTTTTATAAATAACAAAAACCATTTTTTTCTGTACATATTTATCTCATTTATAAGTGTTTTTGAAATTGAAGAAACGTTGTATAGATTAACTTATATTTTCATAGACGGAGATTATTTGACCTAATTAATTTTTGCTGTGGCAAGAATATTTTGCCGAAGTTTTGTTTGTTAATTTCTTTGTACAAATTTGTCGTGAATTTTTTTACGGCCCATATTGGGTTATAGTTATGTAGACATATTTATTTACATATACTACATTTAATTATAATAAAAAAAATTAACGGAATGTTATAATGATAGTATTGGTCAAGCGCCCGCGAAAGTGGTATTAAGATGAAAACCATGTTTTGACAGATAGCTATATAATTTAATATAATTAATTCGAATTATTTTAATACGTATTTTTAATCCAATAGTGAAACTACTTAAATCTATAAAAGACACTTTGAATTAATAAAATTGCTTTTTTTATTTCAGCCGACCGCTAAAGGTGTTTTTGATTTGATATTAATTTTGAATTTAGATTAAAACTACATGATTATTTTTTATTGGTTAATTGAGAATTTCAATTTTAGATATAACATTTTTTGTAGTATTTGACTATAAAGTATTATTGACATTTAAGTAATTGTAAGACGTTGATTTCATATTTTCAGATCTGCTTTTCAAATCTTTTAATTAGTATGCAGGTAAAGTATAAATTTCATATATAAATAATGAACATAAAAAAACATTAGTAACCCATTTAAGATCCATTATCTGACCTACTATTTTACATATTTGCTATTATTAAATACTAATAGATCATCTAAAAATAAATGCACAAAAACAAACACGTATTAAAAAGTGAACCGTTAAAATTAGCTATTCATTAATTCCCTCGTATACCTGAACATGGGAAAGATGTAGTGATAAAATCCCTAATGTAAAATATATATACATTACAAAACAAAATACGCCGTAAGGCAACAATCAGACACAAATGACAAATCACCAATATATCTAGTGGTCTGGACACAAGCTACTACTGGTAATATCAGGACCGGCGTGAGATTATGTCGTACGAGTAAATATCAATATCAATTTTACTAAATAAAAATTAGAAAATGTATCTAATATTTTTTTTTCAAATTATAAACTAAGCACAAAAATATGTTTTTTAATTACACTATGCAACTAAAAAAAATTCACAGAAATTTGAATAGGTGATTTAGAAGGTATTTGTCATGCCGAAACCGAATTCGTTATCCAAATGATTCCATCACGTCAGGTTTTTTAAATGTTGGGGAATTTATTACTAAGTAGGTAATTTTTTTCTGAAGTTTTCTTTCATGATTTCGAATAGTACTATCTTTTCTCTTAAAAATGTTTTTTTACATTTTACTATGCGATTTTTCTTTACCGAAATATACTACTTTGAAGATATATGTAGTAAAGTTCATTGTATCTACTATACTACACTCTATTAACAAAAATATCATATCTTCAAACTAGTACATCTCGGCTAAAAAAATCGTACATTAAAAAGTTAAAACTCATTTTAAAGAGGAAAGATAATACTATTTGTTAAGTTACCATGACCAAAAACTTTAGAAAAAAATTACCTACTTGATAATAAATTCTTTAACATTGCTAATATAGTAATTTTTGGGACTTTTAGGTTAGAATATCTCAAAACCATGACGTAATGAGACCAATTGGGCAACAAATCCGGTTTTGGCATACCAAAAGCCTCCTAAATTTTGTATTCAGATCTCTGTTATATATCAAAATTATTTTTTTATTTTTTATCAGAATATATGATTCTACCTTCCTAATGGTTTCTAACATATATAAAAAAAATTATAAAAACCCGCGCAATCCACAAAAAACACCCTTGCCAATTGATTCGTGAATCAATCCCGAGTCCAACGAGGTACATGATGCCATATATGAAAAAAATTGAAGGGGGAGGATCATGACCGAAAAAATTCTTAAAATGGGCTAAACTAGAACCGGAGACCTACCATTTAGCGAAAACCCGAGATCTCTAGGTGGTCAGGGGGCCGAGATCTCGCAATGGAAGACAGACGGACGGAAATTCGAGCAAATTCGTGGGTTGCGCTAAAAAAACATGCTTCGACGGATATTTTACAGTTACATCTGGAACTTAAGATCACGCATGCTCAAATACAGTATAAATCGTAAATATATGTAGTTTCTGAAATCTTAAATCATATCTAGTCCTAAATCCACCAAGTCTGAGACCCGATCGGATCGCATTCGATAAGTTCTAAAACAGAGTGTGACAAGATTAGGCATAAATCTCGATCAATCTCGTGGACAAATCTAAATCGAATCTCTATTAAGGTACACCCGGTATTAGCCTCTATCTCTACCGAGCTTAAGGCGCATATTTCTGCGCTTCGCTCAACTTACGTGTCCCGCTCTGTTATCAGCTTTATATAGCAATAAACTAGAAATGTATGAATACATTAAGCCTTATTATACACTGTAACATATTACAGTATGTTATATATGAGTGGGAGTTGTTCATATTATCTCACTTATGTATATGTATGTGCTATATATAGAATATTTAATTACATAAATACGTATATATACGCATGAATGTACATATATAATATGTCATCCCCCTTTTAAGTACCTAATGGATTTATTTAATTTGAAATGTAATTATTGAGTCAGTATACAAATCTATTTATATAATAATATACATGTTTTCTTGGGAATTATAATTTGTACTTCCAGAAAAATAATTTGTTTTGGAAAATTTCTTTAATAGAAATTATAGCCCAGGAAATAAAGGTTTTTACTAAGAAAAAATTCCGACCAAGCTGGATTTTGGTGGAGAGTTTTATTTTGATGTCCTAAACATACCCTAAAAAGTCCCCTTAATTTGGATGGCGGCTGATTCTAGTTTTTTGCAAATATCTCAAAAATTATTAATTTTTCGAGAAAAATTGTTATAAAGAAAATTGTAGCTTATAAAATTTTACACAAAAAAGGTATTTATACTTTTTTCGTATAATCAATAATTTTTAAGTAAACTGTTAACCCAGTCAAGGGTGCAGTGAAGAGTGCCAAAATCCGAACTTTTAGCGGCAAGCAATTTTATGCTTGATTATTATAGATTTTGGGGCGTAAAATTCGAAAAAAATAACCCGAACTAGCGAAAAGTAGTGCAACACCCTTAAAAAAGGGGTTGAAGGGTGAAAACCCCGTTTTCAAGATTTTTTCTCAAAATCTAAATCGATGACGGGGTGTTTTTATAGTTGATATTTATTGGGGACACTTAGTCAAATCGATCGGGACCAAAAATATTGAATTTGACAGAAAAATACTCTTTCTAGAGGGTTTAAAAAAACGTAAAAATGTTTATTTCGTGGAAAAAAATTAAAAATTAATAATTTTTGTTCAAATCAAAATTGGTCTCAAATTGTTCCTGAAGTTCTAAAGAATACTGATCAACCATAATTTAAAAAAATATTAATATTTTAATCAATGAAAATTGATAAAAAAAAATTACGTTACCTATCGTTAAACATTAGCGATTTTTTCTTAGTTTGCCCGTTTTTTTGAGTCTATTGCCTGGGTAATATGAGTAAACTGTAAAATATTGTAAATTATGTAAGTTGAACTGAAAATAAATATGTTATTTAGTTTTTATGTGCACACAGTCATTTAATACCAATTCTTAAATTACTTTTGTAACACTAAATTAAATTCACTCAATGGCGTTTTAAATTCTATATTTTATAAAAGGTAAAATTAAGAAATATAAAATATAATTAAATAATTAAATTATGATTTTAGCATAGTAAGTAGTTAAATATTATTCGTATTAATATTAAAACTGTACTGTATTAATTAAGTTAATTTTATTAGATCATATAAATTTAAATCAAAAGCCTATAGTATTAATTACTATCTTAAAGTACATAATTACTGTAATAGAAAATAATAACTGAATAATTATATATAAAAATATGCATTTTTATGATCTACGAAACCTATATAGGTGTACAGTTGTTAAGATTTAATCTGTTCTATTTAAAAATAACTTTATTTTACTTAAAACATATTTTTTTTATTTATTTGGACTGGACCCAACACGAAAACCGTAGTTGTAGGACTGCTAGCTTACTAAAAAAAAAAAAAAACTCGTTAAATATTTTATATCTTTACTTAAAAATGGTTTTTGTGTCTCAAATTTTACTGTAAAAAAGTGAACTTATTCGTTTTAGCTTCTGAACAACTGAAAGATAAGAAGTTCCTATAAAATAAAGTTCATAAATTCATTTTACAAAATATAGAATGAACTAAAATCAATATAGATAAAAATAAATTCAAATTCTTAAATGCTTTAGGCTAACAGTAAAAAAATAATTTTAATAGTATCTAGATAGAAAATCTATGACACTATATACATTTCTTATTTAACCTAAAAACAGTTATTTTTTATACTTTCTGATAATTTCTCTCCCAATAATGTCGATACCCAAAACATGAACAATGCCGTTTAATCGATCTAAAAGTTTTTGCAATTTTTATTAAAATCTGCCCAATTACCTCTACTATAAATACTGGTCATTGTAAAAGATTATAGGTGAAACTCCATGTCTCAATCTATAATATTATCTATTATAAGTTAATGAATAGAGGACAGAAAAAAGTAAAAGTAACTCAATATAATTATACTCATTATAATACCGGTTTTTTTAATTTTAAGTATTTTAATTTGGTTTTTGTATCGTTGGTAGTTCTGGCTACTATTGAAGTCCCTATACATAATGCAGCTTCTATGAAAGACAATGTATAAATTAGAACAGTGTTTCTCAATTGATATTATGCCATTAATGTTTTAAATTTATTTGAATATTTTATAAACAGTTATATACCTATAAATCCATTGCAATGATTACAACTTTTTGCAATAGAAACAAAATATTTTTACGATGAGATGAATAGACATGATGACAGTAACAAAGTATCATTGAAATTATGATTTTAAATAATTAAATAGGTTAAAAAGATTTTAAAAAATGTATTTATTTTTATATTAAAAGCGAAATTGATATAATTTTTGTTAAAATAAAAATGCAAAATACAGCAATCCACCAATCAGAACGAATGACGTTACGAATCAGTAAACGTCAAACTGATTGATTTTTATTTTAGACAAATATCAATTCCTCTTACAAGATTATTAGGTAGGTACATACCCTATTTAAGAACTTTTATACTTTGGAATTCATTTTTAACACACAAAATAATTTAATTATTGTCTAACTCTGAATGTTTGATTATTGTTGACAAGGAGTGTGACGTCACAACTCTGAAATGTCACCTGTGAGCGTTTTGGCGTCAAATTCAAAATTAGTTTTAAAAGACTCAATTTTTGTGATTATTTTCTGCAGAGATAAATATTTTTTTGGAAATAGGAGACAAGTAAGATCATCATAGAATAGTTTTTTTTTAAATTAGTCATCATGAATATTATATTAAGTTATTTATGAACTGTGATCTCTGATATAATAGACAGTAAAACTTATTTTAAATAATACTTCTAAAGCAAATAAACCTCTCAAAAAACAAAGAATACCTATAAGTAACGCATTTTTTCAATTATTTTCCTAATTACTAGACACTGGAATAGATAGTGGGAAAATATACATTTAGATATGTTCTAAGGTTCCGAGCATGCATTATGCATTGGTCATAAACATAGACTTATAAAATGGACTGAACATTCTCTATCTAACTGTGATGTAAATACTGGCGAAAAAGTGTGACAGAGACAAAGCGAATATGTAGCCAATACCTGTCTCTTTTTAGAATTCTAATTGATCACGTCACAGGTTTGCAGTCATTACAGACCTACAAAAAAGAGACAGGTATTGACTACATGTTCACTTTGTCTCTTTAAAGAGAGTGCTCAATTTTGTGAGGCTATTGCTCAATCCATTCTTTAAGTCTATGGTCATAGAGCATAGACTAGTATTAACAAAAAAAATGAGTGTAGCAAAAGTGTATCATTCTGCTATTACGTGATAAATCAAAAAGTTACATTTCTAGAGAATAAATTGATAATCTTGAATCTTTTTTCTCGTGGCGTAGGAGGGACAAATCTCATAAAACATTTAGAACTTCTGGTGTATTTAGTACAACAGAGCTACTGTGGTAGAGACAAGGTATGAATTAGATAGACTTGGATGTAATAACATGGTTTTAGCGCTGTACGTGATACAATGATGATTATCTCTCTCAATGGAACAAGTTTTTTTGTATTGTTGTTTTCGATGGACATGATTGTACTGTACCACTGAGATAAAGCGTATAGTGGGAGGTAAGATATGTGAGTATGTAAGTATAATGTAACTGTTAGAAGTATATATACTATAAAACTTGGTAATCTGTTCCAATGATTGTTATAAAGAAATAACATGTATCATTTTTATTTATAGTGTTACCGAACCAAATAAGATACTGGGTATAATGGATGGATACAAAATATCAACCTCAGCTGCATGGACACGTTAAAATTTACATATTTTTGCTTCCTCGCAATATCGAAGATACGAGAAGTTTCGTTATCGTTTTAAAACGAGAAAAAAAATTTGTTCTCCGATTTTAAAAATTTTACCGGATCTATCCGTTTCAGGTCAAGACAAACACTTTTTGTTCCGTGTCTGTCTGTGTGTGTGTCTGTGTGTCTGTGTGTGTGTCTGTGTGTCTGTCCCCCAATCCTTGTCACACGCTTAACTCATGAACCACTGAACCGATATTGATGAAACTTGGTTGATTGGTTGGGTCTGGTTTGAGGACGGTCGCATTTCAAAAGTATTAAAATCGTGTGTAAGGGGGAGGGGTGACATCCCAAAATATTTATTTTTTGATTTGAAGATATCTCAAGAAAGACACATGTTACGTGAAAATTTTATAGAACCTTTTTTGTAGCAATTCTCTATAATATAGATCACCTACTTTTGTTGTAAAATATTCCCTTACAAAGATCTATCTCAATTTGATTTAAGAAAATTGTCATTTGTTTTTTTAAAACTGCTATTTACTTTGACATATTAAATGTCACTTTGACGTTTTAAATGTCATTTTGAAATTCGTATAGCAGAAAAATAATGATTTTGATTGAAATTGTCAAAAAATTCAAAATATACGACATAATAACCAGGCGCGTATTAAGAAAAATGTCAAATTAAAATTTTTTATTAAAATCGTATGAAAATTAAATGGTTAACCAATGACAGGAAGTTCATCTGAATACTTTATCGGTTTTTATTTAAATTGTTCAATAATTAACTACCTTTGATGAATTAACACGAGGAAGCACCGTGCATTTACAAGGCAGAGTATTTAAATGTAACAGCGTAAGCTATTTTTCAATTTTGGATGTGAGCGTGCTAGATCGGATATTCGCGTGAAATAAGTTATGATGTTTTCTTCTTATTGTCTTATTTGCAAGTTGATATTTCTATAAAAAGTTGAAATTTGAATCATAATTATAATATTATTTAAAGAAAAGAATTTATTTTTGACTAAGGTATATTTGATATAAATAAATATCATATGTTTCTGATATGATATAATATTACATTTAATTATCGATAAGTAATTTGATAACATTTATTTTTAATTTTGTTTACACTATCAAAAAGTTATCTAGACAGTGAAAAAATTAACTAATTGTCACCACATCCCCCGGATGTACAATGTATATTTTTATCAAAATGATATAAAAGTATTGAAGGTGTATTGTGGTACTGACACTGATATAAAATTATATTAAGTATACTATAACAAGATTTGTAAATATTACGTCGACTGCGATATTTGGTTTTTATGCATGAATATATATAAAAAATACATATAAGGTGAATTTGAGATTATAATTAATTTTTTTTAATATACCTATAGATACTTATTAGGATCTATGTTTCTCAATTATTACCTATTATGAATATTTTATAGTGGTTTTCTTGCTAAATATTTTCCCTATCATATCAGTATAATATTAATGAATTTAGATTTTTTTCTTTCCGGTAATATTTTTTATTAATGATACATACATATTAATAAGATTTTTTATGTTTTTGTAAGGGAAAGGGTGCTTGATTTTATTAACTTTATAGGTATTATTTAGGTGTTAATTGTACTCATTTCATTATTAATGAATTTAGATTTTTTCTTTCCTGTAATATTTTTTATTGACTATATATACATATTAATAAGATTTTTTTGTTTTGTGCTTGATTCTATTAACTTTATATAGGTATTATTTAGGTGTTAATTGTACTCATTTGACATCAATAATAATCAATTTAACCAACATTTTATCGATTCTTCTTACAGACTCACATTATTGTTACCGGTATGACGTATTCACTATATAATATAAAATGTTTTAAATTATACTCAGAAACGAAAAAAATATTGAGCAGAACATTAATGGCCTTTTATGAGGACAATGCAGTGTTTTTGAGAAGGGGGGGGGGGTATCTGTATTGCCACCAGACCGGTTTTCACCCGGATAAGTAAGTTTTTAGATCCATACACTGGTAGAAAGGATTTCTCAAACCAAGTAAACCTTGCTTTTGTATATGTATAACGAAATCAATATTTTCTTAAGATTAGCAATAATCTCTTAAACTAACTATATTTATACAAAACAAGGTTTTCTTGGTCCAATACAGTTTTATTTCTGTGTAGTCCAGATTAATAATACATTTGCCCGGTTTTTATAGAAAATTTGTAAATACTTTTTTTTGCTTTCTACTTGTACTATTTATTTATTTTTTTAAATATAATTAGGTACCTTTTTTTGCTCAATACTTTTTTAACAAAATTTTAATTATTATTGTTTTTTTTTTAATGTCCGAGTAACGAATGTTGAAAAGGGGTTAAAAAATTACAGTTGGGCCATGATTCCGAAAAATTAAGAAATCAACGATTAACGTTTACGAGTTTGATACATTAAATAGAAAAAATCTTGAAAAATCCGGTTGTATTCAATCAAAGTTGATGAAAAGGTGCGAAATCCTGTGAAGCGTTAACCCGATATAAATCTACGTTGCACACGTTGCGACAAAATGCAACAAGTAGCAATAGTACAACACGCTCTATAGCAGTGGAATGGGAAGCCCGCTGTGTCGGGGGTACGCGCACAGGTGGAGTGGGGGGTCGTGGAGGTGTGCCTGTAGAGTGAGCGCGCGAATAGAGGCGCCCCGGCAACACCCATTGCCGCCCACAGTAGTCGTATCGCGTCCGCCGGCTCAGCTGCGAAACAAGTCAGTCTGTGTTGTGCGGTTGTACCTTACGTGTGTCTATGCATTTCTCTGTAACGTTTATGCACACACATCTTTAATAACTCTCGTGTTGATCACATATTTAAGTGGTATATATGCGAATTTTGTATGATTACATTCCTCGTGATTATTTATTAAATGTAAGTTTTATATTGAAATTATATATATGTGTAATAGAAGTCAAAAAGTACTATTGGTACACTATATGATACCAATTTTACGTGGTATCATTTTTAATAGTTTTTTATCGAATTTTTCGAAATATTAAATTTTATTTAACGTGCTTCAACTAAATATTTTTGTTTACTATATAAAATTAAAAAACAAAATTATAATAGTTTAATTAAAATAATCCATTTTTTACCTATACACAGGTAGAAAGGTTTACTTGAGTCAAGTAAACCTTGTTTTGTATATAACGAAAACAATATTTTCTTAAGATAATAAATATATTCTTAAACCAACTATAGTATTCTTGGACGAAGAAATAATGTAGTTAGATTAAGAGTACTTTTCTTATATTAAAAAAAAATATTGTTTTCGTTTTATACAAAACAAGATTTTCTTGGTCCAATACAGTTTTTTTTGTGTGTAGATATATTTAAAATCCTGCTATATCAAAATATTTACAATTATATCATTTGATATTTTATATTTATGCAATCTTTACATATTAGAAAAGTTAAAAAAAATACCTACAGTGTGTATTAAATTATATAAAATTTTATTTTACTCTAATTCGATAAAAATAAAATGAAGTGATATCGTATGCCAAATGAATTTAACTAATACTCAATAATTCTTCTAGGGTAATTCGGATGCAAGCGTTTTATATTTGAAGCCAGTAGTCGAGAGTTAACGACCCTTAACTGTTTTAGGAAGCAACAGGTTACACGAACCACGTGACTGTTTAAAAACAAATGCTTGGAACTGTGGAACATTTCAGTTATCGTGTACGGACGTGGCGGTTTAAGTGTTAATAATAAACGCGTGTGATATTATTATTGTGATCGTTCACAGATATTTGTTACAATATTTTGAACGTTGTTGTTCATTGGTTTATTTTTTTGTGGTATCTGAATTTATTGGTTCGATGTTTTAATGACTTTTGATAAGGTATGTGTTACTTTTTTATATATTATAATTTTATATAGGTATAAGTTATTTGTATCATGATAAGATATTTTTCACCATTACCCTAAAAGTTATTTTGACTGAAATGTGATTGTAAAAATGATTGCGGTTATTAGATTTCGTAAATTTTTATTGTGATATTTTTTCAAGGCTTTCGCGGTGAATTAAAAATAAACTTTTTACAGAACATTATAATTTTTAATTTTTTCTTAAATCCTTTTTTAACAACAAAAATTGGAGCATCGACAATAGCACATAATATTTTATTCTGAAATATCTGTATTGTTATGCGGCGATTACACCGAGAAAACAAAACAGAAACACGGTGTTTTTATGACCAAAAAGCAATACATTTTTAAATATTTTAAAGACACGATGTTTCTGTTTTTTTTTTTTTAGTGTAAATGCCGCATTAAATTTGACATAAGTCAATACTTGATGCGCTTTTCTATAATAATTGATTCCATATGTCTATATCGTTTTAACTATTAATTGTTTTTTAAATAAAATAAAAAATACGTACAAAATTTCAAACATTTAACTATATACCTACGCTTGGTTTTATATTTAATTAGACTTCATATTTTTTGACTCTATTTATTTTTTATTATATTATATTCTTATTATAGTTATTTAAGTTATTTATATACATATGTCTTTTAAGAGAAACTTATTCGTATAAAGGAAGCAATTCATTAAGTCCAACGACATCCAACATAATGTCTTTAATTAAATACATATATTTTATCGAAATTTTTATATATTCAAATTACTTTTACAATGCATCGTGTTGGATCAATAAATTTTAATTTTATGATTATAGATTCCTGCCTAGACCCAATGATGGGTATTAGAAATTGTGAAATAGGCCTAATTCAAAAATATTTTAATGATTTACGATCAATATAATTTGCATAATCGTATTAAGCAAATTATATCAATATATCTTAGTAATGTGTTCTCTAAATGTATAGATAAGTAACATTGATTTCTTTTTGTTTATTAATGATAATTTGAAAAAGAAAATGATGTATTTTTGTGGTAGTTTAAATTTTTATTGTACATAAATTATATTTAAACATCTAATTAAATTATAGGTATATCCTAAACGCAGTTAATCTTTTTAAATGCAGATATTTTTTCAAATTGACTTGCAAATATTTTATATATAATAAATTAAGGTATATTTGACGAAAATTATACCTATTGTTTATTTAATTTTCATATTGTAGTAGTTAATATTTATTCGATAAATTTTTTTTTCTGCGATCGTCTGGAGTGCAAAAAAAATGTTGCATCATGACATTCTAGTGCATGGTCATCAAAAGCAAAATTTATTTAAATGTATGCAATCAGTTCATTCTAAACATAGAAAACAAAACAGGAAAAAATAAATTTGATTTTATAGCGGATGATATTGCGTTATTATCTGTATTACACTAACTTGATCGTTTATAGAAAATGATGGTATTCAAATTTTAGCAATATCTGAATAATAAACCAATAATTCTTTGTACTTATGAATTTATATCTGCAATTCTTTATATGGATTTATTAATAAATATGTTAAAAGAAACAACTTTTACTGTTTATAAATTTGTCATGTTTTCTTATATGTAACACTATATTTTATACAGTTAATAGTTCGTTCGATATATTTTTTACTGATGCAGTACTTTATTAGTGAATTTATTTTTGAACACTAATAAAAAATCGGTTTTGTTTAGAAATGGCAAAAAATATTTAACTTGGGCCAGTAAAATCCTTCTTTCATTTATATTATTGTTTTTTTCTCTTGAAAACAATATTGTTTGCTGAAATCAATAAATTCTATAATATTTAAAAAAAAAGTTCATATTCTTTGTTTATGTATAATTTTTGCAAATATTCGAATATGCTATATTAACCCATTACATCCCAGTGTCCTATTTATAGGACATCATATTTTCTAATTTTTTTCTCTGATATAATTACGTTGTTAATTTGATTTACATTACTAATATGTTTTTTAAGTCTCTCTACTTACAATAATTTTTAAAACGAATTCTAGAGTTCATTAAATGACAAATTATAACACTTCTTTTAAAGTAACAGTGTATTATTCCAGCTAGACAATATTTATAGTTATATTTTTTGTTCAGTTACACTGGTAGAAATGTTTTCTCAAACCAAGTAAACCTTGTTTTATATATAACGAAAACAATATTTTCTTAAGATAATCAATAATCTCTTAAACCAACTATAGTTTTCTTGAACGAAGGAATAACGTAGTTGGATTAAGAGTATGTTTCTTATATTAAGAAAATATTGTTTTTGTTATATACAAAACAAGGTTTTCTTGGTCCAATACAGTTTTTTTTCTGTGTAGTAAACGTTTTTAAATTGACAAAACTTTATATAATATTACTTATGAGAGTATGTAAATAAAGCATAACAATATCAATAATTTCAAAAATAAATCCAGATACAGACTATCGTCGTTAAAAAAAATGCTCTCCTATAAATATGACATTGTGTTCTCATGATAATAATCTAGTCTGCAACTAATAATTATTAGGTACGTCTTGTATTGAATTGATCTTTTTGGTCTTATTTTCAACAAGAATTGAGAACTTGATCAAAAAATTCAATATTACTAATATAAAAATCAAAAATATATGTAAATTAAATAAACATGGCTATTAAAAAAGTTTAATCAATATTAAACTCCTTCTCCGAATTACAATTCCAACCATCTTTCTTCATATCAATATTACACAAGATTATTACACATACATGTATACATATGTATGTATATATAATGTCCGTGCACTGTCATATAACTACATACATATATAGATACTATACAATACCAATATTGAATTGTAACATTGGCGTATACTGCATTGACTTTAAGTCACCAATCAAATCTATTATAAACTGGACACATGTTTGTGAGTGCAAACATTACGTCTGTCCTTCTGTCTGTCACTCTGTGTGTATGTGTTTTGTGTAGATAGCGAATTAGAAGTCTGTTTGCCGATGCTTCTTATCGATAACAGACTGTCAAACTAAAATGGCGGATCAGCAAACGGTAGCAGATGCAAGCAAGGAAATATCAATGCGTGTTTATTATATACAATCATCTCAGCACGGTTTCTTTTATGCGAGATGTGTTATTTTGTTCAATATGTGTACAATTATTGTTGGGTAATGTTCGGTATTAATTTGATTGCTAAGTACGCAGATGCTTTGAAATAAAATGGAAATTGTTTGATATCTATAAAATTAGTGATTAAATCATAAAAGGTATATAGTTGAAAATCGATTCGTTTTGATAAAATACATTTAAATATGTTAATATTGTTTTCTGGTCTTTGAGAAAAATAAAAATAGACAGGATGTTAAATTATAGTACTTATCGACTAGAAAACCTATGAATATTTTCAGAAACATCTGAATTAATATGTCTTTCCAATTCATACGAACGCATAATGCATAGTAAATAAGTACCATTCATAATATAGGTAACAATAAATGAAATTTCTATATTTTAGGTTTTAGATTTCTTAGGTGTTGTTTTTTTTTGTTTACTTTTAACTTATTTACTTACTACTTTCCAATACGATTTTCTCTATTTCTTTATATGAAAACATACGTTAGAATTAACAAAATATGTGCTATGTTTTTTAAATAGGCAATCTATTTTTTTAATTGCTCTACTCCGACATCAACAATGGCAGTTCCTGCGCATTTATTTTATTATATATATACATACAAATATCTTAAAAAATATGTGCGTATTTAAAAAATAAAATAAAGTAGGTACATATTGTAAAAAATGAATTGAGTTTGAAATAGATATACCTCGCATATTTGCGAGGTAATATCTATCTTTGAATGCGGTAAATCTAATTTAAAAATAATGGAAAATGTAATATTAAAACAATTTTTGCTCCAATATCAAGATAATTATGTATGTGTATGGAATGTATTGCTAATGATAAGGCCAAAATATGATTTGTGTGTACCTTTATAGACCGTTTCTTAGTTTTCTTTTCATAATCAAATAATTACAGATATTGTTTACTATTTAATACTAATTTTCATTTAATTTTAATCAAATTAAATTTATTATATACTATCTATTACCCGCATGACTTCGTCCGCAGGATAATACAGATTTCTGTTATATTACATAACCGATAAAATAGAATTTTAGTTTTGCATTAACATGCTAGATGCCAACGCCAAAAAAAATATAACTTATCGCGCATACAAATGTCATATGTCCATTTTTTAACAAATAAATTATTCGGGATTAAATATTTCTTGTGTCCTTCCTAGTGATATAAGTTTTCATTAAAAAGTTTCATAACTTTTCAATTTCACTGAAAAATTTTACTTGCTTGTGAAATTTTTCAAAAGTTTTGTTCGTACATTTTTTGGTTGGTACTCCTTACTTTACCCAAAGTAATACAAAACAATACACACATTTTAAAAAGTATTTTTTTAAAATTAGTTTTGAAAATGATTGATTCTTATATTGTCATCGAGAATACATAAGTACCTATGCAAAATTACAAGGCAATCAGACGTCGGAAAAAAGATGAAACATTTGTTACAAGTTTTGATCGAATCTGACAAACAATCCAAATTAATAAAATTGAAAAAAAATGTAAGTATACTTATATTATATTATAACATTATACACACAGAACTTTTAATCGACTTAAAACTTTTCATGAATGTTTTCAAAAATATACATTTTCATGATATTTTACATGACTAGTCCTTACTTAGGATGTAAGCTATCTCCCTGCCAAATTACATCACGATCGGTTCAGGGGTTTCGCTGTGAAAAGGTAACAAATATAGACAAACAGAGACACTACTATTAGTATATGGATTATTAATTATATTCATTTTTTCACTACTGAAATTCCTACTCCGTTAGGCCTTTTGCACATTGGAAAATTTGTAATTGTTCACTGAGTTATTAATAAAATAAAAAACAATACTCATTATTATTATAATAATATTGAACAAAAAATTATATATTATTCTGATGATGAAAATAAAAATACGTATTAGAATTCAACAAACTACGACCAGAAAATCATTTTATTTTATTTTGTACATAAACCATAAACGTCATATACCGTCGATCGACTCTTATATATAGGTATACTAATTTAACACCGTCCTATGGTTCTGGCGCCCTTTAACAACTGCTTTAATGCCAACTCGTTCATACACTTCTGCTGCTCCTATAATAAATTTAGCAAATTAACAAAATGTCAACATCTTGGTATAGTTTTAAACTCAGTATACTGATTTTGTTATTTAATTCACTTACATTTAAGTATGTTGTGTTACATATCTAAACCAATAAAAAATGCACAAAATTTCACAAAATGCATACAGATATTAATAAAATAAATTAAATTATTTAATATTAAAATTTCTTACCTACTGATAATTATATTTGTCCTTAATGACTTCTAAAAACTCAAGTGAAGTGTTTTGATAACAATATTTGAAATGATGCATTCGGTACTTATGATAGATAATGATTATGTGATATTTAACATGCTTTAACTGCGTGGTGTTAATCTAATAGATTAAAAAAATTGCACACGGATAAATTTTTATTGCGGTGTAGATTTTTTAACGAAAATAGATCTTAAATATAGTGTTATATTAATTAATTACAATTTATTTTTCATCTCATACAAATTTTCTCCGCAAGCTACAGTTTTTTTAACGCAACCTATGAAGTGGTAGCGTTTATATGCTCGATTTTCCGTCCGCCCGTCCGTCTGTCTGTCTTCGACAGCGAGATCTCGGTTCCCTGACCATCTAGAGACCACGGGTTTTCGCTAAATTGTAGGTCTGTGGTTCTATTTTAACCAATTTTAGGAATTTTTCTGGTCATAACCCTCCATCCGGCCACGGACAGGCATAAGGTTCATTTTTCATACATTTTTTTTATAAATGGCTTCATGTACCTCGTTGGACTCGTGATTGATTCACGAATCGATTGACAAGAGTATTTTTTTGAGTTGTGTCCATAAAGTTTTTACATTAACTATGTATTTTTAAATTTGGTCAAGCATACAATGTCCCGATTTGTCACGATTCCCTATATTAGGTATCTTTGCTACATTTAAAAAAATTATAGCTAGTCATACCATATCATTATTTAAAAAAATGTTCGTTTTATTAAACAAACATAACACTAATAATCAAAAGTAAACTATAAGTATGTGTATTTACACTTATAGAACAGTACGTCTATTGTACATCTGTAAGGGGAGTCACAAGTACACCTTTGTAAGATATCAGACAATTGGCAAATCACGGGGTGAAACATTCCCACGGTTTCGGCTTCGCTGTACTTTCCCATCACACACAATTATCTGGTGTCAATAATATACAATATTTATACATAATATTCTCTAATCAAACGGTGATAAGTTACGTACAGTCTCATATAGGGGTGGGAATCGCAGATATTGTTATTGAATACCAGGCATATTGTAGACATAAATTTGTTTATCGGATTAGGAATGCCGCTATGTCGTAACATGTATTGGAATTTTAAACAAATTTTTCTAACTAATCTTGTGATTGTAATAGGCAACTGCGCGTGTGGCGCAAAATAATATTTTTTTAATATATAATTACGAGGAAATTGCAAGGAATTCTGCATACAAAAACTTACAAGAGCTGGACACCTAAGGAGTTTTTGTTCACGTGAAAAAATTTTAGTAATATACGAGTAGGATCAAGTATGAAATTAAAATTTGATTTCTAGATTAAAAATAATATTTTTTGTAGGTTATTTTTAACTGAAAATAATTTATTTTTAACATTGTATAAAATCATGCAATCATGTAATAACATGTGTATCAATTTTCAGCAAAATTAGGTTAACGATTATTACGCTGAATGGATTCATTTATATCAGTTTTGTATTTGATAGATAATATTCCTATCCCTAGTTGGAATTATAATATGTACAATGTACACATATATGTATTAGATCATCATATTGCTGGTGCTACAGTATGACCATAAATATTTTATTTACTATTATCTAAACTCTAAACGATATGTACAAATAAAAAAAAGTACAACAGAAGGTACTGTTCATATCTTTTTACTTTAAAACATTTGTTATTATATCCCACGCTTTTTGTACACCTATGTCAGCAATGAGATAAATATTATCTACAATTTTTACTTTCGATCATTTTTTATTTAAATTTATATGCATTGAAAATTATTTAATAAACTCAATCTAATATTATACTCACAAAACATTTTTCATAGTTAGTTCTGAACTACAATGTACCTACACTGTTATTTATATCTATAGAAAACATAATAAATCAAAGTAAATCATTATGATTTTGTGGTTGACGTAAGTTCTTCCAATCATAAACCTATGGACTAAATAGTTCCTCAAGGCATTCTGGAGTCTTATTATTTTTACACCTATTCAGTATGATCTATGCCATACCAAAAATGGTATCAAATTATTTTGTAAAAGTCCATAATCAGAATAGTGTAACAAAAGCTAAAAAGAGTAGTAGGGTAAATAAGACTAATTATATGGTGGGGATTTCTAATCAATATTGTCGATGCATGAATTAAAAAAGTAATATAAATCTTTTTTTAAATTTCGAATAATATATACATATATATTCTTAAAATACTTTTCAATGAAAAATGTACTATTTAGTTATTTATTGACATATTTACCCTATTAAAGCGCGGAAATACATATCATACATATGTAAAATGGTAATGATAGTCCACTAGATTTAGATGAAAGTGATTCATGTATTTGTTTGATTTTAGATAGGATAAAAAAGATTCAAATTAATCATTTGTTTTTATTGTAAATATTAATACATATATTATATTTATATGTTTATTATTAGTAGAAATTTAAATTGATTAACATTATTTAAATATTTAAATTGTGGTAATCCAATAAATCATATTTATGATAATAATTTATTAAAATTCATGTGAAGGGACTGTTAATTTCTATATAAATTATTTTAATTAGGTCTATTACCATTTTGTAACACGTTCTTAAAATGTTAATTTACATTTAGTCATTTATGCAAGAATTATTTGTTAATTCATGAAAAATAAAAAAAAATACTATTTTTCGATTTAGTATCTGTATTTTTTTGTAACTTTTTATTAGTATCGCCTCATCTCGGTCTGGGATTCGCCTTACCTTTGTGTAAAGCCCTTTAAATGCTTTATTTAAATTTGACTTATTTACCTAAATATTTACAACTGTACAACCTCATATATTATACAAAATACTTTCTCTGTCATATTCATTCATTTACATTGCACAAATACTTAATCAAACATTACACATGGGACAGTTATTCGTCCTTTATAAACATGACATATTTATTCTGTGGTATAGAAATACCCAAAAAAAAATTTAAACATCAAACTCTACCGTTTATATTTATTTAAAATCCGTTCATTTGCGCAACGAGCAAATAAACATTAAAAAAAAAACATTGCAAAATAACAAACCCCTAAAAAATAAATACGCAATGTAAAAAATTTGACAACAAATCGCGTCTAAATATAACCCCGGAACGTAGTAAAGTAGTCGGAACGCGTTTCCTGCGCGTCCTGACCCCGCCAACAGCAGGATGCCCGCCTCCGTCTGGCGCTGATCGATATAGCAACAAGTAGCACCACCGAGTACAAGGTCGTGTACTCCTCGCTCGAGTAGCCCACATGTATAGGTGTATGTGTATATGTGTGCGAAATCTGGAAAACTATGTTATAATATTTCATTTTAATATAATTTACTATACAGTTTTATTGAATTATCCAGTAGTTATTAGCCCTTAATTACTCGCGTGAAATACCGCAACACAGTTACTCGCGCAGTGTATTTTATACATCACATAAAAAAGCTAGTTTTTGGGAATTTTGAAGTTTAAATATTCATTTTTTTTACCCAATTCATATTATGTACTATTTATTTTTAAGGAACTAAGAATTTTTTTTTAAATTAATCCAACTAAAAATTAAGGATTAGAAAGAAAAACTAACCAAAATAAATCTAAAAAAGTACACAAAAATGTTCAATATTCATCTTGCAATAAATCAGACAACAAAAATTTTATTTTTGTTGGTAATTTTTTTTAATTTTGCTCTTTTGACAAGATGTCTTCCATCAGCAGCATCACTAATGTCTTCGCTTAGAATACTGCTATTTGTGCGTTAATACCCATATAGTAAGTAAAAAAATTCCTCAAATTTTGTCTGCCGGATTCCTATCACACTCTAGAATGACTAAACAAAGGTTAAGTGGGGGTGTACGGTCCCGCAAAAATGTATGCATTTAGTAATCGCAGAAAATGCGTTACTGGTATACAAAATACAACAGCGCGAGTAATTAAGGGTTAACACCCTTACCACGACACAAGATTGTCGCGAAATTGACTTTTTTCATTTCATAGAATTGAATATTTTAACATCGATAAAGAATACATTAGTTTACCGGGCTATTCTGAATTTTTAAATTTAATATTTATTTAATTTTTTTAAAGTTAATATTAGGTCACTTAAAAAAACATTTCGAACTACTGATTCAGATAAATTTGTTGATTTCCGTTATTTTTTATTTATTTCCTGTAGTCTAAATCATTCCTTAATTAAAATTTTTATCTTGATCCCAACCTTCAATAGCATGATAAAATTTTTTGTTGTCGTGGAAATTGGGTCATGTTTTGACTTAAGTCTACTCTTATCTTCACCACCGGATATTGAATACTGTAAAAATCATCCTGACCAATATGTTTTCATCTCGGGATTATGAACGACACCTATTGAATGTTTTTTACTGATTTAATTTATCTAAATTTTCTACAAAAATTGCACGGTTTCTGTGTGATTTCTTACGGATTAATCGAAAAACGCTAATTCTGCCAAAAAAATGCAATAATAAATATATTATTTTTATGCAATTTTTCGTATTTTTGTAATATTTTCTGGTGCAAATTAATATTGTTAAAAATATAAACAAATTGCTTGTTTTTAACAATTAGGTATATCCATTTATTTTGTCATAATATCATAAAATATGCTGTTGAACTTACATTTCGAAATCATATATTTAAATAACAACATCGATTTTCAGTACATGTATGTGAAAACAGCTTCTGCCACACTCATACATACACAAACAAACATACACACACACACACATTTACGCCTCCCACTCCCACCTTCACATATAACACCAATACACCCTTAAACGGACGGTTCTTGTATACATTTCATATATACATTATTATACATATACACATATACACCCTTAAAATGGAAATATCCGGCATATATACTTTGTTGTATATGTGTGTACAATATATGTATATTGAGGCACGCACAGGCATATATTTATTTACGCAAAGAAATATATTATACATACATAATACACGCAGGTAGATAGATATAAAGGTCATCGATTTTTATATTGTATCAAAACAGATCTATTTGATAGGAAAGTTGATACTGTTAACGTGAAAAAAATATCACTGTTTTGTATTGTTGTTTTATGTATGTTATTTAATTGTTATGCAGAATAATTTTTGTTGCAATTCATGGTAAGCTTTTATTTGTATATTTTTTTATAATTTATGTTTATTTTTTATTATATATTTAAATATAATTAAGATTGGAATAAAGCAGTGTTCCCAACGCGGGGCCCACGCCCCACAGGGGGGCGATTCGTTTGTTAAGGAGGGCAATTTGAAAATGGACTCATTCAGAGTTTAAATTAACCGTATGGCGACTCTCAGGAACCTGACATAAAATCTCTTTGCAGTAAGCATCACGCACAAAAATCTCACTAAATTCAAATAATAAATAATTACTAATAAATAAATTAATATAGAAAAATCTTTCATTAAAATTATTTTGTACTTGAATTTCAGTTCTCCATTATATGTTTTGAAAATTTACTTACTGCGTATGCTCAATAATTTCCTAGTGATTTCTTCCTAAAACCTATCATTCAAATTTCTTTAGTGAATATTTCAATTTTTGAATATTAAAATTTATGTATATGTTGGGGGGGTATTAGAATTTTAGAAAGGCTTAGGTGGGGCATAGCACAAAAAAGGCTGGGAAACACTGGACTAAAGCATATAAGACCAACTTTGTATAAGCTAGAAATATATTTATTTATTTAAGTATAAAACTGATTTATTTTTTGATAAATATTTGCAATTCACTCCATTCTATACATAGATTTCTATTAAGATAGGGAAATACCCTGGAGTGATCAAGACAAGCTTATCTGTTATTACACTAAAAGGAACATTACTGCACATTTAAATAATTATTATATCGAGAAATGCGTAGTAGCAACGTCAAAGATACAATCATTCCGCTATGTGATTTTTTTTAAACAGCTACCAGTATAAATATCGTCAATTTATCTACCTAGAAGGCAAATGTAATTATTTCAGACAGTTCCCATATTTGTCAATTCTAACTGAAAGCAAATACAATTTTTCGCCAGTAGTGACCTAATTATTGCAACAGGTTAGTTACTATCTTATACACTTTAACAATTCAAATTATCTAACTTTAAAATATTTCTTTGATATTTTTTTACGAATATAATTTTTTGCTAAACCTATATCGCACCCCCGCAAAAAAGTGTCACAACTCAAAAAATGTAGTTTCGAAGAAATAGGAATAAATGAAATTATAACAATTTTGGTAAATCAAAATTGTAAAGGTAGTATAAGAAAAGGATTGATACACAGTATTTAATTTAAATATTTCAGTATTCCTGTGATTTTTGAAAAATAGTAACTATTAAAACGCTTAGTGTTTAATAAAAGGAAGCCAAAAAGAAAGAAGAAGAAAATGTTTAGTGATTAAGTATTTAAAAATTAAAATAAAAAATGTGACATTTTTTTAGAATATATATGCTAGTTTTGATGGTAGGTACACGAAGTACATTTATGACAATTTTTTAGTAGAAATATATAGTAATTTGGAATCATTCTACATTTTTATCTCAAATATGATATTTTTTGAGTTGTGACACTTTTTTACGGAGGTGCGATATGACAGTTCCCTTGAAATATTAAGTATAAGTTTTTCGCATGCGCATTTAGTTAATACCAACAGTATTAAAACAATGGTGATATTATGAAAATTATCTTGTAAAGTTAGAGTCACCAACTGTGTTATAATAAATTGAAGTATCACTTGATCAAAATTAGAATTAATGACCTATTGAATGTGCTTGTTACACAGGTAGAAAGGTTTACTTGAGCCAAGTAAACCTTGTTTTGTATATAACGAAAATAATATTTTCTTAAGATAAGAAATATTTTCTTAAACCAACTATAGTATTCTTGGACGAAGAAATAATGTAATTGGATTAAGAGTACTTTTCTTATATTAAGAAAATATTATTTTCGTTATATGCTAAACAAGATTTTCTTGGTCCAATACAGTTTTTTTTGTGTGTAGCTAGTTATAGTCAAATCATTCTATATAAAATATCCGTTTAAATTTTATAAATAATGTTTATGCGTAACAACAAATGAATATAATATCTGTGGATCATATCGCGAGTATATTGTATCATTACCTACACGCATGCATGATGCGTACATGTGTGCGTGCTTACGGTAGAGGCGCCGGGACGCGCTCCATCGATCCGGTGTTGGTGTATAGCGACGGAGCTTTGGCCGCGGCGAGGTCTAGGTCGGGCGGGCGGTTCAAGGTCACCACTCAACACCCCCTACAAACACACACACACACACACACACACACACCCGCGCGCACACGTGGCAATGTTGCGTAACCCAGGGACCATATCGTTGTCAATTATTTCATGTAATCTCGCTTGTTGTCTTGTTGCTGAATCTTACAGAAGATGTAGATGTACAGAGTTTTCTCATCAGTGATTTATATCTTGATAAAGTTTATAACAGTCGTGAAAATGTATACGCGGGAATTGTGATGAATTTTTTAAAAGGAAGTTGAGAGATACATTTTTACACAAATACTGATATTATTACGTTAAAATTATTTTAAGATAGATATACACTGGTAGAAAGGATTTCTCAAACCAAGTAAACCTTGTTTTGTATATAACGAAAACAATATTTTCTTAAGATAAGCAATAATCTCTTAAACCAACTATATAACGTAGTTGGATTAAGAGTATGTTTCTTATAATAGGAAAATATTGTTTTCGTTATATACAAAATAATGTTTTCTTGGTCCAATACAGTTTTTTTTCTGTGTTGTTTGATTGATTGTCTTCGATGATCTCAAAAAACATTGGACCGATTTTTATGGATCTTTCACTAATTTGAAAGCAATATAAAGAAAATTACTCCACAGACCTTTTAAGTCGAACACTTGGTTAAATTATAAGATATATATCAAGCTTACATATGTATAGAACTTATAGGGTTCAATTAATTCTACATAAAATTCTACGATAACGTATATCATATCATATATATGTATAATGTATACCTATATAATAAATATCTTTAATAGCTTACTCGCAAGATCTTATTATTTTATTAGATATTTATTATAGCATACTTAACGTATTCATAAGTTAATTTCTTACATGGGATTACTTCTACATATTAAATTATAAGTACTTCAATATGTATTATTAATATGGTAATTGGTGTTAATGTTTAATAATTTTTGTAATGAAGATTTTCTTAAAAAAACCATACTAATATTATGTGTCTCTCTGTCTGTCTGTTTGTAACCTTTCCACGATTAAACCGTGATGAAATTTGACAGTTAGATAGCTTGCATTCTGAAGAAGAACGAAAAAGGCTACTCTGTATCACGAAAAATATATTAAATAAAAAAATGGATGTGACATTTATACGCGCAATTTGTTTTATAGACTATTATAACAAAAATATGTATACACTCAGCATTCGGCTATACGACGGCATCGGTAATTCAAAAATTCCACTACACGACGGCTAAAGGGGCACCCACCACTTTAACGTTAATTGGTGAATTTAAACGCGCAGAAATATAGCAATCACGGCGGTATTATGGTGGCAATGGGAGCGGTCATGTAGTGGTTGGTCGTATAGCAGAGTGCTGATTGTAACTTAACCTTCTTCTTCTTCTTTATGGCTGACAGCTTCATCTAACCTAAATTCCACGTGAACCATATACAAAATATATATCTTATTATAAATATGATATGAACGACACTGCAGATAATAGCTATATAGTTCGTTATATAATCCGTAACTCTATTGTCTTATTCATGTATTATTGCCAATACATATTGAGTATAAATATAAAAACCGAATAAAAGTATGAAAATAAAAAAGTTATTATTCCTAAATGTATATTTTAAGTAGTAAAATTTAAAGGTAAGAAGATATACGAGCGATAAAGTTTCTAAAACAAACTGAATGTAACAGAAGTAGTGGTTATATTCTGTCAATACAACGCAATTCTGATATCTATAAATTACAATAAAATAAATACTGACACACCCATACACTGTGTAACGGTAACTCTCCAAAACATCTGGCTATACGTATATAATCTCACTAACAGTGTAGTTACTCGAGTTTTTATTTCGGTGGAACCTTTTTTTGCTAATTTATATTATGTACTACGTACTCCAAATAAAAACAGAGACGGATCAAGGAGGTTTTTTAAAAATAAACTGTTCGTTTTATATTTGATATACTTAATTTTTTTATCATATATTACATTTTGAATTATTTATTTGGGTTATAACTGGCCTAAAGGATTCTAACAAAATGAAAAGGTTATATGCTATAGAACCACACAAAAAAAACTGTATTGGACCAAGAAAATCTTGTTTTGTATACATACGAAAACAATATTTTCTTAATATAAGAAAAGTACCCTTAATCCAACTACATTATTTCTTCGTCCAAGAATAATTTAAGAATATATTTCTTATCTTAAGAAAATATTGTTTTCGTTTAATACAAAACAAGGTTTACTTGGCTCAAGTAAACCTTTCTACCTGTGCACCCAGAAAAAATCTAGGGAAGTTTTAAATAATTTTTTTATGTATCACAATCGTTAAATTAAATAATGTAAGTTGACAAATTCAGGGGGTATAACCCCTAAAACTCCCCTATGGGTGCGCCAAGTAATATCTTTTAGATATCATTTTGTATGAAATGTAATACACGAACGATAATTTTTATTATTATTCTTAGTTTCGTATTTAAAGGACAGTAAAAAAATTATAAAATCAAAAATGTTTTACTTTTTTATCTTATAATTAATGTGTCTTAATCGTGGACAACTGTCCTTGAAAAGGACAATTTAAATTATTTTCTAATTGTAGAAAAAAAACATTACATGTACTTACTATAAAAATTCATTCACTTAGTCTTTCTGTACCTAGCATATTTGTGTCCAATTAGATGTACTTTCTAATGGCGTTAAAAATAATATAATTGAACAATTCGTTCAGGGTTATAAGATATTGCAAAAGTGTCCCTTTCATGGAATCTCTCCTCTACTTACTACATAATTTTATTCACTATTATATAACCCATTTAATTTTACTATCTACACCTATGACTCAGCATATGCTAATAAAAAACCCTATAAAAAGTTGTCAATAAATAATATCAAAACATTAAAAAAAAATTCATTCGATTTTTTTTTATAAAAAGATGTATAATAAATTAAATCATAACAAGAAGCCACCACTGTATAGATGTTAGTTATTATAATAACTCACTCATAATTTGCGTAGTCATTGTTGGTTGTAAAACTTACACTGATGAACTTAGAGATCTAAGGAGCCGTTGAGCGCGCGTAAGGTTAAATACAAAAAGTTTTGTGGGCAGATGTGGGTAGAACTTAATTAGTGTAAAGAACAGAAACGTGACACAATTTTGACGCTCTATTTATGCATATATACATGTATAGTTATGTAATGCATTCATATATTATTAACATTATAATTCTGTATTTATTGATTTTGTATTGGTATAAGTACATGTTATAATATTGTTGCCGTAATATAACTGTCATTACACTCAGCACTCTGCTATACGACCATCCACTACACGACCGCTCCGTTACACAATGTGCCGACAGTTCTAACGAACGTCCTTCCCCCATTCCCACCATAATACCACCGTGATTGCTATATTTCTGCGCGTTTAAATTCACCAATCAACGGTAAAGTCGGCGCGGTAGTGGGTGCCCCTATAACGCCCTATACGACCGATGCCGTCGTATAGCAGAATGTTGAGTGTAATATTATTAGATCTATAGTAAGACAAAAATTGAAATTATAAAACATGAAAAATTATCACGTGACTTCTCGAATCTTTCAGATATTGCGAGGAAGCAATGTGCTTGGTTGCTATGAGTTATGAAGTATTTATTATGAAAATATAAGCTTCTTACTGACCATAAAAAGAAATATTTTTTCGATATATTCAAAACATAAAAGGATTTTTCTTCTAGTTATAATAATCTTACATATAACAAGATTTGATCAAACAAATAATACCTTATACACTATGTGGATCGGAATATACTAACAATAAGAAGAATATCATTGAAAATCCAGTTACATTTAATACATCAAACGGGTATTTTTCTTTTGGATAAGCATTTTATTTTTATTTTTTAAACATACATCAATGAAGATGTTTGTTCGGATTTTAGTTTATAAAAAAATATAAATCTTGACAAGATAGAATCATAACATTTTTGATGTTTATAACTATAACAAGCAACCTGGGAATTCTAAGAAATAGCTGATGTTGTTACATTTTTATTTTTAACAAATACATTGTACTTTGGGAGATGAAAAGATGCCATAAAATTATATTTATTTATATAACTGTTTATTTATGTTTTACATTGTTTTTATTATTCTATTTTTGTTTTGTAACTTGCTTTGTACTTAAATAAATTAATTTACTATCTATTAGTTATGTGTTAATAGAGATCTACAATTCAATTTCATATAACCTGGGAAAAAATTGTAGATCTGCAGAGATCTACTAAGATCTCTGCAGATCTCCATTTTGAGACAACATATTGGTTTTTGATCTGTGGAGACTTGCATAGATCTACAACGGTCTACAAAGATCTACAACGATTTACAAAGATCTCTGAAGATCATTGTAACGTTGAAAATTAATGATCGTGATAGAGATCTTTGTAGATCTTTTTAAATCTTTGTAGATCAATGTTGATCTTTGCAAGTCTCCACAGATCAAAAACCAGTGAAAAATATGATGTTGTCTCAAAATGAAGATCTGTCCAGATCTGAGTAGATCTCTGCAGATTTACAATTTTTTCCCGGGAAGTAAGGTATGCTTACAATTAGATGTCAAATAATATTGTGGGAAAAAAATTAAATTTTAAATTTTTTTGTTTTGTTTCCTTTATAATCCTATAATTTGGCAAAAGTAAAAAAATTAAATTTGCAAAAATCACTCAAAAGTAGATATTTCAATATTTAAAACAATATTAGAAAGCTTTGAATTGCCTTTGAACCGTAATTAAGTTGACGAATGTATAATAATAATTAATTGTAAGAATTGTTATAAAAAAGTATTTAGTAATAGCTACATAAAAGTCTTATTAACATATGTTTAAATAACATTCACTTACACATATGTTTATCGCTGAGGAAGATTATAACAGTTATAATTTTGTCGTATTAAAACTGCGAGTAGATACGAAGTTGAAAGTATCGATACATACATATATATTTATTTGCATAATTCGATGGATATTTAAACATATGGCATATATAATACAAGTTATGACATGCAGTGCTCGTATTTGAATCTATTTAAATATAAAAAATTGTAAATGCGTGATTTATTTATAGGCGATTGCTTTCCTCTTGCAGTTTGCATAGAAAGTATTTCATATCTATCGCCCACTCACTAGCAATAATATTATTGTCAACGGGAGGCAAATAAGAGAGAGAAAATCTGGTATGCAAGTGGGCTGTTCGTCCTTCGTAAATATTTTGCTGCGGGCTTTTAAAATTACCATAATATATCATTAAATTTCTTTATTGTTTTGCTTTTGACTTACTGTATGTGTACAAACGGTTATTTCAATTTTTACCGATTTGTGTATGTGATTAATTTGATCAGATTGTTAATAAATATGCGAAAGTCAAATACGCTGCTTACTGGATAATGATTATATTTACGTTTTTCTCGATTGCGTGTTGGTTTTGTGTTTTGCAACAGTGAAAAAGTAAAGGCTTATAATTATATTTGCTAACTAGGTATTAATTTTGATTTTTTTAATTAAGATTTTTACGATCTGGATTTCATGACGTTAACTATCGCAAAATAAATATAAGAGACTGAATATTTATTTTACATTTATCTATTTACATATGGTGCCGTTCCATCTAGAATTAGTAAATAATAACACATTATCATAAGAAATTTCGTGTCGACGAACCTAAACATTTTACTATCTTAAGATATTTCTTGGAAAATTTAAAAATATCACGATTTAGACGTGATCTATACTGACCTGAACTTCGTTGCAAATTGCATATAAAAAATCCAGAATTCTTATTAATTTTAAAATTAATTTCAGTCGACTGTTAGACACATCAGCGTATATTTGAACATAACAATATGTATATATAGGTATTATAATTATATGTTACCGGCAATGTATGAAATACGGCATTGTATAGAATTCCTATAGGTATTCTATAGAATGCCTAAAAGTCACCAGGTAAAGTATGAAATGAATTTAATTATATAGATTTCTTCTGTATTGTATAGACTAGAAATACAAACATAAATAGGGTGAACCAACCAATTATGGTTCAGGCACAGATATTGGCTTACTTTATGTAATAAAATACTAAAATACTGATTATTTATCTTACTTAATACTGGCCTAATATGTTATTAAATGACTAAATAATATTTATATTTTTGTATGCTTTTTATTTTGACAATCTTAAATCATATACTTAATAATCGTCTGAAATAATATTTTATTTTATTTATTATAACAATAAATAAAAATTATTTCATACTTTGCCTGATATCGTTAAGCATTGTATAGAATTCCTAGGAATTATAAAGAATACCTGAATTTCATACATTGCCGGAAACATATACATGACATTAAAACTCGCATGTATTTTTATCAAATGAACATGTGATAATATTCATATAGAGAATAAATCGATGAGAATAATAGGTCCAGCTCACGTTCTCTCGGCAGCACACACGCACACAGATATACAGCAGCCTCGCGGGCTTACAGACACACAGACATGAGCAGCAGCAACCTGTTGCGGGGCCGAGGCAAGGCCATCACGTGGCCGCGGGGGCGGCAGTTACCCGCGCGCGCACAGGTGTTTGCGTAGCGCTCTTGTAGAAAGTTATGTCTGTGTGTGTGTCTATGTGTATGTGTATTGTTAGATTCTGTTTGGTTGGCCCTCCCCCCTAAACATAATATCACATGTATTTCTCTTGCTTGTTGGACATTAGAAAAAATTATTATTTCAGTTATCTTGTTATGTAGAATGAAAAACAGATTTAAAGGATAAAAAATTCAATAATTTTCTTTTTTTCTTTCGTTTTAAAATATTTTTACAAAAGGAAATGAATTTATTCGAAAAACTAAGCTGGAATCGATTTTGGGCAAATTTTCAGATTTCTTGACTGGTGGCTATCTTAACCTCTAGAGAGGGTCGAAAAACCAATATTTTGGCGCACCAGAAAGTCTTTATTTTAGTTTTTTGATTAAAATACTCATTTTTCCAATATAAACGTATATTTACACTTCTAAATAAATAAAAATCGTTCACGCGAGGCAAAGGGGTAGGTTTATTCCCAATTTTAGGGGTTGTTTTTGGGTTTACTGTATTTTTGACGTCAGATTTGGATTCAGCGTCGAAAACGTATAATGAAAAAGGTTATGTACTATTTAAAATAATATTTTTTCGAATTTGAAATTTTTAACACGAGCTGTTCCCTTCGAGGCCGGAAAGCCAAAATATTGGCTCACCTCGTGATCAACACTTTGCCTATGATCAATCAATGATATAAGATACCTTTTATACCAGTCTTCTGAGGGCGAAATGCCCCCTGAAATCCCGGCCCTCTTAAGGTTAAATACGGAAGCCTCTTATATGTATTCTATATCAAATACAAATCCCCTAACCATAAAAATTGTAAGAGTTTAGACTTACACGTGTTTCAATAGCAATGCTATCATCATCAGAGTCCTAAAGACACTGTGTCTTTAGGACTCTGATGATGATAGCATTGCTATTGAAACACGTGTAAGTCTAAACTCTTACAATTTTTATGGTTAGGGGATTTGTATTTGATAAGTCATAACCATAGTTTTTGTCTGTTGTTTGTTATATGTATTCTATAGTTGAGTCATGTTAAAAATTACATCAAAAACGTATATTTGTATAATGAAAAAAATGTTATGTACTATTTAAAATAATATTTTTTCGAATTTGAAATTTTTAACACAGGCTGTTCCTTACTGGGCCGGAAAGCCACTTTGCCTATGATTAATCATTGATATAAGATACCTTTTATACCAGTTTTCTGAGGGCGGCATGCGCCCTGAAATCCTAGCCCTCTAAAGTTTAAAAACGGAAGTTTCTTATATGTATTCCATGTTTGAGTCATGTTAAAAAATAATACAATAAAGATTGAGGGGTCAAGTTAACACACTTAACTCCACTACATATTTGTTACTGTTGACTCTCAGTCAACATAGAACTCTTAGGGCCGGTATTATAAAGGCCAGATAACTTTTACTCTAGGAATAAATTTACTCATCTAATAGTTTACACATTCTATGGGGTTCCAAATAATGTGACAAATGTCATCGGAAATGTTTGTTGATTATGAATTTATCAGACAAAATAATATCAGTTATATAATAAAATAAAACTATAATAAGATTGTAAATATGTAAATGTTCTAAAAACATCTATTTAATTCAATATTACGGAAATTTATATAAAATTTTTACATTAGAAAATATTACAACACAACTAATTTCTTTATCTATGGACACAAATGTCAAACTTGTCAAACATTTATAAGTTCATAACCTAAAACTCAAATGTATGTTTTTACAATATTTAAAATTCTCATGAATTCTGAATTTTATTGTACACTCGAAATGAAAGTTACATTTTTATGATATTATACAAAAGAATTGGTACATATTTTTCATTTTTAGATTGTGTACAAAACTTACTGAAGATTATTTAAGAAACACGTTAGATAAAATTTCAAACTAATATTTATGTAGTTAATCGCAACTTGAATGGATTATAAATCCATGACAGATCGGTATCTTTTGGTTTGTAGTTTTGTCTATATTACTGTAATTTTTGATCTAAAGATGTACAATTTTTTCCCATATAAGCGCATCTTTGACTAGATAGTATCTTACAATCGCAGTTATAATTGACTTCGTATTACATTATTATTTCAAATTCGCTCATTTGTTACAATTAGAATCAAAGTTAAAGAAACAGGTGTTATTTATTACCTTATATTCCATCCTTACAGATGTTACCGTAGAGCACAGCTTCGAAAATTAAATAAAAAGCGTAGATAGTTGTTCAAAAATTATTTATTAATTAAAACTATACATTACTTTTCAAAACAAGGTACAAGAAACAAAGTTATTTTTTATAAAACTGTCAATATATCTGGTTTTCAAAAAATATTTATACGTACCATTGAAACCGGCTATAATGACATCGGTTAATATGACGTATAGACGTATAGGTTATAACGACCCAAAATAAAAGTCCAGCTGAATTCCATATTAATGTATTTTTACCTGTTATTACGACTTTCTGCTTTTTCAACTTAATATGACCGGTTCCTTTGATATCGTTATAATCGGTTTCTACTGTATTTTCAAAGATCTTATTTCGAAACAATTACCTTTGTACGGTACCTACATATGAAAACATTAATCAAACAACAAAGTAATTTTGGTCTAGTTTATTGTATTTATTTGTTTGTACTTGAAATGAAAAATAATTGCTGTCCTCTTGCAATCAGAATTCTTCTGTTTCATTTTCTTTGAAAGTTTCATGTTTATACTCTATATACGCATATAAATGAACAGGTTTGTTTCTGAAAATTACAAATATATAAAACTACCATAAAAACGATATAATAAGCACAAATATTTATTAACTTACCATGATTTTTTTTAAAACACAATTTAAAATTACTGGAAATTACGTATGATTTAGGTTATGATTTTCTGTCAGATTTATTCTGCATGGTGTCACGTGACCAAAACTTAAGTAAATTTTATTCGTTTCGAATAGGTAGGAGTAAATTTACTTGGTTCATCTGGGGTTTTTTATAGTGATTTTGTTATTTTTATTCAGTATTTAGTAATTTTTTGTTGATAATGTTGAACTTGTCGACATCAGAATGAGATAAACTTATCTGTAGCAAGTGAAACAGCGATATTATTTTTGGTACCTAGCACTGTCGCTATTTAATAGTCTAGTAAACTTATCTGTCTTTTATAATACCGGCCCTTAAAGATCTCCTCGGCGGGTTTTTATTCGAATCCATTGTACGCATGTCTCTCGACTCGTCAGTTTTTTTCTGTCAGTAGTAATTTTCAAGCACACCCTCGAGCGCACGAAATGCTAATGGAGCTTTCTTACATATACAATAACAAATTAAGAAATTGCATGTGAAAACGGGTTAGCTTAGATTCAGTACACATTTTATAACCGCATGTTACATATTATTTACATTAATTTTATTTGATTAATATTACTTAAGTAATTGTTCTTGTACTTGATTTATAATGGTTGAAACATACATTTGCCTGACTTTTAGAGTTTCATCGTTATTATTAATATTGCATTAAAGGTTATATATCATCATTTTATTTCTATTTTATCTTAACGATGTACAAAATAAATCTGCAGGTGTTTTATAATACCATTTAAACCTCTAAATAACGTAGGCATCGGTAATTCAAAACCTCTTAACAACGTCGGTTAGAGGGGCACTTTAACCTTAATTGGTGAATTTAAATTTCGTGCAGAAATATAGCAGTCACGGTAGTATTGTGATAGGAATAGGGGAATGTCGTTACGTGGAGCGGTTGACCATTCGTTTCTCGGAGCGGACGTTAATAGGAAGAATATTGCGTTTAGAGGTTTGAGAGTATAGTTTTTAAAATATTTGTCGTATCTTTTTATTTGTTTCAAAAACTACTAAACCGATGTTAACGCTACTTTTATTTTTCGAAAGGTTTACACTGGTAGAAAGGATTTCTCAAACCAAGTAAACCTTGTTTTGTATATAACGAAAACAATATTTTCTTCAGATACGCAATAATCTCTTAAACCAACTCTAGTATTCTTGAACGAAGTAATAAGGTAGTTGGATTAAGAGTATGTTTCTTATATTAAGAAAATATTGTTTCCTTTATATACAAAACAAAGTTTTCTTGGTCCAATATAGTTTTTTTCTATGTAGATCTTATAAATAGTTTAGACTATATGTAAATTAAATTAGAGCAGGGCAGTATTTAGGAAAATTACTACTGATTTAGTTTTACTGATAAAAAGATAGAATATTTAATAGCAAAAAAATATATTCAGTTCTTATCCAGAAACCAATTTCCAAGATTCAGTAGTTGTTCCGCAATGTATACATATTTAAACATAACTTGACAGTACAAATAATAATTTGAAATGGTGGAGTTAGCTGTCAGTATGATGTATGTTTCGATTGGTCACAGTGTATAGCAAGCGAGTGTGCCTAGATTCACATTGCTTAATCAGCGACCGGGGAGCATTATTTAATTAAGCTCACGTACTGAATACGTCGTGTTCATTTGTTTATATAAATGCTACCAATCAGAACATTTGTCAAAGTGACAGCTATCCTTAGGCTCTGCATTATAGCAGTAATAACTCCGGTTTCTTTATAGATTACCTACTTAATTGATCTTATACTGATTTCTTTAGAGAGTATAATATTTTTGTTTTATTTGCTTGAAATTACCCTAGTTTCTGAAATAAAAAAAATTAAAACTGCCCAGCAACATATTTTGATAATATTGAAATAGTGGCTCATACTTTGTATGCTTGTGTGATTAAATTCACTTAAAAAATACATAAATATCAAATGTAAGCTCATAAATAACAAGAAAAAAAGAAAAATGCTGAAAACCTATCATATTACTAAAGCGTAAATTTCTCGGTGTCGTCAAAATGACATTATTTATTATAACTCATCAAATTATTTCTGCCTATCTGATAGAATCTTAGTTTATTCAGCAAACAATACTTGCGTTGCGATTTATATCTTGTATTTTATCTGTTATTAGTTGTTGTTTTTTTGCTAAGAAGTACTGATATTTGTAATGTTTATATAGCGATTTATTGTTTAGAGACCGATGCCAATTCTTCGTATAGATAGATAAATAATGATATCATAATACATAAGGTAAATATTTCCACATTTGCAAAAAACTCCCCGCATAAATATTTTTTTTGTTTTTATAAGATATAGCTTCAATATAATAAAATTTATTAATGTCCGATACTTTCAAATGGGGTATCAAACCCACAAATATCAGTTTCCTTGTAATTTTATGAAGTGTTTGGTAATTTTCTCGCGCACGCGCGGTATGTAGTAAATACAACGGTATTAAACAATGGTGATACTATAAAAAATATCTTGTACGGTCAGAGTCACTAACTTTGATCTTAATTCAAAAACAAATCCATAGATAATAATAAAGAATTAATACCTCGTTGAAAGTATTTGTTAGCTCTTTTATTATACCGGCATGAAGAATAGATACAACAGTGTAATCTCTGTATTTCTGTACACACAAAAAAAAAACTGTATTGGACCAAGAAAATCTTGTTTTGTATATAACGAAAACAATATTTTCTTAATATAAGAAAAGTACTCTTAATCCAACTACATTATTTCTTCGTCCAAGAATACTATAGTTGGTTTAAGAATACATTTCTTATCTTAAAAAAATATTGTTTTCGTTATATACAAAACAAGGTTTACTTGGCTCAAGTAAACCTTTCTACCTGTGTAATACAATTTTATGTGTCAAATTATGACCCCCGAAATGGTTAGTCTCTCGTGCTCGGACCTCTGCGCAGTAATTAACTGCGCAACCGTATAGTTGTGTGCGTACCGCAATGAACAAATGAACAGAGTGGTGATTGCGCACAAAGTAAATTTCTTACTTCTGCACAGAGATCCGAAAAATGCGGACCTCCCACTCCAGGTTCCGTATTTTGACATACTGCCTCCACTCACGTTTACACTTCTTCATGAATGTTGGACATAAAGGAAATGTTACGACAAAGAAAGAAAAAAATAAACAGTAATGCAGTTAAGCAATAAATATTTCATATACATACAAATAACAGTAAATTACTTGACAATTTAACATTCATTACAGCATCATATAAATCTCAGTGCGTTGTTTATATTCTAGAAATAAATTAAAACTAAAAAAATAACACTATTCATAAAAAAATGTACCCAAAAGTTACAGCACGACACCTGTAAAGCATGCTGTTTAAAATTTAATCAATCGTATATTAAACAACATATTAATATACATCATTTTGATATAAATTCTTACTTAATTAAAAATTAAAAATTATACAAGAAACATTTGACCTGTCCTATAACTCACCCGCCGACTGTGAGAAAGTTATCAAAACTATGTTTAATTTGCTACGACAGCGATTGGGGGCCTTGTAAGATACCTCTGAAGAAGACACAACGTTTATGCTGGCTGCTCGTAACCGTTTCAATGCCAACTTATTATGGTTTTCAACAATTTTTCTTCCTGTTGTTCTAATTGATATTATTTATTAAGCTATATTTTTTTATAATTCAAAATTATTATAAAAATATAAAGTGAATTTTGACCCATCTCATATACGATGGTTCTAAACTCTTTTTTTAATAAATACCTACTAGTATTGGTGGGCATAAACTTGTTGATCCATTAATCGTTAATCAACGAAGTTAACAAAATGCTTAACGGATTAACTTTTAAGTTAACTCAAAAAAATGTTGTCGCTCTTGTTAACTTCCGTTACATTGACAATACATAAGAAAGTTGTCGAAATAGCGAAAAAAATGTCTTCAAACATTTTGATGGTTAACTTTTAACGGTTAACTTTAACTTTCGTTAAATTTTCGGAATTTTAACGCTTTAACGATTAACGAAGTTAACTTATTTATTAACGAATTCACGATTAACGAAGTTAACTTTTCTATTAACGAATTCACGATTAACAAAGTAAACTTTTCGATTAACTGTGCCCACCTATGCCTACTAGTATGTGAGACTCGACTCGCACTTCACAATTGATTGTTTGAAAACCACTGGTAAAAAGTGTAATTATAGAATTTTAAAATTTTGTTTTTATTCTATATTTTCTTATTCTTTAAAAAAAAACTGGATGTATATTTGTACATATGTATGTTTGATGTTTTTATTATTAATAATATTTTTGCTCGAATAGTTTTGTTTTATTATTTTATCTTCTTCTTTCTGGGAATCAAAATATTGTATTTATATACGTACTTACATTGTTATTTTTTCTTGAATAATAAATAATTATATTAATATGAACATAGAATATTTTGATTACTGCACATTATACTTATGCGTTAATAAAAAAAAAATTGGTTGTAGACAAATAGCGTGTTACACCTTATATTTCTTTTTGTATTGCTTCATATAAAAAATGAGACTGAACAGATTAGAATCTTATTATAAGTTCTGATAGATGAGGATGAACTAGCACAAACTAGAAGTTGACAAAGAACTAACTAGCATGGGGCATAGATACAGGTTCGGCCGCACTTTTTAAATTATTTTTAGTTTCAGTAAACTTTAATGCATACACTTAATTTAATTTCTCATTTCTGTAAAAATATTGAAGGTTTTAAGGGGGGGGGGGACTATAAATGTTTGTCTTTATATAAGAAATTATAAATGTACTAATTTAATTAACACTTAAATGTTATTTATTTTTAGTTTTAGTAAACTTATACTTTGATTATTTTTTCATATCTATAAAAATCTTGAAGGCTTCAAGGAAGAAATGGGGGGGGGGGACGATAAATGTTTGTCTTTATAAAAGAAATTATAAATGCACTAATTTAGTATTAAGATTCTCTGTATTAATATTCGTTATTCTATACGAGCTAATATTTTTATTTTGTTAATATTTAGAATGAATAGACGCTTTTAAAAATGTCCGACGACAGCCAGTGTTCTATGTTAATTATGACCATAGATACATTTATCTAGCGGCCTTATCTATACAGACAAACGAGGAAGCAATGGCGAATTTTGTAAATATTTGTAAAACTATTACTATATATCAACAGAACCACTGAAATAAATCTAGTAATAATTATCTCAGGTATCTGTGTATAAGATATTTTCTACTTCAGTGGCGTAGTAAAAAATAATACTGTGATTATATATATGTACACAATAAGTGTAATATATAATTATTTATTAATTAATCGGTAATAAGTTAGTTTTATATTTTATAGAGATTTCTATATTGTGGAAGTTAAACTTAAGTGTTATTATTTATTATACATTACTAATGTCGATTTAATGTTTATTTTTTAATATGTAAGTATGTGTAAATATGATCCAACGTATAATTATGAATGTCTATACGATAATTATGATGTTATTTCACAATCATATAACTTGTATTACAACCAAAGATAGTAGGTATTAATAAGTATAATTAAATAAATAAAAACATAAAGAAAATTGCTTGCTGTACCGTATATAAAACTGTTTGTTTTTTCTGTAATGTTTCAATGTCCATATCATGTTTATTGTATTTGTTGTTGTTTATTGTGCTAATGAAGCATAATATTAACAATAATTGGTTATTGATTCGTTGAAATGAAGCGATTCTTGTGTATTTTATTGTAAGATAAATTACCAAGAAAATACCGATTTGAAAATGTTAGAACAATAACAGATTTTTAGAGCATTTATATAGTATTTCATCAAAGTTTATTTGTTTATTTATGGACTAATTTTAATAGATAGTACTGAGAAAGATATCTCAGCTAGGGACATATAAAGAAAATTGTTAAATTTTTGATTTTTTTATAAGTTGCTTATGCCATATACTCAGCACATTAATTAAGGGCACACCTAAAAAATAGCCTGTTTTCAAATCCTTGTAACTTTTCAAAACTTTTTTATTCTTCAATGGAGTAAATTTACTCTACTTTATGATGGTCTAATTCGTTCCTCAACATTTTTTAATTTTTTTATGTAATTATATAAATTTTTGAAAAAAAAAAACTGCATATTTTGAAACTTGATGCGGAGTGTAATTATGTAGAAAATGAAATTTTAAAATAATCTTTTTGCAGAGAATTTCAATACCTTGAAATCGGTATTATGGAAAAAAATTTGCAACAATAATTCGCAAAGGTATCACAATTTTAGTAAAAATCAGGAAAAAATAATTTAAATGAACAAAGCAAAAAGATTATTTTAAAACTTCATTTTCTACATAAATGCACTCCGCACCAAGTTTCAAAATACGCAGTTTTTTTCAAAATTTATATAATTACATAATAGAGTTAAAAAATGAAAAGATGTTGAGGAACGAATTAGACCATCATAAAGAAGAGTAAATTTGTTCCATTGAAGAATAAAAAAATATTGAAAAAAGTTAATTTTTGACCAAGTTACAAGGATTTGAAAACAGGCTATTTTTTAGGTGTCCCCTTAATTAATGTGTTGAGTGTATAATACAGTTTTTGATAAATTTATCCGATCTCAAGTTGGAGGAGTGATTGATTATGTATTTTGAATTATTATTATTATTAGATTAAAATAGATATTTATTTGTATGTACGTCACTGGTTACTATACGTTTGTATCGGTCTAGTGGGCTGAGAATGAGTGGAATTGTCGTTAAGTAGAGGATCGACAGTCTGAAACGCCGTCGGCAATGCCGCCCACCAATCTCTACCTGACCGCGGGTGTCTTAACCTCACCTCCCTTCTACATGTACTCCCTCGCAATGCCGTCTTTTTGACGCAGCCGCCTTGTATTGTGTACTGGACATATATTTGTCGAAATTATGACACGTGTTAAAAGATGTGTTATAAAATCTTAATTTCATGTGGGATACTTTAAATAAATATGATACTTGATTTTTGTTGTTTGTATATTTAATGTATAAAGAATTTTTGATTTTTAAACTATAGTTTAGTATTTAAATAACTGTACACTTTTTTGAAATATTTAGTTTTAATTTATATATTACATTTGTAGGATTAAAATATATATCGAGTCATCAATTTTATTTAAATTTTAAACCATAACTTACCGACAAAATGACTTAACTGTGCACATAATATATATGTAAATATTTTATGAAAAATATTTTGCACAAAATATTGTATAGTTATCATTAAAATAAACTGTGATAATAAATAAAATATAACTTAAAGTAAAAATACACGTGTAATTTGATACTTTCATATAAAAATACATCAAACATCTGCTTAGAACAATATAAATATAAGAACGTCAAAATATTTCAACTATTAAAAACCAATAAATATTCATTCGTAGTATGTCTAAAATAAAAATAAAAAAGCAACGTGGAATCATTGAGAATTCAGATTTCTATAATGTCCAATAAAAATTCAAATGAGTTTTGAAATATGATCAAGCTAATGCGTGGGGGCTACATTGTGGTACCTGTACGGTAACCTGTTGAAAGCTACATAAAAAATGTAACTTATTGTGGGACATTTTTTACGGCTGCTTACTGACTTAGTAGCTTTTGCTTTTTTGTTTTGTTTGTGACCGCGCGGCCGACAGATTTACGGTATGATAAAAAACGATGACAAAAGTTATCTGATTTGTAATGGGAAATCGGTCCATCGACATTACAACACAAATACTTCACTGTGTTTCACATAACTAGAAAGAATTCAAATTAGGAATTTTTATTTTAAACTATTTATTATTCGCATGCAAGATTTTAAAGTTCACTGTATATAATCTTTATTGTATTGATTTAAAAGTTGACATCTCTAAATAAAATTATCTATACACTGAAAAAATGTATTGTTAATTTTTTACAAAAAAAAACATGCTAACGGGAGGACGAAATTTCATTCTGTGAAAAATTAGCTGGTATATAACGTAGTAATATTTCATACCAACAGTATCAAAAATTAGTATACCGTATGTTAAAATAATTTTCAAAATTAACTAATGGGAAAAAATAAAAAATTGCATAGATTGATGAAAAAATTTTTGATCCTAGAAATTTTTAATACCCGGCATGGTAAAATTTAAAAGAACATCTACTTCAATTCAATATACTGTATAGCAGTTTCTATTTTGGCGATAGGCCAGATATTAAAAGTAATATAGAAACATAGTAAAATTATAGAGAATGTACGTGAAATTTTCATATGCAAGAAATTAAATTAAAGAATGGCGTATATTACTTTTTCAGAGTAAATAAATTTTAATAGGTACTATGTTAAAATTTACCAGTATATCATTGTAATTTTTCATTTACTTTTTTTTAAATTCTACCGACTTTTCTGTTAATTTGATTCTGTCCTCAGGTTCACAGCATTTTCTGTTAATTTTTAAAAGAATATTCTCTCCGTGTACGTAAAATATCCATTTTTCTAATATCATTAAATGATTATTTTTTTTCAAATAAAAAAAAATATTTTAATTAAATCGTAAAAATCAATGCTAAAACAAGATATTATTGAAATAAATCTTAGTGGACATTATTTCTGTCAGCAATCTATAATCAATTATCAATAAATTAAAAAACAAAAAAGATTACTAGCAAATTATTATGTTTATTAGTTGTGGTTTTCAAAATAAATATTTTAATTATCTTGAATTGCTACAAACGTAGCTATAAATATTCTTTTAGAAGTATGTGTACCACACGTCCAAGATACAGCCTTTAATTAAATAAATTAATTCAGTGTTTTCATACAACGGCTTTCTTTTGATCATCGTTTAATCGTCGATATGTCAAATGTCCAATCATAAATTATCGGCTCTAGAAATCAGGAATGTTTTACATTCTTACTGTCCGCACAAAACACTAGAAAAAATTTGAATTTCAAAGTGAATTATTTCAAGTAAAAGAGAAAAACATTTTAATAGTTAAACGTTTGATTTATATGCTTTATTTTTGTTAAATAAATGTTAACTTAAACCTATCTTATTGACTAACCAGTTGTTTTCAAAGCATTATTACGTCAATTCTAATAAAAAATCCCGGTTATGGTACATATAAGGTAAAAAATTGTCATGTTTAGTGAACTGAGAATAAGTTTAGAATAAACATTAATCATGGATTGAAAACAACTGATTAACTAATCGAGAATTATTTTGTTTTATGCAACCCGAGGTAAAACTTCCAATTAGTCTTTTTTCTTGATAAAAAATAATCCTTATTTTTCTCACAAAGTCATTCCAATTAAAAACCTGGTCCTTATCATATATATTTATTATAATAGATTTATAAACAAATTAAAAATAATGAATAAGATAATCAAATGGCTGATTTGAAGAGATGCCTAAAATGATAACATTTATAATAATAAAAAAATATATCTTAATTCATTATCAAGACATTTTGCAATAACTGTTTTTAGAGATAAAACTTTCTTCAAGATGCAAGAATGAGATTATAATATGTAAATGCTACAGAGGGAATTATTACACAAATAGTATTTATAATGTTTGTTTTCTTTCTTGGAATATGAATCGATGCGAAATAATTTAATAATAATAATGTACATAGATGAGTTTCTACGAATTATTTAATCGCTCTAACTTAAATACATCTTCTGAAATACATGGCTGTTTTAGGCATTGCAAGATTGTTTAGTTTAGATAAACCAGCGATTCTGGGACTTTTTCCACTTCGATACACATGAGAGATATCATTACATGTGTGGCATTTTTCTATGAAATTAAAAGAATAATTGTAAAATAACTATTTTTTAACCTACTTTAAATAAATGGAAAATCTAAGTTTCTATTTAAGGGGTTACATACAGTCAGAAGGCCAAAAAAAAATGTTTTTTTGAAGAATTTTTTGAAGAGAAGACTTTAAATTTATTAATGTAAAAATTTGTACACATATTATAGTAACTTTTAATTGTATTTTAACATTTTTTATTTGTAAAAATAATAATTTTGAAATCTGCTACAGCTGTTCTCCAGGAGGTCCTCTCAAAAAAGACCACGATATCTCTGGACTGGATCATTTAAAATAAAAAACTCAAACGGATTCCGTTAAAGTAATGTATAATCTTGTATACTTGATTTTTGACCTTAAATTGTTTATAAAAAAAGAAAATTTATCTGTGAGAGACAACCTTCGATTAATTACTACAAAATATACTTAAGAAACTTGTGTTAAAATTTGAGACTGATCGGTTCAGCCGTTTCCGAGGAATCGTGGTCACCGACTTTAAAAACACAGATTTGAGAAAAACGCGCTGCCGCTCCGACCTCCTACATTCAAACGCTCTGAGACGTCTTTACAAATATGCGTGTAACTTCGAAAATAATCGCCAGATTGACTTAAAATTTTCTGTGTGCGTACTTAAATATATGTACATTACGAAAAAGAAATTAAAAAAATCGAACTGTATACAACCCCTTAAACCCTATAATTGTTGTTGCGACGAATTTAAAATAAGAATTCTATATTTTAAAACAAATATCTTCTAGTCAACGTTTTGTCACAAGTAGGTATCAGTGAATATATATACTAAGACTTAAAATTAGTCATTTTGAAAGTATATTAGAACTTCTGGTATAAACTGTTATATTTTCAAATAATACGTTGAGATAATACGTGCCTAACTAAATGTAACAATTAATGTGATATCTTTGACGTAATTACTGCTCTCCAAAAATTTATCTATTTGGTTAATATATCATTATTTTGTTTCTAGGCAGGTGTAAGTAAAATTGATATCGACAAGATACAATTAAATTCAATAATACTATTTGATTAGTGGTTACGTACGTCTTTTTTAAATATTGACTCTTTGAAACTGTCAAAGTAAGTACATTAGTGTAACACTAATAGTAAGAACCAAATAGTAATTATTTTGTAGATACAGTTAGCGCTATTAAGATATTAAACTTTTATTTTTCTTTAATGCAGTCTATAATTTGTTATTTTAAGGAGAAATTTATGAAACAGAAAATAGAATTTTCAAAACTTTTTCGCATTTTATTAATTATTATTTATTTTAATGCAGTCAACCATAAGTATATAAATGAAAGGATCGGCCTTTAAGAAAGTAGAAACGACCTCAGTATTCTCCACCTAATACAAATTAAACATTGAAACCTTATTTGAAATAACGTATGACGATGTTGACATGCATTGACTCCAATTAATATAATTTATGCAACATATCAAACTCCATTCTGTTGTTATTGTAACTAATTCACAAGATGGCGTTGAGTGTATAAACAAATATATCTCTCACAGCCTGCTTGTCACTATAAATAATGTTAATATTGAACATTGAATAATACGATTAACAAATACAGAATGTACTCGTATTTCTGTATACACTTCTACTCGTGTTGATCTTATTTATTATTATTACTTCGTTTTGTATTTTACCGTTTCGTATAATATTGCGTTTATTTACTAATGTATGTGTTTTGATAATTCATTTTCATTTTTTTATCGAATCTAATAAAAATGTCGTACTTAAGGGGGATAGCCACTATGATGGGTCATAAAATTGGCATTGTTTGGGATGTTTTTTCACAGATATAACTAATTATTTTTTAATCAGGTAAAGGACGTTTTATTAAGTATATATTCAACTTATTTAATAAACATTTTTATTGAAAAATATTAAATATTTACAAAGTTAAGAGCCTCGATATGACGACCAAAAAAATATTTTTCTCTATGGTTGACTCGAAATTTCGAGAATATTATGAAAAATATATGAAAAAAATAAATAAAAATTATATCAATATCTACATATATGAATGTAGCTATCGTTGCACGTAGCCGTTTTATTATTATTTTATTTTTTCACAAAATGGCGATCGTTTGAATTTATTTTTTATTTTTAAGACCTATTTTTTTTATAAGGGCGGTTTTAAAAATAGTAATTACCAAAATTTCAAAAATTGGCTACGTGCAACAATAGCTATTAAAATTACGAAAATTATTTTTTTTTAATATGAAATCGGTTCATTAGTCTTTGAGGAATCGTGTCAACCAGGTCGAAAAATGTCATTCCGAGATAAACGTGTTTAAAGTTTTTGTTTTATCATAACCGGCCGCGCTACATCGTCTCACTAAATTGACTGTAACTCAATTTTTTGTACACATATTTATAAATATGTATAATTTACAAAAATCTAAGAAAAAAAATGTATATATTTTTTTCCGTCACAGTGGCTTTCCCCCTTAAGAAATGAAATAAAAAAAACGGCCAATGTGTCACTTATCATGTTAGGATCAAATGTATATGTATTGGCTTCTGAACGTATATGGTCTTCAACAAGCCAGTACAAAACATCAGGTGGTATTATATGTTAGCCGATCGTGCAACTAGAATGTTAACTGTCGATGTCCGTGCAGTGACTCCAGCAAAAACCTGTCACGCGTCTTCACAATACCTAATTAGTAATCAAACTAAATGACTGTAAAACAATTCCACTTGCAGTATAAAAAATCAATCGCAATATTGCTAATTGTGTGTCTATAGTCATTTACACCTGGTTATTTCTTTTAGATTTATGTCGCTCTATAAACCTTGTTTCTATATATTTAGTAGATTTTCAAGTGATATTAAAATAATTAAATGACGTTGATCATATAATTTGTATAAAAGCATGTATTGTTTTTACACTGAAAAAATTTACTTTCAATTTTTAACATAAAAAACATGTTAACGGGAAGACGAAATATCATTATGTGAAAAATTAATCGGTAACGTATAGTAATATTTCATACCAACAGTATCAAAAATTACTGTACCGTATGTTAAAATAATTATAAAACTTAAATAATTATTTTAACAAGTTATTAATAGTAAATCATCGTAAATAAATAATTTTTATTTATTTACGATGCGTAAGAATTGGAAAAAAATTGCATAGATTGATGTGAAAAATTTTTATCCTAGAAATTTTTAATATCCGACATGGTAAAATTTAAAAGAACGTCTACTACAATTCAATATACTGTATAGCAATTTCTATGACGGTGATAGGCCAGATATGAAAAGTAATATAGAAACATATAGTAAAATTATAGAGAATGTACGTGAAATTTTCATATGCAAGAAATTAAATTAAAGAATAGCGTATATTACTTTTTAAGAGTAAATAAATTTTAATAGGTACAATGTTAAAACTTACCAGTATGTCATTGTAATTTTTCATTTACTTACTTTATTTTAAATTCTACCGACTTTTCTGTTAATTTTTTTCAGAAGTTGATTTTGTCCTCAGGTTCACTGCATTTTCTGTTAATTTTTAAAAGAATATTCTCTCCGTGTAGCTGTTAGTACCTATTACATCGAAGATGAATTTTTATGACAAAAAAGGATAAAATTAATCTACAATAATTTTATTTCATTTTTGATCCGAATCTTTCTGACCTTTGAAACCGTATCCGAAATAATTTCATATCCGTAACTGATATATATAACCTTTATGTGTGATAAAAGCTTTTTCACTTACTTATTTAATCATGTTATAGGTACATTATTATAACATAATATATGTAATTATAAAAGTAAAGTATTCATCTTGAGTTCTACTATCTGTTCAAATCAATTGTCTTTAAAAGAATTCCAATCACATAAAAAATAAAATCAATCACAGTAATTTTAATTGAAAGTTTCATATTACATTTGCACATATGTTAACGGATCTTTGTGGTTTATGCCGATACAAGTCTGCGTCCTGTTTTCACAATTCTGCACCTATTTTACTTAATCTGTACATTGTCAGGCCTGTTTTTATACCTTCAACTTAACATCCTGTGCAGAAAATTGAGTAATGTACATATACATTAATGTTATCAATATTTAATCGCCTTATTAAACTGCCAAGTTAAAGGAAATATCGTTTACATTTACTATAGTTAATATCTACATATGAAACATTTCTTCTTTGATACATATACCTTAATTAATAATCGTATTATACCTGTATCGGTAATATTAACGATAAGCTTCTTATGTTTTGTATAAATGCATGAAGTTGTTTTAATTGTAATTAGTTCTATTCGAATACCTGTTGAAGCCAACCTCTTTAACATGATATGGAATGATTTTGAAGCAAACTTAAAATTTTTGTTGGGGTTTGAAAGAGAAATCATACAATAGGAGTTGAAGGGAGTTGTTAAAATAGGTACAAAATATTACTAATATCAGCATTGCAATGTTATTTGTATTTCATCTATAATATACCTTAATTAATAATCTTACAATGCTATAATATCTTTGTATGATTCTCGTTCATTTGTATTAAAACATTTTAATTAGTAATAATACCTGTTGACATTATTGTTTCTCTTATTTGAAATAATCATGGTTTATAAAATACCAATTTTGTTGCGTTCTACATTGCCATTTACTAAATGATATTTAAAATAACACATAGGTACCTAATTGTAAGGCTCCCCATACACCTACAATATAATTGTGCAATGTTATTATTGCACAATTTTATTGAAACATAGCTTACGCCTACGCGTTCAATTATATTGAATCTTGAATTATTCGCGTCAATATTTGTGATAATGAAGATTTGGCTGCAGCTATGCTGGCGAAATGAAAAAAAAAACGAATATGGGTCAAAAAATGGTTGCAAAGAAGGCCAGTGTACACTTTTACGTCTTTTAAAATAAATATTCGTGCGTGCGTACGGGACCACTCAGAACAGTAGACTAAAAAATATTGTACAATAAGCCCTACAGACGACACAATGAAAAAATATGGCGCAATAAAATTTAAACTCGCTCAAACTTTTGTAAAATCATTGCACAATCTTCAATATGATTCCTAAACGGTCAATAATATTGGACAATCCGTGATATTGTACAATAAAATTGATCGTCTATGGGCCGCCTAAGTGATAATTTCTGTAATCAGTAATTTTGCTAAGAATTCTTTGCGCATATCGCGTAGACCAAATATAGAGAGTTGCTGTTAGTTCGCGCCCTAAAAGGGTGCTTGTGGCTGAATTCCTCAAATTAAAAAAGTGATTAACGCAACTGAGCGGGTTTTACTCCAACAGAGCCTTACTTGGGCCGCGCCTGGGGACACCTCTGCTTTATTGGTTCTTCATCTGGATTTATGACCGGTAACTCTTATTCTTCTTCTTTTTATTATTCTTATCCTGTTGTCTCCTCCGCACAACTTGATCGGCTGTTGTGTTTTTATAGTTAATTTGTTTTGTATTTACAGCGTGCGTTGGTTCTAGGAAAAGCGTAATCTATTTTTAATTGTTTGAGTGGTGCAGTAGTGGTTTGATCATTTCTGATCGGTGTTAATGTCTAAGTACTTATATTGTTTGAAAAATATATTAATTCTTTCATGATTCAAATCATTTATTAAAGCATTACATTTACGATTTTTTAATTCATGTTTCGTTTCTTATGCGGTGTTTACACCGAAAAAAACAAAACAACAAAAAAAACTGTATTGGACCAAGAAAATCTTGTTTTGTATATTTTCTTAATATAAGAAAAGTACTCTTAATTCAACTACACTATTTCTTCGTCCAAGAATACTATAGTTGGTTTTAAAATATATTTTTTTCGTTATATACAAAACAAGGTTTACTTGGCTCAAGTAAACCTTTCTACCTGTGTAGGGTTTATTGCTTTTTTGTCAAAAAGACACCGTGTTTTTGTTTTGTTTTCTCGGTGTAAACAGCGCATTATAGAAAAAATATGTTGAGTCTAATACGATTAACTTCAAAAACATTTTTATTATATTTATTTGTAATCTTGTGTCTAAAATGTGTATTTAATATAAATATATCTTTGCAGACTTATCTCGTCTAGACTTGAGGAATTGAGGATATTTAGAAAATAATTATATACAGTAGAAAACGGTTATAACGACATCGAAGGGACCGGTCATATTTGTCGTGAAATACGGATGGTCGTAATAACCGGTAAAAATGCAATTTTGGACTTTTATTTTGAATCGTTAAAACCGATACGTCGTATTAACCGATGTCGTTATAACCGGTTTCTACTGTATATTTTAGTTTAATGTATCAGAAAATTTTGATCACTATATTTTATACAAAAAGTCAGTTAAGTTGGAGGTGCTAATAAAAAAGGGGAATAAACGGACAAAATTAACAATAATAAGAAAATTTGAAATATTTTACGAAAAAATAACTGAAAATTCTATAATGCTATATACTTACACCAATTTTAGTGAAAATAATGACATTATATAATAATAAAGGACCATCTCGCACCATAAGTTTCATTTTATTTACTAATATGTATAGTAATTTTACAGGATTACAGGCGATCCCTTAACCCGCCATTGTCAGTTATGTTATTAGTCTACAGTATATTTGATTTAACATTTATTTATATTATATTGTTATTTTATTTTTATCTAATTAATATCATATTTATAATTCATCACTAGTGATGGTTATGAGGTATTCTTTGAGCTCTTATTTTAGATATGGATCTATTATTTCATGAATCCTTGAAACCCAATATCCTACTTGTCTTTTTAGCTCTTCTCTTTTATATAATATAATAGTGAGTAATTATGTATGTGTTCTGTGAGGGTGGTATTCATATTTTGTAGATGTAGGGCGCGCGATTAGAGCAAGTAGTGGCCATGTCACGCAATTCACGGGAGCATGATTCACGGGTCTCTACCACGCCTATAAACGTATAATTAATTCTCTCTCTCCCGGCCGGCTACCGGGCGCGACAGATTTATACCCTAACTGATATTATGATAATTCTCCTCGACCAATCTCACTTTTACTACACGTTACGCCTACTGGAATTATGAACACTTTAATTGGAAGTTAATTTCGATACGTGAAATTCATCATTATCTGTATACCAGAGATTCTTAAACATTATATTTATGTAAATAAACATTATATAATAAAATCAGCGACTTTGAAGACATTCATGGTATAAGCTGTGTTATTTTAAATAGATACTAGCTGACCCGGCCACGCGTTGCTGTGGTTAACCTATACTTTAGAACATGTGGTGAAATTGTAGGTTATATGAAACGTTTGGAAGTTTGACATAGCGCCATCTATTGAATACTTACTCAATCCAGTCAACAGATGTCACCATCTGTTAGAATCGTTTGGAGCTAACAGATAAAGACAAATAATTTGCAATAAAATAATATTGCGATCAAAAATTGAAATGTAAGCTATCCTATCTTTCAAGTTGGATCAAACTGCACACGGTGTACAAATTTGATTAAAATCGGTTAAGTAGTTTAGGATTCCATCGCGGAGAAAACATGTGACACGTAATTTATATATATTAAGATAAAACTCATTGTTACCATTGTGCTCCACAAATATGAGCTCCGTAAAGTCAGCGGCGTATCACTTGAATCTTAAAATAAACGTTTTTATTGCATTTAACCTTCCTGTACCTGCGTCAAATAGAAGAACACAATCTCTGAAAAAAAGTTATTTTTTTACGAGCTACGAAAACTTGAAAAAAAAATCTTTTTTTCTTAAAACAGAAACTAAAAATAATTTTAAATACTTTAAAATAACGTCATGAGGAATAAAGTATTATAAACAATTCTCAACCAATTTCTCACCATGCATTCGGAGCATACTCAAAAGTGTAACACCTATATACCCGCGTCAGTCTTATAGACTAACTGATGTCGTGTATTGGTACATGTCCTTTTCACAAGAATACTCTAAATTGAAGATCGCAACAAATCATGAAGCTACCAGTAAGCTCACTGTCTTAGCATTCTCCGTTATTGAAAAAAATATAAAAATGTAATCTGTAGGTTAAAAGTATTTCAATATTCAACCATATTGTTGCCCATATCTTTAGTATTTTATAACAACCAAATAAGATAAACATTTTTGGTCGTTGGCTAGATTTTGGTAGAGGCTATTTCGTTTCTCATGAACCATATAAAATAATCTAAACTTAATATGTGCACGTGTACTTTTAATTAGAACAAATACGTTATTATACTATCAGTTTTTGGATTAAACGAACCATAAATTAATTAAAAATAGGGACATCTTTAACAGAAATCTAAACTACAGTTCTTATTCCGTCTGCATTGGTTTGATGGTACTAATGATAATTTTTTTATTACTTATTATCAAAATCATAGGATCGCAATCATTATTAGTTGGACAACACTGATCTAACAGATTTGAAAATAGTAAATTGTTTTAATTATACGGTACTACTTTCATTAAAATTATTTATTGGAATCGCGCTGTTTTAAAATCATACCGTCATTAATTTAAAAATAACATTACTCTTTTTTTTCTTTCTAATAGAATTCATAAACGTATAATAAGTGTATAAATTACCGTTTGAAATTATGTACAAATTAATATGAATCAATGGTGTTAAGAAAAATAGTTAAGTAATATGTATAGATTTATGTTTGGATTTTTATTGTGCACTGTTGCCGACTTTAGAACCTCATTAGCACGTGTTTCTATATAATATTATTTATGCTTTATTAATTCTTAATAGAGTTTAATCGGTGTCAACAAAATTAAAATATTACATTATGTATGTTGTAATAGATAAATCTAAGAATAGTAATTAATAATGTGATTTATTTTAATGTATCTTTGTCTTTTTATGCACATGTGTTTTATCAATTAAAAAAAGGGAAAAAGTTATAATTTATTTTTAGATATGTCACTATCTATATTTTTGAATAAAATATTTATGAAGTTGTCTACTATGCCGAATTTTACGATATGGAAATGATTGAACATTTTATCGATATTTCGTGATCATATTCAGAATTTCATTTCTGTGAAAGTCTAAATGTCAAATACTATATGCATGAAGTTTGATGCAGGGTAGGTTACAGATGGGAAATTTATTCAAGTCAATATTAAGATAGGAATTGCATTTACTCCATTTTTATAGAAGGATTTAAAATTTTAAGAATTTTTTAAGGTCCCGTAGAAAACGAAGAACTCTTAGGTTTTCGGTCTGTCCGTCTATCTGTCTCTCTGTCTGTCACTATCCTCCCATCTTCTCATTTGTATACATACTTATTAAAAATAAATTCGGTGTAAGAACGAAGATTGATGACCCAAAAAACATAAAAAAATAATAATTTTCAATAGATTGAAAAGTGTACCCCATTATTTTTTACCCCATTGAGTGCACACAAAAAAAACTGTATTGGACCAAGTTATATACAAAACAAGGTTTACTTGGCTCAAGTAAACCTTTCTACTTGTGTGGGATGTCTTTAGATAGATTTCCTAAAATACAACAAAAAATGTAATAGGATCTATTGACTTTAATTATTCGGTTCAATGAAAATTATAACGAACACTATAACAAAAATATAGTTTATGTAAGTGAGAATGACTACAGAACCTTAACATATGCGTGCCCGACACGCATTTCGCCGGTTAAAAAAAAACGATATATGTAAATGTAAGCAACCAAAAAAATTACTAGTAAGTAAAAAGTATTGTGTTATTAATTTTCACCATTTTTAACAACCGATAGCAAATTTTCCAGGTTAAATATAACAAAACGATCAATCAACTTGCTATGGGTAACTGCAAAAGGAAGTTATATATCAGTATCTCCAGTATTTGTGTATGACTTTAGAAATACAATTACCGTGATTTATTGAACGGTATATACAGAGTGATTTGTCAAAATGTTTGGTAACCATCATAATTTCGATTTAAATTGTACAATCATACATGACTTTAGAATGTAAATGATGTATTATAGACATGGATTTGTTGTTGAATTTCGACACATGTTTTACTTTGAGACCGCGGACCGTTTAACCGTTCATTTAAAATAATCATTACTTATCAATAATCGGTACATTGTGTATATTTATACTTTTTTTTATTACATGTGTTGGCATAAAGTGTAAATATAATTATTAATAAAAAAGATGTCGGAGAGAAATCTCATATGTGATGAGTTTTCTTTCGAAAATTGATTTTGATTGATTCTTACACGTTTTTTTTATGAGTTTTCGACAGTTATAATTTGTTTTATAATATTTCCAACATAAGAAATATATAGTGTAGTCATAGGTGTCCAACCTCTTGAGATTTGTGGGCCGCAGAGCGCAAAAAAATAGAAAACAAATTTGTGAAGGGCCGCTAAAAAATGTGAAGACCTTTCTTTTTTCGTTATTCTACTTTATATCTCAAAAAATCGAAATTTCATATTTCACATTTTTTTAAATCTTATGCGGGCAGCACAAAGAGTGCTCGGGGGCCGCCGGGTTGGACAAGCCTGGTGTAGTCTATAAACTACACTAAAATGCAAAATTAACGGATCACTTAATCTGCCCTTAAATTTTTTTACGATAATTCGTTCTCTAGTTATAAGCGCTCAAAGTTAAACATATGCTTTTTGCTTTGATTACACATAACTTGGTTAAAAAAAATCGTACAGCAATAAAAAAGAGTAAATTAAAGAAAAAAGTATGATTTACAAGTCTTTTTTTTATTTGACCAAAAAAAAATTGCATGTCCTGTAAAGCCTTTCAAAATTAATACAATTTTTTGAAAAAAATTTTTTTGGCGTTTCATCTTAAAAAAGAGGTTATCTTGAAGGATAATAAAATTTTCAATACATGATTCAAAAACTAGAACGTTCAAGCTTTAAAACCGTTTTTTTAAACTCTTCTATGACCATTTTTCGCGGAGATCCAGCTATTTAAAAACACATAAAAATATTTGAAAAATGTAGTGATCCGTCAATTTTGCATTTTAGTGTACCTATATAAACTTTTCTTGATGACTTTGAACCAGGCTAAAGCTCTGTCACCCACCTCCCTATTTATGATGAAATCTTGGATCAAAAAGTCGCGACTTACATTTAGAAGTACACTGGTAGAAAGGATTTCTCAAACCAAGTAAACCTTGTTTTGTATATAACGAAAATAATATTTTCTTAATAATATTTCTTAATAACTATAGTATTCTTGAACGAAGGAATAACGTAGTTGGATTAAGAGTATGTTTCTTATATTAAGAAAATATTGTTTTCGTTATATACAAAACAAGGTTTTCTTGGTCCAATACAGTTTTTTTTCTGTGTATATGTACCTCATAGAAGATTATAAATAAATACATACTCTAACATTTTAAAAACATAAACCTAACGGTTAGGCTTATTGCATTTAAAAAGATAACACAAACAAAAAACAACACTCTTTATCAATAAATGAATCCATGGCCACCTACGCCATACAAGTCTCAAAACAAAACCCTGTACATGTTTCTACGTGTTAAAGTAATCAGTACAAGATTTGTATACAGAAATATTATATCCCTTCTAGAACTTATCTAATACCATTATAGACAAAACATTTGTATGTGTAATATACTACTGCATGACACACGAGGAATGTCTTTTGTTTATTTTTATTAGTGTAAATACATGTTTAATTATGATATAAGTAATAGATAAAAAACAGTATTCGGTTTCATTTGTTTGTATTTGATTTATTTATTTTCGTATTGTAGGTATGTTGATTGAATTTTTTTTCATGTTATAGTAATTTTTCCCTTTAACTTTTTGTTTATATTTGATTATAAACGTTTATACAATCGAGATAATGATGTTGTTTATTTATTTAACTGTGATTACTATTTAATAATCTTGTTGACAGAGATATGAAATTGTTACATTGATTATAATTTTAATCTTTGGATTTCTTGCTAAGTATATAAACATGTTAAATTCAATGAAAATATGATTAATATATACTAACTTGTAGAATGTAAAAAATAAACTTGTTTTTAGTATTCTATATCGAAATTAGAAATATGCCCGGTATTATCAACCAATTTAAAGCTCCTTTAGCGCTAAATGCTCCTTTAATGTAAATTTGGTGTATTACAAACGTGATTTAAATCAATATTTAAGCTCTCAATGAAAAATAGGCATAATATACGTTGTAATGAAATACTGCAGATAATTTAAAATCTATTTATTTAAATGTATTATGCTTGGATTTGTTGATAATATGACAATTAGTTATAGAAGCATTTAGTTAAAGTTGATAATACTGGGCGATAGTCTGTCTCTCACAGTCCTTTAACTAAAGGAAAATGGCTGCCATTTTTTTATTTCATCCTAATAAGTAGGGTATGAAAAGGAAGCTTATAATTCAAAGAATTTTAATATTTAAGGAAATCTTCGTTTGTCAAGAATTGTAAAATTATTTTGTTCTCATCCCATATCTTCAAAAGTAAAAAAAAGTGTGAAAATCCGGAAAAATTGGAATAGTACTGACCGCATTGTTTTAAAAATTGTTATAAAAAATATATAGTTCATTTAGAGCCATCTGTTTTCAAACATAATCAAATAAATTAAATAAATATACGATATGGGACACTAGTACGTGATGTTCGACTCGCATTTGGTAATTTTTCCTCATCAAAAATAAATAGGATGCAAGAAAAACAAATTAATTTAATGTTATTTAAATTTATAATTAACATATTACCTTAAATAGATGGATAATTAAAAAACATCAAACTTAACTCCATTTTACTAAAATGATTGTAATTAAATCAGCAATTCAATACCTGAAAGATTTCTGAGAAATCAAATTATAATTAAACTACAGTAAATATGTAAACACTAATATAATTACACCAACACACTGAATTTTAATACACATATATTCGCAAATCGCGTTTACGAGAATACAAAAAATATATATAACAAAAAGAGGATCGTGTTTCGGTATGAACGTGGATCCGCCTCTGGCCCGCGGGCCTTTGTAGTTTGGCCCCGCAGGACCGGCACTCGGCCGCCAGATGCTCGATGATAAAAACTGGAAATGCGAACGGATGGACCGCGCCGTCGTCGCCGCTGCGTGATTACTTCTGCGAAAATCGTGCGCCCACGCTACACGTTCAGCGGTGTATTATTATTGTTGGTAATGTTGAACATTGCACGAACAGTGTTACTCAAACAGTGTCTTACATGATTGATTACATTTTGTTATACTACTTTTCTTTTTTTCTTTTACTTAACTTTTATACATTTAATTTATACAATATTATTGATTTTAGAATCATCTTCGATATTTTGCAAATTTTTGTAATTTTTAAATAACATTGAAATTAAACGACCAAGTGCGTTTTGTACACGCACATCATAGGGTTCCGTAGTCATTCTAACTAACATTCTCTATATACTTGATAATACGTGTCAAGAGCTATTTTATATTCACAAAAGATGTAATCTTTTTAAAAATTGTGTGACAACCCGAGAAAAAATTGTAGATCTACAGAGATCTCCATTTTGAGACAATCATATTTTTCACTGGTTTTTGATCTGTGGAGATTTGCAAAGATCAACAACGGTCTACAAAGATCTAAAACCATATGCAAAGATCTATAACAATCTACAAATATTTCTGAAAATCAGAAAATTAAATATTTTTCAACGTTGGAATTCATGAATTTTCAACGTTTTAATTTCTATCATGATCCACAACGATCTTTAGAGATCTTTGTAGGTCATTGTAGATCTTTGAAAGTATCCACAGATCAAAAACCAGTGAAAAATATGATGTCTCAAAATGAAGATCTGAGTAGATCTCTGCAGATCTACAATTTTTTCCTGGGATTTTATAAAAAAGTTTTTTCTAAATTTTGCATCGATTGAAGATATTAGATGGGAGGAGCACCCTGAAAACGACTATGAAATCAAATATCTCATGACTTAAGAGTTACAATCAAAAGATTCCAAAACATTTTTGTTTCGTATACTATGCTCTATACCTACCCTATTAGTAAAAAATAAATTTGTTTTATTTTATCTTACTTATACAAATTTTCAAAATGCGAAATAAATATGTTTTTTTTTATAGAATGAAATTTTATAAGTATATGTATTTTGGTATAATATAAAAAGTACAATCATTCATATAATAGGTAATTGTTTTATTATTGGGTAAAAGTTTTTCTAGTTTAAGAAACTCTGATCTATAGAAATGATTAACAATTTGTTACAGTTTTCAAAAGATGATAAGCAAAAATGTCATATACGTTTATCACATCTGTTATACAACATGACAACATTATTGTCTCATTACATCTTTCACAATCAGCGCCAGAAGCACTGATTTTAATTAAACATGACACATTTATTTTCAAATTATACAAGCGCAAAAAAGAATAACATAACGGTTCTGTAACAAAATATATATTCAAATAACAAAGACGTTGTAAGAGTTCTAGTAGTGGCATAATAGCCAACAAAAGTTAAGGAGTAAAGGATAAAAACAACAAGTTCTTGGTACGACAAGCGCAATGCAGCTTTTGTCTTATTCAAATGTATTGAACCTCTCACAACTGATATAGTTTGTTGCTTTATATGATTATTAGGTAACTTTTAAATAATTATCTATTATTGACTGTTAGATGTCCGACATACATACGCACTTATATTCAATTTGATATTTCATAATTTTATTTTATTTAAATTATTTAAAAACAGCTCATGTGGTGGAAATTTAGTCTAAATTCTTATGTTCAGGGGGAAAGTATATTTTAAGTATACAAAAAATTGAGTTCCTAAAATTGTTACAGTCAAAGTTACAGTCAATTCAGTGAGACGAGGTAGCGCTGCAAGTTATGACATATAACAAAAACATTAAACACGTTTATCTCGAAATGACATTTTTCGATCTGGTTCACACGATTCTTCAAAGACTTATGAACCGATTTCATATTTTTTATTTTTTGAAATTTTGATAATTACTATTTTTAAACCCGCTCTAATAAAAAAATTGGCCTTATATAAGAATGAACAAAAATTTTAAACGGTCGCGATTTTGTGAAAAAATGAAATAAAATAAAACGGCTACGCGCAATGTTAGCTACATTCATATAAATATTGATAAAATTTTTATTTATTTTATTCATATAACCCTTCTCGAAATTTCATGTGAACCATAGAGAAAAATATTTTTTTTGGTCGTCACAACGAGGCTCATAACTTTGAAAATATTTAATATTTTCCAATAAAAATTGATATTAAATAAGTTGAATTTATACTTAATAAAACGTAGGTAATACCTGATTCAAAAATAATTAGTTATATCTGTGAAAAAAATTCTCAAACATTAACAATTTTTTGATCCATCACAGTGGCTATCCCCTTTAAATAACTCCAAATTAAAAATTATTGAATATTCTTAATAATAAATCTTGAAAATTTGGATACAATAATATTAATATTTTTTAAAACAATACATACAAATACAGAACAATTTTACATATACATCTATATTCAAAGTAGTGATGGCATGTTAAACATACACAAAAAAAGCAGAACTAGTAGAACGATAGCGCAGTGCAGCTGTTGTCACACCACCCCCACAGTGGCTACGGACCTGGCGCACTGCAGCGAGCACTGCAGACGATACCCGGAGGTGGAGGATTGCCCACACACACCCGTACATACACACACACACACTGCATCGCGGCGCATTATCATCGTGTGGACGCCTTTTCATAAAACAGTGCTTGTATACATAATAACTGCACTGTTTAATAGTTTTGTGCATTGGTTAATTATTTTATGTGGGGATTATAGGTATCAATCTCTTATAGGATTAATTAAATTAAATTTAAAAAATATAATACCTATATTATCTACAACAGGGCTTCTTAATGTGGTGGTCGCGGCCCTCTAGGGGGCCTTGGCCTTCTCATGAGGGGGGCGCGAAGAACCACGAATATAACAAATAAATTTACTATCGTTAAATAAGTTTAAATGTTTAAATATGCACTTGCTAATATTATATAAATGAAAGAATAATTTTTTAGTCCTTCTGCGTTTCAAAAAAAAAATAGGGGGGCCGTGAGTTATCAATATCAGCTGCAAGGGGGTCGCGACGTCAAAAAGTTTAAGAAGCACTGATCTACAGTACAAATTATTAGTTTTTATTACTATTTTATGGGTCTTTCTTTGAATACCTTATCAAATACTGATTTTATCAGATTTTAGAACAAGAACTTATTTTTATCTTTCTTTTTCCTAAAATATCTATTTCTTTTACCAGAGAAGCTCTAATCGTTTTTACATATGTATTGTATACGTTATTAACCCTTAGCTGCTACACTTCTACCAGAATAACATACCTGTCCCACTGGGGTCTCCTCGCACCCCAGACACTAAAATGCTAACTACTCGTAAGCTATTGAATATTTTAATTCAATAAAATTCCTCTATCATCTTCAAACGATAAGGAATGCATTCCAATCGGTTATTTAAAAGAATATTTAAAAAATTGAAAACTTTGTAAAATTTAAACAGCTTACATTGAAGTTCAAACAATGTAAGGGCGTCTGGTACCCCACCGCGGCAGCTACGGGTTAAAGTCAACATTTTGTAGGGTTTCAGATTTATTTAACAATCCAATTGAAATAAAAGAGAAAAAATAATAATTTACCCTTTTAATTGTCTTTACTATAAAAAATCATTGTTAAAAAAGTAGGTACAGATCGAGAAAAATATTGAAATTCCTTATTTTGTTTTGTTTTTATCAAAATTAAAATAACAAAAACGATTTATTATAAATTAAATTAAAAAACACAACAATATAATTACGTAAAATAATTTCCCTGTATCATAAAATATTGTACTATATTATATATTCTTTAAAATATGTTTTTATACATTTTAATAAAGTTAAATAATGCGTTACGGTTAATTAATATCTATTAATTATGCCATGTAATTAATCCTATTGTCAAATCTGATCAGGTTCAATTACATCTGATGCTATTTTTTTTACAAAATGATTAATGATATTCAACGCGAAAGTTTATAAATGACTGGCCATATGATATAATAATGTAAAAATAATGTTGATTTGCATACATACATTTGAGATGGATTGAACAAGATTTTCTTTAGAAACTAATTTGATTCTGTAACATTTACATTAATTACTCGAATACGTAATTAAAATAAAATGTTAACGCCTTCAAATGTATTCGGTTACCTTTTCGGATGATTTTAAAAGAAATGAGTTCTGCCTTTATTTATTAGGTACATGAGAAAATTATATGTATGCGAAATTGTATACTCAAATTAAATGTTTCAATGGATAGAAAAATTTGGCGAAGAGTTTAAAAAACTGGCAGGAATATTAAGTAAAATTATAAATACATATATAAGAATGTTTTTATTTTCAATAATGAAGAAAAGTCCCAAAGATGCTCACTGCAATGTGAAATGAAATAAGTATTAACAGACAGTAATTTTATAGGTATATATATTTTTTTTAATTTTCTTATATTTAATCAAAGTTTTTTGACGAAAAAGTGTTCGTGGACGGTTTCGGCTACGAAATTACTTATAATTTAATATATGATCAAATCTTTGTCAAAGATCTTTGACATATTTATTTGATAGTGTAATAGCCGCCTTACTCGCCTCGATTTTACGTCTCTAAATTTTAAGAAGTAGAATATATTTCGCTTTTCAATGTAACAATTATCAGATAATAAATGCTTGGTTATATACCTATCTAATTTTGACTTGCAATTTTAAAAATCGAGAAAAAAAGGTTTATAAATTTTAAATATTTTACGATGTGGTATATTATTTTATATGATATGGCTCTTATATATTTTATCTTATCTTAAATTTTATATTAATTTTACTATGAAGTATTTCCAAGATAACTTACTCAATAACATTGATAATTTATCAAATACGTGTAAACGCTGATAAAAATGGCGTAAATAATCAGTAATATGTAGTTTAAAGTCTCAATTATGTAGATCATCTTCAAACTGTATGATGTAAACAGAGTTTAGTGGTGCTAAATTAATTATAATGTCCTGTAAGATTTGTGCTCAGTGGTGTTCAGTTATAGGGCTGTACAAAAACAAGTAAATATTGTAAACTTTTAATTTTTCTATTTATCTATTTATGCAATTATATATAATATATCAATATCTTTTGAAAATTATCTATTATACTTATAGGCTTCCTAACACTTTTTGCGTCTTATTAATTTTGAGTATATTATTGTTAAAGAACAGTCTAAAATTTACCGTATATTATTTTTTGACATATCAAAAATATTTTTTTGTAAATTTCAACTAGGAAATTAAACAAGAATATTTTTTAACTATATAGAAAGGCACTTTTGTCAAATCTGATTATTTTTTAATCTAGTAAGCTACGACGTTGTATTATAAAACTTAAAGTAAATATCATCATGGGGGCAAGAGGTTAAACCCCGTCCCCATAAAATTTGTGAACATACATACATTACTTAATTTAACTAATATTATAGATAAAAAAATCAAAATGATTTATACTGTATACCTAATTAAAAAAAAAATTATCCTCACCCTCCTGATTTTCCTAGGTGCGCCGATCACTAATCAATATCATTGATTAGTTATCGCAAATATAACAAATATCGCCTGATATTATTTAGCCTATTGCATTTATTTTTAAAACTAATTCGATTAAATATCTATGTACATAAGATTTCGATCGAAAAATGAAAACTCTATTCCAACACAACGCATCCCTAATCTCAGGCTGCAAAATGCAGACACATGTATAATATGTACGTACATACACACAGACCAGATTGGTTCTACTTTCTCGTACGCGAGGTGTCCAGCCGCCCTGAGGCGTTCGGTTAAAAAACGGTGAATATTAATTAACATATCTGCGTACACAGTTGAGTAACAACAAAATGTCTTTGTAGAGCGACACTCTCTGTGATACAGTTTCTACATATGTATATCTGTCTGCACTATATCTACACATACACATGTACATAAACATCACACACACATACGTGACTATTTTATTTATGTAAATGTGTGGATAAATGCCCGACGGATTTTTTTTTGCTTGTTCACCTTTTTCTCTGATGAATTCATTGAGATAGGCGAATTGTGAGATAATAGCAGTTACGTCATTATTCTTTGTGAAAGTTTTTTTTCTTATTAGGGATTTTTATAGGTTTGAAATATGGAAAATATTTATTTAGAATAAGATTGTTATTGAATAATTATATAATGAAATTAATATGTTTTTATTTTTTATTGTTACAGTTGGTGTTACACTGTGTCTCGCTCAAGTGAGCATGCGCAGTGGCCAGCGCCTACAGGCACTATGACGATGGCCGAGACTGCCCTGGAGGCCTGCCATGCTGACAAGACGAACCAAAATAATAATAACAATCATCCGTTAACCGCCAATCACAATAGTAGCAGCAGGCCCGTGGGTAAACAGCGCAAGCGCAAGAGACTCAGCCAAGTGCTCGACAAACTGACGGGCCACGCGAGCCACGCCGGCCACGCGCTCAATAACAACAATGATGCGCGTGTGCTGAAAACACCAAAACATCTGCACATGGCTAGTGACGTGTTCAAGTTCGAGGAGGAACGATATACGACCATATCAGAGGAGGAAGTTGACACGGAAGACGTGTTTAGTGGAAAGTCTCCACATAGTTCCACCGATTCACCGAGGATTAGCTTCAGTCCACTGCGTATCAAGGATAGCAGCGATGACGGAAGCAGTCCTGGTGCATGTGGGTGCGCGCACTGTGCTGTCGGGTTACAGCATGCGATGCCGACTCCACCGTCGATCCCACATCCGTATGATCGCTTTTTCCCTGCATCACCCGCATCCCCCGCCCAAGCACCGCCCGCATACTCATTCGAGCACTACCTTCACACCAAGTACCTGCCTGACATATTCCGCCGACGTAGTCATTCGGACTCCGAGCTTCCTGTGTGGTACGATCCGACACCGTTACAAGAGTTTCCGTTGGATTTGTCAATGAAGAACACGGCCGCGGCAACTGCAAGCGTTGAGAGCGTTTTGCAACTGTTAGCTCGACGTCCTAACCTCGCTGTGCCGGTCGTGCGTGGAGATGTTGCGAGTCCGACGACGAAAGAGTCAGTCGCGTCACGCTACAACCTGGAGGTGTCTCCGGTCGTGGAGGAGATGCCCCCTGGCGCGGACGTCGCATACGTGTGCCCCGTGTGCGGGCAAATGTTCAGCCTGCATGATCGACTAGCTAAGCATATGGCGTCGCGACACCGGAGTCGTGCGTCTGGTGACGGGACGACTGGCGCAGCCAAGGCGTACCCATGCGAGGTGTGCCGGCGATCGTTCGCTCGCAGTGACATGCTGACGCGACATATGCGCTTGCACACGGGCGTCAAACCGTACACGTGTCGGGTGTGTGGTCAGGTGTTCTCGCGCTCCGACCATCTATCGACACATCAGCGTACCCACACCGGCGAGAAACCCTACAAATGTCCGCAGTGTCCGTACGCCGCGTGTAGGCGCGACATGATCACGCGCCACATGCGCACGCACGCGCGCTACGAGCCCCAGCACAACCATCACTCGCAGCCAAACACCAGCCCCAACGCTAATACGAGTCCGGACACAACGGTCATTAAGATGGAATGACCAGAATTGTTGTATCTACGCGTGTTCAAATAAAACACATTTACTTTATAACAAATTCAGTGAAGTATTTTACATAAACGGTATAGATAAACCTTCAGTGTGCTGTTCAATTGTGTTAATTACTTCGAGGAAGACACACGCTCGCACTTGTTTGCTTTCTGTTGAGGTGACCATCTGTTTCAGTTTATTTAAGATACAATCTCGGACGGGATAACATTTGTGTGTTTATTGTACATGTACAGTTGTAATTCACGTCGCCAAAATTTATTTAATTACACAATTACTTGTAAGATGGTCTTTCTTTTTTAATACGAAACAGTATATCGCTAAAATTATTCCATATATATTTTTGAAGGCTGTGGTACATGTTTTTATTTTAAATTTTGTCTAATTAATTAAACAGAGCCACAATTAACATTAAATAACTATTTTGTATCTAACAAATCATTTATGTCAAATCAAATCAAATCTTGTATATCTATGTTTATTTCTAAAATATTGGATTTCTTATGAAAGTAACAAAGTGTCAAACTTTAATAAAATAATTGATTTTGTAAGTTTTATAAATGATTTAAATGCGGGGGAAACGTTGTTGACATATATCGAGGAATGTCAAATGTTAGACAAAACAAATAATGTATTCACAAATAACAAAATAGTCACATACAAACATTGACCGACAGGTGTCGTAGGCGTGTAGCAAAGGTTGACATTCGTTCAGACATGTTTCTTCTTGACTTATACATAATTGCTGTAATTGAGATATCGCGAGTATAAGAAATCGTTTGAATATGTAATTATTTGTTCGTGTTTGAACTGACATTTATAAAAGAGACAGTAACCATTTTTTTATATTAAAATTTTGGACCAAAGTGATTTATAACAATGGTTTAAGCCACGTCTTCTCGGTTAGTTATCATAGTAACGTGTAACGAAACGTTGCCTTCAATTAAATACGTCCAAGAACTATGATATTTAAAAAAATATATATATATATATATATAAAAATTACCATGTCATAACGGGAAAATTATAATTTACAGTTTCTGTAATAAAAAGAAATCATCAAAATTAAAACATTTGTTTAATACACACATATACAGTAAATAAGCTAATATTAATTATTACTAGTAAAAAAGTGCGTTTATATATTATGTAATCACATAATATATTCTGACATGTAATGATATTTTGTTTAATAACTATCAATTAATTATTCGGAAAGAACATATGCTTAAATTAGATTATTACTTGAAATATATGAAGTAAAAATCGTGTATGTATGAAATACATTAAACTAGCAGGTGTATATAAAATTTTATGTTCCGAATTTGTAGCCTTTGAGCGGTATAAAACTAATGAAAAAATATTAAATGAATACGATTAGAATATTAATTTCAAATTAAAATATGTTTTTTTTAATATTGTGCATATATTAGACACTAAATATGGTGTATAAATTATAAATATTTATATACATTAATTTCTAACTCAAAGAGAGTAACCGTTAATTTATTATTTTTCTGCCGCAATAAGAAATTATTGTAATTTATAATAAATAAAATTCAAGTCACTAAGTAAGAGAAGTTTTGATAAGATAACACTATACAGTGGATAATTTTTCCATGGAATACATTTTTTATTTAAATAAAATATTCCGACTAAAAGTAAATATTGTTTTAGATAATTTCTGTAAAATATTTGTGAAGAGGATTCGCAAAACACTCGAATGAAGAGTTTGAAATGTGAATCACTGATAAATTTTCTATTTAAATATAATAAATAATTCAATGTAAATATCATCAAAAATAAAAATGATAACGATTTTATACTTAACCGATTTCGATTTTTATTAAGAATATAAAATATAACCCAAAAATAGTAAATTTAAGGGGGATAGCCACTGTGACGGGTCAAAAAATTGTCAATGTTTGGGAATTTTTTTCACAGATATAACTAATTATTTTTGAATCAGGTATAGGACGTTTTATTAAGTATATATTCAACTTATTTAATATCAATTTTTATTGGAAAATATTAAATATTTTCAAAGTTATGAGCCTCAATGTGACGACCAAAAAAAATTTTTTTTCTCTATGGCTGACTCGAAATTTCGAGAAGGGTTACATGAAAAAATAAATAAAAATTTTCATTTTTTCATTTTTAAGACCTATTTTTTATTAGAGGGGTTTTAAAAATAGGTAGTAATTATCAAAATTTCAAAAATCGGCTACGTGCAACGATAGCTACTACAATTACGAAAATTATTAAAAAAAAAATATATGAAATCGGTTCATTAGTCTTTGAGAAATCGTGTCGCCCAGGTCGAAAAATGTTATTTCGAGATAAACGTGTTTAATGTTTTGTTATGTCATAACCGGCCGTGCTACATCGTCTCACTAAATTGACTGTTACTAAATTTTCAAAATTTAAACCCAATTTTTTTTTTAATTTTTTTTCCGTCACAGTGGGTTTCCCTCTTAACTTTCAAATCAAAACAGTACGTTATTTTGTATATTTTTAAAATCCAAATATTGTTTTCAACTAAACAACAATATTATAAAATCAAATTTACAATTCTAAACAATTTATTTTCAATAGCGTCAATCAAAAATGTATAAACAACAATGTTAGTTAAAAAGATGCGGGGGATGTTGGCATTCCTGCAAAACAGATGCACGTTTTGATACTTTATATAAATGTAGAGATTATGTCGTTACATCTGGTCCAGTGGTGGGCGGACACACTAGTAAAAAACAATACTTAATCATCCTTCGCAATTTAGACACAGTTATAGGACGCATTAATCATACGGGATATTATTAATTGGAGTATATTAAAAATCTTTGATTACAAAATATCATACGATTAATGTAAAACTTTTTTTGTGTGATCTTCATAAAATAAATTTTAAAAATACTTCATTCTTTTTTATAATCTATGTTTACAGCTGGTGTTGTTTTGTCATATTTAAAAATAACAGTACTATTTTTAAACATTTTATCGTTTAATTGATCTATTTTTCAATACATGATTCAAGAAAATTGATGCTTTGAAAATACAAGAAATTTTAATAACTATATCAACACATTTTTTGTGCCTATACCAATTACGTACTTGTAAAATCTATTTATCTTTTTTTTCTTGCATAAAAAACATTTTTAATACATTATAAAAACTTATAGATACTATTGTTAGCTGAGCATTTACCTTTCTAGAAAAAAATATTCAATTTAATTAAGCAACTGATATGATATCAGTTAGTAATATTTAAGTAGATATCCATACTTTAAACCCAAGACAACAAGATATAAACTTTTATAAAAGTACATATCAACACTTATTTAAATTACACGTGTTCCATTTTGATTCGACAAGATGTTTTTTTTTTCATATCAGACAGTTTTTTTTAATCCATATATACTCGTAATACTTTAAAATATATCTGCATATGATTTTATGAATATGGTTTTGCGTTTATTATAATGATTAAAAAAAATCCCTCCCTATTTTAAATACTGTAAAAAAATCGGACAATATGAATGAAATAGACGTAAAAAAATCTCATTCGTTGTGAATTGTATACATTGAAACATATACAAAGTGTTGTCAAATATTAAATACATCGATTAGATTCAGTCGACTTAATTTTGTTTAATTGAGGTGTGGAATTTTTTAAAACTACTTAACCGTGAATGCCAATTGACTTCTTAACAATATATCAATACAAAAAAATTCTCAAACAATAAATGTCTGTTACTTGTCGTTGACTGTCTGTATGAATTTTATTTATTTGAATTATAGTGGTTTACTTTATATTTAAAAAGAAATTAATTTATGTACATATATTTAAATTTCGTATACAAATATGTATGTAGGCATACAAACATATTATATAAACAGAACTCGATAAATAATTTTATTAAGTACATAAATTACAGATATATAGTATCATATAACAATTATACAACTGTTTTTGATCATATCGTCGTTGTCATTTTAATATCTCCTATGTGCAAATTACAAAGTTTTGAATAAACTAACAAAAACTATTTAAAAAATTTTTACTGTATTTTTTTTGTATTTTCAACTGTACATAGGAGGTATTAAAAGTTAATTGTTTTCACATAATAGATATAGTTAGATAGTAAAACTAGTTTTTATTAATTAATTAATTGCCACAGTTATATGCAAACGATGTAAATTATCTAGAAAACAACGCCCTTATGTGTATAAATTGAAAGTGAAGTTGACTTTTTTAATTTCTCCTATGTGCTGTAGATGACACATAGGAGAAATTAAGGATCAGCTATACGAGCATATCACATAGGATAAATTAAATTTACTTATTAGAAAGAAACGGAGATTGTTATACTATTGATATATTATTGAACAGATAGAGAAAAAAAAGACCAACCGTAATATTAAAAAATATCATTTTTGAAAATATTGTCACATAGGAGATATTAAAATGACAACGACGATATGCATTATTAGAAAAAAATATTTTTTATTATGATTCACGTTTACTCCTCGCCAACTAAAAAAATATCTTTCATGTTTATAGAAATGCTAGAGATCTATTTCG